>CM075290.1:9874741-10474741 GCA_037672795.1 Lagerstroemia speciosa | reverse complement strand
GAATTTCTTGAGTTGGAAAATGTGTATATATTAATCCATGGGTTTGCAAATATACATATGCACTGATGATTTAGGATATTGACTCAATTATTGACATCGGACTTGGTTTCCAGGAGGTTCAATCTTGTGACAATGCTAGTTTGATGATGATTACGTATAGTGGGGCCATCAGAACAATCTAAACTTTAAAGCTGTTTTCCATACCAAAAAAAAAAAAAATTGATTCCTCCCTTGTTCTGACTGTCACACTTGGGTTTGATCAGGTTTTTCTGGCAACGGATTATGATGGAGCTCCTATACTTTGTTTCCTTCTTCAAGGACAGAAGAAGTTGTTACAAGTGAGGTTTCAGAGTTCCGAGAATGACAACATCCCCTTTGGGAGCATTCCAGCTGTTTCAGCGGCACCTGTGACAGTGACTCGCCCAGGGTGAATTTGCTGTTGCTCATATTTTTCTCTCTATTCTTCTACATAGGTAACTCAGGTGCGGCTGCTACTTAAAAAAAAGGGCCGGGGGGGTTGGGGGGGTTGGTGGTGTCCGCCGAATGAGCCCTATGAGAGAGGGTTTTTGCAGATCCTGCCACAATCTAGAGTTTACTTAGCATAAGCTCCCTTACTATTTTAAGTAGAGGAACTTATCCCCTCTAAATGAGAAAGCAGCTGCTTCTATCAGCAGGTCCTCATCATAAAAGATGTGACCTTATTATCAGGGATCTATATTCTCATCACTCCATTGACTCCCATACATGGGAAGTTGAATCCCTTTAACTGAAATTAATGGGGAGAGCCTTTAATATAATTCCCTTTTTTCTTCTTCCGCAGGGCCAAAGTGGGACTTCTGCCTCATATAGATATTGTTGTTTTGTCTCCTGAGAACTCTGTCCTTCTCTATGTAAGTAGCACAAATGATTGGCTTTTCTCTTCTGACATGTGGCAGGTGGCTCGTTGGCATCCTCTTTGTGGGCATGGTTTTCTTACTGAACTCTTATTCTGATGGTTGAAACATGCAATTGGATAACAAATTGTTGGCACAAGTAGAATCCTAGGGTGGAGCATAGTTTTAAACAGAATACGGGCCAGAAGTTGATTTTTCATTTAAACAAGAACCAGGTGTTATGGCAATAAACCTATTTCCTTTTCTCATGTTTTCTTAACTCCATTCATAGGCAGGGAATGGAGTCACCAAGTAGAATTTGGAAGTTGTTTTTTGATAGTTTTACCAAGGGTGCAGCCCCCTTTTTCTTTATTTTCTTCCTAGTTTAATGTCGTCTTTTCCTCAGCCAAAACTTGATTGTCAAAACTTATGTATGTCTGACAAATTGCAGTCAGGGAAGCAATGCCTGTGTAGGTACTTGTTACCTTCTTATGTGGGCAAATCTCAACTTCCACATAATCTGAAATTCTCAGAGAGTTTGGCATTTGCATCTGATGTTAAGATTATTGGTATAGCGGACTCCATTGACGGTCGCATCAATGTGATTGTCAACAATAGGAAGGTGAATTATCTGATGCAACTAGCAATTAAGTGATTTCTTACTTAATGGAATAATTGTGTTTATCTATTGTTGCTGTGTAGATATTTCGATGTTCATTGCATCAAAGCCCTTCTTCCTCTTTGGTCAATGATTGCATGACAGCAATGGCTGAAGGCCTCAGCTCCAGTTGCTATAATCATTTTCTCATGCTTTTTTGGCGCAATGCTGACTCAAAGCATGACTCTAGTGTTGATTCAGAGTGGAGCTCTTTCTGTAGCATTATGATGCAACTATGTAGAAGTTCTAAAGGCAGCTTAACTGAACATTCAGTTTCAGAGACTTCATCATCATGGGAGTTCCTTATTAACAGTCATTTCCACAGAAATTTTTGCAAAATAAACTCTTTTGCTGGCGTTTCTCCTATAGATTCTCTTGGGAATCAGGAATTAGATCATGAACAATCAAGCATGGAAGCTAAGCTCAGTGGAGAATCCTCATCTTGTTCTGAGCTGTTGACAAAGAGCTTAGAATCTCTGCATGCAGTATATGAATGCCTCAAACTGAATAATCTTCGGAAACGGTAATCTTGCCAACTTAAATTTTTTCATCGCCACCAAACCCGCCCAAGCCAATCGAAATTATGTAATTAGAATGTTTCTATTTCTTCCCTTTCATTCTCTCCAGTTGCTTTTGTTCTTTCTCTGTCATTTCCTTTTTCATAATTATCTTTAAAAAAATATTTGAAACAGATACAGTTTTGAAGCTTATGCACTGGTTAAATGCTGGGATTTGCTGTTTAGAAGCTCTAGAGTGAAGTCGTAATTAGGAGATGTACTGGAAGGAAATTTAATCCATGAAGAGATGCCAATGTTGTGTGGAACTCTGATTGGCCCATTATTCAATTTTACCAATACGTAGTCTTAATCTTCAGTATAGTGTTGCAAGTGTGACTTTATTGTTTCATAGCATCTTTTGACTCCTATCATAGATTTTTGTTAGCTTCATGTCTGTTGTTGTTGCTTACAGGGATGTGGAGCTTTTGTCTGGTCTTTTGTTCAGTATTGCAAAATATCTAGGTGAAGGAAGCTATATAGATCATTATGTTTGTGATTTTCCTGCTCTTGTCAAAAAGATTGGAAAGTTTCCAAACACTTCATCCTGGAAAACTCCTCCCAGCTTGTTCAGATGGCTCGGGTTATCACTGCAACATGGTTGTAAATCTGCGGACATGAATGATCTGCCATCTCTTGTTCGTAGTGATGGAAGCGCTGTTGTGAGTCTGGCAAGAAAGATAGTTTCATTTTACAGTTTATTGTCAGGTGCTGAACGAGATGGAAGAAAACTCTCGTCTGGAGTTTCCTGTAATGTTGCTGCAGGCTTGCATTCCACCCCTGAGGAGCACATGGTCTTGGCAATGGTTGGGGAAAATTTTGGACTGCAACAATTGGACACCTTGCCTTCTGGGATATCTCTTCCTTTGCGACATGTGAGTAAGAAATAATGTAGATATATTTAGGAATTGCTGCCCTAATTGTGGGCCGAATTCATTTTCTTGCCCTTTTACGCATGGAATCCTCATGAAATCTCGACTGGACTTTCTTTATAACTGTATTCTAGGTAAGCATTTTCAGTTAAAACTTCTGCAGCAGTTTAGAATTCCAAAAGGAAAATATCTTGTCAGGTAAATCTTCAGAAGAAATTTGTTTGCACTTCTCAGGGATATATGGGCCAGGTCTATCTGGTGTCTTGTGGTTTTTGTCCTCAGGGTGATGGATACCAAGGGTTCACAGTTGCTAAGCTTATGGCAAATCGTGCTGTGCCATGCTATACAGCCACAACATGATAAGAAAGCAGGATATCTTTATTTTTAACTTCATTACCATGTTAATTATTTTTACTTGGATGTTTTGATTCTCTCTCTCTCTCTCTCTCTCTCTCTCTCTCTTTCTCTCGCATTTTATTGGGCCACGGGCTGTGCATTGGCACAACCCAGTATTTTTTTGGGCTGTGCAGGTCTGGCCAGATAATGTTTGGCCCCTGCATGGTTTTATTGTGTCAGGCCTGGTCCGTGCCCACAATCGCTGGTTGTACTCTCTGTCTTAAGGCACTTTTGTCGCACACAAAGTCCCTACTGAAAATCCTGGGCATGGCCAGACAAGGCTCATTGTTGCCTGTGCATCTTTTTTAAGGTTGTGCTACCCGAACCAGGGATTTCAAGTGAAGGGTTTCTGAAACCAAAGAAAACCTTAAGGTTTTGCTGGGAATCCTTGATTGCATACATTTTTTATTCTATTTCATTATCATTATTCCTGTTTCTCTGTTGACAGGCATTGGACAAATGCCGAGAATCTCCTCCGACTGACTGGCCTGCTGCTGCATATTATCTTCTGTGTCGAGAGGATCTGGCATTTTCATGTTTGGCACACAATAATGAACTTGAAACCCAGAATAATGTGAATCTAATCTCTATGTCTGCCCCTTACGTGCTTCATTTGCACCCTGTTACAATCCCATCAACGGCTTTCGATCCAATTGCACCTGAAAGTACAAAGTTCGAGGATGCAGATGCCGTTGGTGGGTCTATAACAGATGGTATGGAGCATATATTCAATTCCACCGTATTGTTGCGATATGGTCGAGATTTGCGCTTAAATGAGGTCAGAACTTTTTCACTTTTCTTATTAAAATAGTTGTTTTAATACATGGAGATTGATTAGAACATTTTCATTTCAGGTAAGGCGTCTGTTGTGTTCTGCAAGACCTGTCGCTATTCGAACATCTGCGGACCCTTGTGCCTCTGATCAGGATCTCCAGCAGGTGATCTTTCCTTTTTCTGCTGCATGGTGCTGTAGTTTTGGTCGAACAGTCTTTTCATCCTTGGTTACTTATCAAGCTCCAGAGAATACTTCGTCCGATATAGTTGCTTCTATCGACTTCTTTTTGTAGGCTCAGCTCTGGCAACAAGGTCAAAGAACTGCTGCTCTTCCCATTGGCCGTGGTGCATTTACTCTTGCAACGATTTTCACTCTCTTAACGGAGGTACCCTGCCTTCTAGTGATATCTATGTACCCCAAGTCCTCTCTCTCTCTCTCTCTCTCTCTCTCAAACGCGCGTGCGCGCGGAAGCATTTAAAAGATTTGTAGCCTCTCTTGCACTTACCTTGCAGGATTTTACTGTGCCAAAGCTTGTTTTGGCCGGTCGATTACCTTCCCAGCAAAATGCAATCGTACGTCACAATATGCCTTTGTACTGTTTCGACCCTTTTCTTGTTTTTATTGTGGTTTATATTTGTCTCATACATCTGAATTGAAAAAGCTAGGGCACTTATTTTCACATAACTTTAACTTTGATATTATTCTTGGAGAAGTTTTTACCTTCAAATTGGAGAAAAGAAATTGGGTTAATTTGGTCTATATACATTAATAAAAATCGTAACTCATAAAGTCCAGGCCTTCTCTAACATTCAAAGAAAAAAGGTCCATGCCTTATCTATTACCCTCCTAAAATGTAATGGGAAAAAATGGAAATGAGGGGTAATCTAGTTGACACATCTATGGAAGTGATAACTTCTAAACGTCAGGCATTCGTTTTGTCACCTCCTAAAATCAATCACAAACTCACTACTAATCTCATGCACAAGCAACATCACCCCTTCCATACCTTATTTTGTATCCATGATTTAATTTTTTCTAATGTCATTGTTTCCACCAGAATGATCATTGGTGACTATAACTACTGACACAAGTGTAATGCATGCAGAGGCGGTACACAAGTCATATAATAATTTTATGCAGTGATCTAAGTCCTTAATAAAATTGTACTTTTCTGCAAGATACTTTTATTCTGTTTAGTAATGTCTTTTATTGTTTTTCGCTGTATCGAATTTTGTTCTTGAAAGTAGCTAGCAACAATCTTAAAGTCTCTCCCTGTTTCCATTTTCTCTTTTACATTTCTTCCTCTCCTTTATCGTTCATCTTACCAAATGTTCTTTATAACATATGAGACTTATAGGTTAATTTAGATCCCAATACAAGGAACATACAAGAGCTCAAGTCTTGGCCTGAATTCCATAATGCTGTAGCTGCTGGTCTGAGGTTGGCCCCTCTTCAGGTATCTTTCCTTCATTGGTGCCAGCTTGTTCTTTTTGTTTTCTGAATCTATATAAAATATATTGAAGGCAAAGCAAGCAATGTGAATATTTGTCGTACAAGCCAAATCTGTAAACATTGATTCAATGTTGAAATGACCTTTCTATTATGTTTCCTTTAAGGTGAAATGTTTTCTCAGTTCACCTGTTTCTCCACAATTTGAAAATATGGAACGTGCATTAAAATCTATTAAAAGGTCTAATAAATAAGTTAAAAAGAGCTTTTATATATCTATGTATCTTAAACCTTTGAATTACTAGAAAGAAGATCACCTCATCATAAATCCTGCACATTAGTATTTCATTCTCTACATACTCCTCTGCTCTATCCAAACTCTGGTTTTCCTAACCCCGGCCTGTCTCAGTATATGTGGACAGTTATATATGGTGTATGAGTACGAACTATATTACAACAAAGTATACATTATTTAAGAGATGATTTTTTTGGGTACTATTCCTTCGCACCAACATTTGTAGAGAATTAGAGGTGGTGTTTGTTCTTTATTCATATCCCTTTTCGTCTTGATTTTACTTCACACATTTTACCTTTGTCACATGCATTTTTTTTTACCTATATCTGTTATGATATTCCTTAACAAAATTTTTGCATGAATAATCATCATGATCATAAAGTATCTACATCTTAAAGTTCATGGTGCATACAAAAATTATGGTAAGAACACATGCATAGTTACTTTTCATTGGCAGCTGCAATTCCTTAAGTGCTTGTACTGCTGAAAAGCATTAAGGCACCTAATTGTCTATGATGCAAGAATATTGTTGGGATGAGCACCACATAACATCCAAAGGAATATTGCAGGGGAAAATGTCAAGGACATGGATTATTTATAACAAACCTGAAGAACCAAATGCTATACATGCTGGACTACTACTTGCATTGGGATTGCATGGGTACCTCCGTGTCTTAAGTATCACCGACATATACCAATATTTTTCACAGGTTTCTAATATCCTGCCACTCGACTATTTTCTCAGGGACGGCTAATGAATGCTATCTATTATTTGAGAATTTCAAGTGTAGAATGACTGGCTTGCATGTATATAAGAATGTGAAAGAGGCTAATATGAACTGCAGCACCATTTTAAGTGATTGTTATATTTTAGCTCTTTAGAACCTTATGCTGTCCTTTTGTGGTGTTTTTTGTACTTACAGGAACATGAGAGCACTACTGTGGGTTTGATGCTTGGCCTAGCTGCTTCTTATAGAGGATCTATGCAACCCGCAATAGCAAAGGTAAAGACATGCACTTTTGTATATATGCTTTCGAAATTAGAATTTTGGATGACTAAGAGATACTACAGGTGCATTAAATGGATTTCTTTCCTCTGCATCTACAGTTGCATTCTAGTTTTTCATCTATCTGAGAAAGCTAACCCTAAGTGGGTATTCCTTTTCTTGATCAAGGTTGCTGAAGGCTATATAACTGCTTTTTTGTGTGAGTTGACTTTTTGGACAATTACATGGCAGGCTCTTTTTGTTCATATACCTGCTAGGCACCCTTCATCTTATCCTGAACTGGAGTTACCAACTCTCTTGCAGGTAATCTCTGATGCATGTTACTAGCATTTATCACTTTGTGCCGAATCATGTATCCATGTCATATTTACGCATGAATGCTTAAGTATGGTGTTTGTTTATTACCATTGTCGGATTTATTATCCCTGTCCTTCACTGTTTCCTTGCTTCATTTTGTGGGATGACTTGGCATGTTCTATATTATGGATACTGAGCTGCTTCCATTTTTTTTTTTTTATTTTTTGGCTGCATCTTCCAGTCAGCGGCACTCATGTCAGTGGGACTTCTCTACGAAGGTTCAGCACATCCACAAACTATGCAAATTCTTTTGGTGCGTTTCTGGATAGGCTTCGAGAGGATGCCTCTCCTCTATATCTTGTCTATTCTGCAAAATTTATCTTACGCCAGTATACATCCATCAAGTGTGTGAACAGGAGCTGTTCCTGTATAATGGGTTATGCAGTGGCTCCCCTGGACTTGCAGTAATCAATAGATGCAGTTTTTTTTTTCCTCTTTTACACTCAAAGAACATGTCAGGTTGCCTATAGTTTTATCATTGTTGAGATGATAATTAAGACTATTTTACTTTGCAGTCCTTGCTATTTTTCCCCAGTTGCAAAATTTTTTCTATATCTATTTCTTTCTACTGCTAATCACTCTATTAGAGATTATACACAAATAAATGTATTCGTTGTTGGGTTTAAAAAAAAAAAAAACTGCATCCATTGTTGTGGCATTGCACTGTTGATCATGCATGTAGTTCTTTAATTGGTAAATGTGCAGCAACTGAATTAATTGGATCTTTTACATTTGCATAGGGTGAAATTGGCCGTAGAAGTGCAGGTGATAATGTGCTTGAGAGGGAGGGTCATGCAGTTTCTGCTGGGTTCTCACTTGGTCTTGTCGCATTGGGTACTTGATTATATCTTTATGCTGATGTTTATATGCATATCTTTTATCATATGTTTTTGTGTTACACTGACATTTTTATCTTTAATTGAAGGACGGGGGAAGGAAATGCTTGGATATCTGGACAGTTTGCTTGATTGCTTGTTTTACTACATTGGCGGCAAAGAAGCTTGCAATGTATTGTAGATATTTTGAAATTGTAGCGTTTCTGTTCTGTCTTGTCATCATAATTATGGAGGATCAAAATTGGAACTCTCTAGGCAGATGTATTCTTTTGAGTTCGTTTAGCAATTAATGCATCTTTTCTTCATTAACCACTCTCTAATTTTCATCTATTGTTAGGAAAAATCTTTTTCATCAACACTATCAAATGATGAGCACAATTGCAGAGTTGGGCAGGTCAGCTGATCTCCTCTTTAAGCTCTTTGAGACTTGCATAGCTTCGTGACAACGGTGTCATATTATGACAAATTTATTTTTTGGTAATTGACATGTCAGCTTATCTAAATTTCTGTGTTGTAGATGATGGATGCAGCAGCTGTCAATGTTGATGTTACAGCGCCTGGGGCTATAATGGCTCTAGCTTTAATGTTTTTAAAGGTAAGTTTCTGAGTATCTGGAAGTACTATTATTATTATTCTTTCCTCATAATTTCACTGCATTATGTGCTTGTAGGCAATCTTACTCATGCCTTCAATTGCAGACCGAATCAGAGAGAATCTTATCAATGCTCTCAATTCCCTGTACATCTTATGATCTAAAGTATGTGAGGCCTGACTTCATTATGCTGCGAGTAATTGCTAGGAATCTGATAATGTGGAGCAGGTACCGCTCTCGTAACATCATTTTCCCCCTCTCTAGACACTCTCCATGTTATAAATGTTGATTGTGTTCTTTTAATATTATCTGCAGGGTTTACCCTTCTAAGGAGTGGGTACAATCACAGATTCCACCAATAGTAAAAAATTGTGTTAAAGGCATCGGAGATGGCCATGAAGATCTCCAGGAGACTGATATAGATTTCCTTGTCCAAGCTTATGTTAATATAGTAACAGGAGCTTGTATTTCTATTGGTAAGAGACGGTCTGTTGGATGCCTTATCATGTGGAAAGAGAATCTGTTATATATATGTGCAAATTTGAGCAGATTGCTGCAGTGTTTAAGTGCTTCTACCTTATTGATACAGTCTTTCCCTTGAACATGTGCA
This sequence comes from Lagerstroemia speciosa, assembly GCA_037672795.1. NCBI lineage: Eukaryota > Viridiplantae > Streptophyta > Magnoliopsida > Myrtales > Lythraceae > Lagerstroemia > Lagerstroemia speciosa. The sequence goes on along the minus strand of CM075290.1, from coordinate 10,465,468 downwards.
GGACTGAGGTTTGCTGGTACAATGGATGGGCAAGCAGAGGAGTTACTTTCTGAACACGCTGTCTACTTTTTAAATGAGGTCTAAGATTGTGATGCTGCTAATGCATATATATGCTTATTGATATTTTAAATAACTGTATCATAGATTAAGCAGATCAAGACCGTCTGTTCCACTAATGGAAGTACTTACCCAAGGGGGATCTCGCGTTATATTGATCGGGGTACATTGGAAATTTGCCTTCATCTTATCGTTCTTTCACTCTCCATGGTAAGTTGTGACTCAACTCACTTTCTCTGCATTATTATTTTTAACCATTATATCTAGAACTAGAATCTGATGCTTATGTGAGGAAAGAGAAGGTTATGGCCGGTTCGGGACATCTACCAACACTGCAATTTTTGAGATTCTTGCGGGGCAGACATTCTGCAGATGGTACTTCTAACTACGGAATGCAAATGACTGTAAGTTGTACAAATTTAAAGAGGATTACTTCAGACTGCATAAGCTATGATTATCCTATGAGCACTTATTGTGTTAGTTGAGATATAAGTCCATTTTTTTGGCTGTACAACATATTCGATATGTTTTACCTGAGGACAGTAAGTTTTTAGATCTGTTGATGGTTTTGTGGAAAACTTGGTCCATCAGTCCTTTTTTTCTTTTTTGCGAGGAATGACTACTTAACCTTGTTGCACATCTTGCCTGTGCAGCCAGTTGCTTCACCTTTGACCGGATATTTCTTGAACGATCTAAACGGACAAATAACACCCATCTGTTTGCAAGATTGATTTTTTTACCCCTTGATATTCCAACACTTAACCTAGCTGGGAAACATGTGGATGAAATTCTTCAATTTTCATTGAATTCAGTTGCAAAGCCATATGATATTTTTTTCATCCTCATACAATAGCTGGTTTTTGTTTCCTTTTTCTACAGATAAGCTTAGCTATTGGTTTTTTGTTTCTTGGTGGAGGAATGTGCACATTCTCCACTAGTAATAGTTCGATTGCTGCTCTACTGATCACTTTATATCCACGTCTGCCTACTGGTCCAAATGATAACAGATGTCACCTTCAGGTACACTGACAAGTGATTAAAAAATTATTTCATGTTATATTTATTCTGATAGACATGCTAGCCAGCTCCTAGCCACATGGCATTTGTAATTTAAATTCACTCTCTTAAATTTAGTCTTAAAAATTTTTTTGATCCTACAATTCTTTACTGAGAATCAACTGTTATGCATTGTATCTAAGTTGAATTGCAGGTTTGTTTTGTCTCTGTCCATAGTTATATGCAGTTATCTATTGATCTTCGTTTAATTGGGCATGCTTGCCTCATTAATGATTTTCCTCTTGCAGGCGTTCAGGCATTTGTATGTTCTTGCTGCAGAATTTCGGTGGATCCAAACAGTTGATGTTGACACTGGCTTACCGGTTTTTTGTCCTCTAGAAGTTACTGTTAAGGAAACTGATCAGTACTCTGAGACAAGCTTTTTTGAGGTCACTCCATGCATTCTGCCAGAACGAGCTATTGTAAGTAGAATGAACAATCAAGCTAGTGAACTCTATTTGTCTTACCTATATGCAGCTTTGCATTAGAAAAGTCAGTCTTGCAATATCTTAAACCTGAAGTTTTTGTTGCAGTTGAAGTCTGTTCGTGTCTGTGGTCCCCGATACTGGCCCCAAGTTATAAACCTTTCACCTGAAGGTTTGTTGAATCACTATTTAGCTTACCTTTTTAAGTTTTTTTTTCTTGGGGATAAGTCCGAGCATGTCTGACATAATTGATTTTGAATGTTCAGAGAATCTGTGGCGGCACCCTGGTTCCAGGCATGACCCTGTCAAGTCAGGCGTGCTATATATTAAGCGGAAGGTTGGAGCTTGTTCATACATTGATGATCCCAGAGGGTGTCAATCCCTCCTGTCACAGACAATGCGCAAGGTTTGCTAATCTTTATCAATGATCTTCTCTTTCCAAATTCTATATGACGATCAGTATCTAAATTCATCTTCTAAATTGCAGGTTTTTAGCACAGATGATGGATATGTTTCTGTTGATCAGCTGGTCAGCACATTTTCCTCCAATCCAAGCTTAACTGCTTTTGCTCAACTGTGCTGTGACCCCTCATGGAATAGCAGGCAAAGTGTTTATGAGTTTTGCACATATGTGGAAGCATCCTTTTCTTCAGAATGTATTAATTTTTTATTTGGTTCTTGTCCTGTTGTGGAGCTTCTTTTCCGGTGTTCTGCAGATCCGATGTTGATTTTCGGGAATTTTGCTTGCAAGTCTTGTTCGAGTGTGTGAGCAAAGACAGACCGGCTCTTTTGCAGGTATTAAAGTACTTATTGAGGTAAAAGACGGGGCTAATCTGAATCTGGCAATCATTAGTTTTTCCCCGAAATGACTTGACATCAAAGGTTAGGGAAGTTGGGGAAGAATTTATTCATGACTGTTCTAATCACTGGTATGACTCGACTCTTGTTTGCATTCTTGAGATTATTTTCATCTCTCAAATTCTATTCGGAAATGCTCTGCAGGTGTATTTATCACTGTATGCTGCTATTGGGTCCATAGCTGATCTTATTACAGGGGATGGTTCAGTTTCTTGCGACACATTATCAGTCTCGAGTTTGAAGGTATTACTTGGGAGTTATACCACTTCAATGGACAAAATCCAGGAGTAAACTTATTTGACCTCTTTGACTAATATTATTCGATCCATTTTCTTCCATCGATTTTGCAGCTTGCTTTGACATACAATGAGGCTTTGTTAAGTGGAAGCCTGCCCACTCTGAGGGGCAGCATCATTCAAACTGTCTTTGTCGGGTCCCTCCGAAAACGCATAGAGGATCTTTTTCTCTGTTCAAAAAGTCTGCGTGGTGATCTTGGTACATATTTAAGATTAGGAAGGTGGCCTTCGACTGAAAGGAGATCAGCGATCCTTTCCATGTACCTGCAGTGGTATGGTGTTCCGTCTCCATCTGTAATGAGGAAAGTTGCCAAGAAAATTGAGCCCATTCTGAAGATCTCTCCATCTTCAGTTGCATTGCTGAGATTATTATTGCCGACCACTCATATCAGTGCGATCAAGGAAATGGACAAAGTATTTATACGCATGCTGACCAAAAAAAAAAGGCGGAAATGTCTTGGAAAATGGGATGGGTGTGTTGCTCAGAAGCAACTGCCTGATGATCCGAAGCTGCAGTTTTGGACGAGTATGCAGAGATGATCAAGTGGGGCAATTAGAGCAGCTACCACCGATGTGTTTATGCAAGTCAGTGTTGCAGGAACTGAGCTTTTAATAACCCTTAAATTATGAGCCATCCTGTACACCCGTAAATACTGGGGTTGGATTGTCATTGCAGGTTGTACAATTTTTCAAGTTATAGTAAGACGGCCATCTCAGTCCACCAGATTTTCATGTCCTGCATGACCTGACTCATTACAACTGCTTTTTGTCATCAAGAAACATTACTGCAACGTCATGAATGGCGTGGTGGGCGACTTCTGGGCCTATAAAACCGAAATGCGAGCTCTGCCAACATAGTGGATAATACAGAGTTTAGTGCAGTAGTATTCATCTTTATTATTTGTATCTGGAGGACTTTCCTTTTCCGCTTTATTGGGGCACATCCTGTGACCGAACTACAGCTGGGATGACCGCGTCGTTTGGCTCGATATTATAAGTCGGTGAAACATTGTCAACAACCATAACCTGCAGGGAGGGAGGCCCAATTGACAATCATGAATTGCTCCTTCTGGGGCCGATGAGAAATGAGTAAAACTAGGGCTAGTTTTGAAAATATTTCATGAAATATGGTTTGTTTAAAAATAATTACTATATTATCATTTTTTTTAATTACATCTTGAAGGTACGGTTTTATTTTTAATAAATCATATCTTGAAGATGAGGTTAAAATTTATTTTGGCCAACTTTATTCTTTCTTTTTTCTGAGAACACGAACAGCATGTTGAGACGAGAGTTAGATTAAATATTTAGTGTGTAATATACAACAAACTCGTTATGTAAATCTCTATCAAATACTTATGAGTAAATTTTACAAGTATCAATATATGAATAGTAATTTGTATCACAAATTCTTATTAGTCATACATTGACTACTAAAGATGTTAATAAACCGAAGGCTTTTCAAGTAAATCGTGAATGTAAGATACATAAGTATTTTTTATTGTATAAATTATTATTTAGGTATTCACACTTATAAAATTTACTGTTAAAATTTAGTAAAAGTTTTACATGTGTAAATATCTGATAAAAATTTATAAAACAAGCTTGTGGTATGTTATATACTAAATATTTAATCTAACTCTCCTCCTCAACATGCCGTTCGTGTTTTCCAAAAGAAAAAAGAACAAAGGGAACCACATCTTTAAACATAAAATCGCATCTTCAAAATACGGATAAAAAAGGTAATCTGATAATTATTTTCAGACGAACCATATTTTAAGAATTATTTTTAAAACCAATCCTATTTTCACTCATTTCTCCGGGCGGATTAACCATAAAATTCCATTCGTGTCCTGGTCAGGTCGTCCTTCTCTAGCCACAAAAAATTTTTAAAAATAAATAAAATTTTAATAAATAAATAAGTGTGTAAAAAAAGTCCTCATTTGCTTATTAGTGCCTATAAGTCCCATTGCTTTTCATCATTTACCGTGCGTCGATCTTAGTTCGTTTCAATCCCGTCAGGAAGAAGATGAGCCAACAAGAAGAAAGCACGATCTCACTCGATATGGTCATCTGTTGCTCAGAGTTGATTTCCGCCGTCGTGCCAAGGAGAAAACGGAAAGGGAAATCGTAAAACTTGAGTGATCATTAGCTCCCACATCTGACTCTGTTCATCAATTCCTCGTCTTCAATTTCTTCCAGCGAGTTCATCAGATCTGGCATATGTGGTCCTTAATAATTAATAATAAATAATTAGAATAAGAGTAATCTATGGCTGAAAATCAAGCTCATGGGCGGCTCTATAGTGCTCTATAAAACAAATGCAATATTGGCTAATAATAATAATAATAATAATAATAATAGCTCAAAGTTGAAAGATTCATCAGAGCAAAGAAGAGGTTTGAGGCAGAGGAAAAACAGGATGTTTATTAATTGAAACAGGGGGGGGATCCCATGCCCCCATTTGTATGTACCCCATCACACATTAAGGATCACTCATCTATTGGAGATAATACAATATTGATCCGATATTTAATCTTGACTGTGAGGATGACAGCAATGATAATGCCTGATCGGGTGACGAATTCCCCCATTCTTCGCTTTCTATCAATTATTTAGTCTTGAACTTGATGAATAAATCAAACGAAAATTCTCAACTTCTTAGATATATTAGCTACTGGGAACAGCAAAAATTCCACAACCATGCGACAAAAGATCACATTTTGACCTTCAAACCATTTCTGACTTTTATATTGCATTATCGATTGTTGAAGAAATTTGAAATAAAATATGAAGGAACAGAAGTAGAGGTCTCGAGAAAATTATATACAACAAATCATACACGAAAATCACGATTGTGTTTCAAGCATTATCCTGTGTGAGCATAATATTTCAACATTGCAAAGAAAAACGGGGGAGAAAATCATGTTGGGCTATGCATCAGGGTAAGTAGTTTATAATGAAGGAGAAGTTTTCCAGTAATTTCCAATCCTCAATGAATATTACACATCAGATGGAAAAGAATTAAAAAAAAAAAAGGCACTACAGCAAACCACAATTTGCTACCTCGGCAGTTGTCATCATCCTTCCTTCTGCGAGATGAAATCTACCTAGCAAGTCTCTTCTTCGAGTTATTGTGTCTCTGGTTCAATAACTGCTTCTTTCTATCGTACAAGACTATCAAGCACTTGACAAGAATAAAGAATATCGAATCAGTCAGCAACTTTCTCGCGTGGCGGTTGTGAAAACGGTTTGTGTTTACGTTTACGCCACCATCTGCTCGGGTTCTATGTACAGTTGTTCCCCCCATGGTGAGAACATCGTGCGAGCCCCCTTACTGCTGCTCGTGTATCGGTGGTTCTGAACTCCAAAGGCTCCAAGCTCAGCAGGAGAGACATCCTTAACCAGTGTGTTGACCCAGGAAACATCAGGCTCGTTGATCGCAGCATGGCCCATGGAAGCAGTAGCGGGGTTGCTGTTGCTCCTGAACCCAAAGGATGCGGACTTCCTGAATCTATTAAGTTCATCTCCATGAATGCCCCAGTCCAACTTCCCATCGGGCGAGGCCCAGTGTGAGAGATTGGATGGCTTGATAGGGGCAGAGACGGAACTCTGAGTCATTGCTCCTCGGTCGATAAAGCTGTGGCTCCGCTTGGCCATGGCAGCGGATCGGGAGTTCATGACAGCAGTTGCAACGGCGCTGGAGGAGTCAAATCCAGGAGGGGGAGAGGTATTCCTTACAGTCGATGAAGGGAAGTTATTACTTGGGTAGCCTGAGCGTCGGATTTGAAGCCCGGTGGGAGACTGCAACTGGGCAGGAGTAGAAGGTTTCACTGACATCCCTTGCAGTTGAGACATCACGGGAGAATCAATAGACCTGAAGATGTCATCGAGGTTAGTGGGCTTCAAATCTCCTGTCCGAGCAAAGCACAACGGAGAGGAGGAGAGTCGGCATATCTCTTCCTTCAACCCCATCTCATGGTTCAAGTCCCTGGCACTCAGAGCGGTCTTCAATCGGCTTCCAGGAAGCTGCAGGGTTGGTGGGGTCTGCTTCACCTTGTTCTGCCACAGGTTCACGCTCTTCGGGGATTGAGATGGGCCCGCCAGAGGAGACATGGATGCAGTTGAGGTTACAGCAGATGATCCAAGAGATATCGGGGCGACGGGGCCCATGTCGATGGGAGTAGCGGGGTAGGAGCTTGGAGAGGGCAAGGCCGAGCCTGTGGAGGCATAGACAGGCCTCAGCTCCTCTGGCCTGTGGGCAAAGAAGCAAACCTTCCGGGAGCAGCCAGTCTCATCCTTGCAAAGGCGAGTCCGGTACTGGGCAGGGTGGAGCCAAGACTCGAACACCCCATGGGCAAACTCGCACGAGTCTCCTTTCTGGCATGATCCTCCCTTTCGGAACTCGGGGCATGGGACACAGGTGTAGGGATACTTCCTTGGGTCCCGCCTCCTTGCATTCTCCCCCGGGTGCACGAACGGGCACTCAGTCCAGTCGTGGGAATAGGCCCTCGAGCACGGCTTCACCTTGAAGGTGTACATCCTAAACTCGTCTGAGCTGAACATGGCATCGTTTATGTCAGGAAGTGAAATATCGACTGGGTATTCCTTTTTCGAGGTCACTTTCTCCTCTGAATCGGACTCAAAGCTCAAACCCACAGCTTCCCCATCAACAGACTTATGGCCTCTCAGCAATGACTCCACAGCCTTCCTCTGAGAAGCATAGCTGTTCAACTTGAAGGAAGGAGCAATTACATCAACTGGCTTGTTTCCATTCCCATCTACGCAATCAGCATCAGCAGTTGCCTCAAGCAACAGCTTGACGACCTCGAGCAAAGACCCTGACCCACCAGCGGCTGCACAGTGAAGGGCAGTCGCCTTATCAGACCCACAAGCTCGATTCACAGGGATTCTCTCTGTCCCCAGAATGTACTTCAAGACCCTAACACTCCCAAACAAGGAAGCAATCATGAGAGGAGTCCTCTCCTCGAACCCCATCTTCTTCGAGCCGATCCTTCGGCAGTACCACAGCCCAGCCTTATCAACATCACAGCCCTTCTCTTCGACCTCGGACTTGAAGCCGAGGAGATCATCCGTGGCCGCTAGTTCGAGCAAGAAGGAGCATTTGGATGATGCTTCATCTTTCTTCTTGTGGAATTCGCTGTCCATGACAGAGATTGAAGGGCAAAATCTAATCCTACAACCAACCAAGGTACCCAAATCCTGCATAGATGCAAAGAACACTCGTTAAAGACAGATTGAGAGACAGATTTTGATTGCAGGAATAAAACGGACTGCCACGTGAAATATATACACAGATGAACCGACTCAGTTAGGACATTTCACAGCTATCGATTATGAAAATTCAAAGCGCGTGTTTCAAAATTTCCCCTCAGTATATTCGTTTCACAGACTAGCTCTGAATCCAAGAGCAAGAAAACAAACCACAAATAAAAAATTCATTAGGGAAAGGAACTCATCCTAAGCAGCCATCGGTTTCATACGACAGAAATAGGAGCAACCCAACAGCAGGGGTCATCCAAAGGATCAACCCATAAACAAGAACCGAACTTTCACACTCAGAGCACGAGCTGAAACCAAACTTCAACCCAAGAAACTGGTAGCCGACTTAGCCTCACACCAAACCCGTCAAGCAATCACTATAATTCTGCAGAAGAAACACGATAACACAGCAAACGATATCAAAGACTCACCTTTCGGCTGCCGTGTCTGGGTTAGAGAACAAGACAGAGCCTGGTTTCCGAATCGCCTGACAAGTGCGAGTAGAAGAAGGGAATAGAGAAGGAGAGAAAACCCCGAGCTGAAGGAATGAGGGGGAGGTTAGGGCCCTTATATTGCAGGAGATTTTTCCCTTGCGGGGGAGGAAGGTGGAAGGAAAGTGCGACTTTTCTTCGGCCTCCTTTCTCCTTGGTCAAAAGTCAAAGATTCAAAGCAATGGCTAGAGCTATGTGGCATCGTTTGTCACTTTCCTCAGGATGAAATTCGGATGAAATGCAAATGCACGGGAAATTGCAGTCCCGGGGTAGTGGGCCCCGCCTCCCTTCGTCAATGTCTAGAGTCTAAACCCCTCCTAACGACCGAGTTTTGTGTAATAGATATATTATTATATTATTATATTATATTATAGATCAATGACGCTTAAAAAATTTCCCAAAAATGACAAAAATAATATTAATTGAATTTTATTTATTTATAATATTACATAAGTATTATTATATAATATATTTTTATACTCAACTTTCCCACTCCTACAAAATTTTTAAATAATCTTAGCTCATAATAATATGATAAGGAAATACTAATTAAATTATTTTAACTATTAATAATTATAATAATTATTTAAATAATTAATATTAAGTAACTTATTGATTTGTATTTTTTTAAATCACGTAGTAAGGTATTAGGATTAGCGAGAATCTCTCCTCTCAACGGGTAGGTTCGGCACGCGTGAGAGCGGTCGAGCTCAGCCCCACGCGCCTGGTTCCGCGTACCCCAACTCTCTTTTTTCAACAGAAAATATTGGATTTGGTCTCTACCGTTGACTTACTCCTCTATCTTGGATTCTTGATCCTAATTTTTTTTTAAAAAAAAATTGATCATCAATCTTCCCTCTTAAATAATCCTCCTTATCAATTTATTATTAAAAATTTAGTTGTCTAAAAACTAAAGATTAAACAAAAATATATCGTGAACGGAACTGAAGAAAAAAGATGTGAGTGGTTTGTAAACGATCGCTCTAAATCTTTCAAGGTTGCTAGTATCCTATAAAGTTTCACATGAGCCCGAGTGGGAGAGGGCTCGAGGCAGACACCCCTTCTCTTAAACCTCTAATTATGTCCATTGTTTTTTTTTAATAATTTTTATTTTATAAGAATCATCTAGTAATAAAATAATAAAATGGATGAAAAATTAATCTAAAGAAAAATGTTTAGGACTAAATCTAATTTAAAGAGGATTTAAGAGGAAACTAGAAAAGTAAGAAAACTTGAAGATCAAATCCAAAATTTTCCCTTTTTTCGTTAGCATGATACCGTACTCGGATGATTTTATCAATTTATCCATTACTTTTTAGTTTATCTTATTTTATCTCGTATCCGCTCTTTGGGCTTCTTGAGTCTCATTCCTTAAATAAAATTTTCTAAATTCATCTATGATTTTGAGAGTCATTCGAGAAAGTTCACTGAGGATAGAATTCTCTAAATTACAATTTTTTTATTTATGATACTCAAATATAAGAGAGTAATTAAGAGAAATAAGTGTTCAACTAGATAAACTAATAATGCATTGAAAAAGGATTATCCGATGCTGTGGTGAATCTCGGTAAATGGATGTGATATCTCAATTTACTAAAGATAATTACACTGTTAATATTTAATAGAGATTTACACGATAGATTCTTTATATATTACGGATTGAATGCTTACGCGAAATACGCAGGTCTTTTTACCAAACTATTACCCAGCATTTAGTTTTTTTTTTTTTTTTAGGAGGAAAAGGAAGGGTGGAAGAAATAGGTATGGCCGTGCAGACACGCTCGGGACACCGAGAGTGGTTTTCGGGGGCAAAGGGACGGGTGAATTATGATGGAGGCAGTGGAGGCCACATGAGACCGAGGTCTGAATTGTCTGACCTGTCCAATTACGCGCTAAGCGCGTTTGGAGAGGCTCTTTAATGGGGTGGTGCCTGGTGGGGGACAGGATACGCCTTACTCATCCTTCCACTGTCCTCTTAATTTAATTTATGTATTTTATATTTTATATTATCTTATTATTAAATGCATTACGTAATTTGGTGCGTGGCAAATAATAAATAAATAAATAAACAAATATTAAGAATACCCATTCGACCGACTTCAATCATAGAATATTCTGGTCGTATTTATTTATTTTTTTGTTAGTTAAATAAATGTTGACAATAGCAAACCTTATCTTAAGTTTTGGTCTGAAAAGGTCCATCGACAAAGGGCAGCCACACGTCCGCAAGGCATCAAACAAAAGGGAGATGTCCTAGTAGAGGAAATTAGAGGCATGATCTACGCCGTATACACCATTTTATTATTTAAAGAAATTGGCGTCTCGTAAATAATTTAAAAAAAGGTTTATTGCAGTGCATATTTCGAATATGTACACTTTGAATAATTTAAATAAAGAAATTAAATATAGAGATTTCACTATACTGTCACTTTTTTAGAAAATGGTAAATTATTAATTTTCTATTTTTAATATATTATATTACTTTATTCCCTTAATTTTAATTTTTTTTATTGAGCTTTGTTGCTTAATAGAATTTCATGTTGAATTCTTTCCACGGAGACAGAGTGAAGACTGCTGGACCGCGTTTTAGGAAGACGCGTGGAGCCCAGTATAGCAACGTGCTTAAATTGACGGTGGACATCCCCACGTATCTGCCTCGGGCGCACTCACTCCGGTGCCTTTCCTGGTCAGTGGGCAGTGAGAGATTGCGAGAGATTCTTGTATCGGTCACTATTATCTGCAAATTTTAATAATAAATATTTTGTATGTCATTATTATATTATATTACATTTTAATTTCTTAACTATATTTATTATAATTTAAAATATTCACTTATGCATTGAATATTTATTGACTTGGTCCATCACATTACTCCCTGAACTTGACGTACCTAAGAATTTTTCCTGAAGAGTAATAGTTCGCATGACTGTAAATGTTTTCCCTGCATACAAAAAATTTGAAAAATAATGTAATTAATAGAAAATAAGTGTATAAGAAATATCATTCGTAAGAATTGAATTCGAGATCTCATGATCTGAGGTCGAAGAAAATAAATACTAACTGTACCAAGTCTCATTTATACAAATAATAGTAATTTAATCATCGATTTATAGGAAATCACCTCAGTGCTTCGTGATAAATTCAACTGTGGGTAATACGTTGACGGACATCATCGATAGGATCATAAGTTCTCCACTTGCAAGAACGGGGGCTACATCATTTATAGAAATGGAAAACAGACATATTTCGTGATTAAATAATAATCAACCTATTTAGTTAAAATTATGTAAATTCAGACTATTTTATATTTATTTAACTATATTATTATAAATGTATAAATTTATACTATATTTTAGATTCTAGTTTATATAATATTAAAGTATTTTTTTAATTAATCGGGCCGACCCTGACACGCCCTGCTCCGCACAGGTCACCAGACGGGTCAACCCTTCTAGATGCGGCGCAGGTTTGGGTTTTCAAAAACCAGCGCCACTCCGGCGGATTGCCAGTGCTGGGCATCAGGGACTCCTTCCATCCCCCGAACTTCTGACTAGATGAATAGAGACGAACAAGAGCCACCTTCTTCACATATTGTGTGTGTTCTGATAGCATATAGAATTTCTATTAAAATTACATGAACTTTAGGAATATGATCGATCCAAAAAAATTATCACTTAATGAGACGAAACACTTTAACACGATGTTTGGGTTATTGAGGGATTTCGAGGGATAACTTATTCCTCCAAATTATTCGTTTGGATATTATTATTAGAGGAGGGATTTAGAGAGATAAAAAATTTAATTTGACAATTTTACCCTTTCAATTTAGAAGATCAATCGAATGAGAGAACAACATAAGAGAGACACGATGGTTTCATGATAATCTTAAAATTCGAACAAAGTTATAGTTTCATGATAGTCTTGGAAGGCTCAATGGTTGTGATCTGATGGTGGCTGAGTAAGGGAAGAAGGACATTGTGTAATTATATGATGCGGAGTTATGGCATAACTAAGGTTTCTTTTAAGAAGTTACGATGATATTTTTGTTTAAAAATTTACTACCCCTCCAAATTCCCATAAATCGAATGAATTAAAAAAACGAAGTTTAGAGGGATCTGTAGGGATTGAGAATCCCTCCAAATTTCTCCTAATAATTTACCCAAATAAGGATTATACTATCCATTCGAATCCCTCAATCCAAACAAAGCGTAAAAGTGTAACAATTTAGTACAAATCATCAATCTTCCACTAAATGTCCTTAAAATTGTTCGCGTGGCATTGACTGGCACCAGAGAGCTTGTGACAGGGGTGTTTCATGGGCCAGGCTTAGGCCCAAAAGCCTCACCAGTGGGTTCATCTTTTTGCTGTAATGGGCTCGGCCCAGTGGATCAACACCAGGCCTGAATTGCAACAATGGGCCCATTCGTTCCCTAGTGTCTTGGCCGGACCCAAAGCGGTGAGTATCAGCTTCGTTCTAAGCCAGCGTTTCCCCGGCAAACTACCATAGAGATCCCGACGTTTCACATTTTCATTTAGATCCCTCTCGAATTTAAAATTGGATTCTAGGGAAGTAGCACGTTCATTTTTCCTCCCAAATATGGCACGCAGTTGGAAGTAGGGGTGTAAACGCGTCGAGCCAAACCCGAATCTACCATGTTCAAGTTTGGCTCGTTTAACAATCTGCGAACTCGAGCTCCCCGAGCTCAAGCCTGGTCAGGCCTAAGATTTCAAGTTTGGACTCTGTTCGTTATAATAAATGAATGCTCCCTGAACCTAAACGAGCCAGCCGAGAAGAAGGGTATAGGGTGAGTGTCATGCAGCTCTATCAATTATTGGAGGTAAAGATGAGAGGAGGAAAACATATTACGAATTAGTGATTTGTAAGTGGGTGAAAAAGAATAAGAAAAAATGGATGCTAGTAAAGTAAAGTACTTAAATTGATTTTTTTTTTTTAGTTTTTAAAAAATTAATAATAATAACAAGAAAAATTATGATATAAAATAAAAATCACGTTTAGCGAGCTCAAGCTTATTCTGAGCGAGCCGAATTCAAGCTTTCATCGAGTCGAATATCCGAACCGTTCGCGAATCATCTCATCTCATTTACATCCCTAGTTGGAAGCCCATGATGGATTCCCTCTAGATACTCAGGTGATATTCATCTGCATCACTGATATCTAGAAATCTTATCCACCTCCAGGTAATTCAGTTCTAGTCATATCAACTAATTAAGGGGAAAAGCTCTCCTAGTCGAGTAAATATTCGGTGTGCAACACACAACGAATTTGTTATATAAATTTCTGTCGGATTTTGACACGTGTAAAACTTTCACAGTTTTTGATGGCCAACTTTGCACGTGTCAAGGTTTGAACAGTGATTTGCACAACAAACTTGCTATGTATTTATTGCACACCGAATATATTTACTCCTCCTGATACGAGTTTTCTTCATCCAAAAAGATTCGAACCCGAGAAACCTTTACTTGAGTGAATTAAATGTCGAATTACCTGAACCAATTCGCATGAGAAAATTTATAGAAAATTAGAACAGGTGTAAGATACAGAAACATGTGCGAAAGCGCTTCATCATGTTCGTGGGAATTCAAGTGTCGACTTACGGGAGAACCGTACGCTTGATGGCAACCCTGAAAGGCATCGCACGTTTTATGTATTGAGTTAGCTATTCAGACGTCGGCTACATGCGGTGGACGGCGGCCGTGTTCATACTCTGTGCTTCACTCAAGACCTTTTCGTTCTCTTTTCCCCTCCACGACTCGAATTTAAAGATCACCGATGTTATCGTTCACCTATAAAATACGGAAAAAAAAAGGTATGTATTAGAGCTCGGAGAATGTTAGAAATTAGTTCGCGCCGTATATGCTCTATTCAACTAACCGCGAGTAATTAATTACTCGTCGATTGTTGACCGAGAAGAGGTACGTGCGGATGATGTGAAGTACTTGCGGATCAAATAGACCATTGATGAATGTCGACACATACCGTGTGTAACAACACATCGTACATTTAAAAAAAATATTTCAAACGTGCATGTTAATACGAGCCTACGTGGAAGAATTATTCTTGGTTTGATTTTCATCATTGTTTGATTCTATTATCTCGATGCTTCAAATACAAAAGTTATTATTAAGTATTAAACAATAACCCGTGTCATTATCCGACATGTGGACCTTCAAAAACTAATCAAATTGACACAGTTATCTGACAGGTTAACCTTTTAAAACAAACGATTATGACGATTTCTAATTCTATTAGTTATGAAACCTGTTTACCCGTTCAATCGAATTTTTGTTGGAAATTTGGTCTTTGGTGAAAAATATTAACACATGATACGTAAAGAGACTCGGTCAGCATCATTTCATTCCTTATCGATACGAATTCGGTTTAATCAGATTCAAGAGGGAAACGAACATCAGAAGGAAGCCTGAGTGATGCAAAAATTGTACGTGCGTGTACTTTGAAGTAATTGCAATTAGATATAAGAAAGGATTTACTATCCTCCATCGATGGATAATAAAAATTGAGAAAATTAATTCTCTAAAACATACATATACATATATATATATTTTTTTTTTTGAAAACTTGTTTTAAGTAAAGACTATAGAGTAACCCGTAAAACACTTGAAATTGTGAATTATTCGTTTTATTATAAAATTTAAGGTGATCAAAGAAATAAAATTTAATATTATATAGTAGATAAAATAAATAATTCAAATCAAATAAAAATATATTAGAACTGAGAAATTGGGAGAGTTCTTGGGGAATGGGTAGAATCGCAAGGACTTGGAGAATCGCAAAAATAGTTGAAGGAGATTGAATGGTTAAAAGAATTGTGAGAAATAATTGAGAGAATTATAAAAATAGTTAATGAAATATGAGAAATTAATAAATTTGATAACTATAATGAAATTAAAAAATGATAAAAACTAAGTTTGATTGAGAGTATTTCTGGAACTCGAGAATGAGATCAAAATTGTTTTAGGTTTTGCTTAAAGCGATAGAGAAGAGATGCAATTAATAGCGAAGAAAAGTTCGGTATAGTTAATACATCTTTTATCTTTTGACCTAGAGGTTGCTGGTTTAATCTTACCAATGTGACTTTTTATATTTATTTTATCCCCTCTTCATTATATTCTTTTTAGGTTTATGTGTATTTTTCAATTAAAAAATGCAGTATTTTTTTCCATCGAAAGTGGCAGAAAATCAGCCTTCTAGAACACCATGATAGTACGCCATGATCTATTCATATCCAGATATATATGTATATATATATATATACATATATCAACATTAACAATAAATCGATTTTCTCGTAGAATATTATAATATTAGCATGTCTAGGCAAATTTCTTGTGCTCTGCATGCATGCAAGGACGTGCCAGATTGCGTGAACAACGTGGCGACTCTGCCCGACGCGTGCGAAGGCATGCAGCTATTCAATTGTTTAATCACCTCTTTCCTTGCGTCTCACGTGTTCTTTTTGCCTTTTTCCCCTAATCTGTGATGAAGAATAGCTGGCTGCTGCCATTGGAGATTTGCATCTCTGTTGCTTAGCATTCAATTCTCTATATGAACAGCAGATAGCTCACCTTAATCTTCCATGGCGGAGCTTAGCTTCTCCCTCTAGCAAGAGAAGAAATTAGGAAGCGAAAGAGACTCGAACCGGTAACTTATGTTTGCTTTCTCCTCAGCTTAAATATTTATTGGATAGATGTAACAAGAAACGTGATAATATCTTATGGAGAAGTTCATCTTTTTCTTTTGTGTGAGTACAATCTAATCTAATATGTAAAGAGGTCAACGGACTACGACTAATTCACATTCACATTCAAGTTAGGTCATCCACTAACGACTGGGTACGGATATGGAAACCTCGTCCAAGGGGCCAAAACATGACAGTTTAACAAACAATAGACATCATCAAGAAACCCCTGAATATTATAACTTAAGTGGATAGGACGTGAGTACGACTCGTGTGGATAGCAACGAGGTCGGAGGTTCAAATACTTAATTCCTTGGTGAGGTCACTCACACGTGTACTTTGCACGTAAACTTGTCTGGATTCATGAACCCATGAAGAATAGACTCTCCATTATTAAAAAAAATAAAGTAAAATTAACATAATTAATAATTCATGAATTTTCTCTAGTTCAAGGTAAGATCACCCTTTCGAGCGCATCCCTAAATCCAGCTCGACTAAGGGATAAACCTCTGGAATCATGAATTTTCTATCAAGAAGACTCGAATTCGAGTTCATATACTCAAGAGAAAAAGAGATATTTTATTATTTCAACTGATGATTAAAAAAAAAAAAGATTCATTTCGATTGACTTGTAACGAGAGAATGAAAATAATTGTACATTTTAAGAACAATATTGTTCATAATACTGAAAAGAGGATTTCGTAAAGTTTTATTTGTTTGGGAAATTGCCTTCTCTCTTTTTTTTTGGGTCGATAATAGTATTTATATTTTTCTTTTTTATTCTATTCTATCAATTCTTTCCACAGCATTTTCACAGTTTTATCAAGTGAACACGAGAATGGTAAGGTGGGGTAAGTGATTATCGGCATCGAGCTCGAACCACCGCGATTCGGTGCCCTGATCTAAGGGTATGATCAAAGACAAAATCTTGGTGATGGAAACTCGATGTGGATCGCCACCGCCCCATCTCCATCCTTTTTCCCGTTCACTTGATTTGATATTTTTCGCATTTTCCTTCCTATTTCAAGAATATTGTTTTTTATTTAGAAAAACGACATAACAGCCGTTTTTTATGGACTTACAGGTAGTAGTATAATAAAAAAAACGAATAAATAAGTAAATATTGGGAAGAAAAATAATAATCGGAAAAAAAGTTGCTTTTTAGAATAATGAATAATGGACCCGTACCACGTAAGATAAAAATAAAATAAATAAATGTAAAATATTGAGATAAATTTGTATAATTAGATGAAGATCATTTATTTCTAACTATTGAAATTTAGTTTATTTGAAATTCGTTATCTTAAGAAAGAAAACAGAACATTCTCAATTGTCATTAATGTATTATATCAATTTTACCTTTTTGAAGTTCACAATTTCAATCATTCATTAAAAAATATAACGAATTTTTACGGCTAAAATTATAGATATGATATGGTATAGACTAATATAGGAAAATTTAAGTAATTAATGAAAAATGTTTGTTGTTAAGGTTACTGATATGGAGTGTGATATAAATGATTAAAATTATTATTTTATCTTTAATCTGGATAATTTTATAAAAAAAAAAGATGCATTTCATATGTTTGAATCTAATTAATATATAAATTAGATTAAGGATAAGATTGAAAAATAAAAAAAAAACCAAATATCTTAAACATTTTCATATAATAGATATATAGATAGATATATTGCACATGGATTTATTGAAAAATTAATATATATCTATTTGCATATAGAAACATTGGGTTGCCTTCTCTGGGGTTGATTTTAAAAAAGAAAAGGGAACAACATTACGACATACGTATCCGTGGCTAGATTTGGGCGATTAATATATGGCTTATAGCTTAAATAAATTCATTAACTTTCATCGGATATGGTAAAATTATTGTCGTACAATCTTCTTGACGGACTTGTGACGGAAGTCTTCGTAAAATTATTTTACTTTTTTTTTCATTTTTAACAGGAAATTTATTTTTAGAAACCATTTTCGGAGTTGCCCAGGCAAATACGATAGAGTCGTAGTTATAGAATATTAAGTATTAACCCAGCGAAGAAAAAGCATGCGAATAATTGTCAAATATAACTGTTTAAGATTTTATCTTTTCGTACTAAGAAAAGACAAATCGTGAGACCTCTCTCGTTTGAGGCTGCCGTTTACGACTCGGACTGTGCTGTCACCATCGCTCTCTATTCGAGCAAATGAGAATTCTATCTTCTCGTCCTGCTCGATACGACCCAGCAAGCGAAACCGATCACGGTGCCACGGAAAATATATTGCACGGTCGATCCCTTTCCGAGCGTACCGCCCCATAAATTTTACGTATGGTTTGAATTTTGTTGTGGTCGATCATATCGCACGTGTATTTTGTTGGCACGTCACCGGGCTTAATTTCCCGAGGAAGACGACGGGGAAACAGAAGAGGAAGCGGAGAGGCAGAAAGCCCACAAAAGCAAAAGGACAGGATGGAACAGAACCACAAGAAAACATTAAACAGCACAAAGTGATAGATATTTTTATTAAATTGTTTTTGGATCCCGACACAAATTTCACGTTTTTCTTCACGTCCATTTCAGGATTTCAGCGCTCAGCAGTTCCCACTAGTCCCCGAACTCTCCCTTTTTAACTACCGTTCATCCGTTTCATCTCAACGCCCAGAAAAAAACGCGTTCTCTCTGTCTCCCTCGCCTAAGATTCTGTTTGTTTCATCGTACTGGGATCGCAGGATCGACCTCGGGATCGGGGCCTTGGAGTTCCTCGAGCCATGAGCAACCTCCAGCAGGACTGGCCTGAGCCGGTGGTCCGTGTGCAGTTGCTCTCCGACAGTGGGATATCCAAGATCCCCCATCGCTATGTCAAGCCTGTCACGGACCGGCCCTTGACAGGACCGGCCTTCCCCGCCGAGGCAAACATCCCGATCATCGACCTCGGCGGGCTCACGGGCAAGGAGGAAGACCGGGCGGGCATTCTGGCTCGGGTCTCAGAGGCCTGCAGGGAATGGGGCTTCTTTCAGGTCGTGAACCACGGGGTGAGCCCCGAGCTTATGGACGAGGCCCGGGGCGTGTGGCGTGAGTTCTTCCACCTGCCCATGGAGCTCAAGCAAGCATATGCGAACTCCCCGAAGACCTACGAGGGGTACGGGAGTCGGCTCGGGATTGAGAAGGGCGCCGTTCTCGACTGGAGCGACTACTACTACCTTCACTACATGCCCCCTTGCCTCAGGGACTACAACAAATGGCCTGCCGTTCCATCCTCCTGCAGGTAACTATAACTAACTAAACCAACCGGCTAACCGAATTAACTACCTTTTAAAAGAACTTAGTTACCGTTGGACAGAAGAAAACATGTATATCTGTTTACCAGATTTTGAAACCGGTGTTTGTCTCCGAATGCGGCTTCCCAGGGATGTGATCAACGAGTACGGGGAGCAGGTGGTGATGCTCGCGGGGAAGCTGATGAAGATTCTCTCGGTGAATCTTGGGCTGGAGGAGGATCGACTCCAGGACGCGTTCGGGGGAGAGGACATCGGGGCATGCCTGAGGGTGAACTTCTACCCCAAGTGCCCACAGCCAGACTTGGCACTCGGGCTCTCGTCCCACTCGGACCCAGGCGGCATGACCCTCCTCCTCCCAGACAGCCATGTCGCAGGGCTTCAGGTCCGGAAGGACGGGGAATGGATCACGGTGAAGCCAGCTCGTCACGCGTTCATCATCAACATCGGGGATCAGATTCAGGTGATTCGATTCTTCTTCCTACCTCCTCTTAAATTAAGACCGATCAGAGCCAACAACAACAGCTGAAAGAGCTGCATGTTTATATGAAAAATAGAAAACAAATTATACAGATATTTACGGAGAAAAAACAGATTGAAGAAAATAAATAATGGCTGAAAAAATTGGATGGATAAGGAAGTAGAAAAGATCCTCGGATGACACTAAAGCTCCTTACTCATCACACTCGATCGATGGAAATTCTTGCACCAACTTAACTTATCGACTAACGAATATTTAGCACGTTATTATTAAGTGTCATATAATCTTTTTTATTTATTAATAATATTGATTTTTAAATATAATTTAAAATATTTACTTGTGTGTCAAATATTCATTAGTTAAGTTCACCACGTCATCTTTGAGTGTGAGCGTACGTTTGAGAGTGCACTGTGTCTAGAAATCACTGCCTCTTATCATTTTTTTGGCCCTTTTTCTTAGTCAAAATGGTCGATTAAAATTGCATCAATTAAGTAGTGCCATGTGGACGTTTTAAAGCAAAACTAATTTCCAATTAATTAATAGCCACTTGGCTGCGATATATTCGTCGCCAACATCGTATAAAAAAAATGTAACCAATGACGTGAATTTTTATTTATTTTTGTCATTTAAAGGTTTTAAGCAATGCGATCTACAAGAGCGTGGAGCACAGGGTGATCGTGAACTCATCAGACGAGCGTGTTTCCCTGGCATTCTTTTACAACCCGAAGAGTGACATACCGATCGAACCTGTGAAGGAGCTCGTGACGCTGGATCGTCCCGCCCTGTACACCCCCATGACCTACGACCAGTACCGTCTCTACATACGAACGAGGGGCCCGAGGGGGAAGTCTCAGGTCGATTCGATGATGTCTCCTAAGGGATAGAGGACGCGTGAAAAGGATGTCAGTAGATAAAAGCATTTGCTTGGATCGCATTTAAACGATTCAGATCCCTTTTCTTGGAAATAAAATTTAATGAAGGAGAAGAAAAATCGTGCATAATTTGTCTCATTCCGATCTGATTGGTTTGTCTCGTGAATGTCTAGGGTTTCAGATTATATATCATTCGTTCTGAAACTCTCCCCCACTTGATCAGAGGTCGTTGATTGAGGCAACTAGTGGACAGATGATGCTTGTAATTGTGAAACACTGTTTCACAGGATATGGAATCGGAGAATCTAGCGAGATTAATTAGATTCATCTGCACCTGCCTTGTTCCCTACAGCAAGTGGAATCAGAAAAAGGGAGAAAAGGAAAATAGAGGAGGGGAGTTCTCTACAATAATATTATCGAGATATCCGAATATTCGAGTCCGATTTTTATTTTTCATGTCTCTTTAATTCCCTTTCTTTTAGAGGGGTCTTTCTATAACAAGAATATCACGTAATATCTGTCACGATTCGGTAGGTATTTAATAAATCGGTACAGTGTTTGTGATATATCATGTATTAATACTTGTAATAATTCATGTAATAAACTCATACAACGCCTATATTTAGATGATACAACGCCTATATTTAGATGACAATGGAAAATTCAAGGGAAAAATGATACCGGAAATCTTATGTGTCTGTCGTTTCTGACAGTTGAGCCATATATGTTTAAAAAGAGCGAATTCAGTTATGTAAAATCAATTTTCATTACATGTTTCAGTTCAAAGTCACTGGTTCGCTTACTGTTCCGTTAACGAACATGAAATTCACGTTAGCGAAATAATGATAATTAGGACTGAAATGTGCAACGAAGCTAATATTGTATGAGTAAATTAACCCTTCTCAAAAACACGGACGGGTCAACTATTAGAAATGTCAAATATACAACACTGCCATTGTAATTGTCCCAAAATACAAGCGCTGCCTTATACAACTCTGTCGTCGTTCAGTTTGATGTGCCATAGAACATGTGGTTGAATTATACTAAGGTCCTGTAAAGTATAAGGTTGCTAGCCGTACAATCAGCTATGCCACGGAACGTGTGATGAGTTATACTGAAATACAGAGTAAAATAAATACGAAACGATGGATGCGACAAAATTTCGAGTCCGGTATCTACAGCATCCGTCGGTTGACTAAGAACATGGGGTCCAAAAGGAGTTGGCGTGGTACCAAAATTTATGGGATGGCCGATTACTTCGTGATTCATCGGATCCGACTATAAATAGATGCACTCGAATCTCATGTTGGCCACTTGGGTGGTGCACATTTCATTCACTAAAAGTTGTTGGGGCGTAGCCGAAAATACTCAAAAGTTGTGGGCCCACTCTGAATGGCTGATTGAGCCTTCATATTCCGATAAAAATAAATATAGACATTATATATTTAGTAAGCCATTTTTACGTTCTTTTTTTTCAGGCTACAAGGGAAGCATGCGAATAATAAAAAATAAAAATAAATAAATTAGTACATAACTTTCACGGTGAGAATCGAATTCGGGATTTTAGGATATAAGTCGGAATCTTGTATCGTTGCCGCATGCTAATTTTATATATTTTTTAATTAAATGATAGGTCGGCCAGCGCAATCCCAGTCAATTAGTGCACTGCCTTCAATCATGGTGGCGTTGCCCACATATAATCCTAGGTAATCTTCCAAAGGAAAGAACTTTTTTTAAAAAATGAAATTCGTGGGCCTAAAATGAGATAAAAGAAAAAATATGCGGTGAAGGATGAATCTAGAAATTATAATCCAGGGGACGAAACTCAATGAAAGGTTTAAAAGATGGTGAAATAAGATAAAATATTTAAAAAAAAGATGAGATTAATAACATTTGTATAAAATTAGCCCTCAAAATTAAATTAGGTTGACGAGATGTGCGTTTTAATCTTGACAAAGTCCATGAGGTCTTAGCATCTAACCTCGTTAATACCACTAACATATGCGCATTGCACGTGAACTTACTTGAATCAGGACCTGCGGGATATTCATGACCCGAAAGAATAAACTTCTCGTCATAAAAAATTATATAGAATTTTAAATTTTTGTTTGGGTTTAGGAGCTTCCTAGATCTGTCCCCAGGGTGGGAGGAGTCTCACTAACATTAATAAAAGAATCCAGCAAACCCAGACACCTGAAAATACCAAATAACGAGATTGCATCAAATCTCATTTCTCGGAAGATCATTGTTTGTTTCCATGGTTACTTTTTTAATTAATTATTCCACCCAAAAAAATAAATTAAAACTAAATCCATGTATAATTAAAAAGAAACACACCTTTTTTTTCCATTTAATTTATTATTTTATTTTAAGCGAACTTTCGGCAATCCAAACAAGATTTGAAGTCACCTTGGCATCAACTATCAATCACGTTACGGAGCCAAACATGTCAACTAATCCTGTTCCAGACATAAAACAATACATTAAAATTTGGCAATTCGTCACGTGCTTAATAATGCTGCATTGATCCGCCTCACACTTAAATAAATAATAGTTCCCATTCGGGAACAACCCCAACTACAACTTTGTTCCCTTCCGAATCGAGTTGGACGCATGTAGACGAGGCGTCCACGTCGAAACGTTAGTTTAGCAGGTTTGATCCTCGTGGGCGCATGAACGGTTGTTAGATATCGGTTTCGTTGCGATGCGATAGGGGCCGACGATTAAAAATGGTAAAAAGAAAATGTCGCGGTGGTCGGCAGGAGGCACTGTGTTGTAAGTTGTAACCACGTTTATTAAGCAAGTCACGAGCAACATCGATGTAAAGACCCAGTTTTCCACACACGGGGGCTACAGCAGTTCTGTACTTTTTCATGCCACGTGACATTTTTGGTAGTTTTTTTAATCAGTGGTGGGAGATTAGTTTATGCTTAAATCAAGACAATCGCAGCAAATTAGAGAGGAGTTCTGTGGAAGATGTGGATCCCAGGATGATCACCGACCAGGTAATAAACCCACGTTTTAAATTAAGGGTTTAATTAGTTTATTACTTTTAATTAATCAATTAATTAATCTTTTTTTTATAGTTAATTAATCAATCAATCAATTACATGAAGACGATAGATATTCAATTCTTCTGCATGCGTCAGAGAGGCTGTCAGCACTCGGTCGGTGTGCTCAAAAGTTAGTGCTGCAAATCTTTATTATATCACATTTAAACAAGTCATATCTTCACATGTTCGAATCTAAGACTCCATTAACCTAAATAAGACACATTTGATATAGCGTGTCCAAGTAGGTCGTGTTTTAACACAGCTGACCCGCTTAATCCGTTTAATTTAGTTCGTCTAAACGTGCATGCAAAATCTTAAAATATACAATATAATACCAATATACACATTTATTCATGACTAGATTTAATTACAGTTAACTAAATTGCACAGAGCCAATCATGCGTTGAATAATAATAAAATATGCACTATATGATATTTTATCAAGAGTTATAATTGCCGTAATTATTATATTAACATATGTATGAGGGAAATAAAATATTTTTATGAGGTGATAAAACACATTTGGTAAACGAGTTTAATGAAATTACATAGATTCGGATATGATTAGACGTGTATAACTCGTTTGAATACAAAACATGTTTAGATACGAAACATATTGATACACGTGTTTGAGCCGTATAAGAAATGGCCCGCCTGAGACAAAGTTACCCCCAACGTGGAAGCTTTCTTTCTTTCTTTCTTTCTTTTAATGCACACACCTTGCTGCACACTACTTATGTTCGATTTACAAACATTACTGACAAACTAAACAAACAGCGCTCACCTAATAAATTAAACTTAAGAAAGTTGGTGTCCTCCATACCCAAGTCAAATAGTACAATCCTATCGGATGTTTTGACAGAAACATAAAAGAGATTCAGGTTTAGAATCTTGTTCTCACCTAATCATATGGATTACACTGATGAAAGCTTTATGGCTCGCGTTAAGGTCCGCTTTGCAGAATTTGAATAGGATCAGTGGTACCTAAAAATGTTTAGACTAATAAGAAGTGGTCACCGACAATCTCTATCAGGCAGGAGTCTTCGCAAATAATTCCCTCACGCTTAAAGTCGGTTTCTCGACAACGAGCGCACACGACTCGGTCCCGACGGTGAAGAAAAGCAAACAGAATAAACATGTTAAGCATGTTGCCACTTGCCAAGACTCCACAGTCATGGGTTGCACTTACTCAAAAAAAGCTTACTAGCTATTCAAAGAGTAGAACAATTTCATTTTTCTAACCTGAAAGATGCATAGAACTCGATGGTCGGGACAAAGATGTCAGGTTCGGCTTAGAAATATAGTCATGCTCAGCAGACGGGAAGGGATCACCCAGTAAAGAGACCACTAACCTGAGATTCACTTCTGATGCTATAATATAATCATATGATGATGATGCAATAGTGTGACTATGAAGAACGCTGAGACCAAACCATGAGTCATTCATGTCACTAACCTGTCTCTAGAGCACCCTCTACAAGGTCACCATCTGCTCTGCTTCGAGTTACAAGAAGGGCACTTGTACTGCTTGATGCTCTCGGCCTTGGCTGGTGTTATCTTGACACATTTTCCATGAAACCACCTCTCGCAGATGTCACACCCGATCCAGAACTCATCTGCACTGTACTTCACTCTACAGCTTCCGCACAAGGTCTCATCGTGCTCATCCTCTTGTTCTGCATAGTTCTTGTCATACGACTTAGGTGTGCTTCTTCCCAGTCCCTCAAAGGACCTCTGCGAGTGGAACATTATGATTTATAAGCAATGGAGCTATGGAGCCCTCAATAATCTAAGATTTCGTGATGCATCGTGAAAGAAAACATTTCAAGAGATGGAGAGAGATTTTCACATCTTTGCCGTTCCTTTATTTGCTCTCAGTATCCACATTGGGCTTGTCTTTGTTCAGCTTCCTTTCAGCAACAGCTTCAAAGAGAATGGGCAGCTCGTTTACACAGCCAAATAGACGCATCCTGTGAAAAAAAGCAGCATAGAAGCTATGGACAAATTAAAATAGTATGCAGAAAAGGGGGTTACACTGCCCACATATACCAATGTCCAGCATGGAACAGGAATATTCACAGGAGCGTGCACTGATAAACACTGATGCACACCATTGTTAGCTAAGCGGAAATTGCTTTAGCTCAGTGGTTCAATTGTTCGACTTATAAATTGATTGTCTCTAGAATTAACAACTCAAAGGGACACAGTGTGACCCAGGCAATTCCGAGTCTAAATGGTTGACCAACTTGATCGGCCCATAGTTATCGGTTCACAACAAAGGACTCAAAATATGAAATAGTCCATTAAAGATTGTAACAAAACCTTCTCTAGTCATTCCATTTAAGACTTCTCTAGAAACTGCTAACACAAGAGGATGCTAAGCCAATGATTCTCGTTCCTTCCCTATTCTAGTTGGTTACAAGTACCAAAAGTGCCAGTAGTCAATCTCTAAAGCTTATCCAAAAGTACATTTTCCTCAGTTGGCAATGATTTAGCGATGAATTATACAAACCAAGTCATGGGTAGGGTGATATGCTACTTTTACATCAGCGGTGGTCAATCAGCATATCTGGCCTTTATTTAATCTGGAAGTAGTTCAAGAATTACAAAGGATAAAAAAATAGTGTGCAACAGAATACTCAGATGAAAACAAAACTAAGCCAAAAGCTTTACTCTCTCAGAGGGGGAAGGATAAAATAAAAATTGACACCTATGAAAAATGGGAATTTTTTTATCAAAAGATCAGCGAATAAAACAGTACATCAACCAACATCTCAGGACATATTCTCTACCAGTAGTAGCCATTTTGAAACTATGATATCATCCCTCAACAACTATCTGAACTCAACCTAACCCTGTAAGTGGTAGTGTGACAACATCCATCCGTTCACTGAGTGCTAATACAATAAAATCTGGGAAACAAAGAGAAAACAGCTTAGAACTTTTAAACTTCAAGAGTGCTTAGAACAAATCATCCAGTACAACATAATCGAAGATGACGAATATGACAGTAACAGGACGAAGTTAATAAATGTGTTACAAATGAGGTAAAAGAGCGCAATATCAAATTTACTGCATAATTTACATATATAAATAGATCTGATAAGTCATCAACAACATGTGCAAACTCTTAATCAGGAGAAATGCTCATGCTTGAGAAGAAAAAATTTAAATGTATGCTCCAACAACATCAACGAGACAGAGATCCGGGCTTGCAAGGACATATATGCTAGAGTAATGGCTTCAATCTCACTTCCCCAACTCAACCAACCCAAAAAGGGGGGAAAAAGGAATTTTTCCAACCTATCTTATAGCAACAAGGGACATTCGCTTCAGAAAAGTGAGAAACATGTCAATATCTCATCCAGGTTTTAGGTGATTAAGGTATTATTTTAAAGTTAATGAATGTCCAGGAATATATGTGGATGATTGTGCAAAACATATGATATACACTTGGTGTGCCTTACATCAATATATCAACACACTGGTTCCACCAAGGCCAAATGCTTGAGGGCAATATTCAAAATGTAAAATACAAAATTGCGTCATGAAAAGCACTACCTCCCATTGGCATTAAGCCCAGCACCAAAGTAGAAGGCCACAGAGAGCAACCAACAATCACTGTGCGCTGCGACCAAGGAAAGCCAGTCTTTCCACATCATTCCATCTCTAGCAAAATTGATTCCTAATGTGGGTTCAAGAAGCTCTGGAGGAACTTCCTCTGGTGGCAGAGCCACTTCCCACAACTCATCCGGGTGTCCATACAAACACAAATTCTCCTTCTCTGAGGAAAAAAAAAATGCAGCAACAAGATCATATACTTAGAAGAAAATCCATAACATGGAGATCGGACAAATTTAGTATCAGTGAAAAGCTTAGTAAAAAAAATGATTTGGGCTGTTTCTTACCAAATTTAGGTTAGGGAAAGTCCCGTAAAAGTTGACAATTTTCACTGTTCAACTTTTCAACGCACGACAATCTCACAGAGCCAAATCAAATCCACCAAAACTGGTTAGAGGAGCTCAGAACTTTCAAATTCTCCCCCTTTTCCTAAGATATTCTCAAGAATCGCATAAATACATCTAAACTAGAGCTTAAACCATCAGCTCGTTTAGAACTAACAAAGAAGCTTGGAGTGGTTGGTTTTGATGTGGAATGTCATAAGGTGGCCAAAGATAAACTCTCACAGGTAAACCTTCCACGGACAATTTTACTCTTTCTCCACCAATACAAAGTAAAGGAAAGAACGAAAGCTCAAAACTCTTTCAACTTTCTTCTTCTTATCCTTCCAAGGCAGTCAAATCAAATCTAACTGACCTGGATCGCAGAGCGAGTAGAAAGCTTCGACATCTGACAGAGAAACACGCAAAAGAAACAATGTGAGGCTCCAACCGAGAAAACGAGGACGGTGGAAGGTAAAAGTAAAACAGAGCATGCAGGCAGGAGATCAGAGATTACCGCAGGTAAGGGCGCGGACGAGAGCGGAGCGCCGCTTGGTGAAGTCCTTGTAGATCTGGTCCACCGTCCGGGGGCTAGAGGACGACATAGAAGCAATCCTCGCGAGAGGTCACAGAGATCCCCGTCGTCGTCGTCTTCTTCTTCTTCTTCCTAGCTTAATGGGGTGTACGGTCACAAGGTCCAAGAGCAGTCCCTACTTCGCCACGGAGTCGGAGGACATATATACGTTCCTGTATTTTCGTTTTGCTCCCCGAAGTCTTATGTTCAGTCCAATCAGCGCCCTCGAATTTATTTATCTACAATTTTCGGCACCAATATTTTTTCTCTTGCAAATTGGGAAAAATATTTAAAAATTCACATGATTTCCAAAATATTTTCCAAGTTATTACTTTATTTTAGTATAGAAAATTATATGATTTGCTCTCTTTTTTTTTATTTTATCACTTATTAATTTTTCATTATAACACATCCATATGTAGCATCTTACATGGCATGCATGGGACACGCGACAATGCATACAACTGCCACAATAGTAAATCAGTAAAAATAAATAAATTAAGAAAATTTCTAAAAATTTATAAAGATTACAGAATAAGAAAAAAATAAAATTTAAGGAAAATAAATACAAACTTAATAAAAATTCAGAAGAATATAATAATTTATGAAATATTAGGAAAATTTTAACAAAATTAGAGAAATTAATAAAAAAAAACCAGCATATTCTTATGGTACAAAAATCTCTCAACTGCATCAAAATTAAAAATTCAAATATTACTAAGGAATTCGTACATCATAAGATCTAATATAACATACTTTCTGTTCATATTTAAGATATTCATGAACTTTGTTTAATTTATTAAGTTTTCCAAATAAATTATATATTTATTATATTTGATAAACTTTATCCTAATTTTCAACTAGTATACATTTTGTTTACTTTTATTTTTATATTTTAATTGTAAAAAATTTCTACATTTTATATATTTTAAGTAATATTTAGAATTTTTTAAACTTATGTATTTTAAATTAAAATTTTCTAAACCGTCCCTAATTTTCCTAATTTTTTTGATCTATTTCATAAATTTAAATTTTTATTCTTTCAAATGTTTGTACAATTTTTCAATATTAATATTAGCAAAAATATTTATTTATTGTCTCTAATCTTTAGTTCTTTTTCTTTTTTTTTTATTATTTCTGTTGATTTATTAATACGACGGTCGTATGAATTTTCACGTGTCCTATCTATGTCACGTAAAATACTACATATGTACTTAAAAGGAGAAAATAAACACTTCATGATTAAAAAAAAAAACTCAGTAGGTGAGGACAGGTTAAAAATAAAGTGATAATTCTAAAATTTTTGAAAACTTAAAATTGAAACAAATAAAAAGGAGAGAATCAGTGTCTTTGGTCCGGTTTGATGCCGCTAAAAATAAATAAATATAAAATATTGGAATGATACCATATAATTATATTATTTATTTATAATTTAATTCATTTAGAATTCGTTAACTTATAATAATAAGTATAACATTATTATTTTTCATTAAGTATATTATGTCAATTTTATCTTTTTAATTTTACAATTACACGACAAATTTTTACTGTTAAATTATATATATTGAGCGATGTGGAGTGAGATGAGAAAATCTAAGCAGTTAACGAATTATTTTTATCGTTAAGATTCTAAATATGGAGCGACAAGAAAATGACAGAAATTATTATTTTACCCTTAACATGAAAATCATATACATGTTATAAATTTGAATATATAAATTAAATTGATGGCAAATGTAAAAAAATAAAAATGTATATCAAACTTCCCAGATGCTTGCATAGTATAATAGATTAAAACGAATTACACTGAATTTTTTTACTCATTCGTTCAGGATTGGACCATCGCACTCCCTTTGCGTATGGACACGTGGCAAAACAACTAAAAAATCGCCGTTGCCGGGGATCGAACCTGGGTCGCCCGCGTGACAGGCGGGAATACTCACCACTATACTACAACGACTTGGATGCTGTATTTGAGAGATAAGAATCCCAAATAGTTGTTCAGTTCCTTTTTTTTCAAACTTAGTTTTAGATGTTATAAAAGAAAGATTATCGTGAGAATCGAGTCAAAGTTCGTTTAATTATATTGAGTTTCATCCCCTGATCGAGATTTCTGAATCCGTCCCTTAGAAGTTCCTTCGACAAGTCATTTTTAAACGTAAGTTTTAGATCTTTCGTACAAAATCATAAACTTTACGTGACAGATTACAAATTGTAGAGTTTGATTATAACATTGATTGTAATATAAGATTGTATAAATTAAAATTTTATGGCTGTAGGGGGGAAATCTTTACCTATGAAATAGGTTGAATTCTTGAAATACAATCAAATTTATAATCGTTTTACATGCATAAAAAGTAAATAAAATATTTTAATATCTATAACTCACTATTTAAACAGTTCAATATTTTATATAGTAGAATAATCTCAGAGGATGTTTGATCACGATGAAAATTTCGACCGTAGTAAAAGTTTCTACGTTATAAACTGAAATACGAAATTGTTTTTTTTTTGGAATGGTGAGTTGTCATTTCCATTTTCAATCAAAAACTTTCTTTACATGGAGTCACAAAAAGAAAGAGCTTATATACAAGTGATTCTTAAGCAGTTCGCCACTAGGGAATTGCCTAAACGGTGCTGGAGTCGGGGAAGGGTACATATCTTCGCCCGAACGGTGCGAACTACGATACTTGCTAGTTCGTCCTCGTTTCGAGATTGGCAATCAAAAATACGCATGTTGCGTTCAATCCATACTGTGTGGACATATTGAGTCCATAGTAGGCGGTAGGCCACAGAGTCCAGAGTTTTACCACGTTGTTGTAGTAGCCAGGCTTTCTCCGACTCCCATGTAATAGGGTCTCTGTGCGTCCCCACGAAGCCAAGAACCGCTTGCCATATCCGTCCCGTAGTACAACAAGTGAAGAATTGGTGGTCTCGAGTTTCTAAGTGGGCTCCGCAAAATTTACAAAGTTCTGAAGAAATTTGGATGTTCCTCTTGATTATGCGCTCTTTTGTTGCCAGTCGATCGAGCCAAGCCATCCAACTAATAACCGAGCCCCTCGGAATGTTTCCTGAAAACCAAATCCCCTTTGCCCATGTCTATCTTTCATTTGGGGTTCTGAGATAGTCCCAATCACTCTTGGTTGTGAATTTTCCTGAGCTGTCCAAGGCCCAGATAAGCTCGTCCCTTTCTCCTATGTGTAGCGCGGCGGCTAGCTGAGCAATGGTGGTCGCCTGAGGGTCTGTGCTGCGGGGCCATCGCCAACTTCCTTGTCGAAGTACAGTCCCGACAGTGGCGCTTGCCGGAATGGAGGGAAAGCAGTCAAGTCCATGGCTGCAATAGATATGCAAGGGACCTACCGGGAGCCAGCTATCATACCAAAAGGATATCTTGGAGTCCGACCCCACTTTGTATTTAATGAGAGGCGGTATTAGCTCTCGGAGTTGTAAAATCTTCCTCCAGCACCAAGAACAATCTCCCGGAACTTTTAGGACCCAGAAATTCCGTCCTCTGATAAGTATATTAAATTGTTTGAAAAAGTGAATAATGTAAAAGTAACTTTATTTGTACTTTCAAAATTTCATCCTTCCCAATATAAAGGCTTTAGCAAGCATGATGGTAAAATTTTAATTTAACTGTCTCGTATTATAATAGAATCTTCAACCAGATGCTCTAAGTGTAAACATGAAAAATTCGATAATTTTATTGAAGGATTTAGACTATAACATAAAAAGAATATTATTACTAATGAAATTTTCAATAATTTTTTATAATTTATATTATTGAATAATGAATGGTCAAATTGCCCGAAGAAGCGTAGAAGAAAACGCATTCCATAGTCATTAGTTCTCTCCCATTCAACCATCTCACATTAAATCTCCAAGAATCTGGCTTTCCAAAACTCACCTTTATACTATTCGATAAAATCGATGTCACAAGTTCAAATCTCATTCCAAGTAAACTTACTAGAAGGATTTCTTGATCTTGAATTATGACAGACTTCTGTTTCTTAAATTATACAAATTCTTTAATTATATTATATTGACGGAATCAGTATTCATATTAATTATTTAATTTTTCTGATATACTTACCATCGTATCTAAAATCTCAAATGTCACGTAACGAAGAGGGATCGAATTGTGAATGCTACGCTCTCTTAAGAAAAAACTTGCAAAGCCATCGTGAATGAAATTCAGCACCGTCGTTGTCCTCTTCTGACTGGCAGATTAATATCATCAGAACATCATTTTCAGAATTAATTGCCCTTCTTCTTGTACGAATTGTCCATCTCGCGCGTGAGGCCACCTTCCCAATCATCCCGGCTCGTCTACTCTAAACCGAAAGGGCAGCCTCTTTTCATAGGTGGGGTCCGCTGTTCTCTTCGTTTTTGTTGCCATTAATAGCGAGGACGGGACAAGTAAATGTTCCGCGTCTGCAGGATGACAATCTGGCCAGGACCGTGAGACCCGACCCGTCCCGGCCGGTGCAGCGGTCGGATGCGAATTTGAGTCCGTCTTCTGGCCCATTATACCCGAGAAATGGGTGAAACTACCGATGTTTTTAAAAATATTTAGCGAAATACGGTTTTTGTGAAAATAATTACCAAATTACCGTTTTTTAACCGCAGGTTGAAGATGCAGTTTTATTTTTAATGAACCGCATCTTCAAGATGCGGTTCTATTTCTGTCTTTTTTTAATATTGAGAGAACTGCATCTTCAAGATGCGGTTCTTTGTTTTTCAAAAAAAAAACCTGCACAGCATGTTAAGGAATAAAGTTAGATTATATATGACACATAAAAATTCGTTATATAAATTACTATTTGGGTATTGATACTTGTAAATTTTACTCTTATAATTTTATAAAAATTTTATAGGTATAAATATTTGACAGAGGTTTGTAAAATGAGATCGTTGTAAAATTAATATGTAATACATAATGAGCTTGTTTTACAAATTTTTATCAAATCTTTATACGTGTAAAATTTTACAAAATTTTGAGAGTAAATTTTATAAGTATTAATACATAAATAGTAATTTATATAACGAATTATTATATGTTATACAATGAGAAGTTACTTGATGCCCTTCGGCGTCTTACAATCTCTTGTACAGAATATGATATATAAGAATTCGTTATATAAATTATCATTTAAATATTTATATTTATAAAATTTGCTCTTAAATTTTATAAAAATTTTATGTGTAAAGATTTGATTAAAAAATTGCAAAATGAGCTCATTATATATTACATATTAATTTTACAACGATCTCAGTTTGTAAATCTCTGTCAAATATTTACACGTGTAAAATTTTTACAAAATTTTAAGAGTAAATTTTACAAGTATCAATACCCAAATAGTAATTTATATAATGAATTCTTATGTGTCATATATAATCTAACTTTCCTGCTGTGCAGGTTTTTTTTTTTTGAAAAACGAAGAACTGCATCTTCAAGATGCGGTTCTCTCAATATTAAAAAAAAAATAGAAATAGAACCGCATCTTCAACCTGCGGTTAAAAAACGGTAGTTTGGTAATTATTTTCACAAAAAGCGTATTTCGCGAAATATTTTCGAAAACATCGGTAGTTTCACCCATTTCTCCATTATACCCTGTCAGCCAGAGAAATGGGTCAATATACAGTTATTTTCGAAAATAATTCGTCAAATACGGTTTCCTTAAAAATATTTACCAAACTACCGTTTTTTAACCGCATTTTCAAAATGCGGTTTTAGTTAATGAACCGCATCTTCAAGATGCGGTTTCAGTCAGTTTTTTTTTATTTTATGCAAAACCGCATCTTCAAGATGCTGTTTCGGTCAGATTTTTTTTTCGATTTTATGCAAAACTGCATCTTGAAGATGCGGTTTTGGTCTAGTCAATTTTTTTCAGGCAACCATCAGTTTTTTTTTATTTGATACAAAACGGCATCTTCAAGATGCGGTTTCCATGGTAAACCCCATCCAGAAACCGTCCCTCTCCTATACCACATTAGATCGGGCACTGCTCGCTACTATAGCTGCTCGTTTTTTTTTTTTTTAATTTTTTTACTCAATTATTAAGTTTTGTTCCAACATGGATCAACTAGTGCTTGAACAGATATCAACTAGCAGCTATAGTAGCGAGCAGTGCCCGATCTAATGTGGTATAGGAGAGGGACGGTTTCTAGATGGGGTTTACCATGGAAACCACATCTTGAAGAAGTGGTTTTGTATCAAATAAAAAAAAAAACTGACGGTTGCCTGAAAAAAACTGACCAGACCTTTTGCATAACATAAAAAAAAAAAGCTGCAAAACTGCATCTTCAAGATGCGGTTTTGCACAAAATAAAAAAAAAAGACCGAAACCGCATCTTCAAGATGCGGTTTTGCATAAAAAAACTGACGTAAACCGCATCTTAAAGATGCGGTTAAAAAACGGTAGTTTGGTAAATATTTTCAAGAAAACCGTATTTGACTAATTACTTTCGAAAATAACTGTACATTGACCCATTTCTCCTGTCAGCCACCTCCATAATAATATTATACTGGATATCGACTTGTATTATATATATGAAATTATTTATTATATAGTTAATTATAAATTTTTATTTTTAATAATTGAGTATGCTTTTTTATAGGTAATTAATATTTAAAGAGTGTATAATAAGTAAATAAATGAAATATATAATTAGAAATAAAAAATAAGAGAATAGTTATTTGATAGTTGTGATTATATGAATAATTTTACCACATCATCCATATTTGTCTCTTTTTATTAGTTAAAAATATATTTATAAAGGGCATTTTAGGGAATTCAAAAACGAGACAGACTAACTTCACTTCTCCCATATAATAATAGATATTTTAAAATTGTTTTATTTAATTTATAAATACTTTTATCTTAATAATTAGATAAATTTAGTTTATCTCATTAAAATTATATAAATTCTAAATTTATTTAACTATAATATTGCAACTTGTAATTTTATATCATATGTTTAATCAATTTACATGATATTTATCATTCGCCTTGTAAATCGGGTGTCCCAACCCGCCCGTATGAATCATCAACACACGAGTCGGCCTGTCTAGAGTGCAAGACGGCCCGTCTAGCGTCCAATAAAATACTAAAAGAACTAAACATGTGGCAGTTGATTTTTCCCTAAATAATTCTAGAATCAATTTTTAAAATTTAAAAAAACTGATCCAAGAATGAGAAATAATAATTTCTACAGAAAAATCGCCCGACACGACCACTTTCCCGTCCGCTAAAAAGCTTGAGCATACCAACGGAGCATGAACCCGATCCGCAGAATAACTCACGCGTGTGCTGGTCCCCAGTGTCTTCTCTGTCGCTCCAAGCCAATCGCCTAATAACTAATCCACGAGGCAGATCCCCACTCCCACCACTCGCCTTGCTGGTGCGTGATCCTCACTCTCTCTCACTCTCTCTCCTCCTCTCTCACTTCCATTCCCTGTAGGGTGTAGACTTCGTCGTAGCTATAAACGACGACCACAACTCAGAGAAAAGCAAGACTGTCCCATCCTCCTCCTTTCCGCTCCTCCCTCCGCCTGCTCCTCCCCCCCGTCTCTTGTCGTCTTGTGGTCTTCGTCGTCGTCACAGAACCTGCACTCCGTTAAAGACCCTAGCAAGCTCACGCTCGATCCTCTGAACAGGCATTCCCCGTCCGTTGAAACAGTTTGGCCTCCGGAATCGACCTTCCAATGGCTGAGTTGACTCAGACCGAGGTGTACTCCCCGCGGTGGACACTCCAGCTGTGGAGGGCGCTCTGGAACTGGCTCGCCTTCTTCTTCCAGATCTTCCTCCAGATCATCCATGGTCTGGGCCACCACCCTCTCCTCTCCGGCTCCTCTCCCTCCTTCAAGCCTCTCCCCGTCGTCGAGCTGCCGGACCTTGACCCTCGGGTCAACGCCTCCGTCGACATCTCACCAGCCGCCGAGGCCACGGCCGACTGCGCTCACCTCGTCGAGAGACTGAAGGTACATTTCAGAAGCGTTCTACCTTTCTTCAGCTTGATATGTTAGAAGAGTCAAATCCGATTGGCTGCCTCAGACTGCTGGCTCTGCTGCCATGGTTCTTGTTCTGTCACTGGATTTCTAGCCGTTATTGGGTGATGTGATATGTGTCATTCGTAAAGTACACAGTTCTCTCCTGTAATTTCTTTCTGATTACGTTCTTTTATGTTCCATTTGGATCTGATTACTTCTGACCTTTATATTAAGTTTTGTTACTTATATGTTTTTATTAGAATTCTAGCTAGGAGAACACTTCAAAGAAGTCATCTTGGTATCGTGTTAATTGTTTTGTGGCAATTGGCTGTCTGAAAAGCGTGGGCTTGCAGATGTCAGTATATTGTTCGTAATAATTCTGGGAGAGCGTTGGAAATTTCATCAATACTTCAATAGAAGTTGTTGAGCCTCTTCCTCTTAGATAATCGGTTGCTATATCTGGCAGTGCAAAGTTTTTGGGTTTGCATAATCGCAGCCTCTAGTGAAGGTCAACAGAGAAAGTAATGCACTTAAAGAATCCCATGAAGTTTATCAGAAAGGGATGTCATCAAGGTTAAAATTTTAAATAGGTTTCCCAGCAGAAAGTGCAGCCCTTTGAGTTCGACCATTTATGAATCAATCAATTAGCAAAACTTACATTGCTGTGCAATGGAAAGCAATGAAATTGGATATTATGGACAAGATAAAGGAAAATATGGTTGTTTTCAATAAGTGTAATTGAATGTTCTTTTGTTGCTAGTTTAGTACTTAAACCACGATATCGCTGACAACTGATGAATTGCAGGTAGTGCTCGATTTGGATGAAACTCTTGTATGTGCATATGAGACATCAAGTCTGCCAGCTGCTCTTCTTGACCAGGCAATAGAAGCTGGTTTGCAGTGGTTTGAGTTGGAATGCTTATCTTCTGATAAGGTGCTTTACATTTAAGGCATTTTACATTAAAATGATGCAGCTCATTGTGCCAGAATAAGCTTTTGTAATGTGGGTGTATGTTATGATTGAAAGGAATGTGAAGGAAAACAAAAAATCAATTACGTGACGGTGTTTGAGCGACCAGGACTGCGAGAATTCCTGAAACAGCTCAGTGAATTTGCAGATCTTGTGCTATTTACAGCCGGTTTGGAAGGTTGGTGTCTTGCTTTGTCATTTTTCTTCGTATCCTCCTTGATAATGTTTGTTCCATCCTCAATATCATAATCTATTTTCTGTTTTCTGGTTCAGGATATGCAAGACCTCTTGTTGATCGAATAGATGTTGAAAACCTGTTCAGCCAGCGCCTTTATCGACCTTCAACCATCAGCACGTAAGTTCAGCTGCCCACTATCTTTCTGTCCATAAATATTTGAAAGGGAATGGAATGGCAATAATATCTGCTTCATAAATCATATGACTCTTGTCTCTTCATTTTGGTTCATCCATATTCATTAAAAAAAAAAAAAACCTTAAATCTCTTAGTAGGATGACAGCTGATATTATTGACAGTAGCTCAATATATGAGTTATAAACCTCGGGTTTTTATCTACTGCAGTATCCAACTATTATAGTCTTTTTTTTTGGATAATTATTATATTATTTTTATTTTTGACAAATTCTTTAGATTCTCATACAGATAGAACTCAGCAAAATGGCCGGAATCATGAATTTACATTCAGAATCTAATACCATTCACAGCATCTACTTAACAACCTGAACTCAGAAGGGCCTAAAGCTGCTAATCTTGGATGAAGATTGAACTATATTAACTAGATTATTGATCTGGAAAGACCTCTAAGAGGCCCTCCGAGATATAATAGAGAATTCATCATTTTTTGGATTAAAAAATTTATGCTCTGTTCATATTTGAGGGATATTTTCACTGGAGACATTTAGTGAATGATAAGCTGTGGTAGGGGAAAAATGTGCTTGTCATTCGCACAGACCAATTAATCACCATACATGTACAGGGAATACCGGGATCATGTGAAGGATCTTTCCTGCATATCAAAGGATCTATGCCGTATCGTGATAGTTGACAACAACCCATTTAGTTTCTTGCTCCAACCACTGAATGGGATCCCATGCATTCCATTTTCTGCCGGTCAGCCACACGATGACCAGGTAAATATAATCATCATCCCTGTAAGATCATAACTGGCAATTTTTCTTTAACTGATTGTTACTTTGATGAATATCTGATGGTCTTTTGATTTGACAAAACAGCTCCTGACAGTCCTACTCCCACTCCTCAAGTATCTCTCTCAGCAAAGTGATGTGAGATCTGTACTTTATGAAAGATTCTGCATGCCTGAATGGTTCCAAAAGCATGGAATCCCTTCCTTCCCTCAAACATTGTAAAATATATGCACCATAGACAATGACGGAGCTGCCAAGTGCCATTCTTTGTACAAATCCTGAAAGCCAGAGAACAACAGAACATAGGGCCCCATTGCTTTGCCTAGCATTTGAAGGCGCTGGTGAGTAATCGCAATGCTAAAGTCCTGTTTTCTGATATCTGAATGGGTGTTGCATTCCCAGCCATATTTGTGAACTTCCAATCCTATGTGTTATATAGAAATGATTCGTACAGTAGCACATGTTTATATTCTTGGTGCCCATATATCCTTGCTTTTTGTCACACCATTGCTTGATCAATATTTATTCAGGAGACAGCTGCTTGATTCATCTCATTCTCATCCTATCAACTGCCCTATATGCTTCATCCGTTTGTCTTTTCATCTATAAGTTTAGATAATATTAGCATGTCCATCCCTTGGTCAAACTAAAACGAGCTGAGTCAAAATGTATGTTAGAATCTCAATTTGCAGTTAAGAAAGGAAAAAAGAAAAACATTAGGGAACTGTCCTATTGAAACTTGTTTTTCCTTCTATTCTCTGCTGTCGCTTTCTAGCATTTTCCCCTTTTCGCTGCCATAGAGCCTCATTCTAAGCATTAAGGTTTGCCTTCTAAATGATTAGTGGACACACCATTAAACTCGATATAATCCTTTGTTGATGTTTGAAGTCTTTTGTTATCCAATGCTATTAATTACTCGGAACATTTAGTCTCTGCACTTCAACATCTATGGTTCTTATATCTAGGTCGTGTTGGGATGAAGATATTTTTTGTTGGCATCATGATAGCTATTCGTATTAGGATTATATGTTTATTCATCAGAGCTTTCCCGTGGATATGGAGAGGTAAGTGAAATGAAGCAGTCAAACTGCTTTAGGGAACCTAAAGTCTTCCCAGAACCGTTTTAGCTGAGACATTTTAGCATCAATCGTCTTTGGTGATACATGTGCCTGGCAGTGTCTACTCCTTCAATCTATTCATTCTTGTCTAGAACGATAAAGTTACCCTCTAGTCCTCATTCGGCCGCAAGTTTAACAGGGCAGATCGCCGACCAGCAAGGGTCAGAGAAGAACACATGGAGTTTCCTGTAAGAAAGGGCATTGGCAAAACCAGTGCCGTAAGCTATGCATGTGCAGAAGCTGAAACTTGACTATAGTTTCAAAGGAAAAACTACTCTGCGAAAATCAGTGTCCGATATAAAACTGAATGTGAACCAAACAAGATCTTGACTAACGGATAAAATGAAAGAGCATCTGCAAGTGTTCAGGTCACTGGGATTTCAGATCCGTTCGGCGCTGCAGACTGCTCTCCAATTCCTTGAGCTTCCACCTCAAACCTGTAAAGGAGCCTAAACTCTAAACCAGCAAACGAGAATCCTTGATCCACTTCTGCAGAAACTGGAAGTTCCAATGAACTGAACTTTGAGATCTTGAATGAAGAATTGGAGCATGAACAGTCGTAACCCATCTGAGCACCCGCATCAGTGATGCTTGCCAATAACAATACCAGTTTTCACAGCCAAAAAGAATTCTTTTATTAAGACAAATACAACAATTTCTTGATCTCCTCAACAATGAATCCTCTGGCGCAAACTGGACAGTATAGACAACATCACAAATGTAATACACACTTACAGTCACCAACAGTACAATCCCAGGCACACCAACAGGTTGACACAGCTGTCTTGTCTCATCGCATCTCTCGGGCTCACATAGTTGGATACAATAAACTAAATGAAATCAAATCGCATGAGAAGCTTAACCGATTTGTACTTCACTCCTTTGCGGTCGTAGAGTGGAACCGCTCGGATGCCCTTCCTTATTTCCCAGACGGGCAGGCAAGTCTGGCCCCCAAAGTCGTCCTTTTCGGACATGTCGTACTTGTGAACTTCCACACGAAGCAGAGCAAGCTCAGGAACGGTCAAGGGGAACTCAAACACCTCGTTCCAAGTGGGGCTCCAGTTGTCCTCCAGCGTCTTCGTCTTCTTCATTATACAATCAGCAGGGACTCCAGCTATTCCGATCTACACAGGCAGAATTTCCATGCACGTTCCAATCAGATTAAATTGTTCTAGATGGAAAAAGGTGAAAGGTAACACAGTGGCAGCAAGAATGTTGCACTAAGTGATACTGTTAATCGCATAGACATGCTCTGCAGTCTGAATGAACAAGTAAAAGGAGTGGACTGTTTCATGGCTGGTTCAGTTCCTTGAGAACTAGTCTCATATAGTGGGGACACCTTTGGAGCATTAATGAGCACAGGAATCCTAACAAGATTCATTGAGAGAGTGTGATGCATGGATGAAGAACCCATCGACTTACCCTAGTATAAAAATCTGGGGGCGAATACATGTCAAAATAGGTGTGCTTAAAATCATAATACCAGCCTTCCCCCATATACACCGTGACCTGAAAAGTAGTAACAGAATCAGAGTCTATCAATCTGGAATGCATAGTTCAACATGATTTGAGAATTTGGGAAGCTGCCTGCTCAAAACAACAGATCATCATGACCTTCAAAGTTACATTCACGGGTAGGCTAGCATTAGGGTCAAAAATCTCATGATCTGTGCCAGGCTTCAATAGAAAATCGGGTTTCTTGACATAGCCACACCCACCATTGGCCCTGAACATTCCTTGCATCAACCACAGAGATCGTCCATATCCCTGCCTCAAAAAAAAAATTATTATAACAACCATAAATAAAAGAACATTTCCAGTAAAACATTGAAGTCTTGATGTAATCAATACAGGATGCTAATAGCTATGGTGTAGCATAAACTTAACATCAAAGGATAAAAAGGGAAAAAAGGTAAAGGAACAGGAGAAAAAAAACCTGCATATTAAAAGCAACCATTTGTGCTCCATGCAACCACCCAATAAGCGGGTTGTAATTTGAGGAATCAATGCGTACTCCTTTCGGGTAAACCCTAAGTATGTTCCTCTGGGTGAACCTGTAGCAGTAGAAATAACAAGAGCAGTCAATTTGTTTTCCAAAGAGTATCCTCATCCTCATTAAGACACTGAGAGATGCGAACCTGACAATTTTTTTTCCATGAGTAATGATAGCCTTCTCGAGCTGTTGCTCACTTAAGCTAAGGCGCCGAACTTTGTCAGGGTCCACATGGAGACAACCGTCCAATCCCCCTTTAGGCTTTCCCGCATGAATAGCAATCAAGCGCTTATATTCTGGTGCCGCCTTTTGATTTGGTCTATCCCCATCACCATCACCATCACCATCACCATCCTCATCATCCTTGTCATCCACATCCAAATCATCCTGCCAGAACACCATGAATGACGAAGCAGAACATATATATAATATCATAAAAATTGTAGTTACATCAGGCTGAACCAAACTGTGTTCATGGGTTTATCCAAGAATTCAATCATTTCAACCAGGTTTACGCAATAATTTAAAAATGTCAGTTTAAACTAATAAACAGATTTAGGCAGAACCAGACCAGCTCAAAGCAAGAGACAGCCCATTTTGAACAAAAGCTGTTTATTCAATGGTTTAATTTGCATATCTTCTTTTATAGAACTGGAGCAGCAGATTCCCACTCCTTGGTTGGACCAGTACGACCTGGAAAGCTTATGATAGGCATAAATTATGACAGAACTTATCAATTAGAATAACTTCTTCCACACCTTGTCATCAACTGGAACGTCCCCTTTGAGGTTCGGGACTTCTTTCCCCCAAGCCTCTTCCTCCTGTGGTGCATCCTTTCCCTTCTGTGCATCAATATCCTTCTCAGTAATTTTATTCGCCTCGAGGTACTCCTTTGGCGGTTTGGTCGATATGATGACCCGTCTCTTCAGTGATTCAGGGGAAGGAAATTCCTTCAAGCATTCTGAACCAGGGGTAAAGAGTGTGTCTCCAAATGTTTGAGTGACCATCTATAAATTGCGAGTAAGCCATCAATTAATAATTAATAAAGTTTTATCATAGAAATAGAAGATTGCCTTTTTAAGCTGTATGACAGGACAACTCACTTCAGCCACTTTTGCCTGGAGATCTGCTGTGAGGTGATCTTCCAAAGTAATCACAACTGGATAGTCAGAGGCAACAAAGGCATGTTGTTTAATAGACCTTAAGCACTTGATAAGTTCACTGGAGTAGTTAAAGTCCTATCCAAAGAGAAAAAGGAAAACCTCTAAGTGATTTATCATATGAAAGAAAATTACTGTCAGTCGGCAACTAATTTCTCCAAGATAAAAGAACCTTAAGAGTTACAACAGAAGTGTAATTTTTCATATCATGTAAAGTATTCAAGAGCAAGGACATTGGGAATTTGGTTCCCGATTATTTAATTCCTGCCA
Organism: Lagerstroemia speciosa; assembly: GCA_037672795.1. NCBI lineage: Eukaryota > Viridiplantae > Streptophyta > Magnoliopsida > Myrtales > Lythraceae > Lagerstroemia > Lagerstroemia speciosa. Next base: position 10,422,423 of record CM075290.1, on the reverse strand, counting down.
CCGTAAGAGATGACAAAACACATAAAATTCATCATATGATTCTGATACCATACCCTCCATGAAGGACATGAACATCACTCTTGTCAGAATTCGGCCAAATATCTAATTCGATTACTCTGACCCCTATCTTGAGGGCATTTATGATGGGGACATCACTGCAGTCACTGCTAAGCTGATTGCCTGTTAGATACGAATTATGGCCGGTGTATATGAAATAATGCGACAGAGGAGCATTCATATCTTGATGGACCTGGAGGGGAAAAAAATGAACACGGAAGCTTAGTATTCACATGACCATTAGAAGAATCACTGTGATAAAACGAATTATACATGAAGCAATTCCTGCGCAAAAGGCACAGATTATTATTTTATGGAAGAGTTAGCATCAAATTATGCATTCATCATTCATGAATAACCTGTTTATGTGAAACAGCGAAGCTCATCTAATTACAGAAATTAGTTGAACAAAAACTTACATATCTGCTACAACGAGGAACTTCATCTATTAGGTTCATCAAACACAATTTCTGACCTCTATAATGCAATCTCTGAGTGAGAAATCGCATTCCCAGAGTACATGCCATGTACTTGAACCTTTCAAGGAAGCACCTTTACCAGTGATTTGATGGTCAATGATTCCATTTATTTTCAAGACAAAATTGCTCTTCCAACCCGATATCACCCCAATTCTTGCTCGAAGGTTCTTCAACATGTAATATTCATTTCCAGGAGAGCCATATTCTCCTCTCCCGGTAAAAAAATTATTAGCTCCCAAGTAGTGCTAACTTAGCTGAACAGTTTAATCATTCCAACAGCAAGCTTCAAAATTTTCAACTCTCAAACTGAGCAAGAACTTCACTAACAATCTTTCTATCAAGAAAGATGTAACATATAACTGCCACAAAAAGCAAACAAATGAATTGCTGAGGCATAATAAACACCTCAGAAGAAGCCAAAACGGCAAAAACATAGTACAAGAGAAACATCATAATCGTACCCCGAGCTTAGGAGACAGAGGAGGGTTGATATCACTGAAAAGGTACCAGAAGAAGGCCTCGAGGGTGACGCCCTTCCTGTGGAAGATGTTGAGATGGCGCTGCTCATGGAGCTTGTCGATGATGCCCTGAGCGTCCTCCTTGGTGGCATTTTCTTCCCCTGGACCTCGACCAAGAACCTGTGGAGCTGATCGAGGTTCATGATCCCATTCTCAGAGTACTGCCCGAAGAGGGACTTGACCTCCTCCGGCGCCTCCGAAACCGTCAGCCGGAACTTCCGCCGGAAGCAGAAGCACACTCTGTAGGCCTGCTTCGACATTCTCTATCCGACCCACCAGGAAAAAACCTCCAAGAGGACGGGTAAAAAATGGGATTTTTACCCGCAAGATGGGATTTTCCGGAGGATTCAACAATGGTTGATTGATTCTTGTTGGTATCCTCCAGGAGGGTGGATAGGTGCTGGAGGGGAAGGAGGCAGTGGTGGGCCCAGTTTTTGTATAGATTGAAACTAACGAATCCTGATTTTTGTTTGATTAAGGTGGTTTGTCGCTATTCGCTGGAGCGACATGCGCCCGGTTGAAAGGTGTGAAAAAGCAACTGCACCAGAATCAAGAAAAGGATAAGAGGCTAGGGACCTAGGGTGCAATACCTGTATTTTCAAGTGGCTTTATTGCAAAAAGTCGAGACATTGTTCGATAACATTAACCCAAAAATCCATCCAGCGAACTTTAATACAATGGATACTGCTTTAATCCAGAATATATAATTTTTGTATTCATTGACCGATTAAGTCAGTTTGAGTTGGGTAGACTCATTAAAAGGTAAAACTCTTTTAATATACGTTCTTTTCATTCACAAAAATTATAACTCGAGACTTTCATTTAAAAGGAACAAATATCTTATTACTTAAATTACTTATCACTGATTTATATTCTTTACCCATGAAAACTCAAAACAGCAAAGAAGTGATAATGGAATAAAAACAGAAGAAACTCAGAATCATCCACATAATGACCATTTCATTCGTGAGGGAGGTCGAGAAACTTCATCCATGCCGATCAATCACGACTTTTTCAAAAGAGTGTACGATTATCTTGAATGTGTATGAACTTAGAAGGGAATGGAGCCCCGAAAGACCTTTCAAAACAGGCAACTTCTCATTCTATTGATCAACCTGTTCTAAGATGACTCAAATTTGCCGTAGAGATTATTCCCATAATAGTCGTTCTGTTCATGTACCTCGGGACTAGCTGCTTATTACCGGGAAAGCAACAGCACATCCTCACATAGATCAACTGGTACTTATTTCTCAAACTGAGTTATCACAAATGCAAGAGCAAAATGCTACAGGTACAAGGCTAACTTTAAAGTTTTTCCAGTGAAAAGATTGGTGTGTAATGCTGTTATCGGAATTTAATCTTTTAGTCAGTTGATTTCCTCTTCATCCTGAGAACCGATGCGGGTTGAAGCCTCGGGCCACCTTTACGCCACTTCTTGAAGGCTGCCATCGACGATTGTGCAGCCTCATACACTGCAACATGAAGAGACAGACTGTTAAGATTTCCATAAGATGGATGCTAGCGAGACCTGTACAAGTTATAGAAGTGCTTCTCACAGTTCATTTCTTCTTTTGTTAGTCGGGAGAGAATCTTGGGACTCGCCACATTTGCTGCTGTGTGGGCTTTAGTTAGGACTTCCTTGTACCTACTCTTGAATGCCGAGAAAAGCAAATACCCGATTGTCCTGTCACCAGTACTATTGCACAGGGACATCAATAAGAGTGCATACCAATAAGAACTCGTGACTTTGGTTGGATTATAAAGCAATGCCATGTGCTATGATCCAACATGTGCAGTCACCAGTTTCTACTGCTCAACAACTGACATTACTTAAAAAAAGTGTGGAACCACCAAGAAAATGAGTGTTACGGGAAGAAAATATCATGGTTTTCAGCTCCATTGCCAGAGTTGAATACACGAGACACCCTGCAGACGATTCATAAGCAGCGTCTAACTTGACAAGTTTAAAACAAACTGGTGATATTACAACTCAGGCTGGAACTCATTCCCAAAGTATGAAACAAGTAAATAGGCCATTGAAAGTTGCATCAAAAAGTCTTTGCTATGGGCTTCATAGTCTCTGAACAGTTCTTTGCCAACTGCTAGTTCATGTTTTCAGATAACCTTTCATTAGCTCAAGGGATTAAATAGTCCATGGTTTATACCAAAAACCCAGATTCTTGAAAGAAATTCACTGGACTTTATCTAGTTCGTTTCATGTTCACCAAATGAACCCAGGAATCTCACTAGAGGATACTTACACTGGGGCAACCTTGCAGCCAAATTCATAGAAATAAGGACTTCTTGATCTCAGATCTACACATGCGGGATCTGCCTGGACTTCTAGCCTTGTTCTGGCATTTCAAAAAGATAGAAGCAATCAGCAATATGGACAAAGAAAGCAGTTGGACATAGATTTTGCTCCTTTCAGAACTCCAGTTTGTATAGAGCAGTCATTCTGTTAGTGTTCAAGTCCACTTATTTCTTACTTCTCGTCAAAACATGCTGGAACATGTGTTGATACTGCATTTCTCAGGCGCAGCTCAGAAGCTAGCCAGAAAGGGAGCTCTACCTTTGATCCCTGTTCTACCTGAATAACAAAAACCAAAAATCTTTCAATGCTTATTAATCGAGTATCGAACGCCTTTATGACTGCCAAAACTTCAAAACACCTACACTGTTCTTCTCTGAACTAGGATCTATTCCAACTCCATTCACGGCCTTTTGGAACATAGCTGAAACAGGCTGCAATCAAATGCCACGACATCATTGTAGGAAAACAGATCCACAAAAGCTTCAGAAACCAGAAAACTCGTTAAAGTCACTGACCTCTTCCTCTGTTATGATATCATCGACATCATAGTACTTGGCCATTATCAAAAAATTATCTCATGAAAATGGCAAGTGAAGAAATAACCGAGCCCCCGATTCAGTAAGAATGATGCCAAAAGTCTCTCTTTCTCTGCCGAGTGTGCCTTGAGCCAAAAATGCAACAAGACAGAACACCTCAAAATGTGAAGGACCTGATACTAGATCTCCCAATGAGGCGACAGGCGTTTCCACTGCTGCTGCTGAATAGGTTCGGCACTGCTGATGGAAAAATATGCAAAATTGAGGGCAAAGCAAATGTGATGGTTCGAATTCAACATGGAATTTCTGCAGAGGGCCACTAATCGAACTAATTGGACTCAACAATTAAAATCAATGAAGGACAGGAGTTAACAAGGCACACGGATTAGATCAATTAATCGCAGATTTCATTTCGGGTGAATGGAATTCGTGCATCGAATAGTGAACAAGACACCGCAAACTCAAGGAAAAGCCCACTGTGGTGTGGGAAGAGTAAGATTCCATCAGATCATCACAGCCGCCAAGACACAGTCGATATTTGACCATGCAGCCGGGGCTCGCAGGTACCTTCTCGGAGAGATCTCCGTCTTCTTCTGTCTTCTTCCACGCTTCCTTCGCCAACCTTGGAGCGATGGAGAGAGCGGGTCTCTTTCTCTTTGAATTCCCGTCTTCCCTTTCGCCGCCGCGAAGATGGAGAAGAAAGAGGAGAAGAAGCGGAGGGAAACTCGAAATAATTTGGTCCGGGGCGGGTAATGTTCCTGTGCGTCGCGGTCGTTCTAAGTCATGGTACATCGAGCGAATGGACGGTGTACTTTGTCTAATAAATTGCAGGAGAATAGTAATACCAGCTGCCATTGGGCCTAAAACGGAGGGAAGGCCCAGTCTATAGAATCAGATTAGGAAATAGGAACCTGTCACGTGCACGTGCTTGAGGATAAATGTCGTCCGAACTTGGGCTTCGGCCCCGTTTCTTCACAAGAAATGAATATCTAGAAAATAAATTATTTGAATATAAAAATGGATCAACCAATCACCTTAAGGAAAAAAAAAATCTTAACCGGTCTTATTTTATAATTATACTGTGATAAAAATTAATTAAATTGATATAATTAGAAATAATTAAGGTAACTACACAGGTAATGTACACTTATTTGCTCTTTGATTATAATCTGATTGGTATTTTCTCATGTCACATAATGAGTTAGGGTCATTTATGAATTTCTCAATGCTAGGTGATCATCTATTTCCTCATTCATATACTTTTTTTAAGCTTATAAATAGGCCGACAGTACGTAACTAAATCATATTTATCTCTCTCTCGATCTCCCCACTTTTCTACTTTCTAACAATTGAGTAACTCCAAACCACACTTTGGATTGCGCGTTAAGGCATTGCTTTGTCCCTGTGGAAGCGTAAACGTGGAATCAGCCGATCAATTTGCTCGGAACCTTGGAAGGAAAAGGGTTCCTTAAGCATCCACCATTTCTCGAAGAGACACACCGCAATAAGCAATCGCTTCAAGACCGATCCGTTGACAGGTAAATAAAGGCCTCCTGTTCGACGCTCGGGCTGAAGCTCGGAGTGAAGCCACGAGACTCGGGATAGGTCAGGACCGAGAGATCACGCACGTCATTGAAGATCAGGGATTTGAATGCTGCAAATTAATGGACAATAAACCCAGATAAATTTTCTGATCAAATTAATGAATAATTAGTGGAAATTAAAAAGCAAAGAAATATGGACTGCGCGTTCAAGCCGTGTAAGTGGATCTTCTTCGTACTGGAGGGGAAAAAAATCAGCTACTTTTATCCCTCTTGTCCCCTTCTTTAAAATTGGACCGTATCTGATTTATTTTTATTTTATTTTAAATCTATTATTTCAATTTTCATGAACAAGTGTGATGAGATGAGACCACTTGGCCAATTAGTGCCCGGAAACTGATAACATCGCACTTCGGACACGACTTGCCTGGTCAGGTCAGCTCGTCGAAGGGGGGGCCCACCTCGACACCGAAAGTCCACTATAATTTCAAAATAATCCAACCAGTAAGAATTAAAATAGGGAAAATATGTTTATGAAAGAATTCATACAATTTTATCACATTTAATTAAATCACAAATATAATATAATTCATTAAGGGGGCTCTGGAACTTAATTAGCAAAGATACGGGGGCAGGGCTGCCGCCGCCAGCCGCCGCCGCTGCCGCAGAAAATTTCCCGGTACGTGCAGTGCTGCTAGTTGAAAAGAAAATGTCCCGCCTAATTTTGCAGTCAGTAATATTCTTATCTTTAATTTAAAATTGAAAATTTTTTATTTGAACACTTTTATTTCTTATTATTTTTATTCATTTTTTTTCCTTTTGAACAAAAAAATTTCACTTTTTCTCATATAAAAAAGTAGAAAAAAGTTATTTACGTGTCGCGATCCCGACATATTATATTTTGGCTTAGAAGGATTTAAATGTGAAAATGCCACGAGTACAAAGTACACACATCTTGGAAGACTATTCAAAAATATAAATATATGCAAACGCGTACACGACTTGACTGAGAGGAACTCGATTCATTTATTTTAAATAATGGAAAATTCTACGATATTTCAAAGACAAATATCATGAGAAAGAAAATATGGTACGATTGGTATTGTTATCGAGCTAGATTTAAGAAGTTTCAAATTCAATTCTCAATTGTGGTACTCCTCATATCCTCTATTCCCTATTATTTATATTCATTTTCAGGTATATGTATCCGATTTATATACCGACAAAAAAAGAACATTCTGACCATTTTCCTACAATAAAATGAGAGAGAGCAGTCCTGCATCGTCAATTAAGAGCTAGAACGGGTCCTTCAAAGAATTTTAGAGATTTTTAGCCAATTAAAAAACAATTTAAAAGGTTGTCTGGCAAAAAAGTCCACAGTCGGAGGAAAGTGCAATTATCTTCCAATTAATCAATAGCAGACTGGTTTCCCACGCCACATGATAAATGCATTTGCACCTCTCTTACGTGCACGTCGGGTTATTGAACTAATTCGGTTTTTTTTCCTTAAATAAGATTTAAATTTTGAATTTTGTAAATGAAATAGATTTAAAGTAAGGGGATCTTAATTATTGGCAGCTGACCGACTCCATCCAATTAAAATCTTAACGATGCGTTTGGTTTGCAGGAATATAATAAATAGTGAATTGAATAGATGGGAATAATGAATAATATGACGAATAATATAGAATAAGGAATGAATATATATTATTTGGCTGGAAAGAATAAAGTGATAAAGAATATTATATTTAAAGATAAAATGATAAATTTACCGTCAAGAAATTTTTTTTATTAATATTATTTTAATTTATTTTTATGGAAAACTGAATTTAAAAAAAATTAAACAAAACAAAAAAAAGACGTGAACAGCGGGTGACGACGGGGGACAGCAGGCGGACCGCTATAGGCGATAGAAATGGGGCAAGAGACAACGGAAGAGTGGCAGGAGGTTGCAAACTCAGAAAGTACTGGAGGGCATTTTTGACATTTTACTACTATTCCAGATGGAATTGTTCTATTCCCAATGATTTTATAAATAGGAAAATAAAACCGCCAAGGTACCATACCTTGGCAGTTTTATAGAGGCCTCCAAGTCTCTCTATTCCCCTTCTATTTCTAACCGGAATAATTGGATATTGTTTAATTCGCTGGAATAGCACGGATAATAAAATACCTATTCTATTCCCTATCCTATTCCCAAACCAAACACTCCTCTTGCTTTTCCCTTGAAAATTTTCCCCGTTTCTTCCTTGCTTGATGAAGCAATGACATAATCCATACGTTTGTTGTTCTTTCTTGCTCATCTGTATCAAGCTTAATTTATCTTTAAAAAAAAAAAAAGACAGGCCCCTTCTTCGGCAAGTCTTGCAATAATATGCACAAAAGTCGCATCGCCAAATTGAATTATATCATCTTTCAAAATCAGCGCTCATTCGAGATTCAATAAAATAAAGTGTGTTGCCAAAATTTTTATCTATCATAGGTTACTTTTTTTTTTTTTATAACCGAAGTATTCGAGCGTCTTCTGGGTCCAACTAGCGGTGAATGCGATACCTCCTCCTAGGAGCACATGTAATAGCCTATAAATCACGCGTGTCAGGTAAGTCAGACGAACCTGACTAGTTTTAGAGTTATAAAACCCCCCACCCATGAGGAATGCACCTATAAAGATTTGAACCGGGAGGTCTTGAAGACCCATCACCAGGGCTGCCCCTCGTGGATCAATCAGAGGTTACCCAATAGTGATAACGAGATTCTCATCTTGTCACTCGATAGTTTCTTTTGTCATCGTGCAATGTTCCATGCCCTAGAATTAAATTGGACTGTGATTATGAATTGGATCGGTTCACTTAAGAAATAAAACTCTCTCAATTAAAAAGACTCGAATTGAGACTTTATTCGAAGGAAAAGAGATTTCAAATCAGTCGAGATAGGATTGATTATTTGATAAAATCATGCATCATTAGTTTATCACAATGGCACAGCGCCCACCTCGTTCTCTGGAAAGTGTAGCTACATGTGAGCACATGATCACTATCGGTCGGTTCCACCATTTTCGCTTGATTAACCTGTGAACCGAAAGGGCAAAAAAGGTTTTAAAAAAACAAATGTAATTTAATGAATATTTCCTTGACATAATTTAATGAATATTTTCATTATACGATGAAATGGGCCACGGACATCCATTGGATTAATTCGGAGCATGTTGAAACAAAACAGAAGTTCGTAAAATTTTCGTTATTTTCTGCCTCCATATACGGTCTAAATTTATAGGTGTAAAATACTTACTCTTGAAATTATAATTTATTTAATTATTTGTTCGGTATGAAATTTGAGCATGACATTCCTGTTCCATTATCTGTACTCAATAAATCGGTTACGAGCCGGACATTTTTCTTTCGATTCAAAGCTTGTTGACCATGAGTTTCTCGCTCGGGCCCAATGAAGTGTGAGTCCACGTAGTATTATTCTGCTCTAGTACTATATAAAAAAATTTCTACCAGACTAATATGGTTAAGAGATTGAACTCATGTTTAACCGATATCCTACGTGTACCTTTCTTCTCATGTCGATGGTTCTTGCACGGAGCAGTCATTGGACTGTTTAACAGTTTTCATCAAGCAAATCACAATCAACGGTATAAATTAAAGGGCATAATTTAAGATTTTTGAATCATTTTCCCACTTGCTGAACGATTTAATAATTTTACCGTAAAATTTTTCCAGGTGGGTTAACTTCCTAGTTATGCACCTAAGGAAATGGAAAGGCTGCGTGGACGTGATCGGAAAAAGAGAGCAACGTTACGATGGAAAGAAGAAAAATAACGGTGCCCTGCTGAGAGAGATTTTTTTTTTTTAAATGACAGCGCCGAAAAAGAAATAAAACATGATTATAAAAAGAGAACAAAAATCATTACAATTAACGGTCGTTTATTTTCGAAATTTCTGTTAATTTATATATTCAATTACATATAAAATTTATAAACTTAAAAAGGAATTAAAAAGGAATTAAGAACGAGAGTAAGGTTTCATTTTTAGAGTATTATGTATAGAGAAAATTTATATTGAGAGAATTTTATCTTTTAAATAGATCGACTTAACTCGAAACTGAACCAGTCATAATTCATTAAAAATTTTAAAATTAGATAAAATGAAAAAAAAGGAGATAAAATAAAAAGAAAATAAAAATCGAACATCAGATATTTTTAATTATTGATCTTGAACACACCAGTTTACAGACACAAATGTCTTTTTATTTGACTAGTAACTTCCTTGTCAGCATAGATCGGGTCAAAATATTGAACCTTCGTTGGTCTCTCTCTCTCTCTCTCTCTCTCTTCCTGCGTGACATCTCTTCCAAGCTTCCTTTCCCAAATAAAGGCTTCCGCCTTTCCAATTGCCCGTCTCCAGTTCTCCGACACCCACAAACCGAAGCCGATCACCGCTGCTCAGCCGACCGCCGGCGGATTGGTTCCCGGTCTCTACTTCTCGGACATGGGCTTCTTTTCGAAGGAGCAGAAATCGAGAAAGCTCCTGAGGGGCGTGAAGACGGTCTTCTTCCTCATCAGTATGCTCATCTCCCTCCTCCTCTTCTCGGCTCCCATCCTCCTCGTGATAGCCGACACCCTCTTGCCTTCGGCTCTGCTCTCCGCCTCGCTCTCCCCCGCCTCCATTTCCCTCGAGACTCTGTCCGCCCACCTCAGCAACTACGACTTCCGTTACTCTCTGATTGACGTCCCCCTCATTTCGATCCTCAGATCAGTTGTTATCATCTGTGAGTTTTACTTACTTAAATTTCTAGTTGTTCCTCCTTTTGAGCTCCTCTTTTTTGGCAAGCGAGCAACACATGTCTGCTGTTTTTCCTACGAGAGGATCAGTTTCTTGATGTAGCAAATTGTTTTCGAATTTTTCCAGTCATAAAGTGCCAACTGATGATAGTACTCGAGCTCGAGCTCCCCGGAAAGAAATCCTTATGTGCTGAAACATCTCACAATGTGTTTTTGTAATCATCGATTGATATTTTGTCTGTAATTTTCTTCAAGTTCATGGATGCGTCAACGGGTGGATCACCTAACTGGGGAAGTCTTAATCGGCTGTATTCTCAAGAGGAAGGAGGCAAAATTTTACCTTTGATTTTTCTGTTGCTAGTGAAGAGCCATTTGTAATAGAGACAGGGATATACTATTAAATGGTCCGGCGAGCATCTCTTTTGACTTCTTGTTGTTCTTGTTAATGAAGGTGTTTACAGCTTGTGCGATGGGCCCAGGCTCTCCCGAGGGCCGTATTTGGCGGTCACAACGATGTGCTCTGTCTCGTCTCTAGCGTTTGTCTTGCTCAAGGCTTTGTTCGTGTTCAGAGAGCCGGGGATGGACCGCGGTGGATACTTCAGGGCCATGGAGTTGGCCTTGTTCATCTCCTCTTTACTCTTGGCCATTGCTCATATCGTTGTGGCTTATAAGATTAGCTGCAGAGAAAGAAGGAAGCTTCTTGTTTACAAGATTGACATTGAAGCTGTAAGTCCTCTCCATCTTCCCTCTCTCATGGATCCAGCTGGATAAATCTTGATTTCTGCCCGCCTGATCTTTAGAGGTGATACCAGTGGACAGAGAAAACTGTGATAATGAATCATGTCTAAGCACGAATTATGCTAAAATAGAATGGAGAAGAAGAAATAGGAGTTCTTTTCCTTGTGGAAGGTTAGGCATTAGTCCATGTAGAAGATCAAAGTTTCAAAGTTGGGACTGGTATGCGGCTGCTGAGGTAACACGGTCGTGGACATGTCTGTCTGTTCTTGTTGCTCCCATGACTGGCCTTACTACGCAAATCCTTGCCCAAAATGTTGTGTTATAGAAGTCCGAGTTAATCCCATCTCCTGTTTAGGCCATACAAGAAGTTCTGTATCGTTGCTGTTTCAAAGTTCTTTCATTACAGGCAGTTGAGATAGCCGGTAAAAGTCGCAATACAAGTCGAAACAGTTCAGAATTTTCAAGGGGTCCATCTGGCTACGATCAATTCATTCAATTTTTGTCCTGGCAACTAACAGAGTTCGATTTCATGGTGGTTAAGTTTAATTTAAATTTTGAAATTTCCTTCTGATGCATGCTTAGGATTCCCCTGCTGCAGTCAGGAAAAACGATATTTAACAGAGGATCAGCCGTCACTGATTGAGGACCACAAGACATTGAATTTCTGACAAAATCCCTCAATTTGTAATTTTATCAGCCTTGTCCATTTCCATGGAATCTTTGGCCAATTCACGAGCAACCCTCTTTCTTTAACAGTACCCCCATGCCCCTTTTCCTAATCCCGAGGATAATGAGACCTTTTTAATTCACCATTATATGTTTTAACTTCAACTGACATTGTTTAGCTAAGGTAGTTTATTGTTTGTTTTTTAAAGCAAGATTTTGAGTTTGAATATGATAAATGAAGAAAATCCATAATGTCTTTTAAATATCAAGTAATACAAATCGATGAAAAAGAAACTTTAATATAGTGAAAAAGCTGTCATTTTCATTTTCCTTTTATTCTCTGGCTGTCTTTGGACCCATGTCGATGCATCATAGTGGTGGACTGCAACAAACCTCAAGCAATGAGTTGTCATGCCGATACAGAGTTGGCAGAGATTCCTTGCTCTATCAATGAACAGAATAAGAATTACATATTCTTTCATGGTGAATAGATTCTTGATACTCTCTTAATTCATAAGCTGTTTCATTGCTGAATATGCTCTTTGCTCTTGCGCAGATTTCAGCTTGCAAGAATGGGTTCGCGAGATACCAGAAGATTCACCAAGTTGAGAGGGAGAAATGATCTGTTCTACAGCTTGGAAGGATACCAACCTCTTATATATTTTTGTTTTTCTTGATTGACTGATCAAATCACCCTCCTCAGAATCAGGTTTCAGGTACTTGGGTTTGCCCCCTCTCTTTCATTAATTTACTCATCTTTACCTAACTTAATTGTGTGCAAAACATGTTGGTCTTGTCTACTTCTGCTCCCAAGTCCATATTCTCCATGCATGTGCTTGACTAATTGCTGGGTCAGCAAACAGTCATCCTTGGCCCCGTCTATCTACCACCACTTACCATTCATCAAGTGTTATCTGGGGTGGGTTTGGCTGTAGATGTTTAGTTTCACTCGAGTCATGTCTGAACCCCTGACTGAACACCGATGATCCATGAAGGCTCGAGGACAGCCGAGCTCCTTGAGCTTTTCTCTTTCGACAGTAGAGCAACTGATAACCGATCTACCACCTAATGAGAGCATTCTTCTGAAATCTCTGCAGGTGGATCCCAAGGAGAAACCTGAAGCTGAGGCTGAGGTGCCATTATAGAGAACTTTTGACTTTGTAGAAGATGAAATGTTACATAGAAAAGTGCCATATGCTATATGCATGGGACTTCTGCGCTATTGGCTGAGACTACAGCAAATCAGTAGTACACAGAAAAGGTTCTGCGTGTGACGGATACATTGCAACTACCATTCTCTGTCCTTTGTTTTTAAAATTTTTTTAAAGCTTTTGGGGGTTTCCATGTCCTATTTGACTTGTACAGACTGTATTTGTATAGGCCCTGAAAAGATCAGAGAAATTGGCCCACCGTGGCTTATTCATGATCTTAAAACCAAGAACTCCTGTTCTGTACTCTGAAATCATCTGGCAATCAATTGGTTGATGCGGAACGAGTTGCCGAGTTTTTTGCAACAAGGTGGTGCTTTCGCGTATGGTCAATTGCCTGAAACGAATGGACTTGTAGCAGCCTCGCACGGTCGTTTCTTTGCCCCTGATCTTCTCGTGCTCATCCTGTCGAATGTTCCAACATGTAACATGTTTGTCAAATGAACAAAAGGAAAATAATATTCAGCCAGAGAAAAACAAGAACAACGGGAAAAGAATTATCGAGTTATTCTGAGCAAGGTCACATGTGGGCACAAGGCCTATCACTGGTTGCCTAGGTGCAAGCCGTACATATGCCCGGGGCCTGGGTTGGCCCATCAAGACGGCCGGTCGGATGGACCCGAGAAAAGACCAAACCGGTCCTAGGCCCAGGTCAAGGTGCTAACTGTCTTTCAGACGGTGAAATGATGAGCAAGTTTCTTAACGAGGATTTTGTTCCCTCTTCCATGTGTAATGCTTGGATCGGGCTGGCATGCGTCGAATTTGAAAATTTAGAAATCGAATAAGATTGCAGGATTATACTTGTTGAGATCGTTAAGAAATTATCTATAAATATAAAACGGAAGCGTATGTGAATTCATAGCGGTAGTCGTCAATTCGGATTTCGGGTTTGGATTTTCTGAGTCTACACTAGACTCCTCAGAGATCAGGAGATTTCCCTCTTACTCTACTAACTAATAGGACATAATAAGAGTCAGATTTCTTTAGTGTGACTCAGAAATCATAACTCCTCTGTTTGCCGGAAATTTTATTAGCTTCTAATTCTGCTCATCATATGATAGGAAATTACTCTTCGGTATCTGCACATTAGTTTTCACGTTTTTACGAGATATTGTCAAGGCCTGTAAACTTAAGTAGATCATTTAATCGAACCAATTATTAGGATAGTATAGATAATCGGCCATTGACAGATTGTTTGATTGAAAAATCCAACGGAATTGAGTAATCCGACGTACCAAAAGGAAAACTGAACCGGTGGTGATAGGCCAGATTCGACCTCCCGATGCTCAAGCCAGCATGTTAGATGGAACAGTAAAAAAAAAAAAAGAGAGAGAGAGAGTGCAGATGTCGCACTCTCGTATTACGCGTCTTCTCTTTTAATCATTATGAACTCATCTGCAATCGAAAAATAAGTCGCGAATTACAGTTTTGCTACCTCTTTACGAGCGGGTGTTGATTGGATCCGTTTGATCAGTTGGGTGGCTTGTCATTTCCTAATTATTTGCAAGAGGTTGAGGGATGCGGGTCGCTTCGTGTTGACATTCACGAACTTTCCTGACAGGGAAATCCCTTACTAAATCTTCCGTAATTTGTGCACCGAGTTATGCTTCTTCCAATTTGCCTTTGGAATGAAATTCATAATAATTTGTTCTATCTATCCAAAATAAAAAAAAATAAAAAAAATAGAATTAAAGGGGGTCAATGATGTCTTAATCCTATTAGATTGCCCGAGCAGCTGGGAATTGCAACATGTTCTTCTCACACAAATCTTATTGGAATTATTAAATGAGAAAGGGATATTCATGATCAGTTCTTTTATATATATATATATATATATATATATATATAGACACACACATACACATACTAGACACGAACCCGTGTTATGCACGAAAGAAATAAAAATAAATAAATGTGAAATACTGTGGTAAATTCGCATATTTATCTTTTTATTTATAATTTATTACAATTTAGCTCATTTAAAGTTCATCAACTTGTAGTAGTAAGTTGAACATTATCAATTTTTATCATGTCAATTTTACTTTTTTTTTTATTTTTACAGTTTCAAATTATTCGTTCAAAAAACGTAACGACTTGTTTTTACTAAAATTATGGATATGGAGTGAGATATGAGAATCTGAACCACTAATCAAAGATCTTTGATAGTATAATCGTAAATATAGGGTGGGAGGAAAACGAATGAAATTATTGTTTTGCCCTTAATCTAGAAATCACATATATGTCATATATTTTAATATATAAATTTTATTGAGGACAAATATGACAAAAAAAAAGACACCAAATTTCTCATGAATTTACATATAATAGTATAGATATAGATATATATACACACACTATTATATAAAAATGTTAATTTCTCTTTTCTTTTCAAAGATGTCATTAACCAGACTTATATATTAAAATATATGAAGTTAGTTATGCATATATATATATATACACTTTACATATTCCTTCAATATAAGGGTAAAATAATAATTTCAGGTAGTCAGACGACCATTACTATCACTTTTATTTTAGCTATTCGGAACTGCACAAAAAAAATCGATTTTTCAAATCTTATCTCCGAGAATACTCCGATTAATACTGAGTACGGGCGCGACTTCATATATATATATATATGTGTGTGTATGTATATATCATAATCCATGAACAGATTAAATTCTATCCCAGGTGTTCTTTCGGGTGGGAACGAAATCCCATCAGAAAATCTCCACCACCAACAACGATCATCATGAAGTCCCGTTTGTTCGTTCGTTCATTCATTTCCCCGTCATAAAAAAGTCAAACCCACAGGTATCCCTCTGATCGGTGCCCGCCGGTAGAAGGTAATGTAATCAATGTTTACCAACAATATCTGCGTGTGTTATTTTAATGTCACCGATTAGACATACCTCCAACCGTTACGTGCATGAAAGTAAATTAGTCATAATTAATTCGAGTCATCGACCGTGAACCGTTGAATTGAGCTGCTTGCTGCTCGGTTAAGTGTCTGGATCGTAAAATCTTTCTAAATTTGGAAAATTCCAATTCGAGGGTATAAAATGATCGACAAACGGTCGCTAAAGATTGACTAGTTCTAGTGCTGAAGCTCAACTCTAACGGGGCAGCGAAAGGGATGTAGGGTCCGGCAAGTTCTAGAGGTTTGCTAAGGATTGACCGGGGACAGTGGCTGGGCAGTTCTGTCCAATCCACTGGCGTTACAGCCTCAGTCAGGGCGGAGTTATGGGCGGTGAAGGTGGGTCTTGAGCAAGCTTGGGACCTGAGATTTTGGAGGTTTTTGGAGGTAGACTCGGAGGTGGTGGCACGCTCGGACTCCACGAACCACCCGGTACTGGGGTGAAATCGTTCTATTGAGACTTCTAAGCCGAGAGTGGAATATTGTGGTATAAGATGTTCATACAGAGATAAACTTTTGTACTGATTGACTGACTAATTTTATCATTTCGGCTTGGAGTTCATCGTCTCACTTATTGTCCACCGAGTCTTCATTGACTTTTATTTGATGACATTGTTAGGGCTACCATGCCTTGTCTTTGTACAATTTAATTTATTTTGTGCATAATTTTATCCCCATTCTTCACCGAAAAAATGACTGACTAGTTCTTTTTAATGTAGAGGGGATAAAATGAAAATTTGAAGATAAGGCTAAAAGAAGAGATCGTTTCACGGTGTAAATATATCCTAAATAATAATCCGTGTTACATAGAGAATTTATTAATGATCCTGCGTCCTCTAATGATCTGTAATGAGGCCATCTCGACGACTGGGCAGTCGAATGCAGGTGATAATTGCCTCGGGGAATATTATATGTCTCGTCTAAGATAAATTCCGAAAATTCGTAGAGCCACTCGGCGAGAGGGGCGACCTGACCACTCCACTCATCGGTCCTCCCACAGTTTCAGGCCTCGACTTTACTCTATTTACTTGAACTGCCACTCCGTTCCGGCCTTCCTGCTCCCTCCTCCTCCTCCTCCTCCCCCTCCCCGCGATCTCCCCTGTTCTCGATCTGTCTCCCGAGCTCTCTCCTTCAGACTCTTTCTATCTCCGGGAGCGGAGTTGCAGCCACGATTCGGCGGCAATGGCGAACTCTTCGAGTTGGTTGCTCAGCAGTTCTCTTTCTCTCTCCTAGGTTTTCAGCTGATTCTGCTTCAATGGCGGTTTCTCCGAGCTTAGACATTTTCGGGGCGTGCTGAGTAGCCTCTGGTCCTACTTCTAGAAGGCAATGCGAAGTCTCGAGTAGTGTTTGGCGTGTACGAGTCTCCTTGTTCGAGCTGCATTCGAGCTCTATTTCAGATCTGGGGTTAAGGTTCGCGGTCGCTTTTTTGGTGGAGAAATTATTGGTGCGGTTGGCTCGTAGGCGTGAGCGCGAAGCTAAGCTCGGTCTTATTTAGAAAGCTGAGTTAGGTTTCAGTCTGGTCTCCTTGATATCTATTGCTGATCTTATCTGGTCAGTGTTCGGATTTTGGGGATGAACGGTAGCTTTAGGGCCCAGGAACAGCAAATGCTCGGGCAGAGGCACCGGCAGATGATGAAGGACAAAGAGGAGGAGCTCCAGCTCTTCCTCGAGGTGAGCAAGCGCGAGAAGGAATGCAATGATCTCCTCCTTGACAGCGCTGAAGAATTTGATGCTCCCTTAGGTACTAATCAAATCAGTCGCTTCATCTTGGTTTCGGAGATTTTGCCATCATTTCCTTTGAATTCATGTTGAAAATCGGCAGCTTCCGACTCTCTCGAGTACTACTGCTCGGATTTTGTGGCTCACGCGCGTGTGAAATTAGCACAACCTGTACTAAATTGATGAAACTGTGGGTGTTATCGGGCATCATTGCTTGTGATTGCAGGATCAAAGCCTGGTACTTCTCCTATCTTCAACCTTGTCCCTTCGGCGCCTTCACGAAGACTTGCCACCGATGATTTTTTAAATGCCGACAGTGATAAGAACGACTATGATTGGTAGGCCAGAAGAATGTTCGATCTTATGGTTTTGTTCAGAAATTTATCTAATTTATGCTCTTGTTATTTATGTTCACTGCATTACTTTTGAGTTTATAGACAATATCTTCCTTCAAAGTTAATTGGAGAAATGGAGCTAGGTCATCACTGATTTGCTAGATGTGAATAGAGAAGCCTTCCTTAATTATCATTTGCTCCTGGAGCAATAATTACCATGTACTATGGAGCTTCTAGAACCACTGATACAGCTAAGGAATTTAGGTGACAAAATCATTGGACAGTGTTAGAATTACGTGTGATTATGTTGACAAGCCATGACTAACTTCTCCACTGGTCTCCCTCTAAGTTGATTGGGTGATCCTGGTACAGAAAACAGCATGGTTCTGATTGACCAGGTGATATTTCATGTAAGGGTGAGTGTTTTAATGGATAGACTGCTGTTTTTTATTATATGAAACTTGAAAGGAATCTCTAATAAATCGCTGTCAATGAGACTTGCATTACGAATTAGAATCACACTTTGGAGGATTCCCAATCAACTTATTGTGTCTCCTTTTATTTAGAAGTTCCAAATCTTGGGATGGCTAGGACATAGTAGCATGCTAAAAATGTTACTGTAGGTGCTTGTTCAGGGAAATTTCCACCCCCAATCATGATCCCTTTAGCAATTTCTGTGCGCAACTGTTGCTGTCAAATTGGTGGTTGGATGGTTTGACCATTTCTTTCTGAATAGATAGTATCTACCTTATCATTTTACTTGATGATAGTACAACATCTGAATATTGAGATTCCCTGGTCGAAATAAATGGGCATTAGATGTGTCCTTGTAAATAACAATATAAGTTTCTCTTAGTGCATTTATGATATGACAGTTTCGTATGGCTTCTATGCATTCCATTACTAAGCTGCTAAATTTGTAAGGATATATATGATTCTTTCTCAGCAAGGATGTATTTGTTTTTCTTTCCCTTCTATGTTTGCTTTAATTGAAGTTTCTTTCTGGTATAGGCTTCTCACACCACCTGGTACACCCCTTTTTCCTTCATTGGAGATGGAATCGCAGAAGACGCTAATGAGCCAGCTTGGTACTCCAAAAGCTCGGCCCACCGCACTTAAATCTAGAGTGAGAGCATTCAAAACTATCAAACTAGGTCATGATTGAGTGAGATGTTTATTGTTGTGCTGAGAACAGGCAGATAGACAACAAAAAATATCAGCACCTTTTGCTCTTCTACAAAATCTTGTTTTTCTCATGAAGCAATATCATTTTCATTCCCCAAGTGTCGACTACTTGCTAAATTTGTCATTTTGTAGTTAATATCACGTTCTAAAATAAGAATTTATTAAAATTTTATAGCAGCATCATTAGCCAAGGTTCTGATAATCAAGGTTTAGCAAGCGTTCTGCCTGAAATGACTACCTCTCTTATGAAAATAAGAATTTGATATTATGTTTTCTAGTTTTGACTTTACATTTTTATCCTCAGTTGAGCTTTCATAACTCTGGACTTTCTGGAAAGGTCCAATCCACCTGATATGGAGATTCCATATATTGAAAATCTGTTAACCGAGTCGTCTTTTTCATCTTATTTCAGTTGGCAAACTCCCAGGCAGAACCTGTCACTGCCAGAAGCCAAATGTCTAGACAGCCAGCTTCCTCCCCGGGATCGAACTCTTCAGTGACAGGTGCTAGAAGGCCCTCATCAGCAGGTGGATCGAGGCCTGCAACTCCAACAGGTCGGTCCACATTGACTACTTCATCTAAACCATCAAGACCCTTGACGCCTACATCGAGATCAACACTACCTTCAAGCAGATCTAGTCTTCCTTCAACTCGGCCTTCACCCTCCACCACCAGGCTCCAGGCACTGTCGACTAAACCTTCTGTTTCAGCAGCTAAACCTTCTGTTTCAGCGGCTAAACCTTCTGTTTCAGCGACTAAACCAACAGTTCCTTCAAGGTCATCTACTCCATCAAGGGCCATTGCAAGGTCTTCGACTCCAACGTCACGCTCAACCATTCCCCCTCCAAAACCTGCCTCAAGGTCTGCAACCCCAACACGGCGACCTTCCACTCCGTCAAGTGCACCGAGCATATCTGCATCTCCCAATAAATCATCCTTTTCAGTATCAAAGCCTTCTGCTGCTGCAACTTCTAGGAATCCTGTACCAGCACGTGCAGCCTCCCCGACTGTGAAATCCCGACCATGGAAACCCTCAGAGATGCCTGGTTTCTCCCTCGAAGCTCCGCCTAATTTAAGGACAACTTTACCTGAAAGGCCTCTTTCAGCAACCCGGGGTAGACCTGGAGCGCCCAGTTCTCGATCCTCCTCTATAGAGCCAAGTCCACCTGGGAGACCGAGGAGGCAGTCTTGCTCGCCTTCAAGAGGACGCCTTGCCAATGGTTTTCTTCACCCAAGTGGAAGCTCTGTTCCAGCAATGAGCCGTAACCATACCAAAATCACTGACAATGTTAGCCCAGTTTTAATTGGAACAAAGATGGTGGAAAGGGTGATAAACATGAGGAAACTAGCACCTCCTAAGCAAGACGACAAGCTTTCTCCTCGCAGCAACTTGTCTGGAAAATCAGCATCCCCCGATAGTTCAGGGTTTGGGCGAACACTCTCCAAGAAATCTTTGGATATGGCTATAAGGCATATGGTAAGAATTCATTCCATTTCTCTTGGAGTTAGAGTTTGAATTACCCAAGCAGATAATAATCATTGAACGAACATGGACAGTACGGTCTTACTTCTCAGAATATTTATCTCTGACATTGTCTAGCTTTCACGGATTAAAGAAATAATTGTCTGTTCCTGGCGTAAATTCACTTTGGAGCAGGACATAAGACGGAGCATACCAGGGAATTTGCGGCCTCTGATGACAAGTATCCCAGCTTCCTCCATGTACAGTGTGAGATCAGGGTCCGGGCCCCTAAGAAGCAGCCGGACTGTTAGCGTGTCAGACTCACCACTAGCCACAAGCAGCAATGCCAGTTCCGAAATGAGTGTGAACAACAATGGCCTTTGTGGTGACGGGCGCGAGCTAGAAGATGATGTGGGCAGTGAGAGGGACAGGGTTTCTCCTGCAACCATGCGTGGCCGGAGATTGTGACAGTGGAGCTAAACCTAGTATGTGCTACTGATCCTGAGAGTGATAGGCTAATGTAGGAAATGCCCTGGTTTGTCTGCATCGATTTGAATCGGAAGTTGGATCAATCCATTGATGATGAGATTATTGTGTGCAAACTCGATGGTGGCTGTTTGCGTACCATGGAACCCCCTTAAATCATATACCACTCTCTGTAAGCTGGCATTGGCCAAAGTTGAATTGAAACTAGTGTGCTGTTTTCAGATTAGAAAGGAGCCGATCAACTTTGATATATCTTTGAACTGATATCTAACAAGTTGGCCAATCTTGATTGCTTCCCCTTTCTTTGGAAGAAAAGCCACAAACATATTTGCTTTTGACCTATTCGTCAAAGCGTATCAGCAGTGTCAACCAATGAATGTCTCGGTGACCTTTACTTATCAGCACTATTCTTCTCATTTTGCTCTTTGGCTTTGCCACTCCCCTGATTATAGGAAATGAGATGGATCAACTCTCCTGGCTAGATCACTCGCGACCCAGGACACGGCAGCCACCGATCTTTAACTCAAGAGTCCTCAGACTGCGGGTGTTTAGGTTTCCCCTCACACCGAGTATTTGATTGGGTATTTGGCGGTATTAACTGTAAAATGTACAAGTGGAGTGTTAATCTGCGACACTAAAGAAGTGTCCATACATAACTTTGTTAGATGAACGAGAGACGCCAGGGTGCCTTTTCTCCTATCAAGAGGCATTACACTCATAGGCTGTTTCCACTTTGCTCACCAGCCAGCCACATGGAACTGAGAAAGCTCCTAGTACACGCAATGGGCCTGAAAGAGGAATCCGATTCCACAGCCCCTTATGAAAACCTAAAGAAACCGTAAAAATTTCACGAGATTCAACCCATACTCACTTTAAAATCCAAATTATTGAGTGATAGTATTAAATTTTCTTACAAATCAGGTTTCAATCGGTTAATTATCGGATGTGGTATTTTATTTCCTGAAAACCTGCATTCACGTAACGTGGCTTAAATAGAAGAAACACCCGGCTCGTGCCTAGTTTATGATTAATTGGAACATAAAGTCCGATTCACATTTGTTGTCAGCCTAGTGATGGAAGAGAAAATTTGCATTGTGGTCATGTGTCTCCACTTACCCGAGCATAAAGAAAAGTGATCGGTTTGAGATGAGTTGTCAAGCACGATTGTTTAAGGGCAAGTGGTAAGTATAAGCCAAGTCGTTACGTGAGAGAGAATATTAAGAAATAAAATTACACATAAGATAATTAAGAGATTAAAACATGATTTATGAATGAGTTTGGTATTGCACCTAATGGTTTAAATTTCTGAGTAAATATGAACTCAATATCTTATAGATAAGGCCGTAATTATATATATATATGAGAAAATTATACTGGATGTCCTATATATTTGTTATTTCTTACAAGTGAGTCCTAAATGTTTAAAAGTGACAAATCAAGTCCTATATGTTCTCTGGCGTTACAATATCGAGTCCGTCCTGTTAACCACCATTATATTACGGTGATATAGCACTAATACCGTAATATCGATGTGATGTGTCGGTGATATGGACGCTTACACAGACCTTTTTATCTGATGTGTACAAAAATATTAATTTTTTATTCTCAAATTAATTACTCTTTTAACTCTTACTATTCATTAAAATTTTAAAATTATGTCATCCAAATCCTAATAGAATATTTGATTGGGTGGAATAGGATGGGATATCCCATCCTGTTCTAGTGAAACAAACAAAGTTGAAATTTTCGGATGGGAAATAGATGGGTAATAAATGTCATGGATTTGTAAGGGATAGCAGATGTGCGCCGGGAATAGGGATTTAAATTGCTAAAACATCCTCCAATGTTCAACAAATTATCAAACATTTGCCACTCTCCCCTACCGCGCAAAGTCTCCCCCCGGCCCCATCTTCTCCAGCAACTTCAATCTCTCCGGCGACCGTCTCTCCAACAAGCATAGATCTCCATCGTCAGCGTCGTCCCACATGGATCTTCATCGTCATCGTCCGTCGAGCCGACGAACAATCTTCCCGGCCTCGTCCCTCTGATGCTCGCGTTTTCTCTCTCTACTCGTTCTAGCCCTTGATCGGGTCGGGATCGGACAGCGTGAACAGGAGAGAGGGTATGGTCTTGGGGTCCAGGACGGAGACGATGGAGACGGAGCGAGTGTCAAGGTAGAGAGAACCGGTGAAATGGTTCTGGAGGGAGGGGTGGGCGGAGGCGTGAATGGTGGAGGTGGAAAAGTCAAAGTAAAGAGGAAAGGGAGATGTGGGTAGTGAGTGGGTGGGCCGAGTCACTGAACGATTGAGGGTCGATTGGAGCCATTAACGGAAGGCAGAGAGAGACACAGGTCGAGAGCGTTGCTGCGGTGGCTCCGCGGTGGTTCAACAAACTCTGCTTGCCTGCGAAATTGGGAAGAAGATGACCAGTGCCTTGGCACTGTTCACGAATTTTTTTAAAAAATTTAAAATTTTCTATAAAACTTAAAAATATAATATAATAATATATATAACTAAGGGCAGTTTTATTTTTTTTAAAATATCTTATTCTTTATCACTTTTATTGATCCAATCAAATAACATATTTTTATTTCATACTAAAATTTTATTTATTATCTATTCTACTATCTATCTATTATATTCTGGTGAATGAAACGTCTCATAATTTCTAAAATTACTCCTCAAACACATATCTACCGGATATATGTCCGATGCTCATTAATTCCGGGGGGACGAGGGCCCGCACATCACCCGGATAAGGAGAAGCTGCCGGGGACGAGGGCCTCATCATCGGACGCCAAGTTGCTCAACTACACGATATCTAGACGGCTCACCCCGAAGAGGTCCGATATGTTTACGATGCTTATGAATTCCGGGGGCCCCACAAAGTATGACAGATGCAACTGGCAAGGTGGATCGTTCGAGCAGGGATTGATATGTGATGAGGCTGACCGAGGAGAGGTAGAGCCACTGGAATGAGCTGAACTGAATTCTAAGAAGCAGTAGACCAGAGTTGTTATTAGACAAAATATCATATTTGACAGAGAGAGATTGAAAGTGATATCTTTTTCTTTATATGTGGCACTGTCAGATGGGACAGAATAATGCCCAGATAGCTAAAAATCTGAGCAGTTCCTTATCTCTGCCTGCAAATGTAATTAGAGAGCCGATGGCATTGGAAAACAGGAGAAAGATAAATGAAGAGATAGCATTTGCAAGTGATGTTTTTGAATTGTCTATTAAATTGTTGTTTCCCCATCATTGCTCTTGGACAGCATTGTTTCAATTCTGTGTTTTTGTCGTCAAATGAGGAGGATCTTTGGAAGATGGCATATTCAAAGATCCCAATGCGGACGGTTGAATGTGAGGAGTTATGCATACAAGTTGGGATATATATATATATTTTTTTTAATAAAAAGAGGTCAGCTGACCAACTAAAAGGGCAAAAGAGTAATGATTCCGGTATATGTGTTTGAGGAGCAATTTTGAAAATTGAGGTTTGGATAGCATGATTTTTAAAATTTGATGAAGAGGGAGGGTTAAAAAAGTAATTGTATCGATTTGAGAATAAAAAATTAATATTTTTATACACGTCAGATATAAAAGGTATATGTAAGGGTTCATATCAACGACATATCGTCCCGATATTATGGTGTTAGTGCCACATTCCTGTAATATAATGATGGTTAACGGAAAAAACTCGATATTGTAACGGCATGGAACATATAGGACTTAATTTATCACTTTTAAACGTATAAGACTTACATGAAAGAAACGGTAAATATATATTATTTACAATATTATTTTCTCATATATATATATATATATAAAGAAAGAAAGATTCCAGTCTGGGTCTGTTTCCATTGAGTAACTGGGCCCCTAAATCTACATTTTCCTAGAGCCGTCGATATTCTAAACCCTGGAATCACTCGGAAGTACGAATAACGCGCTTTTCCATCCATTGATCCTAAAGCTGAGACTTGGTTCCATCCCTGCCATATGTTTAGCTAGAGTCCTCGTACCTGATAAGCTTACGTGGAAAGGAGGAGCTGTAAGATGATTTTATCTCACCACCTAATATAAAAAGAAATTTTCTAATCAAATTGTGATAAATAAGTAAATTATTTTTAATCACTCGAGTAGTCACTTTAATTATTATTAATTAAAATAATTTAATTAATTTTTTTAATTATATTAATATAAAATAAGATTATCTAAAATTTTTTCCGATAAAATGGGAGTTGCTTTCAGTAGCAATCAGTAGCACCCTAAGTCCTCTCTCCAAAAAGACCTGTATTTTCTCGTTTTATCAGTACAAGAGACTGTTCTTGTTATTAGTGATTGTGGCCAATACCCATGTGATTACGGCGGTGTGATTGCGAATTCGCGACGTTACTGTTAGAAATATTATTAAAAAAAAAAGGTTTCCGATTGCAGCAGAATGATGATTATAGGAAATTGAAAATCCCACTTCAAGGAGAGAATCGATTGGTAGATTGATAATATATAATAAGTAAGATTTAGAGTTCGATTATCTTGGAAGTCAGTATTAAAGATTATTGGTGGGTTCCAAGTAAAATAATATACTATCAATCAAAATAGATTGATTAATAATACTTATAATAAAATATATTAAATTAACGTTTTTAGAATTACGTGACTATTTTTTTTATCACATGACTCTACGTAATAATATTAATATAATATCACCATCAGTTGCTCGTCTGCTGCTGCACCTTTGCTAAAAACCTTCACTTTTTTTTCCCTCTCAGACATGGGATCTACTTTTTCATCTCTCCATACGTGGCTCAACCAAAGCATAAGCTTTTCTCTTAAACCACTTCTCTCTTAGTGATTTATATCTTAGACCATCTCTTATATAAATTTATTTTGTCCCGCATAATTTGTTCCAATTTTATGAGAATA
The DNA here is from genome assembly GCA_037672795.1 of Lagerstroemia speciosa. NCBI lineage: Eukaryota > Viridiplantae > Streptophyta > Magnoliopsida > Myrtales > Lythraceae > Lagerstroemia > Lagerstroemia speciosa. Next base: position 10,396,551 of record CM075290.1, on the reverse strand, counting down.
ATTTCTGAGAGTAATTTTCCTAACAATTTCATCACGATTGAATTGACAAATTCCAGCATGGAAAGACTGAAAGCAGATGGGAGACTTACTCGGTACTATCTTATTGACCTACAACATTGGTATCCACTAGCTAGGGGGTGGCCTAATTGTTTTCCTGGAGATGATCTTTGATTTGGATTCGAGAATGTTTTCACATTCTTCTCATGTTAATTCTCTTCTTCTCTTTTCGTTCATCGGCCTCGCTACTTGCTTGATGAGAGGCAACGAGACGGACAGGCTTTCCCTGCTCCAGTTCAAGTCCCTTGTACGGAATGACCCTTTTGGGGTGCTTGATTCTTGGAACGATTCGGTTCACTTCTGCGAGTGGCATGGGATTACTTGCGGCAGAAGGCAGCGGAGAGTTGCGGTTCTCGATCTCCAGTCCTTCAAGCTCTCAGGTTCGGTTTCTCCTCACCTGGGGAATTTGAGTTTCCTCAGACAGCTGAATCTTCTAGATAATGAGCTAAACGGTGAGATACCATTTCAAATAGGGTACCTGAAGAAACTAGAGACCTTGAAACTGGGGAACAATTCACCTACTGGTATCATCTCTCCAAGTTTATCCAACTGCTCTGATCTTACCTTCTTCGGTCTCAGTTTTAATCAGCTTGTTGGAGAGATCCCCATCGAGCTAACCTCACTCACAAAGCTTCAGTTTCTCCGTGCGCGTAAAAACCATCTCACTGGACGAATTCCGCCTTCCATCGGCAATTTATCTGATCTTCAGAAACTCAACATAGCTGAAAATGGTCTACATGGCAACGTTCCTGATTCCTTCGGACGCCAGCCACAATGTTATTGAGCCTTTGGAGGGTTTACATTTGGGGTAACCGACTAGGGACAGGGAAAGCTGGTGACATTAATTTCCTCACTTCCATGGTCAATGCTACAGGACTAGAGTCGGTTGACATATCTGAAAATTACTTTGGAGGAAGATTGCCTCAATCCATCAGCAACTTATCAACCAGTCTCTGTTACTTTCTTCTGGGGATGAATCAGATATCTGGTAGTGTCCCTCCAGGAATTGCCAACCTTGTCAATCTAGTGGTGCTAGATATGCAAAAGAATCGAATTTCAGGTATTATTCCCCTGAGCATTGGGAAGCTCCGAAAGCTTGAGCAAGTTGGCCTCGATCGTAATCAATTAACTGGAAATATTCCAACCTCCATTGGGAACTTAACAAAATTGAGCATTTTGAGCCTCGATGACAACTTCTTGCAGGAGAATATTCCTCCCAGTCTGGGTCAGCTGCAAGCTTTAGTTTATCTGAGTCTTCGCAGTAATAACCTAACAGGCTCCATACCCATGGAGCTTTCCAGCCTTTCACTGCTGTCGATTCTCTTGGATCTTTCAGAAAACAAATTGGTAGGTTCGCTGCCCACTGGCGTTGGAAATTTGAAGAATTTAGGAGCACTGGATATTTCTGACAATATGCTATCGGGTGAGATTCCCTTCTCTCTCAGTGCATGCGTAAGCTTGGAAGAGCTCTACATGGCAGGAAATAATTTCCAGGGGGACATTCCATCAGCTTTAAGTTCTCTAAAGGGTCTCCAAGTACTGAATCTTTCTCGGAACAATCTCTCTGGTGAGATACCAACATTCTTGGAGAGCTTGAAACTGCTTCAGATTTTAAACCTGTCCTACAACAATTTTCAGGGGGCGGTACCAGTCAATGGAGTTTTCCAGAATGCAAGCAAGGTTTTCATCATGGGAAATGACAAGCTTTGTGGGGGATCTATTGAGCTGCATCTGCCAACTGTGTCTTGAAGGATTCCAAGCGGCCAAAAGCAAACTGGACCATGAAAATAGTCATCTTGACAGTGTCTTGCATCTTGGGAGCTGCATTGATTGCTCTGCTTGTTTTCCTTATCCTGTTTAAGAGGAAAAGAAAAGGCCCTTCCTCAAGCAGCGATTTCCATGAATCCTATTTATCTATATCATATTATAACCTTCTAAAAGCCACCGATGGGTTCTCTGAGGCAAACTTGATTGGCACTGGCACCTTTGGCCATGTATATAAGGGAGTCATCTGTGAGGATGAAGACAGGAGGATTATTGCAGCGAAGGTGCCTGACCTGTTGGTGCGTGGAGCTGTCAAGAGCTTTCTAGCAGAGTGCGAGGCCCTGAGGAACATCAGACACCGTAATCTGGTCAAGGTGCTCACAGTATGTTCAGGGATAGATAGCAGTGGAAATGACTTCAGGGCCCTCGTGTACGAATTTATGCCAAATGGCAGCCTAGACAGTTGGCTGCACCAAGTCAGTGTCGGAGAAGGAGGAGGAGAAGATGACAAGCCACATGGAACACAAAAGAGCCTCAGTCTTCTCGAACGGCTGAATATTGCGATAGATACTGCTTGGGCTTTGGATTATCTTCACCATCACTGTGAAACTCCTATTGTTCATCGTGATTTGAAACCCAGTAACGTTCTGCTTGATGCTGAAATGGTAGCACATGTAGGCAACTTTGGTCTGGCTAGGCTTATTCCTGGAGCCGCGGGTCAGCCCCGTGCTAGTCAATCGAGTGCAACAGGGGTCAAAGGTTCCATTGGTTATGTTGCTCCAGGTAATTAACACCCCGTCTCTCTGTGTTTTTATTGAAAAGGTGCTTTTCTAAGCGTTTTCCATTCCAAATCTATATATTCTGCACAATATGGCATGGGGAGTGAAGCATCGACTCTGGGCGATATCTACAGCTACGGCATTGTCTTGTTAGAGATGTTCACTGGGAAGAGACCAACCGATGAGATGTTCAGTGAAAGTTTGAGCCTTCACAGCTTTGTTAAAAAATCTTTATCTGGTGGAGTTGAAGAAATCACGGACCTGGTGCTTCTTGAGGAAGGACAAGTACTGGAGCAGAGAGCAAGGTACAACAAAGCCGGATGTTCTCCAAGAAGCAGAAAAGACAAAGTTATCGATTGTTTGGTCTCAGTATTTCGAATTGGAGTAGCTTGTTCCTTTGAACAGTCAAAGGAGCGAATGGATATCGGTGAAGTTGTGGCTGAGCTGAATTCAACCAGAAAGAAACTTGTGGAAGATGGACATGATGTCTGATAGAGAAGGCATTCTTCAACAAAACATGTGAGAACTCCAACTCAGCAGGTAATGCTACTCTATCAAGGGCCATTGATATGACAGTTTGTGACAGTGGAGCTAAACGAAGTGTGTGCTACTGATCCTCAGAGTGATAGGCTAATGTAGGAAATGCCCTGGTTTGTCTGCATCGATTTGAATTGGAAGTTGTATTAATCCGTTGATGATGAGATTATTGTGTACAAACTCGATGGTGGTTGTTTGCGTACCATGGAACCCTTAAATCATATACCACTCTCTCTCTGTAAGCCGGCTTTGGCCAAAGTTGAATGGAAACTAGTGTGCCGTTTTCGGATTAGAAATGAGCTGATCAACTTTGATATAGCCTCTTATTTCCAAATTGATATCAAATTGAGAGTTGGCCATTCTTGATAGCTGTCTTTTTCTTCGGATCAACCATAGATGATGGTTCACTGTGATCCGAAACATTAGGATGGTTGCATGTGTGGGCGGTTTCGGGCTCACCAAACCTTTATCTGGGAACCACCCGATCAACTCCTTACTAATCAATCGAGTTTTCGTTACACTGCTCATCAGAGAAATTGAACATGTTTCCCTATCCATCTCTCCCTTTTCCATGTTTGTGTTCCGCAGGACGTGGGGCAGAAGTGCTTCTTGACACCGAGCGATGTCTGTATTCTGCAAGAGACCTAATTATGCGACGTTCCGATGGGAACATGAACGTTCATGAGTTCACCAGAAAAGCCTGGTTCCGATGGAGTTGAACATTCATGAATCTACGTTAAAAAGCAGCCTCCTTACTTAGCTTTCTTGAATGAGTGCAGAATCTGTACTTACATGTCATTTTCTTTCTTTTCCATGAAACATCTCCAGAAAGTGATTTCCATTTCCAGTTCTCCGTTTTCCACCAATCATCTGGATGTTACCGATTCCCTATGCTATTAACACGATCACAACTCTCTGGCCTCGCACAGAAATCGAGATTGGACCGATCGGCTCAGATCGGTTGATACGTGCTAAGAAGAGAAAAGGGGAAGATTGAGAAACGGAGACCGAAGGAAGAATAGAAGGAGGAGATTTTAGGGGAGAGAGAGACTGCAGAGAGGAAGGAGGAGGAGATCATTTCATTTTCATCCATGCCGAATACAATGACTTCAGCTTCTTCTTGTACATCAACTTTTATTCTCACATTTCCCCGACAGCGTCCTTTCTATTTCCAATAAGACCCTCCAGTTACTTTTATCTGTTTTACATCCAAACCTACACGTATCATCGGTATCTTCTCAGCATTTCAGATTTACCAGCTCGAGCAAATGTAATTAGCTCATTCGGTTGAAGTTCTTCTGTGCTGCTACTTTTCTTGGGAATGAGACGGCCGTTTCACACTTCATATTGCTTGGGTCAATTCATTGAAATTTGAAATAACATTGGAGAATACATATTACCTTCTAAATCATTGGTCTCTGAAATCGTAGAGAAGCTGATGTCACCTCCCTTCCCCAAAACGATCAATTCCTTGAGGCCACCACGGTTGACCGCACTGCTCGACCCAAATGGGAATGCCACGCAACTTCCCAAAAGAAGAATTGTGCTAAAACTGCAAGTGGGCGAGAAATCCGTATGGGTAAGCTTGGAAAATAAAAAGCACAGAGGATTCCTCAACATCTACTTCATCTCTACCACCTCCCTGTCTCTCATCTTGCGCTTGCCTCATTGTTCACTATTCCATGATGTTTCCAGCATTCCTTTACGTCTACGCGGTTCTTCTCCTTACATTCTTTGGACTCGCTGCTTGCTCGGGGACCGGAAATGACACGGACAGACTTGCGTTACTCGAGTTCAAGTCCTCGATAAGGGGAGACCCCATCAGGATACTTGACTCGTGGAATGACACCATCCACTTCTGTGAGTGGCCCGGGATTACTTGCAGCAGAAGGGACGAGAGGGTCACCGTTCTCAATCTCCGGTCCTCGAAGCTCTCGGGCTCGATCTCGCCTCACCTGGGGAACTTGAGCTTCCTCAGAGAGCTTAATCTCTCGGTCAATGAGTTGAGCGGCCTAATTCCGCCTCAGCTTGGGTATCTCAAGAGACTGGTGATCTTGGAGCTCGGGAACAACTCGCTAAGTGACACTATCCCTTCCAGTTTATTCAACTGCTCTGAGCTTACCTACTTCAGTCTCAGTAATAATCAGCTCGAGGGGGAGATTCCAGTGGAGGTAGGCCTGCTAGCAAAGCTTCAGACACTCCATCTAATCGGAAACCGGCTTACAGGACGAATCCCACCTTCGCTGGGCAATTTGTCTTCTCTCGACTTTTTTGCTGTACTTGACAATCATCTCCATGGTAGCATCCCCGACTCCCTTGGTCATCTTGCAAAGATTCGAACATTCGTAGTCAGTCAAAACAACTTGTCGGGTACTATTCCTCCTCGAATGTTCAACCTCTCCACTCTGACCACTCTTGAAGTCATGGAAAACCAACTCGCAGGAACTCTTCCTCCTGACCTGTTCACAACTCTTCCAGATATCCAGAGAGCAAGTTTTGGTTATAATCTGTTGTCAGGATCCATCCCAGTCTCGTTATCAAACGCATCAAATTTGTGGAGTTTCCAAGTTCAAGATAACCAGTTTTCCGGGACAGTGCCTTCCTTGTCAAGGCTGCAAAGGCTCCGGTGGTTGTACATTTGGGGAAACCATCTAGGGAAAGGAGGCGGTGATGACTTGGACTTCCTTGTCAATGCCACGGGTTTACAGATAGTCATCATCCAGCAGAATTTCTTCGGAGGAAGATTACCTGAAGCCATCAGCAACTTCTCAAGTCTTATGCAACTTGACCTCGGAGTCAATGAAATATCTGGAGAGATTCCTTCCGGAATTGGAAATCTTGCCAGTCTGGAAGTGCTAAGCATGCAGGACAACCGGATTTTGGGTATAATTCCCTCGAGCATCGGAAAGCTCCAAAATCTCGTGCAATTGTATCTGGACCGCAACCGATTAACAGGGAGGATACCATCCTCCATGGGAAACTTGACTCAATTAACCATTTTGAGTCTATCTATCAACTTCTTGCAGGGGGCAATCCCTCCGAGTATAGGGAAGCTGCAGACTTTAGCTTTTCTTGGTCTCGCTCAAAACAATCTCACTGGTTCAATACCCTCTGAACTCTTCAGCATTTCATCCTTGTCAATTGCATTGACACTCTCACAAAATAATCTTGCCGGTGTCATGCCAGCGGATGTAGGAAACTTGGTCAATTTAGGAGCACTAGATGTCTCAGACAATATGCTATCAGGGGATATTCCTGCCTCCGTTGGAGATTGTATAAGATTGGAGCAACTGTACATGGCAGGAAATAACTTCCAAGGGACCATTCCCTCATCTTTAAGTTCTCTGAGAGGTCTGCAGGCACTGAATCTTTCTCGGAATAATCTCTCAGGTGAGATTCCGAGTTTCCTAGGCAGACCAGGCACACTACAGATTCTAAATCTATCCTACAACAACTTTGAGGGTGCTGTACCGGTTGATGGAATTTTCAAGAATGCAACCGCTGTTTTGCTCGAAGGAAATGATAAGCTTTGCGGTGGATCTCCTAGCCTACATCTACCAGAATGCATCTTGAAGGGGGCAAAGAGACAAAAGACGCATCACATTGAGAGATCAATCATCTCAACTGTTTCAGCCATCCTGGGAGTGTCACTGCTGACTCTCCTTGTCTTGCTCAGGCTTCGAAAGAAAAAAAGGAGCCAAGCCCCAAGCAGCTTTCCACATGAGCCATTTCCAGCAGTATCGTATCATAGCCTTGTTAAAGCCACTGACAGCTTCTCAGAAGCTAATCTATTGGGCAGCGGTGGATCTGGTTCTGTTTATAAAGGAATAACTGGTGAAGGTGCAGGTATGATGGTTTTTGCAGTCAAGGTGCTTAACCTGTCAAAGAGAGGAGCTGTCAAGAGCTTCATGGCCGAGTGCGAGGTTTTGAGACACATCAGACACCGGAATCTGGTCAAGGTTCTCACAGCCTGTTCGGGCATCGATAGTAGTGGAAATGACTTCAAGGCCCTCGTGTACGAATTCATGCCAAACGGAAGCTTGGATGATTGGCTATATCCAAGCGGTCCTGATGGAGGAGCTGGAGAAGGTGAAGAGGCAGGTGATGCACGAAAGAGCCTAAGTCTCCTCCAAAGACTGAACATTGCAATTGACACAGCTTGCGCTTTGAATTATCTTCACCATCAGTGCGAAAAGCCCATTGTTCACTGCGACCTGAAGCCAAACAATATTCTCCTCGATGCTGACATGGTGGCACATGTTGGAGATTTTGGGCTTGCGAAATTCATCCCCGGACCAACCAACCAACTCCATGCCAGTCAGTCGAGTTCTATCGGGGTTAGAGGTTCGACCGGTTATGTTGCTCCAGGTTAGTAATCAAGTTCTTCTCAAATTTCCATTCGCCATAACACATCACAAACTATTCATTTTTCATTTAGATCATATCTGATGAGTTTTTTCTTTTTCGTGCTTATTCTTTAGAGTATGGGATGGGCAGTGAAGTTTCGGAATCAGGAGATGTTTACAGTTATGGCATTGTGCTACTAGAGATGTTCACTGGGAAGAAACCCACCGATGAAATGTTCGATGAGAGGATGAACCTTCATGAATTTGCTGAGAGAGCTTTGTATGGCGGGGTTGAAGAGATCGCAGACCCGATGCTTCTTGAGGAAGGACTTGGAACGAGATACGACAGTGCCCGAGCTTCAACTAGTCATGGAAGAGGCAAGGTCATGGAGTGTCTGGTTTCGGTATTCCAAGTGGGAGTTGCTTGTTCCAATGAACAGATGACAGAGAGAATGGACATTAGGGAAGTTGCTGCCTCATTGGGTTTGATAAAAAAGAAGCTTGTATGTTGAGGTTGGAGATCTTTTCCAATGGAAAATCAATGATTCTGAGCAGGGCAGTTTAGCTTCCTAAAATGAATACAGATGTTCTTTTGCTCCCACTGTGATTCATTCTCCTGTGAAAATCACATCTTTCTTTCTTTGCATTTAAAATCACAGCTTTCCTCGGTTATTTATATAAGAATACACTTAGTGGATTTACTATTTTCCAAGAATTTTTAGATGCTGTGTAGATGAATACGTGCAAAACTTCCTGAAGTTCGTTTGAAATACAGAGTAAGCACTTGTCCGTTTATAACTGAATTACTGAGATCTGCATCTACTTTCAATAAGACTATTTCAAGCAAATGGACCTCAAATTAGCAATTTGATAGATTGCAACGAAGAAGAATGTCTGCAATGGCAAATTGACTAAACGATCTCAATGTCCAACATCACAACTGCAGAGCAAACCAGCCACTATCTATCTTAGTGCGGGGATGAGCTATTACATTACTGGATCCGGCTGGCTCTGACAGAGTGATACTTGAGCAAATGGAAGGCAGATTGTCAACCTGGCGTGCCAAGTACACCAGACAATTGGATTTTTGGTATAATTCCCTCTCTCCCAGTCATCAGAAAGCTCCAAAAACTTGGACAATTGTTGTTCCATTTTTCTTTTTGTTGAAAAGATTTTGCCTGAGGAAGAGTCTTGGCAGAAGCAGTTTATTTCCTTGTATCTTCAAGTAAAAATATGCGGCCTTCAAGTTAACTAATCGCATAGAGAGATTCCTCTTCGGGATATTTTTTCCGGGCTTCAGTTCTCTCTGCCTTTCTTTATTAGGAGTGGGTTGTTGGTAGCTTTGGGGGCTGAGTTATCAGGTAAGTGATGCAGGCCCTTTCATACTTCAGACCGCTTAAGTCGATTCATTATCCACAAGCTCTAATTTCAATATTATATTATATAGACACATAATTTCTAAGCAGCCTTTCTTGAAAAGGAATCCTTCCTTTTTCTCTGTGCATAAGAACCCACAGATTGATTCATTCCAGTAGAATAGATCTATTTTCAGTAGCAGCCTCTCCCTGTTAAATCGAAGAAGGTAAAAGAGATGAAAAACAATAACACAGAGGCAAAATAGAGAGTAAATTGATACTGAAGTAGCTGTTATTCGTTGTGGCTTCCAAGACCACAAAAGAGCAAAGGCTGGAATTACAGGACTACTTGCTCTGCCCTGGAGGGTCAGCATATGCTGCATGCCCATACCGGTGTTTGTGTTAAAATATGGATTTCTTGGATACCCTGTCCCCAAATCATTTATTGGTGGAGGCCACCACCCACTAGACAAGTCTTTTGGCATTGTTAGGATTGATGTTTTCCCACTTGGTTCAAGAATTGCATTATATTGCAAGTGGGCAAACTAGAAAATGAAGACCCAAAAGGGAAGAGGAAAGAAAAACAGTGAGACGTTACCTCTTTCAGAAGATTTGCTCATGAACTTCCATTGAGAAGTTTCTTCAGTCCTGGCATCTTTTCCTATCATCTTAGCTTTGCCTAGTCTCTCTCCTGTTAGGAATATGCCCTAAATCCAATCACATATGATGTAATTGGTTTTATCTTTATTTATGAAATAAAATTTGAGGCATTTTCATTCATCATGTACTGTATATTTATTACTATGATGAAACCCATAAACTGAGGTTCATTTTAGGGCTGTGATGAGATCATACCAGTGAGACCTGAAATATCAGAAACCTTAGTTTAAAAATGTTCCTAGTCATAGGGTCACTGGGTAGGGGATCAGTGATCCAATAAGACTAGTATATTCGTTACATGCTCTAAAGTAGAGGATAACTGATCTCACAGCTATTTGTGAAGGGTCACTAATGTAAGAGTGTAAGTGCTTACTATGAAATGAGTTCACTAAACTTACTCGCTAGAAGAAAGACTAATGGATTTTAAAATAAATGTCAATGGGCTAATCCTCAGGTGATAGTAGGTGTAAACAATCCTTAGACCTGAGATTATCATAGTACATTGTAATTGTTAAATTGAGGTTTTGGTACATTTCTTAACATGACTCTCTGAGACGTGTGTAGGGTATTCTGAACCAAATGAAACTTTTATGGAGGTGGTAAGTAATCAATAAGGAATCAGTTACACTTAATAAGAGAGAATATCTCATGTATTTTTCTTAGTATTGACTTGAGAAATATCTGGTCAGAGTACAATGAAAATTGGAAAGGAGTTTCTAATGTTTCATAATTGAGTCATTGAGAATTGGAAACATATGAATAAGTATTTGTGTTTGACATTTTATCTATACCCTAGCTTATCCGGGATATTGTATAACTGAAGGATTTAATTATACGATAACTAATTACCAAAGGGTGTTCGATCCTTCGATTGAAATCCTCACTATTCGGGTAGTCATGACACGTTACTAGACGTCAATATTGACTTGTGGTCTATACAATTAAGAGTTAATCGAATAATTTTATTAAAGAGTTTAATGAGATTATTTAGAATATAATTGGACCTGCTGCTGGCTTAGTGTGGAATCCAATGGGTCACACACAATACAGGTTTTTAAAAGTTCCGAATTGGATTCGGCCGAATCAACATTTTCGTGTGCATGAAAAATTTAAAAATAATACCGGTGACATTTGAATCGCCTAACTCCTTCCGTTTCAACTCATTATGTTGACATTAATTGGAAGTCTATCAATTCTCTTTAATATTTTTTATTGATGTTTTGGCTGATAAAAGAAGAGGACGGGCAGAGAATTAAGGTGCTGGAAAAATCAAAATTATTGTTGTTGTTCTTTGCCGAGTACGTGAGGAAAAAACCAAAGCTTTAACAGAGAGTATATCAAACTAGTTCCGGTGTGACCGTTTGAGAAACAGTTTCTCGATTTCTACGAGGAGGCCTGGTGTGGATACCGTGGAGGGTGTGCATTTGTGCATCTAGTCAAAGGATTGACTCAGGAGGCTTGTGATCGGACACAGTAGTTCGTGTCATCGGCGTCGAACAACATCAACACGAGGAATACAACACAAGGACCAAGTCAGAGTCCTTGTAGGTATAATTCTAAACACCCTCCTTGTAATAATTCTGAGTTACCTTGAAGTGACCGCTGGAATAGGGAATGAAATTTTTTGAAATCTAGCTTCCGCTGCGCCACGATTCACAACATCTCCCCCCATTCAAAAATGCTTCCTTATTCTCTTTGTATGAATCTCATTCTTCTAATTTCGTTCTTCGGTCTTTCCACTTGCATAATGAGAGGAAACGAGACAGACAGGCTTGCACTGCTCGAGTTCAAGTCCCTGATATGGGAGGACCCGTCTGGGGTTCTCACTTCTTGGAACCGCACCAACCACTTTTGTCAGTGGCACGGGGTAACGTGTAGCCCGAGGCAACAGAGAGTCACTGTCCTCGATCTCGAGTCCCTCAAGCTCGTCGGTTCGATTTCGCCTCATGTAGGAAATTTGAGCTTCCTCAGGGATCTTAACCTTCTAGATAATGAGTTTGATGGCAAGATCCCACCGGAAAATCGGGTCCTTGAAGAGGCTACAGAGTTTAAGACTGTACAACAACTCACTCAGTGGTACTATTCCTCCAAGTTTGTCCAACTGTTCTGACCTCACACTCATCAGTCTTGGTAATAACTGGCTTGTGGGACAGATCCCGGTCGAGTTAGCCTCATTAAAAAAGCTTCAACTCCTTGCCATACAGTGGAATTATCTCACTGGACAGATACCCTATTCTATTGGCAACATGTCATCTCTCACCAGTCTAGCTGCTGCTAGAAATAGCTTACATGGTGGCATCCTAGAATCCATTGGCCGGCTCAAGAATTTTCAGTCACTTGAAGTTGGTGCAAACAACTTATCCGGTACCATTCCTCCCCCGATTTTCAATCTCACCTCTATGGCCACACTCGATCTCACTGAGAACTATGAAATCCGAGGACATCTGCCTCTTAACTTGTTTAACATGCTTCCAAATCTCGAGTACGTAAGCTTCTCATCAAATCAATTTTCGGGTTCAATCCCAGTTTCAATATCTAATGCTTCGAACTTGATGATGTTCCAAGCTCAAGCCAACCAATTCTCAGGGGCAGTGCCTTCCCTAGCAAAGCTCCAAAAGATTCAAAGGTTACTTATTTAGGGAAAGCTTCTAGGAACAGGTGAAGCTGATGACATAGATTTCCTGTCTTCTTTAGTCAATGCCACTGGGTTAGAAATGGTCATTATGGATAACAACAATTTTGGAGGGGTATTGCCTGACACTATTGGCAATCTTTCAACCAGTCTGGCATACCTTACTCTAGGAAGCAATCACATAACCGGAGAGATCCCTCCTGGAATTGGAAACCTTGTCAATATGGTATTTCGGTCTATGCAGATCAATCGGATTTTTGGTAGGATTCCGTTGAGCATCGGACAGTTCCAAGGGCTTGTGAGGTTATACCTTGACCGGAATCAATTAACCGGGAATCTCCCATTGTCAATCGGAAACTTGACGCTTCTGACTGATTTGAGCCTAGGCAGCAACTTCTTGCAGGGAGAAATCCCTCTAAGTCTAGGCATGCTGCAAGCTGTAGTGTTTATAGAAGTCGATGAAAACAATCTCACCGGCCCTATCCCCATCGAGTTTTTTGGCCTTTCATCACTATCCATAGTGTTGGACCTTTCAAGAAATAATTTTGTCGGTGGCCTGCCCAGAGAGGTTGGTAATCTGAGCAATTTAGGAGCACTTGATGTGTAGAATGCATTGTCAGGTGAGATTCCTGTCACACTCAGTTTGTGCGTAAGCTTGGAACAACTCTACATGCAGGGAAACAAATTCCAAGGGTCCATTCCACTGTCCCTAAGTTCATTGAAGGTCCTTCACGTGTTACATCTTTCCCGGAACAATTTCTCTGGTGAGATCCCGAGTTTCTTGGAGAAGGTGAACCTGCTACAGGTACTAAATCTCTCCAGCAACAATTTCAAGGGCCTAGTGCCTGCCAATGGCGTTTTCAAGAATGCAAGCGCAATTTCTGTATTGGGAAATGACGAGCTCTGCGGGGGATCAACTGTGCTGCACCTTCCAAGATGTATAGTGACGGAGGCTAAGAAGCCAAAATCGAACCTGACCCGGAAATTAGTCATCTCCATTGTTTTTGTACACACAGGAGCGTCTCTCCTGGCTGTGTTCTTTGTCCTCTGCCTGTTCCGGAAGAAAAGAAGAGACACTTCTCCAAGTAGCTCCTTTGATAAGTCCCTTTTAGCCGTGTCATACCATAGCCTTCTTAAAGCCACTGACGGCTTCTCCAGAGCAAGCTTGCTCGGTGTTGGAGCCTTCGATTCTGTGTACAAGGGAACCATCATTGATGGTGATAAGAGAACCAATGTTGCTATTAAGGTGCTCAATCTGTTGAAGAGAGGAGCCACGAAGAGCTTCCTAGCCGAGTGTGAAGCCTTAAGAAACATCAGGCACCGTAACCTCGTCAAAGTTCTCACAGCATGCTCGGGTATTGATAGCAGTGACAATGATTTCAAGGCCATTGTGTATGAGTTCAAGGTCAACGGAAGCTTGGAGAATTGGTTACACTAGACCGACCATGAAGAGGCACATGAAACTCCAAGGATCCTTAGTACTCTTCAGAGGTTGAGCATTGCCATCGATGTTGCTTGCGCCTTGGACTATCTTCACAACCATTGTGAAACATCGATCATTCATTGCGACCTAAAGCCGAGCAACATACTTTTCGATGTGGAAATGGTTGCTCATGTCAATGATTTCGGACTAGCCCGATTCATCCTGGAAGCCACAGATCAACCCCACACTAACCAGTCAAGTACCATTGGGATTAGGGGCACGACAGGCTATGTTGCTCCAGGTAAACTTGTTTTTCTATCCACCTCTGCTCTCCATCAAAAGAATATGTAATATGCTTTTTATTCAATTCCAAATTACATGCTGCACAGAGTACGGAATGGGAAGCGACGCGTCGACTCTTGGCGACGTCTACAGTTACGAAATTCTCCTGTTAGAGCTATTCAGCCGGAGGAGGCCCACCGACGAAATGTTCAGTGAGGGTGTCAACATTCGGAACTTTGCTATGGAAGTTTTGTCAGGTGAGCTCGAAGAGATCATAGACCCGTTGATCCTCGAAGGAGGACAACAGATGGATCAGGCATCAAGTCACCATGGTGCCCAAGCTTCCACTAGCGACAGGGTCCAAGAATGCCTGATCTCGATCCTTCAAGTCGGTTTAACTTGCTCCAGTGAACAGCCTAAGGAGCGAATGGATATCGATGATGCTGTGGCTGAGCTCAACTCGGTCAAGAACAAGTAGCTGAAATAAGTTTGAATGCCTTGCCTTGATCAGGGAAACTTCCTAAAGTGATCCAATAAGTTGTTTGGACGGATACTTCATTTCTTTTCTGATGTCAAAAAGTAAGACTCGGAAAAGAAAGATGGTCCAATTTTCTGAAAGTCAACAGCCCTTAATATTGACGCTGACATGTGATTTGGACAGATTGGATTCAATCTTTCTTGACATCCCCGCCGCCGCCCCCTCCCTACCCCTATAACCATAATCTTTAATTTGATTTACACCATGCAATATCCTAATCAGATAAAACGCACCTCAAAATAAATTTACAAGCAGGTCGGGATTCTGAGAAAAATCTCCGTCGACCATCTCAATTTGAGAATCTATTCTCGAATCGCCCATTTTAGGATCTAGTAAGATAACTACTGAATCAACTACATGTTAGTATAACCATTATAATTTTTCTAGTCATCGGATCTCCCAATAACTTAAATAACTGTATGAATCTTCTCTGCCCCGTTCGATCAATTAATTATGTTTTTCCTTTCCGTTGATTTAAAAGGAGTGAAACAATAGTGACCACTCAATTATCCCACTGAATTTTTATATTCAACCACGAATATATCAGAGAACTAAATAATGAGTACCAAAAGTGGTCGCAGTCAGTGTAACACCGCCAAAATTCTTTTGTGCTCCAAAAGATTAATATCTACCAAAGCTTAAAATCAAGATTTTTTTTTCTTTTTAACAATATCGGTTTATATCCCAGCATCTTGATTGATGATTTAGTGCTCAGCAGCGGAGGGTACAATTGTCATCTTCCATGAAGATAGCGCAGGGAAGGCAAATGTTGGTTGAGATCGAGGCCCAGCCCACAAGGATATGTGGCAGGCCCAAGCCCATGAAATCGAAAATAAATCACACCCATCAACTGCCAGTGGCACATCGTAAATGGATTTTCCACCGTCCGATCTAGGGCAATAAAATGGGAAACCCACCATCCTCTTCCTCTACCTCCCCTATATAAACAGCGAGGCCCTCGAATGCCCCAGTTTCACCGCCTCCTTCTAGGGTTTTCCGTTTCTCCTCCGCCAAGCTCTCCACTTCAGAAGTAGAGGTTAAAGTGACGGCGACGCCGCCGTCCGCCTTGACCGAGCCGGCCGCTTAGTCTTGGCCCTCATTTTTGCTACCTCACCTCTGTTTTTGTAGTTGTAGTAACAGTAGAAGCTTAGTTTACCGATCAGCATCAATGGCCGTGAAAACATCGAAGGCGGAAAAGAAGATCGCGTACGACGCGAAGCTGTGCCAGCTCCTCGACGAGTACAGCCAGATCCTCATCGTCGCCGCCGACAATGTCGGATCGAACCAGCTGCAGAACATCAGGAAGGGTCTCCGCGGGGACTCTGTTGTGCTGATGGGGAAGAACACTATGATGAAGAGGTCCATTAGGATCCACTCTGAAAATACCGGGAACAAGGCCTTCCTCAGCCTTATCCCTCTCCTCCAGGTACTCATTTTTTTGGGTAATTTCCAGATACTGCTTTTATTTCCATTAGATTGTTCGTTTTTAGTTCCCGTAGCAATCTTAATGTGAAATGGCTGGCCTCTAGTTACTGAACGAAATGTGCGCTTTTCTCGTCTGAGTGATAGTGCAGCTATAGTTATTCCAAAGTTATGGTTTTGTGTGCAGAATCTGGTTATTGGTAGTTGATGTATTCGTCTTAGTTAGCTTTGTAATTTGAATTGATGAAATGCTGATTCACTTCGGACAATTAAATTGAAAAAAATTTTGCTTGATGGAGCAACTCATTTTATTCCATAGCAGGGATGGAATTATTTTTATGATTTGATTGAAATGTGTATGAATATGCCTCTGTTACTTGTAAGTGTGTTGGGTTTCATATTCATTCGTCAAAAAACAATGGATTTTGGGTGTTATTGTATCAATCTCACAAATAGTCTAGTAGGTTAGTATTGGTAAATGAGGATGTCTTAAAGACAGTATCTTCTACGATATTGTAGAAGCATTTCCTATTATTGTACATTTAGGACCTTTTGGAAGTTTATCTTTCAGTTTTGACTGTGCTACTTCAAGCCAGTCAATTTCTATTTGTAAATTGGTCTGGCTATGGTTTAGCTAGTTTTCATTCTTGCGACAGGGCAATGTGGGTTTGATCTTCACTAAGGGTGATCTAAAGGAAGTCAGTGAGGAGGTTGCCAAGTACAAGGTGTGTTGTCTAAAAAAGTTTGGATTTTTCTACTATTCTTGTTATGTCCTATTCAGTCCGACGATTGTTGAGACTTTTGACTTGTATAGGTTGGAGCTCCTGCTCGTGTTGGACTGATTGCTCCCATTGACGTGGTTGTCCCTCCTGGCAACACTGGTCTCGACCCATCTCAGACCTCTTTCTTCCAGGTTCATGACTGCTGCATTTGACACAAGAAAGAATGGATTCCAGTTAAACATCAATATCCATTCTCATGCTAATTGTCAATTCCAGGTTCTAAACATCCCCACCAAGATTAACAAGGGGACAGTCGAAATTATCACCCCTGTGGAACTTATCAAGAAGGGAGACAAGGTGGGGTCTTCTGAGGCTGCCCTCCTGGCAAAACTTGGGATCAGGCCATTCTCGTACGGTCTCATTGTCCAGTCCGTGTACGACAATGGTTCCGTATTCAGCCCGGAGGTGCTGGACCTGACTGAGGATGACCTGATGGAGAAGTTTGCCACTGGTGTGTCCATGGTCACTTCTCTTGCCCTTGCCATCTCATACCCCACCCTTGCTGCCGCTCCCCACATGTTCATCAACGCGTACAAGAATGTCTTGGCTGTTGCTGTGGAGACTGAGTATTCATACCCTCATGCGGACAAAGTCAAGGAGTACCTCAAGGTTTCTATTGCTTTTCTATTCAATGGGTTTCCTAGCTTTTTCATGTTCTATCCCTGATGCAAGTGATATCTTTGTTCTTGTACAGGACCCGAGCAAGTTTGCAGTGGCTGTCGCTGCAGCTCCAGCTGATGCTGGTGCTGCTCCCGCCACAGCCCCCAAGGAGGAGGAGAAGAAGGATGAGCCAGCTGAAGAGTCTGACGATGACATGGGTTTCAGCCTGTTTGATTAATTTCTATGTCAGGTTTTGATGATACCACGCTATGTTATTGGGTTTTTTCCGCAGATTAATACATTGTAGGTGCTGTTTATTTACGTTCAACTGAATCTAATGGCCGTGCACTGACATCATTTTTATTCGAGAATTTAATTTTCTGCTGTTTTGGTTAAATTTGTCATTGTTGTTGTCCGAACTTCTTATAATTTAATATATGTTCTACTGTTTGTTCAACCAAATCATTTATTAGATATTTTTTTTTTTTTTTTGGTTTCCCACCCGGTGTCCGGTACCCGAAGGCTGGCCGACTAATCCGGATTCGGGGTACTGTCGGGCGGTTTCCCGGGGACCCCTCCCAAGAAGGTCTGCTGCGTTCACAGGGGCTCGAACCCGGCACCTCTGCTTAAGCGACACAAGCCCCTTCCACTTGCGCCAACCTTCGTTGGTCATTTATTAGATATTTAATTAGTATGACAACGCAATATGAGCATTTCGTACCAATCGAGCCAGGTTATGAGATGACTGCAAATGGAGGTGATTAGACAGCCGGATTGGGTGGGGGTTCCGGTTCCTCATCGAACCAGTTTAACCAACCATCGCTACAATCCGGTTTATAGCCTCATTTTTTTTTTGGTCGCCAGCCACGGTATTCAAGCAGGCCCCATAAGCGGTGAGATGACATCTTTCAGCCAACCATACTTGACTAATCCGTTGGTCGCCCCGGGTCGCACGCCTGGCAATGGCGGGTGAGGCTCCCAAGGGGGGTGTCTGCGTACGTGAGATTTCAAACTCGAGACCTCCTTAAGCGGCACCGAACTGTTTACCACTCGGCCCAACCCCTTGGTGGTTTATAGCCTCATTATTATCTATCTATTCTTATAATGAAAACGGGTCTTGTCCGTGAGCTAATAGGGCGAGTATGGTGTTTTCCTACTTGTACTATGTGTTTTTGTCAGCCTTCAATGCTTTGGGCTTAAGCACATGATCCATGGGCTGAATGGCCCATTTCCCTTATCTTCCGAACGCTCGTTTCCTCCTCTTTCTTGACCTTGCATGCTTCAGCACAGGAGGCGCCTCACCCTTCCTCAGGCCACTCTCTCTCGTCTGTCTGTCATTCGTCACCGTCACTCACCTTCGGAATGCTCAATTTAGTCTCGTGGAGCAGCAGTATCACCGCTCTCCTTCTCCCCATCTGAACCTCCGCTTCATAAGAGCTCTTGGTTCGACCTTTTGTGCCCTTACTGATCGCTTCTCTTGCTCGATGCTTCGCGGCAGGGCGCTAATTTGCTCGTGCGCTTGTGCCGACGCTTGGTGCTGCATGCTTCCGTCCATGGCGATTAGACGTCGCATGCATGCTTCCATCCATGTAAGCTTCCGTCCAGAGTCCGGGGCAGTGGGGCTGTCAGTCTCGCATCCAAGGTAATTTCCATATCTTGCGTATCCTTGCTCCACGGGGGCGATTAGGGAACTGTTCCACAAAGCGAGCGTCTCCTTTTCAATGCTCTCACTGACGGTACAACTCTCTCTCTTCAAAAGAAAACTCCATCCTCACACACTCTCTCTTTCTCTAGCTACTGCTAATTGATACGGCCACCCTCTCTTCTCCTCTCTGACCATGGCCGTCCTTGGATCGAGGGGGTCTTGGATTGGTGATAACTCTAATCTATTAGTCATGGTCGATACAGCGATGATGTGGTCTTCTGGATGAAGCGAACAGGGGGGAAGAAACGGAAGCAGTTCGGTGGATGAAGAACTTCTGTGAATCAAGTTTCTTTTAAGGCATATGCATAGTTAATTTACTTCAAGGTAAGCATTTTATCAAGATTGAAGATGGAATCAGCTTGAATCTAAGGCTTAGAGGGTTTTAATTGATCAGAGATCGGAACCAATTTCAGGCTCTGATAATTCCAGTATTGCATGAACTTTAACATCTAAGAATAATACCCTGTTCACTGGTGGCACTTGTAGTTTCTATTGATTGAGTGTTATGTTCAAAGAGTTCAGTTGACTTTCTGGTGCTTTTGGCTTTGAATCGGTCTTGCTGATTGAAAATCTGCATTTCCTACCTGTTTTGGTGTTGTCTTCTGGGATTCGTTTGGGTTTGTTGTTTTTTTGGTGTTGGCAGTAATAATTAACGTAGTGTTCATGTATAATGTACTCTGATTTATGAACAAATTTGTATTTTCTTATCATGTTGCTTCCTTCACTTTGGCATGAGTATCATATCGTGGAATTGCAGGGGCTTGGACAGTGTGCTGCAATTCATTCTCTAAGCCTCCTCTGTCCAAGTAGCTTGCACCACTTTCTCATCCCTTCTTTCCCTATTTTAGTTTCACATAGGAAAAATCAGATGTGACCTATTCTTTCCCTGTCTAAGCAAGAAGTTGATCCCTTTCAAATATTTTAGTAGGAACAGGCTCATTACGCATGTTGTTTTAGTAATTATCCTATCAATACTGTTACATTATTTCCCCTGTTATGGATTTGGTCTAAAAATGTTCTCATCAAAGAAAGTTCTTGAAATAATTAGCAAATAAATGCTATAATACTGAATGAAGCAAGAGTTACCCATTGGCAAATGACTGGACTGAGGAAGAGTTGTTTAAAATTTTACTAATTGAGATTGTTCCTCCTCTCCTTAAGTAACACGGGAGCTTGTGCTTCTCCGAAATTTGCACTACATGGTCGCAGTTGTATTGCTAATTATGTGTCTTTTGTCGAATTTCTTGCTTTTAGATTTTTTGTGAATTCCAAGCTAATTTTGTTTAAAACTTATAGGGCGTGGAGGAACAGTTTATACGCAGGGTTCAACCATCGGTCGCGGTGTGGATAGAGCGACTCTTGAATGAATGTCCATCTTCTAGGCTCCAGTGAAGATAAAGTCATTAGATTTGTCTTTATGGTAAGATAAATGGTACGCATTCTGCTGCAGAAATGCAAGTAGCCTTGCAGTTTAATAGATCTATTCTCTGGATATTTTACCCCCATTGCGGTTGTTTAGTGGCCTGGAAGCTACCCATGTTTTTTTACCCATCTTGCGGAGTAATATGTGGTTGGTAGTGACTCAACTTTTTGTGTGTTAATAGTGCACTGTGATAGTTGATAGATTGAATTGAGGGGTGGATAACTGTTTCTGTTTGTATCTGTTAGTATCAGCAGCCACTTCCCGTTTGATGAAATTTCCTTTAGTTGATCAGTTTTGCATTTGCTGCAATAGGAGAAGCAGCCAACTCATGCTGATTTTTCTCCCCTTTACCGACTGACTATGAAAAGGGCAAATTTTTCTACTATATGTATACGAACACATCGTTCATGTAATTATATTCTATCTTCCACCGTAAACTTTTTGTAAAAAAAAAATTACATAAGATCCCCGTGCGGGCCATGCCACTAGTTAGTAGTTAATTCAAGCTTTGATCAGCGGGATAATTAGTCAAGGATGCGTGCTCCATGACAATACCGGCCTTTCCCGGTCTGATGTCTAGGTTCCTCGCAGGTAGACAAGTATTTTCAGCTTTAAGATAAATGTGTTGACGGACATCCTGACGTGCATGGAGGGGCAACGTGTCTTTCCTTTGGACAAATTGAAAGGGCCAAGGAGACTTTTCTTAAGTATAGCTGTATGATAAAGCCGTTATTGAGATAAGGTCCGTCTCGATTGTTCACATTCGCAACTTGAAATGGAACTGGCTACACAGCTGAGTTAGAACTGGTTTTGTCTACAGGTGTGAGTCAGGTTTGAACTTTCATTGTCGATGGTTGGGCTGGGTCACCTTATTTTCTGATAGTCAAGTGTGAAGGAACTTGATCAATAGATTCCGGGTCTGATTCTCACATGTGGATTTTATCTTATGTCGAAAAAACAAATCAGGCCAATAACCAGCAGTTTGACCTCCGTCGGAGTCTCTTCGGGTTACCGGAATGGCCATTGGAGGCTCTGCAGCATCCTCGTCACGACAGGGGAATATCGACCGCTCTTTCATTATCATTCGAATGTCAACCCCTGTTGCTAAGACTTAACCTTTTGAAGTGATTTAAAGACGATGGATTGTTATGGATGGAAAGAGCGGAATCTCATCCCCGGCCAGACTATTGATAGACGACTTTATATCCATTTTCTTTTCTTTTCTTTTTTTACAACGATGAGTTTATTCTTCCCGTAAAAATAACAGTTCAAAAGTCCATGAATTCATATAAGTTCATGTGTGAGACAGTGTAAGTGTTCTCACCGGTACCACTCTTACAATCTCACGATGGCAGTGCTCCATAACACACTTTCTTCGGTAAGATGGCACTATTCCATAGCACACTTTCTGTTCATCTTTTCCATTTACCCGTTGAAACAAGAACTACTTATACGACAGACACCATTTACCAATCATCCGTAGCCTTGCTCGGTGACTCGACCATTTAATAACTTGATAAAAATTACTCATAATCAATTATATAAATTTTCAAAAAATAAAATAACATATTTAACAGTCATTAAGTTGTAAAATTTTTCCCTGTTTTGGATCGAGCCAGGGAAAGGGGAGAGCAAGAAAAGTTGTATGGAAATTTTGAAATTTATCCGGTCGGCGAATTGAAAGGCACGATGCCATGCCCACATAATCCGCGTCGGGACATGCAAGGAAACCCAAGTCAAAAAAACCCGCTGGAAAAGAAAAAATTAAAAAAAAAGGAAAAAAGAAAATTAGCAAAGCAGCCTCACGGCCATATCCACTCGGATCTGTTTACGTTAAAATAATTTCAGCATTATCCACAAAAAAAAAAAAGACAACTGCACAAAATGCAAGGACGTACTATTTTCCTTTTTTTAAACAATTAAATTACAGCTAATTAAAGAATTACAATTTTTCTAATTATAAAATTTATTTTTCCACAGCATTCAAAACACCAACTTTACTTTAAAAAAAAATACTGTCAGACCATTTTAACAGATTTAATTCTTTAAACTTCTGGATAACGAATATTAGAAAAAATATACTGTTGTTGGCCAGCCAATGAATATTTTATGCTACATGTATTTGTCAATGTCGGCGGCCCACAGTACGGTCGCTGATCTGGATTCGGGAGGTGAGGCTGTCCGATGAAGCCGAACAGGCGCCTAGCCAGTAGGCTACCGCCACGTGGCGGAATCAATACGAGCAGTTGAGAACCGGCCTGCGTACACGGCCGCGCCACCTGTGAAAACTTACCGGTGGGGGCAGGCAAACGGTGGGTGGGGCCACGTGACAGGCGAAGACACGTGTCGGGATCCACAGCGGCTCCACGTCCACATGCGTCCCCGCGTGATTGTAGCTGGCGATTGGCAAGTATGAACGGAGAGGAAAAAGCAATCAATAGTGAAAGCAAAATTACAGCTCCCCGGAAGGCTTTTATCTCTTAACAGTTGGCTCAGTTTGAATTAGATAAATTAATAATTTAAAAGTTATTTAGATTATTAATAGTACACACACTCAAAAAAATTATCATTTATTCTAGTAATTTAATTATTTAAAACTAGCACACATCTAATCTATCAAGTGTAAGATTTTTGGGGTGTCATTTATTTTTAGTAGTATTACACTGATAAAACCAATATTAAACACTGATTATTTAATGCTTCTGATATATTTCTCCGAATATCCGATTGCTACTATTTTTTTTTTTCATGATGAGGCAAAAGCATGCTGCTGACATATTTGTTAAAAATGTTTTTTTTAATCTTTTCGCAGGATAAACGGGGGCCTTTTTTTAGAATGATGAGGTTTTGCCTGTGTAGTAAATGATTCCTGTCCGTGTCAGTAATAGTAATGATATGTTATAAGCTCGACGAGGTCTCGTTGGTCGGTATGATGCCACGCTGGCAGACTCGGACATGCTTATCCTAAATTCTCTCCTATCGGATTCAAATGTTTGGTTCAATTATTAAAATGAAGAAAAATAGAATTTTTGGGAAATAATCGTCGCAGGAGATTGAGACGACATTTGCGGGACGAGGTGGGCATGATCAGTGAAAGACGGCTGACGTAACACAGCCTGTTGTGCCCGACGTGCTTGTGTATTGCATTATCACACGATATGAAAAAATATCCGTCAAGTATACGAGTAGATTGATATTAATTCGCCGAATAGTTATCATAATCGGTACTAATGGACGCAAGTTAGATTGGTCATTTATTACCGCATCATTGTGAGATATAACCATCTAAAATTTAAAATTTGAACATTATCCTCATAGCCTCGGACCAAACAGAACAGGGCACGTTAATTGAATTTTGGACAGGAAGATCTTTTTTGGCAGCTGTAGACCAAATCCTCATGATTTAGCAAAGATTCATCTGGATAAGAAAGTGAGAGAGACCAGGGTAGGGGTTGGCCATTCGCCATGTTCAAGTGGAGTGGGATCGTATGGCCCAGTAGCACCAAAATGGCCAGACCAAATTTTCTTTCTTTCTTTCTTTTCCTTTCAACTTTTTATTTTTATTTTTATTTTGATTCGCCTAAAGTATCGAATGGTCAAATCAAAATATATATACATAACTCGTGAAGATGGAGTACCCAGCGAATTATAAAAAGAAGGCAATAATGCGTTGAATGAAAAGATAACAAGACCACGGCTTATGTGAAGAAATTTATGAAATTACTTTCAAAATAAATTCGAGCGACACTCGCTCTCAGACGGTTTGGTGAGGTCGAGACACGGATTCAAATCTCGCTTTGAGTAATTTTACCAGAAGAAGCCCTCGTCTTGACAGACACTTGCTTCTTAAACTACAGAAGGTCTTTGATAGTATTATTTTAACACGTTCAGTGTAAGTACCGATTATTTAATTTATCTAATAAATTTACGATTGAACACGAAATCTTAAAAAATTATGGAATCGTTAATATTAATTCGATCCTTTTTATTAATTAAAAAAAAGGATTGGTTTGAGACCGCCGACGTTAGGTAGGTGGAACAGATGAGCCTTCTTCATGAGCTCAATAAAATCTTCTCCCTAGTCCGAGTCCTTCCCCGCGTAGAAATTTAAAAACAAAAAAAAATCAATAAAATATAAAATTATTCTACAAAAATTAATGCAACAATTTTCCAGCGGCGACCCGGCCTTCAGAAATTCCTCGTTCTCCTTCCTTAAATATCCCACGCGCCTTTCTCACGTCCATATTTATCCTCCCCTCCCCCCCCGCCCGCCCACTATATAAGCTCATCCCACCTTCATCCCTCTCCTTATCCATTTAACGCGACACAGGAAGGAAAAGCCATAATCTGAAATGGTGGATTTCGACTGCAAGTCCAAGCTAGTCTCCTCCCCGAAGCTCCCGCAGAAGCTCCGCCTCCTCGTCCAATCTCCTCCCTTCAGCGGTGCAACCGCCGAAGTTGAGATGGCGTCGGATTCCGCTTGCTCGGCCTACGAGCAGTACCTACGCCTCCCGGAGCTGAGGCGGCTCTGGTCTCTTAGGGAGTTTCCGGACTGGAGAGCCGAGCCGATTCTCAGACCGGCGCTCCAAGCGCTGGAGATCACGTTCCGGTTCGTGTCCACTGTGCTCTCCGACCCCCGGCCGTACGTGAACCGCCGCGAGTGGAGCAGGAGGCTCGAGTCGCTCTCTGCGTCTCAGATCGAGCTGATCGCGTCCTTGATCGAGGACGATGAGGAGCAAGGTGGTTGGACGCGCGGCGCGGTACCGGTGGAGGATCTGCGCTCGCGGGATGGTCCCTTGGCACGGACCTCGAGCTCATCCCTCGAGGTTTGGAGGCTTCCGGCTGAATCTAGCGGAGGAGCCACGGTGGTGAGCCACACGAGCGAGGAGAGCTTGCTGCCCCGCCTTGCCGCTTGGCGGAAATCCGAGGACGTCGCACAGAAGATCCTGTACACCGTGGAGTGCCAGATGAGGCGGTGCAACTACACCCTCGGGCTCGGCGAACCGAACCTGGCAGCGAAGCCGAGCCTGGACTATGACCTCATCTGCAAGCCGAGCGAGCTCCACTCGCTGAAGAGGCCCAAAAGCCCCTACGATAAGATCGAGAATCACGAAAATTTGACGATGTATTCGGTCCGCCAGATTCTCGAGTCCTGGATCCACGTGGCGGTCGAGCTACTCAGACGGGCAGGCGAGAGCATCGAGAGCAGGAGCTTCTCGGCGGCAGCGGGCAGCTGTTACCTTGTCCAGAAGATCTGGAAGATTCTGGAAGAGATCGAGGACCTGCACCTGCTGATGGACCCTGAGGATCTGCTCCGTCTGATGAAGAGCCATCTGGGCGTGAAGAGCGAGGCGGCGGCTTTCTGCTTCAGATCGAGGGGCCTGGTGGAGATGACTAAAATGTGCAGGGATCTGAAGCACCGAGTGCCGTTCATCCTCGGCGTGGAGGTGGACCCGAGCGGCGGGCCGGGGCTGCAGGAGGCGGCAATGAGGCTGTACAGGGAGAAGAGCGAGCCGGAGAAGCTGCACCTCCTTCAGGCGCTGCAGGCGGTGGAGTCGGCGATGAAGGGGTTCTTCTACGCGAACAAGCAAGTGGTGGCGGCGGCGATGGGGAGCCTGGAGTCGAGCGGCGAATCTCTGAGCCAGATCTTCCTGGAGCCGAGCCACTTCCCTAGCCTGGACGCCGCGAAGACTTTTCTCGCGGAGCAGCTGTCGGAGCACGGCAGGCGGGGGTTGACTCAACGTTGACCCGGTCAAATTAGGAGGGAAGTTAACGGCGTCAGTGACGTAAGAATTGAAAGGAAGCATTACGCTGTGTTGATTCTTTCCCTTCTGGCGAGGTTTTCATATTTATTATTGAATGTAAGAAAATTTTGCTCACACCAGACATATTGTGGAGGATTGAGGTTGTAATTTTTCATAGAATTCATTCATGAAAATCGAAAATGAAATGGAAAATTGGTGCCAACTTCTTGGGCTGTTCGGCATGTTCGGTACGGTCTTTTTGGTGGTTGGTGTCGTCGGTGGCCTGAGTGCCCGTATTATAATCCTCGGGACAGCAAGGTCTCGTAATCCGTTGCTGTTGAGGGACAAGACGTACATAATCCATTGGAAGTCAGAAATTGTATGTTGATTGTATTTTATCATGTGATGTAAAAAAGAGTTATTTATTTATAAAATTATAAATTATTTACAAATTCTCACATATATTAAGAATTATTTTTTTATTTAAAAAATTACGAAAAATTTAAGAAGTTTTAATTTATTACGAACTATTTCTTTACTAAGAAAGTCACGAATTATTCAAAATTTTCTAATCTGTAACCTTAATAATTTTATTTGTTAACTATTAATATGTACAGTTAATTTTATTGATTGTGTAAACGGAGCATGATGTAATATTACACGTATTATTTATCCTATCATAAAAAATTATGAACTATTGTCAAATTCCCTATTTTATCAGGAGAATGAACGTGCAAATAGATATTTTCTATTTTTATGATCGGATGGACACTACGTGCGATGCTGATGCCACTTCAGACTCTATTTGCACGATTAATAAAATTAACGGTGTAGTAGATCAGGAAAAATAGAGTATAATTCGAGATTTTTTGGAGAAAAAAAGTTCGTGATAAATTATAAAATTCTTGAATAGTTCGTGGCAGATTGAGAAATTATTAGATAGTTCTTGATTTTCTAGATAAATAATCCTATAAAAAATATAAATTAAAATATGATAATTAAATAAATTAATATTAATTAACTGAGTATTTATTATTTTAATTAAATTTTTTTAATACGTTAATCCGTGATGTTAGTATCTGAGATTTTTAGGTTGGCAGTCATTCAAAAGGAGCGAATCTGATGTCTTGTCTGCCGCACCGGTGTATCGGGGCGTGAAATCCGAAAATTTCAAACTTTGCTGCGCCCTTTCCAACTGGCATTGGGATGTTTGCGGGTTTAATTGATCGCAACAAATGCGGGGTAGGAAATGCAAGATCCGTTTTTGCTTTTTTAAAGCTCAAAACCTCTAGTCATTTATCACATTTAAATAATCGTAGTAATATTATAAAAAAAATTTAATTGATAATAATTAAGATAAATATCGATTTACACGTTTATCACCATTTGATTGGTATTTTCTCAGGTCATATGATCAAGTAGGATCGTTTAAAAATTTCTTATGGGGTTACAAATTCTGGATTTGACTATTTGATTAGGAATCACAATGGGTTTATTCATGACGCATTCGGCTGTTATGTCCGGTGGAGGAGTCGCTGTGTCCACGGTCTGGATTCAGGTGGCTGGAGGGGGTGCGGAGCGGAAGTCATCGAGCAAGTAGCTGCGTCGGTAATGGTGGAGAGCTCAAAGGTTTCAGCATGTAAAACTGGGGGATTGGTAGGCCAGGAGAAACCTGAGGTCGGCAGGATAAAAGTGGATATTGATGGTGGGTCAGAGGGTGGTAGTAGTCCTGGTTGGTGGGAGTGGGTGGACTGGTAAGTGACGACATGGATAATTTGCTCGACAAAGTCGTGCAAAACATCGGGCTCGCCACATCGTCTATGACGGTTGAACTTTGGGCTGTCAAGACGTGATTTGAGCTAGCCCGGGACATGGGTTACGAGAATATTGTTCTTGATTTATGGAATCTCTGGTAGTATCGAGGATGGTGCAACACCAAGGGGGTGGATATGAGCCATAACAGAAGCCTTATGCTCGACACCCTGACCCTCGTGAATTAGAATTGGCTGTTTATGGTATGACATATATTTCAAAGGGTAATAATATGTGCGCCGAATGACTTACGAATCAAGCGATTCTTTAGATTCCTATAATTTCATCTGATCTACGAGCTTTGGTAATGGTTGATATTGCAGCAATTTCATTGCCTGGCTCTTGCGTGTTGTAAATTGATTTTCTAATCAATTTACGGCTTCACCGATTTTCATTCATTACTAGAAGAAGAATGACTTAAAGTGACTCCATATGAATTTCTTCTCATAAGGGAAGTGAAACTTTTAGGTATTTGGGATGATGGAAGGTACAAAAGATGCATGGTGTGGTTGATGGACGAAACTCATGTACAGAGATAGTGTCAAACTTTGGACGGAATATTAGATGAAAGGGTAATATGATTACAGAAAATGATGAAATTGATACATTAAAAATTAACGAAGTGTTGTACAGGAGAACAAACGATATTAACGTAACTAAGGATTAAGATGAATTGGCATGTATGTAGTTGGACGAGATTTAAGTGGAGAGGGACAGAATTGGTATGTGTGGGCGATGAAATTGCTGACCGATATATCTGGTAATGATTTGATATAAAATTCATCCCCTACGGAGCAGAACCTGTCCCCCCTTCTTTCTTCAAGAGCCACGTGGCAAGCCGACATGAGGCTCCACGTGGCAGGTAACGTCGGGTCAATCCATCTGAAAACTTGGGAAGCAACCCCGACCGAAAAGTAAAAGTTTGTTCCCCTATCTGATTTCTCCACTTTTCTTTCTTTCATTTTTTCAAGTTGAAATTATTTTTATTCAGAAATTTAATAAATTTTAATTAATTTAACTTGAACTAAAAGAATTTATTGAAGAGTAAAATTCTCTTAATATAATTTTTTTAAGATCTTATTTAATAAAAAGAGATACTGTACCACCACGATAAATCCGCCGATCCACTTTGGTGTTCCACCTTTCAAACTTTTCTTTCATTTTGTTATCTAGAAACTTTACAGTTATAAATAATTACAAATGTTCTAAATTCAAACTGCGTTACCCTGCTTAAAATAAAAACTCATTTTTGGCTAAAAATTTAAAAATGTTTTTTTTTTCCAGTATATATTTTTCAAATTAAAAATATTTAAAAATCAAAATTTATTTAAGGAAGGAACACATCGATCTTTGCTAGTGAAACCATGCTGGATCAAACTGATTTTTACTTAAAACGGAAATCCTACACGAAAGAGCTCTTCAAAAACATCAACCATCCTTAGTGAAACCATTCTGGTTTCAAACTGTTTCTATACTTAAAAAGGCAATCCCCACATCTTTTGAAGGAAAATCTGACACGAAAGATCTTCAAAAACGTCCTGTTCCCTCGACAGAATAGAAAAATTACAAAGATTGTGACGTTTTGACGGTCTGGGTCTGCCTTATCCGTTCGGTTGAAGAAACTGAAAGCCAGAGCAGCTTCTGGACGACTCCTTTCTCACGGGATTGAATGCTCTTTTCAGGTTCTTTTCCACCTCACATGGAGCTCCTGAGTTCTGACTGATTCTCTGCTCTAAATCGCCATTGAAGGACCTGTCTTGATTTGTGCGGGGAAGGCCTGAAACCTCTTGTTAGTTATGGCGATGAAGGTAGCTCCGAACAGTTTCCATTCCAAACAGCCCCCATTTGTCCAAACCACTGGAAGCAATAAAGGTCTCAGTTTGGCCTGCAGATTGGCATTCCGGTCACTTCCTCTGACCTTCTGTCTCTCGAGGAACCAATACCCGAGTAGCTGGGAGAGGTTCTCGGACCGCAGATCACCTGACCAATCCCAAGATTTCGATGGATTGCCTTGTTTGACATCTGAAGTCCTGCATCCCTCTGTTCTCGGTATCCAGCCCGACCCACCGGAATGGCCAGGGAGGAGCGAGATTGCTAGGATCAGCATCGAACAGAGAGCCAATCGGCCCGATATCCCTCTGTCGATTAGAATGATAAAGATGAAGCGACTGAGGATCAGAAAGGGGCTGGGACTGATGGATATGGTGGTGGAGAGCACGAACTGCTCGACGAGGAGGGCGTTTTTGTCGTTCGTGCTCATCATCCGGGAGCTCCAGACGTTTGCAGTTCACATGATGGAAAGTGGCCCAGCTGATAAGGAGTTGGAGGAGACAGTGGAGAAGGTCCAAGGAGGAGTAAGTGCATCCCTTTTTTTGCTCTTCAGGCAGGTCTTCTCTCAGACGCCGACTCTCATGGTCTACGTGATGGTCCTCTTGGCGAATTTCAGCGTACACTCGATGATTGGTGACTCTGCTGTTGCAGCACCGGCAGCATCACTGTCCGAGACCATCGCAGGAGATGAAAATTGGGACGACAACCGCTCTTTCATCCAAGGAGAGGACTCGCCGGCCATGTCACTTATGGAAGAGGCCGGGAACATGAGGGACGAGGTTGATGTCGATGAGGAGACAGTCAGAGGTTTTGTTGCGCCTGTGGCAGCGGAAATCGACAGGGAAGAGCACGAGGAACATCTCAGGACCGACCTTTTGTACCAAATCAACTTGTCTCGAGATCCCGAGAACCCGCTTTTGCTATGCAACTACGCCCGGTTCCTCGTCCAAATCTCCCGCAACTATGACAGGTGAGCCTCCTTCAAAATACTTCCACAGTTTCCAGGTAGTAGCCACCAACACAACCACTGTCCGAAACGTACCGTGCCATTCATTTGCATGAGCTAGCCTCAGGTTTCCAGTTTCGGTTTCTTTCAGGGCAGAGGAGTACTTCAAGAGGGCTACGCAGTCGGAGCAGCAGCCTGATGCAGAAGCACTGAGTCAGTATGCAGATTTTCTGTACATGGTAAGGAGAGACATGTGGGGGGCAGAGGAGAGGTACCTGCAATCAATAGAAATGGAGCCAAACAATCCCTTCTACGCGTCCAAATACGCGAGCTTCCTGTGGAGCACGGGCGGGGAAGAAACCTGCTTCCCTCTGGACCCGCCGGACGACTGACTCCGGCAGCACAGCCAAGCCATAACCGGAAGATGATCACCACGGTCCGCCGGAGTTTTGACGGGGAAATACTAAATGCTTCTTGCAACTGTATCCAGTTAGTTCTGTAGACATGTTAGCGCTGAACTGAACGTGTGAATTCCGACATAATATCCAGTGCTACTCTCTGATTCTCGATTCCAGGCTCGAAGAACGCAAGATTCAAGATTCAAGATTCAAGGTATGATGGGCTCACAGTTCCCGCTTCCCAGTCTCAAGCTGGGCTCGGTATCATCTGAGGGCCCATTGGGATCGGTCTTAGGCTCATTTCATTGGGCTGTTACTAAATTAAACAGTACGCACCGAAGCGGCCCAAACACAAGGCTCACTCTAGGTCCACTGGATTATCACTGGAAACGTGCACGTAGGTTGGTTGGTTTAGATAGTAAAACACATCTTTCTCGTGACTAAGGTTCTGCATTAAAATATTGCAAATGGATAAAATTTATATTGGGAGAGTTTTAACTCTACAGTGGGCCGACCGGGGCACAAATCAAGTTTAGTTGTGGCTTATTGTGCTTCTGGATATCATGTGTTATGCACCGAAAAATGTTTGTCCCTAGACACACTATCATAAGGGTGAATTTGCTAAAGTGTGCTATTTAAACTTGGGCTTAGTAAGGGCATCTACTTCAGTAAATTATATTAGGTTATTAGTGGTGTTACGTTAACTGAACTTGTGCGTTTATATAAGTTGTTCAATTTATGTGGTATGTTTATGATTGAAGACGAAAATTCGAGTCTTATATTGCAAAGACGACAAGGTTACATCCACCGCTACTATCATCTTTTTACCATCAAATGTCCATTGCATCTAATTCAAAAGCCTTAATCAATAGTGATGGAATTGAATCTCCTGTATTTCAAGTATCTTCTTTATTTATTTTTTTATAGGTAAAATAATAGTAGTAGATTAATTTATGTTTAAAGAAGTACATCCTTGAAAAAACAAGTCTTCAATTTGACATAAGAGACCCTTTGACACAAAGAATGAGCCAAAAAATTGCAAGATCTATTTATCCACTTTACAGAATAAAAGATCATTTTGGAAATCAAATTGGAAAGGCCTATAATAATGTTTGCACATTTTCAAGGTGAAACCCGTTTTCCATTTGCAGCAAGTGCTATCTATTGAGCATCAGAGAATAGAATGATCTTTCTCCAACTTTGGTGGAGGGCCAGTCTTGCAGATAGGAGAAGGGCAGTGGCTTCTACTTGAGTTGCTGATCCAGTTTTCATTTTTTTTGGTCCAGGATGCGATTTGTATGCTATCATAGATGGTAACCTGCAACACAAGCCACTCCATCTGACCATGCAACATCTACAAAAATATTGATACAATCAATTTCTATTGTTCCGGGATTGGCATTAGTTGATTATGAAATTGGTTTTCACTTTGTAACTCTTCAAACTCAGAGTTCATCTGACATGCATCTTTATGCTCACCAAAGTTCCTCAAAACTTTGTCTATAAATTTAAATAAGTTCAAAGGTTCATTCATATGTAGAATTCTATTTCTCTCATTCCACAAATTGTAAAGGAGTATGCTACCAAACAACGAGATGTTATCTAATGGAAAACCTACGAGATCACAAATGAATTCAACAATATCTGAAACAGAGTAGTAGGATATTTAAAAACATTCCAAGGGGATTCACGCCAGACAATCATTGTGAATGTACAATAGCAAAAAAGATGAAGATAAGTGTCAGACCCAGCTTTACACAAAGGGCAAATATTGTCCTCTACGTTTGCCCAAGGAAGACACTCATTTGCAACTCTCCAAAAATGGAGTTTAAATCTACTGTCCACCTTAAATTTCCAAATTTTGTTAAAAAAATTTTCTTTACCGTTGCAGAACTTGACATCATGTTCTGCTAAATTGGAAACTTTTGACTGTGTGTTACCATTCCTACTCTGCATCCAAATGAAGCTATCCTCTATTTTATTTTCTGGAATGTAAATTTTTTGAATATTTAATATTGAATTACCATTAAAAAGCTGATTTAAGAGAGTTAGATTTTATATTTTCGAGTTTCGATTAATTAGATCATTAATTAGTGATGAAGAATCTAAATTGACCGAATGGTACTTTAGGTTGTCTCGAGTATCTTCTTCATTAACTATGCAAGATTGTAAACCTCTGCAGACATGTACGAATTACAAGGACAGTGCCGAAATGACTTGATGGGATCTAAATAGCGCACGTGTAAAGCATTGGCGTTTGGAAGGAGGGACAGGATAGTAATCAATGCCTCGACCTCAAGTTAAAAAAAAAAGAACAAGAAGAAAACCAAGAAAAATTACTCAGGAAACTCATACTTAAAATCTAAATTAATAGATTATTGTACTTTACATTATTATTATTTTTTAATATCCTTTTGATTATCATATTAGATTTAATAATTCTTAAAACTCGTTACGAAGTGATAACGTATTTGCGTTTGTCACATGCATTGATTAATCACCCCAAACCGACAACGATGTCTATTTTCACCATCCTCGAGTTATGAAGAATACGGATCCGATTTCTTCCTCGTCCTCGATATGGTAATCAGAGTTGGGTATTAATTTTCTTTACGTGTTTGGACTTTTTTTTTATCAACTACGAATTTCATACTTAAATTTGAAGATGTGCAAATTCATTGCGACAATCAGTTCAGATATTATGTAAGATTCGTTTGAACCGTAAGAAACTCAGTTCCTATTCACGTATGAATTAAAACCAATAGTTGATGAAATTCAATCTCAGCGTTGATTGCATTTTTGTTTAAATCTTTTTCACTTGTAATTTAATCCCAATGACGACGTTCAAAGTGCAGACTATTATTAGTCGACATGGGCGGTGGCCTCACTCGAGTCACCCCCGCCGTAGCCTTCCACGTGTGTGGATGTGGATTCGCCACGTGGGCTGAGGCCCACCCTTGTCGCATTCCCTACCCACCGGTAAACAAGTACTGGCCACACTAACTCAACCGCCCCACTCTACGTGGGTCCCCCTACACTAGCTAGCCGGTAAAGAAAAGAGGCGCAACATTGAATTTTCGGCTCACGCCATTTTCAGAATATTCCTATATTAATTCAGATTCAAATTTCAGAGACGTAAAATTCTCTTAATTATTAATTTCTTATATAAAAAACTTAATTTTGATATTTTACTTTAAAACTTGAGTTTATTTTTGACTTGGTCAATTAACTTCAACTAATAATTGTCCATGTGCAAGGTATAAAGTGGATGACCTCACAAAGTATTACGCACCCAGAGATAATTGAACCTCCGGCCTCGTATAGTCCTATACGATTTAGTGGATAGGACGTGCGTTTAAAAATTGTGTGAAATTCCACGAGGTCGGATGTTCGATTCTCTATTGAACTCATAGTCCTTGATGAGACTACTCACAAATATTTCTTACACACGCACTTACTTGAATTTATGAATTGTTGGGCGTTTACGGGTTTGATGAGAAAATTTTCCTTTTTATTAGAAAAATGGTCCTAGTATCGAGTTATGAGGTTATGGAACACTTCGAGTAAATTCTGAAACTCTGTATTGCAAGTAAAATTCAAGTCTGTCAAAAGATGTCTTAGTATAGTTAGTATTGTCCTCACTTTATGGTCTAGAGGTTTTGGATTGGATATCACCAATGAAATTTTAAGTTCAGTTAATTCTAACTAATTTAAGTCCAAATTTTTTTCTAGCAGACCCATTGAAGATAAAGTCGTTCAGAGTAAGACTTGTACTTGGTAACTTTATTTAAAGTAAAGAGCAGAACCATAATAACCAATGACTGTTCACATGTCTACTTATTAGTTTCAAAATGATTAGGAAGATAATATTGTTCCAGCATGCTCGTGCTCACTATCTTAATTATGACAATAATCTATTTATGTCCCATTTGGTTAAATGATAGATAAGGATGAAGAAATGGAATGATTGGTCGGTCGGACCATTAGAAAATTTAAAAAAAAATTCAATTTGACGTCACGCGTTGGGCCCACCACTCCACTCCGCCTCCGAGCTCCCGGCTTTATAAATCCCATCAGACCGTCCTCCTCCCTCACCATCAACAATCAGACGGTCCATATTCCATAATCAAAACTCTAATAGGGAGAGTTTCACGCGGTAGAATTCTTGGAAATGGAGGGAAAGGAAGAGGACGTTCGCCTCGGGGCCAACAGGTTCTCGGAGAGACAGCCGATAGGCACGGCGGCCCAGAGCCAGGATGAGGCCAAGGACTACCAGGAGCCGCCCCCAGCGCCGCTGTTCGAGCCGGATGAGCTGGGGTCGTGGTCCTTTTACAGGGCGGGGATCGCCGAGTTCGTGGCCACGTTCCTCTTCCTCTACATAACGGTCTTGACCGTGATGGGCGTCGTCAAGTCCCCCACCAAGTGCGGCACCGTCGGGATCCAGGGCATCGCCTGGGCCTTCGGCGGCATGATCTTCGCCCTCGTCTACTGCACCGCTGGCATCTCAGGTTCGATATTACTCGAAATGCACCGTAAATTTTTCAAACCGGAACAAGTAGAATTCGGGTCATTGAAACTAATGAATCTTAAACAATCATAATAATCTTATCGATCATATTATGTATGTTGTGGTGTATGTGCAGGAGGGCACATCAACCCGGCGGTGACGTTCGGGCTGTTCCTGGCGAGGAAGCTGTCGCTGACAAGGGCGGTATTCTACATGGTGATGCAGTGCCTGGGCGCTATCTGCGGCGCCGGAGTCGTCAAGGGCTTCATGGGTTCCGGCCGGTACGAGGTCCTCGGTGGCGGAGCCAACTCCGTCAACGGCGGTTACACCAAGGGCGATGGCCTCGGGGCTGAGATCATGGGGACCTTCGTCCTCGTCTACACCGTCTTCTCCGCCACTGATGCCAAGCGTAATGCCAGGGACTCCCATGTCCCGGTAAGTGATTCGAATCGACCCTAATCGAACCATCTTGTAGTCACGTCATGTATATGTATACTCGATCCTGACCATAGGCACTGTATCGATTCGAAATATTAGATCTTGGCTCCTCTGCCCATCGGGTTTGCGGTGTTCCTGGTCCATCTGGCCACCATCCCGATAACCGGAACCGGTATCAACCCGGCCAGGAGCCTCGGTGCAGCAATCATCTACAACAAGTCCCATTCTTGGCACGACCACGTGAGTGTCCGATCCCATCTACTCGATTTATCCAAAGCAATTCCACATCCCATTAACACTAAATTTCTTCGTCCATGCAGTGGATCTTCTGGGTAGGTCCATTCATCGGAGCCGCTCTCGCAGCACTCTACCACCAGGTTGTCATCAGGGCGATCCCGTTCAAGTCCAAGTGATCGGGGACATCATCATGCCATGCACCGCAACAATGCCGATCGGGAAATTCGACCACTTCTTGCGTTTTGTTTCTTCTCGTAATGTGTTTCCTTAAGGATGGGAGTGTGCGTTTTCGTTCTTGCTTTCTAAACTAAGTCGCTTCTCCTTAGTTTTAGTCAAAGAGGAGTGACTGTGATGGATCCCTAAGTAATTAAGATGTGGGCAGTATGCATGTAACGGCTGTAAGTTGCAGTGGTCAGTGTGCCTCCGGTCAAATTATGCAAGGAAAAAAATATATAAAATAAAACCGACGAAAATTGGTTTATTTCGACACCTGCTCTGAATTTTTGAGGTCTGATGTGATATTTCGTCCAGGCATGCATGTTCATGTTTGTTTTTGAAGGAATTTTCTGCGGTGCCGACATGCCTACATGGCATCTGGACGAGCAACCAGTGAATTATAATTAAGTGAAAATTTGAGTCATCGTGGTTCTATATAGTCCACTAAAATTAGTTTGTATTTAAAAATAAATTTCACATATTAGATAGTTAATAAATTAAAATAACAAATATGATAGGATTTGAGCTTGATTACCTACAAGTGTAGATTTCTCCTGAGGAAACAAACTTAACATCTTGTA
Organism: Lagerstroemia speciosa; assembly: GCA_037672795.1. Lineage (NCBI taxonomy): Eukaryota > Viridiplantae > Streptophyta > Magnoliopsida > Myrtales > Lythraceae > Lagerstroemia > Lagerstroemia speciosa. The sequence continues at coordinate 10,359,537 of CM075290.1, read as the reverse complement.
ATCTGTGTGAAAATTTTACACTGTATCGAAGTTGATCATCATGTAGGCTTACATTACAAGACTAGAAAAGATAGCGGTTCTAGGTCAGACTTTGGGATCGGATATGTAAGACACGTGTTGCCCTATTGGGTGTAAGTATGTTGCTTCATGATAGAAAGTATTGAGAAATAAATTACATAACAGTCAACCAATGAATTGAAATTGAAATATAAGATAACTTAAATTCCACCACCTTCAGATTTATACTTTTGTATAAAAACGGATTTATCGTCGTACAGAACCAAGCGGGAGTGCTACAATTTGGGGTTAGTTTGCCAGACCTCAGTTAGAAGAGCTCGGGATCAAATCAATTCCCCTCTGCAAACCCCTCACCCTTCATTGAATTAATGAACTCGGTCGTTTGTCGATTATTGATTCATGGGGCCGACGAGGGTTAGGAGCTGATCCTGAAGATCTCGGGTGCAGAACGCAGAGAATTTCTGTGTGTTCAATGCAATTCAGACCAGCTGGACGGGAAGGCATGAGTATTTTGCCTGGAACTCGAATTTTCTACAAAGGAGTCGCGCTAATGGACCGCCGGGACAACCCAACCATACGAAATTCTTGAATACCCGAAGAACGGTACACTGTCCGAGATCATCTATCACCGGCCCAATTTCCTCAATTTTCAGCCTACAGCAACATTACACCGGACGAATGTATAGGTTTATTAACTCATTGGTCCATAAACTTGCACAGGTTCCCCCCTGATTTCAGGGTCAATGCTGGGCAGTACCCAGTTCCACCTTATTGTGGGGAGAGTCTCGATATAACATGTATACTACGTGGTAATACTAATACGGTATAACGAGTTAATAATATTTATTTATTTTTAGAATTTTTTCGTCAAATTTAAAAGAAAAAAATGATCTTAAAAATAATTTAATTTAATTGACTTATGACCTCACGAGGAATATACTCGTTAGTCACGGGACTTTCTCCACCTCATGATTGGGCAACACGTCGTAGTTTCATTAGCTGTCATAATTAATTCCATGCCATTTGTAGTGGTGTGTGCTGTGTCATTTGTCGCTTCTATCATTAGTTCCCATAATTAATCAATTTAATTCCAATCTCCGCTCCTTTGCCTTTCTATATTTTTCTCCCGTCGTGTTATTTAATGTTTAGAAATTTATCGTGTGGACCGATTCAAATTCGAGTAAGGTTAAGGTTACTGGAAGATAGAAATTTTTTAAATTTTAAATTTTTTTACAAAAGGCTTTTGAATTTAAAATACTTATTATTAAAAAAAAGAATAATTTATTGGTCGGCCCAGATAATAAAATGTTGATGAGATGTGGGACTTTTTAAACGACAAAGGTTGCGAAAGACGAGACTTGGAAGTGAAGTGAAGCGAAGCGAAAAAGCTAAGATCTCATTCGCGACGGATTTTCGGGGGCCGCCTAGATTTCACGCGTGCTCTCTATCCCAGTAGTTCGTCCACTTTTGTCCAGTCTCAGATCCCCCTATCTATATATATATATATATAGAGAGGTAGTCTAGTAGTACATCTTGTTTTTAAATTAAAATTTCAAATTAAGAAGAAAATTTTTTATGCCGTGGTACCGTTTTCAATCTTAAATCAAAAGGTCAGAAATTTAATTTTTACTAACGGGACTCCCATGCCCATTTGTTCCTTCTAACAGGAATATGGATCACTTAGGATTTATCAAACTCTTTGTTTTTATGGAAAGGGCCTCCTGTGTATCGGGTACATCACGTGATAGTGCTTACTCGGAGTCACGAACTAGTGAGATTCAACCATTTAAAGATTTTTTTCTCATAAAATCCTGAAAATAAAGAAATAATCCTAAAAATAGTTAAATTTTATTAATTCGTGATATCGCATAAGTGGTTATATAACATACCTATCATGTACCAGACTCCCTGCTTTTAAGATGGTGCACGCCAAAAATAATCTACCCAATTATTTTCAAAAGAAAAGAAACGAAAAGAAATCCATCTAACTTTCTTTTAGACGTAAATGTATCCATGGATGATTTACTTCATTTGGAACTAGTTAGTACGTGCTCAAACATCAGTAGCAGCTAGCTATTCAATGCATTTTTTTTTGGGTTTGCACTACGTAGTATCACCTAGCCAGTCGAAGCGCACGCCGACACTAATATACGGTCGGGATGGGATCTTTAGAAAAATTCCCGTCGACCCTCCAAACCTGAAATTCGATTGTGGGATCACCAAGTTAGAGCTTAGTAAGAGAACTACAAGGTCAATCCCAAGTTGGTAGCTATTTGATATTAAAACTTCAAGCCGAGTCATTTAAATTCGTGCGATTTGTTTTTCCGAACTGCACGTAACTCCCTTGCTAGGTTTTAATCCATGTCTATCGAGATATTTATATCCGTGATCTATAGCTCACATAAAAATCTGAAGTTTAGGAATGTTTTCGTAGCTTTAATAATTCTCAATTTGCCCATTAACTTCTATAGGGGAAGTGCTCGAATTTAAAAACATTATGAACTAAATTAAATATTAACATGCCGCAGATAAAACGGGGAGTTTAATGCGGCAATACGTGATCGTTGATCTGCATCTAAAAAAATTTATAATTTAATTCCTATCAGTAAAATTTTCAGTGTTATTTAATTAATCTTCTTTCTCTTGCTTTTTAGGTTTTCCAACTTCCTAGATAATAGAAAAAAATAAGTATTAGTTTGTACTATTATATGCAAAAGTTTGTGACGCTTAGTAGATTTTTTGAGAGACGCTTGGTGTATTTTTATTTTTCATATTTATTCTTAATCTAATATACATATTAAAATTTATTATATGTATTTGATTTTCATATTAATTGTAAAATAATAATTTTATTTATTTTCCTCTTATCCTATATGTACTATTTTAATAGTGGCAAAATTTTTTTGTTGACTGTTCAAATTCTCCAAGTTACTAAGTATCTACAATTTTAACGGTACAAATCTGTCTTTTTTAATGAAATTATTTGAAATTTTAAAATCGAAAATGTTAAATAACGTATTGTACTAACAATAATTAAGAATGCGTTACTTGCTACTATAAGTTAATAAATTTCAAGTGAATTAAATGATAATAAATTATAAATAAAAGATCTAACTGTACATATTCATCAAATTATTTTATATTTATTTATTTTTATTCTCGTTCCGCGCGTAATAAAGGTAAGTGTCTATTTGCATTTGCCACCCGATCTCTCTTTTGTGCACGGAAAGGGGTTAAGATGTTGGAGCGGGTGGACAATTAGGCGGGACATTAATAAAGCGACGCCGTCGTACTTTTACCAACTAAATCTCTTTGAAGTATCTCAGCTTAATCAAACCCTAGCCTTAGCGTGACTCGTGCCGGACCAATTCCCGTCAAGGGCTAACCGGAGAAAGATAAGATGAGAGGAGGATAGATATATATATAGAAACCTAGTAGAAATAGGTTTTAATCACATATTTTATTATATTGAGTAAATCAATGAATAGCATAGAGTGATTGTCTATTGTATTGGAATATTTTAAATATATTATTTAACATATTTGATTGGTAAGATCTTATTTATCAATATTTTATTTTCTAATTAACCGTGAACAGCATCTTTGATGCTAACCGGCCGGTCTTCCCTCGTTCTCAAAGTATTGATATGAACTTCTTGTGTATATATCGATTTAGTCTGATTAAACTCTGTAGTGGACGTCTACCCGCGCAATAGGAAATAATGATCGGGTATCGGTGCGATCGACGTCCTTTTTCCAGGGGCACTATTAGTTGCAATTAAAAGGAAAAATGATACGTTTGATTATGAAATTAGGGATTCGTATGTATGATGGATTCGAAAGGTCTATTGGTTGAGATGAGGTTTTTTTTTCAAGAAAAAACTAATGTTTTCTGGGCTGCATTGAGCTGCAAAATACTGCTCAAGTAAAGATGAATGAAACCATATCAAGTTCTGAAACTTCCCAGGAGGAGTAATTGGCTGATGAGGTATAGTAGGGTAGCTGAGGTGGTGGTAATGGCCGACCGACTCACGTACCATAAAACCGATGAAGGACATCCTCGGGAATTGAAGAACTACTTTGGAATGTACACTACTCGTCTCTGCTTTTGGTTCGAAAAGGGCCGGAATCTTCCCATCTCCGGCTCAAGTGGAAGAAGCTCGGGGCACTTTGACGGCCATCATCACTGTATTCCAAATGCAAGAACGGATCCGGAAATTCTCTTCGTGAACTAAATTTTACAGATAAGTAATATGATAAATTTAAAGAGTGAAGTAAAATGATTCAATAAATAAATTTAGGTGAAAATATACACGAAGTTTCTGAACTTCGAAGACCTAGGTGATTAGAAATACCCTATTGATATTTCAAACATGATATTTTGGATGTTAGCTAGGAAGTCATTAGACCTCTTTGAAGCATGAGATTGTATTTGGGTTTCTAGGTTTGTCGAGAATTGAATCCCACATCCGGTTTCCATTTAAAAAATTATGATATATATATATATAAATTGAATATTATCATACGTAAATTTAAATTTTTGGATGAATACAAATCCAACCTCTTTATCATGCTAATATTTAAAAAAAAAAAAAAGAAGTGCCCAATATAGGTTGATTACCCCTTTCCCATGAATCCCTTGAATAAAATTTTATATTTGAATTATAAGATGGAGAAAATTCATAATATAATTTTTTTTTTATTTTAATAATTGATCTGACTTGGATCTTAATCCGACCTGAACCATCCTTTTCTTTTTGGTCAGGGGCATTACTAATGCAAGACCGGAAAGAACAGCCATAACCAAGAAACAAACACAATTTAGTCCAAAAATAGGAAAAAAAGAAAAAGAAAAAGATGCAAAAGTATGGAGACCATGAGGGGGAGCTCATCACCATGTGGAAGGCATTGGTTTTTTCAATCTCGGAGTAGTTTTCTGGTAATTTGTACTCGTGATCTTCGTAAGCTGGTTAGTGTGGAACTTGTCTTATTACTTGTCACTGTTCGTTTGTTCCCATTTTTCCTCCTAGGAGGAATATCTGCACTTATTAATTGATTATTTTATATATTTCTTGCAATATTTGTCAGGGTTTAATTTTTGTCAGTGCCCATAAATTGAATTTCAAAGTAATATTTAAAATGTGGGTTGTTGGAAGTTTACTAGTGTGGTCTGATTTGCACAGATTAACTAACTAGTTCTTGTTCATGCTTAAGTGAGGGAGAGGGTCACTTTAAGTTTATTCAGAGTGGGGACAAGAAAAATAGTAACTGATTTTGAATTCATGAGATTGTGGGGGCATTCATAGATGAGAAGAGAATAAATTTTCCATTATATAAAAATTTGATTCAAGATATTATTCTATTGGAGCCAAAATTAATTCTAATTTTTTCCTTAAATTTATTATTTAAAATATACCGAATTTCATTAAGACATATCAAGTATATTCTTGCCGTTCCAGTTCTGTCAGGTACTAGTTTGATCCTCCACTCATGTGTCACATCAACTTTAAAATAATTTCAAAAAGAAAATAAAATTCATGGAAAAAAAATGAAAATATAGCACATAAGTTTGGAAAATTTGGGTCACATACATGTCGAGAGGAAAAGCCAAGCTGCTTCCGTTTGGTTGGTCACAATTTCTGCCTCTCAAAATAATAACAATAATGTAATATATATATTTTTTGGGAAACTTCTAAAATAATTAATTATTTAATTGGTGGCATTTAGCTTACTTGTCCTCGTCTTTATGTTTCCACATCCTTAAAAGAAGGTTTAAGAGAGCAACATTATTTGACTGAACTGGGGTGGCCGTTGGTCAACCCACTAGCCTAAGGGAGTATTCATGTCAGTGCTCAGTGCGATCATAACCGTCCAATTTATATCAGACAATGTGAACTTTGACTTTCAGCCCTCTGCTACTTAATACCGAGAGTAACACATAAGGAATTTATTATATAAGTTACGGTTTAAATCTTAAAATGTATAAAATTTATCCTTAAAAATTATGAAAAAGTCACACATGTGCCAAGATTTGAATAGAAATTTGCACAACGAACTTCTTGCATGTTACACACCACATATTTACTCCTACCACTTACCCCTATTCTATAATGGTTACGGTAAATGAATGATATCTTATCAGAATTGATTTAACTAAAGATGTGTCGGGAGTCACAATATAAAAAATTTTCCACTCGTCACTTAGATTAGTTCAGTTCGTGTGTTGACCATTTACAGTGAATGAATAATACTTACTCAGTAAGTACTCTGAGACTCGGATGATACTAAATCCAACAAGATAAAATGTATGTTCACATGCGTGTGTGAACTTGTGCTACTCTGGTCTTATTCACACTACAAACAATTAAAAAAAAACTAGTTTGGCTCTCTCTTGTCATTGCTTTATAGCATAGGGTACCAAAAGAATTAGGCAAAAGCCCAATATATGGAAGAATATAAAATTAAAAAAAATAAAATTAAAAAGGGAATAATATTATTACAGTGATACCATTATCGATTTAAAACTAAAAGGTTTTCAGCTGATTCTTGTCGATGCAATTCTTTGTACTCCGTATACGTACTGTTATTTTAAGTTCACGGTTTCATTTGTAACGGACAATTACAGGCAAAAGTTACGAGGGACATGATAGCGGCTGCGACTTTACTGAAAAAACACAAACCCTAGCTATACCGTCTCTACATGCACACCGATCAGTTCCAAGGTATGGAACATTTTTAATTTAATATAGGAGTTCGATAATATTAATATCAATTGTTTTCTTAATAAGACTGAGACAATAATTTATTCATAATTGGGGAACTTACATCTTGTCTGCTCGCAGACCAAAACTTCGAATAGTGCCAGCTTTTGCGCATGTCTTTCACTTTAGCTCCTCCATGCACAAAAATAATTCAGGCAAGGAACTTAAATATATATATAATCAAAATTTATCAATCAATATACATTGATGTGATTCAAATCTGAATTAATACTACACTTCTATATAAGCGAGAGGGGACTTAGAAAATTTGTCAAGGAATGGAAAATTTAAAAGAAATTAAAAGGACAGATATGAGGGGATAATGATGAAACTTATATGATGTTTACAAGTTTTTTCGAGTTTGAGAAGTGGTCGCTCTTATAATCCCTTAAATCAATCTCTCTATGTCGAATCTTGCACACTAAAAACCTGTAAATTAGTCTGTGCCAGATACGTAACCTAAATTTGAATAAGGGTTTTGTTTAGGGTGAGTGCTTGAACTTCAATCCCCACTTCAATAAAGAACAAAAGCTAGGGACAAAGAAACACCAAACTTCACATATTAACTTAATTTATTCATCTGGATCGTATTATATATGCACACGCTTAGCATTCTCTTTTTGGCTCAGAGGGGAGAAACCCTTAGTCACTTCCTGAAAAATTAGGGCAGCTTTCTCTCTCTGATATACTTCCACCATGGAAGAAGGGTTGTCAGGCCGCTTTTACATTAAGGCTGGCGGAGTTCGGGGCGGAGGCGGAGGCGGGACTAAGTGTGGGAGGTGGAACCCCACCGTGGAGCAGGTTAAGGTTCTGACCGACCTGTTCAGGGCAGGGCTGCGGACCCCGAGCACCGATCAGATCCAGAAGATCTCTTCTCAGTTGAGCTTTTACGGTAAGATTGAGAGCAAGAACGTGTTCTACTGGTTCCAGAACCACAAGGCCAGGGAAAGGCAGAAGCGCCGGAAAGTTTCCGTCGACGAGAAAGACTCCGGAATTCATCGGGAAGAGAAGATCCCAACCATGAAACGTACGTACCTTTTTTGTTTCCTTTACTTTGTTCATTCTCCTTTCTTTTTCCGTTTACTAAAAGGACTATGAGAACCGACATCTTGTAAAGTAAGCTCTCGAATTAGAATCACGGTGATTATTCAAAAGGACTTTGGGAACCAATTCAAGCAAGTTCTCAGCTTCTCGGATGATGTCTGCGAGCGTAAATCAGCAACTGATTGCACCAGAAAGATTTTCATCGATCCAAAAGTATAGTTGCCCGAACTAACTTTGCATTTCCTCAGATTTTTCAGGAGTAAACCATGCACTTGAGCCCGCGGGGAAGGTGATCCAGACCCTTCAGCTGTTCCCTCTCAACTCCTTCGACGAGCCGGAACCTTCGGAGAAGCTAAGATTGCATGCGAGCGAGTGCAGGGAATTCGCTCACACTTTCAGGTCCGATATTGATCACCCGCCGCTGGATCTGAGATTAAGCTTCTTCTAGGGTTTCGAACGACATGCTGACCTGCATGCTTTCATGGTCTCCAGCAGAGTTCAACGTTCTACCTTAGGGTTATAAGCAAGGAAATTGCACCGCACAGTGGCCGAACGCTCTTAGACATGCCCACTAATTTCTCAAGACATATGTACTGTGAAACGGCTGACTAGCTGTTATTTAGATTAGAATCTTATGATGATTTACATTGTTGAGTGCCATATAAATTGAAAGTGAATCCCAAATACAAGGAACAGATTCTATGATGTATCAATTTAGACTTTTGAATTGAAAACAGACATAAACCACTTATAATCTACCAGAAATTCAATAACTAAATAAGAGCAGATTTCGTGCGTAAAGTATGCTAGACCCTATCTTGTGCTCGGTTGTTGAGGGTGTGCCCAACATCTCAAAAGTCTTGTAGAATTTTAATATGATATTAGAATAGTTATCCATTGATCAATATGCCAGATTCGAGTATAGAACACGTGACTGTAAAACCCAAGCATAGGAGAGAAAGTCTAACTTATGATAGTTAATTACCACTCTTCTAGGCATTTTGCAGCCGGACCAACGTCGAAGAGTTAACAAGAGGTTTGGTCGGGTGTTGTAAAAATTTTAAACATAAATTCTTGGAAAATGGTATGGGACATTCTCCTCTGCATGCTCATGACATCTTTGTTCTTATCCTCTCCGAAATTACCGTTGGATGTTTTTCTTTGGGTTATACAATATATATATATATATATATATTATATGCTTGGGAATATGGGAGTGTCTACTATAATATAGTTTCAGCTCCAATTTCTCTTTAAGTTCTTGAAGGTACAACTGAAAAACGTGTTTGGTTTTCTTGGGTCTGCAGTAATCTTTGAATTTCATGCACCTGATCTCCTCTGCCTCTGACCCCTAGAAGCCCCAACCCAAAGAGAATCAGACTCCCCCACATGGGTTTTTGAAGATAAATGTCTTCTTGGTACTGTACCCTCTTTTGACCACACGCACCACTTTGATCTCCAAAAACTCAATGGACCGACACTCGAATGGGGCTGACTGGCTCAACATAAGAAGAACTCTTACACTCATGAAGTTTATCCTTTCATCTCGGATCAATCAATGACGATGATCATAAGGTTTTAGTGGAAGCACATGCCATGGTTGCTTAATCCATATACCTTGTCCAGCCCTCAGTCACACAAGATGAGAAGGTGCTAGCTAGGGGTGAGACTATTGGGATATACGCATACACTTGCTCGGTTTCATGAGGTTCGGTGGCCTTCATGCTCCTCCAGTTTTATGCTCATAGAGGAATATGGATGGATCGAAGTCGTGAACCATCCATGGTGTGGACAGTGGTTCCCGCTATCATACAAGAGTTTCTTCTCCATTCGAGGTACTTGGTCCTGAGAGTACGATAGCTGGGTAGTAAATGGAGGCAGATCAGCCAGGCGAGCCCAGCCCATGAAAGGCCTTAATGGGCCCCCATTTTGGAAACCCGGCCCAAATATCCGTCCAGAAAGACGCGAAAGGAAATTCAGCTCGGAAGTACCCACCCCATTTCACGAAAAAATGTTAGATGGTCCAAGAAGGAACCGGTTAAATTACTTTGATTAATATTAATTATGATAACTGTTCAGGTGATTAACATAAATTTACTCATTTTTCACATTTTGACTTGTATTTTCTCATATCAGGTAGTAATATAGAATTATCTGAGAATTTCTCTAATTTCATGTTTCAATACGACCGACCGATTTTATGTCAGAAATATATAATGGAGAAATTCACTCTCTCTCGACACCTCCTTGAAGGGGCATTGTCCTTGTAAGCCAACAACGGAGTTCTACCGACAAGAATTAAATTCAAAGTTTTTCAACTTTAGCTGAGAAATATTATTGTATCAAATATAACAATTTAGATTTAAAATTGTAGGCTGATATTTTCAATTTTCGCGCTAATGACTTCATATGAAATTTTCCTTCTTTTCTTTTAAATTTATAATTTTTTTAAAAAATCGTATAAGGCAAAATTGGTAATTTTTTAGCAAAGGTGTCCATAAAAATCTACCCAAAAAAAGTCATGCAAGGCAAATATGATTAAAAACGAGTCAACTATTAGTTTAATCCTCAAATTTATAATGAGTTGTCAGTCTAGTACTTAAAATTTGAAAACTATCAATTTGGTCCTCAATATTTAATTCTATCAATCAATTTGATTCAGATATTATAATGCAGTTTAATGATGATGATGTGAACGGTGAGGACCATTTCCTTGGGTCCACATGCTACGCGGCAAATTATGAATGATTGAAATTAAATAATTTTATCAACTTGTTGATTGTCACGTGGCACGTTACCATTCACGTTAGCCTTCATAAACGATGTTATAATGTCTGCATCAAATTAACTAACGAACTTAAACATTGAAGACTAAATTGATGGCTATTAAATTTTGAGAATCAAACGGATGACTCACCGTAAATTTGAGAATTAAAATAATGGTTTACTCATAAAAAAAATAGAAGTTGCCATTCAGTTTTCCATAAATATAACTTATAACCTTTTCAGACAAATTTCATAATTAAATAATATAAGAAATATATAAACGAAATTGGAAGTTCAGAGAAAAATATTAAAATGAAATTTTCTCCGCCAGGTCCAGCTCCTCCACTGTCTGAGCGTCCCCAATCCAGGCCGCCGAGAGAGAGAAGCATTGACGCTCGAGGAGAATGGCGGAGAAGGCATCTGAAACCTCCAAGAAAAACCCTAAGAAGGCGAATCTCCTGGATCAGCACTCCATCAAGCACACCCTCGATGAGTGCGTCTCCGAGGTACGTCTGAACCATCTCAGTGGTCTCCTTCTGCCCCCGTCTCTCTCGCTCGCTCTTTCTAGATCGGCCGGTTTGTGTGATCCGTCCCGGGAATTGCTGCGATTTCTCGTGCAGATCGTAACAAGCCGTGGATATGTGGAAGATGTGAGGATGAGCAATGTCAGGCTGGTGATGGGCGTCGCTATAATAGCTATCGCTCTCTTCGCTCAGTTCTACAAGAAGAAGTTCCCCGAGAACAGGGACTTTCTTATCGGCTGCATAGCATTATATCCTTTCCCCTTGGTGTTGTTTTATATGTGATCTTCTAATCAGTGCAAGCTGATAGGAGCCGAGTGCGGTTATGTTTGATTCAGATTTCAGGGTATTCTTTGGAATTACGGGGAGTTTAGCATCTTATATGATATAGATTGGTGAAAAGAAGGGCTTATCTTTCGGATTTCGTGAGAAAGAGTCATAGAGATTTTCAGAATTTTGCATAATCTGTTCAATAGGTTGAGAGAGAATCACTGAGAATAGAATCCAAGATATGATTTGATGCATTTCAGGACCGGGAACCTTGTCTTCTTAACCTATTTGAGCTGATTGTTTTCCAATGAAAAATTGTGCTCTCTGATTTTGTTTTTTAACTGTACCTGTCTTCTCATAGAAAAATAAGAGCATAGGCTTTTTCAACTAGAGGATTATTGGTTTTGATGATGACTTGTGGTCTTTGACTCTGGCAAGTATATAGTGTTCAATGTGGTACTGCAGCTGCTCATATACACCAAGGAGAAGAACGCTATATTGTTCACCTATCCTCCTGCAGTGAGCTACTTATTCTCATTGCTTCTATAATTTGTTTCCAATTTCTGTTTTATGGAATATCCATTTGGCAAGAATATGTAGTCCATATAATATGGATTGTCTTTGAATTTGGTTTTGGTTTGAGCTCGCCTTAGTGAGTTCCCCTTCTACCTATGTGCATGATTCTATGAGCCTTTCAACTTAATTGAGCTTGGTTCTAGTAGGTCATGTTTGGTGTGCAAAAATGGAATAGAATGAAATGGAATGAACATTTTATCATTCTGTTTCATTTTTTTGCACCTTTTGAAGTTATAATGCGCATTCCATTGCAGTGAAATTTTTTTCTTAACTTGATGAAATGAATTTTTGTAAGAAAGGTAAAAAAAAAATGTTCGTTTCACCAATTCTCTCAAATACATTCTCACATGTTTCCAAGACGAACACCAAATCATGATTTTTTTATCAGTAATGCTGCATTTTATCTTGTCAAACTCATTCCTTTTTATTTTATCCCATTACCATGAACATATACCAAACCTGACTTTAGTATATGCTTCTTTAATTGATTGGATTCTTCACCCTTTTTCTGTCACCCAATTATTGAGTCGTAATTTAGAAGATTTTCCTTTACGCTTGAAATGATTATTCTTGATAGACAGGAAGAAACTATTTGTTCTCTGTCATGTAGTCATTACCAACTCGTCCTTGCAGGGGTCCTTCAACAGCACGGGCTTGGTTGTCTCCTCCAAATTCCCAAGATTCTCGGACTTGTACACGCTTACAATAGCGAGTGCAGACCCCAAATCAATTTCCGCAAACAAACCAGCAGAGCTTACTAAAAGTGTCACAAAATGGTCTGGCTCCATCTGTATCATTGCTAGTCCTTTCTTCCCGCAAAGAACACATCAGACATACTGTTTCTTTTCGCCTGAAATACCTCTACCCGTGCTGCTGCAGGTTCACCAAGGATGGAGTTCTGGTGGAGGGCTTGTTCTGGAAGGATGTTGAGGGGCTGATTAACGATTACAACAAAGAGCCAAAGAAGACCAAGTGACTGAAATTAATGCCTCCGTCAACTCGCCCTTGTTAGCTAGAAAGAGGTTCCAATCTTATTTTTCCTTTTGGAATTAAATACAGATACTCGAGAACAAAATGGTTGTTAAATTTGGATTTTTGAGAAAGCGATGGAACTAACTAGCTTCGGCATTTGAGAACGTCCTATCGAGTTAAACTTGTTCTTGCTTGTAGGATGTATGGTATTGTCATGATATTATGGACAGGATCTAATGAGTCATTACAATTGAATAAAGTCTGTTAGTCGATACTGTGCGAATTTCCAGTCCGATGGTGAGACTGACGCTAAATCTCAGATTCTCGAAAAAAATTCTACTCCCTGTACGGTAAGCCCGTTTGATTGGAGTAGCATGGAAATAGAGTAGCAAAATTCCTAGATGGAACCGAAAGGTGCGATGCTGATTCTGTCTTCTTGGAAACACCAAATGGGCATATCATCACTTTTCGAGAACGTGTATCTTAGGTCACATTCTATCAAAGAATCAAACCCGCCTTGACCCTGAGCTTTTAGATAGTACTATACGTAATTTGCACACCATATGATAGTGTTGATATGGTGTCACAAGCCAATAAGATTCTAAACCTGACTGGATTTGGCATCTTGGGTACTAGGAAAGATCGCCTGAGTAATCTAAAAGTTTTCACTTGCGGGTGAAAGTGCAGTAAAATGAGGCAATAGCCGAATGATATTGAACGAGTTGTCTTTGATGTATGGACAAGACAACTTGGGGACATGACTCGATTGTTAGATGATCTTTTCGTTTGTTAGGATGAGGGAAAGTCTGAAGGATACCATCTCTCGGGGACGACACCGTGGATATGGAGGGTGGCTCGGAGCCAAGTTATGCAGGTAAGCCATAGCAGAGTTCCTCTTTGACTGGTGATCGTAGTTCCCCATCCCGGCTGAATCAGGCATTGGCTGATGACCCAACTTGTTAACTTTCGATCACGTATTCAACTGTTCAATAGATCAGGAAAAGAAAAAATAGAACAGGTTCAGAAGATTCAAAATATGCAGGAAATTCAATAAACCAATGACTGATCATTTTTTTGTTGCCATCGCTTCTATTGCAGCTTCGATCCTGTTAATGCAGGACCTGTAAAGAAACCCCAAGTAATCTATGATGTTTTCCTCGGTTGCACCTTCAACCACGCTGACCTCAAACAGCCACTCGACCAAAGTCGAGTCTTCTCCATAGTCAAAGAGCCTTAGTGAGTTTGTTGACCCGTCTAATCCCACATTGCTTGCCTCCATCTTGTATACGTAGGTATGGGACCCCGGGTCCATGGACACGAGCCTCTCCTTGATCCATGATCTCTCTCTGTCAGGCTGTGGGAACATGAAACCCGAGACAAGGCGAGTGTAGCCTGGGAAGCCTTCTTGACCTGATAAGTCGGTGCATCTCTCCACCATCGGCATCCACTCAGGTAGCCCCTTGGTCTGTGAGATGATGGACCAGACTTGACCCAGTGGGGCCCCAACTAGGCCCCGAACTGACCCTCGCCATTTCTCTTGCCCTGCCTAGGATTCATTAAGCAAATCAGATGTATATCAGTCATTTGTATACTATAAATGGGAATTCTTTTCCATGATTTCCTGAAGAAATATCTCATACCATGTTCATCGATCCTTGCCCAGCAGAATCGGCTGTGATACTGCCAAGAGGAAGCCTTGAGTTCACATACTTTTTGCAGGCGAGTTCATCGGATCATATGTGCGACATGTCCGAGGTCATGGGATGCCTTAATTGTCTCTGTGAATTTATCATCACATCTTTTCCCTGGCATATTAATACACGAAACCCACATAGTCTACAGTGAGAGAATCCTATGAAGCATTACAATGTTCTGTTTTTCTCCAAAAGACCAAAGGCCGTCGTGATCTCATCTGGGGATAACTCCAAGGCTTTGCCAACTTCACAAAGCTAAGCTGTAAATGAGTATTGTCATTACGTGCGATGGTTACTCTGGTGCACTAAATCTAACACGATCCCAGTATCACCCTACTACAATTGGAACAAGAAATCACTGTTCCACAGGTTGGCAACACAAAATACAACTGATTCCGGCAAAAGCTAAGCTTGTAGGGAGAGTAGATGGAGGCTGCTGCTCATTAAGCTGCAGCTCCAAGGGGGACAACCATCAGTAGGCGAGCTGGGTCCGGTCATTAAGGCTGTTGATCTCCTTGTCCATCACCAACCGTGTCCCATCGCTGCTGTAGCCTCCAGCTTTCTCGATCATGGAACCGAGAAGGGGCCACCTTGAGCAGCAGCAGCAGCCTCAGCCTTGCCTTAGCTGATGTGATGCCACATTAGTAATTAGTAAAGGTTCCATTGAATCCATTCTCCTTCACAGTGATCTGCAGGAAAACAACACCATGTTCTCAAATACATTCACATTCATGGCAAATGTGGTAAACTATGGGTAGCCTGTTCTTTTAAGTGAGGATGTACCGGACCTTCAACCAGGCGCCTCCCATGTCCTGAAGCTCAGGTACGTCTCCAGAGCCCGCGCACTTGCAGAAGGTGTGGAGCAAGGTGGAGAGACCCTTTTTGTGAATTAATGTACATGGCTTACAGTACAGAGAGCTTGGTTTCTGTTTCAGACTATGTGGAGCATTGCAGGGGATTGCTTGGACTTGGAGGAGGCAATTGGACTCTCCCCTCTGATGTTTTTGGTATAAAATGGTTCCACGTAAGTGTAGAAAATAATTAAAAAAAAATGGAAGAAAGAAACACAAGTGACTTATACAGGTGAGAATTGAACCGGAATATTTGATTTTAGATTGAGGGCGATGCACCATAACAAACTCCTTTCTGGATCACCTCATGTCTTGTATGCAGTGGGTATCAATGTGACACTGTTGTCTTGATATTACAATTAAAATTCAGTTATTTTTAATATTTTTTCTTATTTAAAATGTTATTAATTCATGATATTATATAATATCTATATTTTATATATTAAAAGAGAGCCACAGGGGAGGAAAGTTGAGGCAAGTAGGAAATGGATTTCCTACTCTCGGGCACTGCTCCTTTCCTATTTTCATTTTTATTTTTCTCCTACCGTTCACTTTTTGGTCCCCCACCCTTTTTTTTTTATCCAACAAAAAACATTTTGCTTCTCTGTGTACCCTAACCAGCCGTTCTCTGTCCTCTTCCTCCAATCAGCCACCCGTTTGCCCACTTTTTTTTTGTCTTAATTTATTTTATATTAATAAATAATAGAATATATTATTGAAAATTAATAAATATCATGAATAAATATATATCAATATTTATCTAAAATATATAAAAAATATTAATATATAATTTATTATTAAAAATTTTTATTTTGAATACAAGAATAAAACTTATGCATTTTATTTTTATTTCGGATTTGATTCTATTAGTATATCAAGAGTATGAGCTTCCTTCATTTAGAGGAATCGAATCCCCTATTGGGAAATGAAATTATTTATTAACCTATACACAAAATAACCTCTTAATATGAGTGACTAGATTTAAATACAATATACCATTAATATATTATTGTGTGAAAGAGATAAATATTATATTCATGTCCAAATTTTTAATGTATATTATTTCTATATTGGAAAATAAAAAATTATAAAATATTCACATTATAATAACATAGCTTTTTAAATAAATGATATTTATTTGTAAAAAAGATATTTGAGTGTGAGTTAAACGACATAATCATCTTTTAAATATTTTTATACTTTAATATAATTTATTCAGTTCGTTATAAAAGATAAATCGAATCGCAGCGTAGCGCAAGCTCTTTTTCTAGCACTTACTGTACTAAAGACTCTCTCTTCTTTTAAAAAAAAAAAAAATCCCTCCCCGAAGTTAGGAAGCCCTTCTTGTTGCCGGCAGCACCGAGTTCCCGCCGTTTTTGCTCGGAGGGTTTCAGACTCCCTTCTTCTTCTTCTTCTTCTTCTTCTTCTTCAGCATTAGGAAGCCCTCTTCTTGTCTTCCTCTAATGGAGCTAGGAGCCGCTTCCTCTAAGCTTCTCTGCAGCACCGGCCTTTCGCTCGGCTGCGCCTCTTTCGCGTGGAGGACAGAGTCAGATAGCTCCGGAGCCTCCCAAGTGGCGGGCTTTCTCCAATTCTTTTCCTCGAAGAGTTTGCTCCCTCAGAGCTCTACAGAAGGACCACCATATCTCCACTGGCAGGGCTGCTCATGTATCTCTTTGATTTCTTAGAACTGCAGCTCTCTGTATGAATCTGCACAAAACTTTCAATTCATGTCGCAGTGTTGTAGGCGAAGTAGGCCGTAACTCTATTCATTTCCCGCTTAGTACTTTGACCGTATGGTTCTTCCCTTATCTATCGTCGATAACTATCTCAGCTTATCAGAGAAGAGCCATTCGCGACCTTTTTCTGGCATGATTAATCTTCCTATTGATATTTCTTAATACAATAGCTGGTATCAGTTTTTTATTTGATGGAATGCTGTATCGTGATTGGGGATTTTATTTTGATATCGAAAGCTTATTTTTGTCTTTCGGATTTTGGTTCCTCCCCTCAGGTGAGAGAGATACCTGCTCAACAATCTCAAAGTTTTGAGCTTTCCAGCTTTGACAGCTCTGTCCCTGTTGGATGGTCGATACTGGGGCAAAGTCAAGGAATTTGCTCCTTATATGAGTGAATATGGGTTGATCTACTTCCGGGTCCTTTCTGAGGTATTCCAGTATTCTCTACTCTGAAGCATTTATGTTCTTACCTTGACTGTTATGCAATCTTCATTGGTTAGTTTACAGTTCTCCACGGTGATACGATTTTATAGTCTAAGGCAATTGATTTGGTTCACTCCAAAATGTGGGACAGTATATGATAGCAAGGTAACAGCTTGGTCCTAAGCGGAGAGCTTTTGTAGGGAAATGTCTCTGCAATCCATGAATAATAGCTGCTCAGCAATTCCGTATCCAGGCCTTGGAAATATATTGAGCCGGCCCTTGTTTTCACACTCCTCCTGTGTTTTGGACATGGTTAAAGTCTGTTACTAAGAGCATGATGCTGAAAGTGGTTTGCTTCTGGTCCGAACTGTATGAAATTTGTACAGTATTCAGTTCGGTTCTTGGCCCTGTATAAGTTTCTGTAGTCTCTTGTCTGCTGCTAATTATGTTCGAGTCATTGACTGAAGCCCTCCAAAAGCTATAATTTGTTTACCCACTTCTCTGGATTGTTACAATTGGGCCTGTATTGTCCATTTCATAGATTCAAATTGCTGCAATTGTGATCTTACTAAAGATCTGCTAGTAATATCTGTTCTGACGAATTTTAAAGCTTATTATGTCTATTCTTATCTATGTTAAGTGGGCTTTGGGATACCACAGTCCAGGTCCCGAGAAATTTGTGGAAAACAACTTACTGGACATGTAGTCAGCTACACATCCAAGAGTCTTAATATCAGATCAATGATGGTATTCTTGGTTGATTAAGCTTCACTGCTCAAGCATTAATCCTTAGATCTATCAAGATCAGGACACGCGTCCATTTATCTGAGTTCTCTGGTCATATATGCAGTATGAAGAATCTTCCAGTTGTATGACTTTGAACAGAATCAAAGCTTGAGCTAACTATGTTCTTGTCTGCAGTATGACTTTCCTGTCAATATCTATCTGTGATATCCATCCTTGTTCTTTATAGATAAAGTTTTCCGGGGCACTGCTTCAGTGATTTCTCTTCTATGTCATCAGATCAAGTAGCTGCTAAAGCTATCAGAAATTCCAGAAGAAGTTGAAGTTCCAAGTTTCAGTGGTGAAGCTCAGTCTTTTCTGGAAGGAGTGGTTGATGGTTTTAACTTGGATGATGCTCAAGAAATTAAAAATATCGAGAGAATCACAAATCATGATGTAAAAGCAGTGGAATACTTCTTGAAGAAGAAATGCCAATCACAGCCAGAGATTTCTAAGGTGAAATCACTTGACTAATTCCCTGGTCATAGGTTGAGCTGTTCTTCCTTTCTCTTTCTCTTTCGTCAAGGAATATAATATAGATATATAGTGATTGGATTGTTAATAATTTATGTTTAGATTGCTAATGTGTATATAGTGATTTGGTGCTTGATCACTTTATAAGCAATTTTTCATGAAATGGCCATACATGTATCTGTCTCCCAGGTGCTTGAGTTTTTCCATTTTGCCTGCACCTCAGAGGACATAAATAACCTTGCCCATGCTTTGATGCTGAAAGAGTCCATGGATGAAGTCATGCTTCCTACAATGGATAAAGTGATCAGTGCCATAGCTTTAAGCTTTAATGGCTAAGAATAATGCTCACATTCCAATGCTTTCTCGGACACATGGTCAGGCCAAGCTTATTATTCACCAGATGTTCCTATTATTTCGCACTTATAGTGGCTACAGTGATTGAAAGTTGTGGAAGCGTGGAACAGTGAGGTAATTTTTCTTTCTTTCTTTTTTTTTTTTGGTTTCAGTGAATAAAAGTTGTGAATGTGCTTTCATTTACTTGTAGCCTGCTTCATCGACAACTTTAGGAAAGGCAATGGCAGTTTTTGCCGTCAGGTTGAGCAGAGAAAGGACGAAAGTATCTCAGGTTGAAATCATGGGGAAGTTTGCTGGTGCAGTTGGGAGCTACAACGCACATCTTTCTGCCTATCCTAATATCAGCCGGCCGGATGTGGCCGAAGAATTTGTCAAATCTGTTGGATTGAACTTTAATGCTTACGTGACTCAGGTTCGTAAGTTATATTTATTGTATCTCATGTTGTAACAATGATTTGTGAAAATACCTCAACTAGACGAAACATCCCTTCATAAATTTTCTAATATCATTGCGAACTAAAAAAGACGTGTTTAATAAATGATGTATCTTGAAGCCATGGAACTTTTTTGCTTTAAACTTTCCCTTTTTCTCCCTATGAGCAGATAGAACCTCATGATTACATGGCAGAACTGTTTGATTCAATCACCAGGTTCAATACCATACTGATTGATTTTGATCGGGACATCTGGGGTTACATTTCACTGGGATACTTCAAGCAGTTGATGGATGTGATGTTTGTAGTTTTCATCCTTGTTGTCAAATCACTAGGCAAGTGAAGTTATTTTGTTTCCATATTTATTGACAGATTACAAAAGCGGGTGAGATTGGGTCGTCAGCCATGCCCCACAAAGTAAATCCCATTGATTTTGAAAATAGTGAGGGTAATCTTGGCAAAGCCAATGCTGGTCTATCTTTTCTGGGCATGAAGTTGCCCATTTCTTGGTGGCAGGTGAGACTGATTTTCTCTCTTTCAAGTTCTCTTCTCTAACATGTTTGCCACTACTGCAAGCGGTGTTTTAGTGTACATAGTGATGGAAACTTTCTGTGGTGACGGAAGTAAATAGGCTAATTAACCAATATAACCTTCTGGTATGAATTTCAGCGTGACTTGACTCATTCAACTGTTCTGAGGAACATGGGTGAAGGACTGGGGCATTCTCTTCTTGCTTATAAGAGTGCATTGCGGGGAATTGCAAAACTTCAGGTGCCCTTGTAATTCACAGCAGGATTATTGCTGTTTCAACTTTTGCAATCTTCAACAGGCTTAAATATGGAATTTCATTTCCCTTTTATTTAGGTCAATGAAGCGCGTTTGAGTGAGGATTTGGATCAGTCATGGGAGGTACTTGCTGAACCAATACAAACGGTACGTGAAATATCTCCATTTTACTGAAAGGACTCTTATTCATCGCAATAATTTCATGAAGAGATTAGATGCTTGCTAATGCTACTCTCTTTTCATTTTGGATTTAGGTTATGCAAAGATTCGGGGTTCCTGAACCGTACGAAAAAACTGAAGGAACTGACCAGAGGAAGAGCTGTTTCTGAAGAAAGCATGAGGGAGTTCATAGATGGACTGGTATTAACCGATGAAGTGAAAACAAGGCCTCTGAAATTGATCCCTCATTCTTATACCGGGGCAGCAGCAGAGTTGGCTAGCAATGTGGATATAGCCATAACTTCGGGGAATAGGATGAAGGTTCTATGAACTGAGACTGGACCCAAATCTCTGGGAATTTTGGCTGCTGTTGTTTGAAGAAACAGTATTTAAGGGTTGTTGAGATTGTCTCTTCTTTTGTTGATGTGCTGAAACAGTGAGGGACAAAGCCCTGAAACAGGGGATGAAATGAGAGGTATTGAGAATATTTTTAAAATATTCTCAAATTTTGGAAAGAAAATTTTGGGAATGTCCTGGTTCTTTGATAATGAAGAAAGGCTGTCCTTGTCTGCTGCAGATCTATCTGAACAAGAGCTTCTGCTGGCTCCATCGACAAGGCAAACCTTGTAATGAAACATCCAATCCCAAAAACTGTACCTAAGTTTGCTTTTTTCTCAATTAGCTTTACTATAATGCAGGATCCAGTCTATGAGTGTTTGCTTCAGAATGCTTGTTGAAGTGACTCGCGGGTGTCGCTTTCCCCATTCCTTTGCTTTGCTGTCTCCAGCTCTGCCATGGCTTCAACTGAGGTTACTGGACATTGGGTGAGCTGAGCCTTGTCTGCTATGTGGGATGCTCAGTTTTGTTCTGAATTGTCTCTAAATGGTAAAGCAGAGGAATCAGCCCCTTCTCAAACTGCGCAGCTCCAGCACTGTCCTGAAGCAGACATATTTGTCAAAGTCACGAATGTATAGTGTACAACATGGCTGGGTATATGTCGTTGGATCCCAGCCAGGATCCTCACATTTACGCATTCCGTTGGGTTAGTTCGAGTCCCATTGAAAGTCAAAGCAACCATGCAGGTCGTCCACTTCAACAAAGACATGCAACCAGGCTGCCAAAAGGAAATATTAATGGGAAAGTACAAGGTACCTGTAAAAGGAATATTAAAGGGAAAATACAAGGTACCTGTGAAAACTCGGACCAAGCATCTTGGGTAGCCCCGAACTTTCCGGTACTCTTGTGTCCCACTTCGTTCCACTGCCGCTGGTAATTTGCACCTGCTCCTCCATTGCTGCTTCCTTCCATCGCAGTGATTGTTCTACTGCAATCTATCAAACCCCGAGCCTTATCCTCCAGAGGCGATGGGCACTTGTTCTTTTTTTTGCATTCCCTTCTTTAGTGTGAGTATTTTGATTTGTATTAGGCTTCCTGTATTCATCACACAGAAACTCACTGATTCATCCTTCCCACAAAAATTTGCTAATTCATCCGACCCACTTATGTTCGTGCCTTGCCCATCCTTCCCACAACTTCTGAAATCGCCTGCAGAAGAAGAGTGAATGTCTTCCGCTCTATTCATCTCTCACATGCAAAATCTGAGTGGACAGCTAACGTTCTGATACTCCATCAATCGAAATATGTCCACCACGGCATCAAACATGCTCGGATTTGGACAATCCATGGTTCCTTTCATGATGGTTAAATTGCTGCAAAGTCCCTTTGGTAGTGAATAATACATGTGGCTTCAAGAGATAAGCCTCTGTTCATTCGAATGGAAGATCTTATTTCACGACAAATGCAGTGTGACCACAAATAAAATCCAAAGCAACAAGCAAGGGAGAAAAATATAAGTTTCATTTCACTAATTAATTGATCAGTATGAGAAGTGGCAATAACAGATTTGAGTCTCTGATGATAGTCCAATTCTACAACCATTTTCGAACAAAAGAATATATGGAGAACAAAATGATAGTAGCATACCTCAGCCAATTCCAAAGGGAGAGAACTATAACAGAAAATGGCAACAAAATATGCCGCTTATTCGGTTTTCTACCTATCCTTCCAACTAAAATCTCCGTGTTTCAATTTCTGATACAGTGGAAACTACCTCCGGGCTTCGTTCGAGAGGAGAAGTTTTGAATGCCATAAAGGACTCTTCCCGAGATGCAGCCCAAGTGAAGCTATTAAGTGTATGTTGGCGAAACTAGTGAAAATAAGGAACGCTGAGACCCTTCCTAGAATTAAGTAGTTGATCACTTGCTCCTTTTCTTTGCCTCACTGTAAAGGATAACTCCAAAGACAGTCAAGGCATAACCAAGCATCCCGGTGACAGATACCGGGTTCCTGAAAATGAGTATTGAGACCACTACTGCAACAGCACCCTTTGCATTTCCCAAAACCTGATGGAGCAAAAACAAAAAATCATCTCTCATCATGTCCTCAGAGATGGTTTAGGGCACTGCAGTAAGAATGGGAAGGGGTTTCTTGAGCTAGACTAGGAAACAAGATCATCAAATCATCTCCTGAGATGCTAATCGAATGCATTATTATCTTCACATAGATCAATGCAATTCTTTCCACTCTAAAAACGGTTCAGTTTAATCAAGAAGTATATCCAAATCATGCAAAGATCAGGTCCAATAAAATTGGTCTCAATGCATAAAGGAATTCCTACACTTGATTTCATAAAATGCCATTCGAAACCATGGGAACAGTGTGATCTGGAAGAGGTGTATACCTGAAGCGTTAGTGCACTTGTATGTTTCGTCACCAGAAAGTTGGTCAAGTTCACAAGGTATGCCAATGCTGAATTGAAAAGGAGATACCAAATGATCTTGAAATCTTCTCTTGCAAGAGCCAGAGTGATGCCGACCACATTTTCCTCCATTATAAGTGTTGCGGGAAGAAGAAATACGACGGCAATCGGAGCCATGTACAGAAGCAGATTCATGGAATTCAGCTTCTCCCTGTAGTGAAGGAAAAAAAGAAGAGTCTGTCAAAACCTGTGATTTCCTATTTAACTAAAATAAGCCTTTCACCCTACTTTCTTGAAGGGGGGAAAAAAAGCTTTTGGACCATTTAAGGTGCATGGCATAACGTTCCTCATAGACCAACAAAATTTCTTTATATTTTGTATGAATCGATCCTTTCTTTCTAGGTCATGTTATGTCTCAACACCATCTTAGCTAGTGTAAAAAAAAAGTAATATATGAGATAGATTATAATTCTTAAAGCCTACCCTTCAGAAGAAAGTAAGATTCCCTGAAGAACAGATTTGAGAGCTCTGGCAGCTGTAGCCGCAACACATATAATGAAGCCAAAAAGATGGAAACTCGGCTCACCCTGTTGTCACAAAAAATGACGTGAGATGTGGCTACTGACAGATAAGTAATTATTAAGGATTTATTGCCCATAGTGCAGGGACAAAGCAGAGAAATCAATACTACAAAGAACAAAGAATGAGATAGAAAGTCTGACGGCTTTATATGCTTTCCAAAAGCACCCAAAAAAAATCAATCACACTCAGAAAAATGCTTTCCAAAAGCACCCAAAAAAAATCAATCACACTCAGAAAAATATCGGAAATCTATATTTAAACACATCCTATCCTATCACAAATGAACTTCTCAACAACATATAGTGACAGGGTTTCATAGGGCTCATGGAACCATCCATAAGTAACGATTGCTTCACAAGTCTCCAACTTTCTAGATTAACTAATGTCAAAGAGCCAAATTCCATCTCATCATATTCACTTTTTAAGTTTTCATATGTGGAACTCATATCTTTCAGAAGCAACCACAAAGATTGCAGACAAGGGGGGCTGCAAGGTGTCTACTTTCACATAAATTGAGTCCAATTATCCAAAAAGTCCACATTTTCAAGTCCCTGCTCAACTCTTCATATGAAGAACCCAACAAGCCATAAAATCCAGTATTGTCCGAAATCAATTAGACAAATAAGCAAACCAATCAATACTGCGAGCCAGAAATTAGCTAAATTTAGGAGCATCAATAAGCGGTAAGCAGTAGCATACCCCGCTGGCAATGATAACCCCAGTAACGACCGGAATTAGCGTAATGTAAGTCAACCAAGCCTCCCGCTTGAGAGTTATCAAGTAGGCGAACACGGCAGTGAAGAAGGGCGTCGTGGCCCCCACGGCCTGGTTGAAGGAGACGGGGAGGAACCGGAGCGAAATATTGCCAAAAACAACAGAGACACAGAAGACGAGGCTTAGCGCAGCGATCTTCAGGAACTGGAGCCGCGATCGGATGGTCTGCATAGGGACCATCTTCATCCAAGCTATGGCGACGTAGCTGAGGAGGGAGCAGGCCGTCATGTGGCACATGGTGAGGAAGATCGGGTACTTGAAGCCGTAATTGCTGAGCAGGTACTTGTTGAGCAGCAGGACGCCGATGTTCGAGGAGTACCAGGAGCTGACGAGGCCGACGGTGAACAGCCTTCCGGGAGCCTTCATTGCTGCAGATCGAGGGACGCCGCCGGCAGCACTCGGTCTAAAAGCTAGCTCTGACCCGGACCCGGTCAAATCAGGCTGATCCGTGGGCAGCGCGTCATCAGAAGGAGAATTGCCAGAAGATGGAGACAGAGCAGGCGAGCTCCGAAGAAGGGATCTGTGCTTGCAAGCAGCAGCGTAGGATCAGAGATGAGGAATTCTCAGCGGCGTTCCTGCACAGAAATGCTAGAGAGAGAGAGAGAGAGAGAGAGAGACAGAGAAGGCAGCAAACGCTCTAGGGGAGATCGTTCCCCGTCGATCTGTGCGTTATTATTTGTTTTATTTACTCCGCTCTTCTTAATTCTCTAAATTATAATTTTCAAACTCGAATTTAAAATAATAAACCAACTTAGTTATTTATTAATAATCATTTATACAGTCAGTTGTTTCGTGTAATTTCAATGAAATTTTTGATTTCATGACATTTGTACAGGTTTCTATTGCATGAAAGTGGCTGTTTTGTTGTTAGGCGGGAAGGCTTTTTATTTATTTAAATAATGAGATATATTTGGAGTACGGGACCTGACTAGTCCTACGAGACCCATGAATACCCTGCAAACCCACCATGAGTCCGAGTAGGGTGAGTCCACGCTCCCGCATGTGCAGTTGGCCTTAAAAGGTTTTTGCACCCTAATGGTGACTTGAACCCCAACCTCAACGAGTATCGCTAAGTCAACAGAACACCTCACCATCCGATAAGTGTCTTCAGTTGGGTGATTATACCACATTAATATTGCTTACGTGATATATCAGTTCAATAAGAATTCACTATTGTATATTATTTCTAATTATGGTTCGCCATTTATTTAAGATTTTTTTTATATTTTTTAAAGATTTTTTAAGATTTAATAACCATAATTTTATAATTATTAATTACATGTCAAGTCGTGATTGGACGAATTACGTAGTATGACTGACACATTGAAGACTTTCTCCACCACCCGGGCTGACCTCGATGGATTAGGAAGGCAATTAATTACAATTAATAAATGAGTAAACACTGGGAGTTTCCCTTTTATTTTGGGGCCAGTTAGTCTTGCATATTTTTTCATATTTAGAAACGTGGAAAACAAAACTGGGATGTGTACGTCCTTCCTTAAATGGTTCTCATTTAAATTAGTTAAATTTTTAAATAATTTTAAATTAGTTAAATTTTTAAATATTAAATGATATATATGATATTACATGCTCGGAATTGTACAAGACAAATTCTTTATGTGAATCTCTCATTTCTTATTAAGTGCAATACTCCACATGTTGATCCCCTCCCTCTGATTCCTTTCCTCCCTTTTCTAATGGTTTCAATCCCCACGGGATCGGGGAAATCGTTGACCTTGTCGCGTGAGATCTGAAGTGAAGGCCCGATTAACCAGGCGTTCATTGATTAAGAAAAATAAAACTACTTTAAAATAAAAATAATTACAATAACTCTCATCAGTAATTAATATCAATTTACTCATTTGATAATTATCAACACTTTCTTTCAAGTTAGGTCTCAAACTTCTTCATTATTGGCCGTCTGTATCATTAGTGGGTCAGTTCAACTTAAGTCTAAATTCGTAATTCATAAGAACTCATTGAATTTTTTAATAAAAAAAAGGAGAAGTGCGTCTACTACCCCACTACGTAATATTTGAACTAATATGCAAGTATATCACACTCAGCACTTCCAAGAATTGAATTTATAAATATCATATGATGCATAAAAAAACTTGTAGTCCTGGCTGGCATAATTGTAGCATCCCGAGAGTAAAGGCTAACTTTTAGGAGGGTTGACTCTAAAATTCCCAGATTCTTCCCCCCACCTAAAATTAGGCAGTTAACCAGATTTCCTACCAATTCAGAGACTTCTCAGTCAGTGGCTGCTAGTAGAAAACCATAAAACCGATCTCCAGCAAAGCCATACAATACAAGTAAAGAAACAAGTTTTCTCATTAATAGAAGATGTGGGCAACAAGTCAACCAATCCTAGAACTCGGGTAGATAATGCAAATGAATGTTATAATGGCCAATAAATCCCTTCCTCTATGTTCGTTATCCGTTCATTATGAGATTGGGAAAATTTCAAGAATCGCGATAAGTTGGAGAACTATTTATAATTACTAATAAACATGGAAGGCTAAAATGGAAACAGTGTTCCTAAACTGAATCCCACAAGCAAAGGTCATTTCCTTCTAAATCCCCTTCTAGGAGTGTCAGCTAGACTACGCTCATAAGAAGTAACTTGCTTATCTCATTGGAATCACGCATTCCTAGAACTGAAAGGAAGATGAAACGAGATTGAGCTCAGCATAATCCATTAGAATCATAAAGGATACTAATGTTTAATCATTTTGGATAACAAAATTTCTTTTAGTTGAAGAATGCAGAAATATTAAGCTCACAATGACACTGAAATATGGGTCCTCCCTCTGGCCACAAAACAACTTGGCATAGATGTCCTCAGAACTGCAAGAGGAGAGATACTAACCATTGGCCTGTTAAACCGTCAAGCTGTTTAACAAGAATATTACATAATCAGCATTTAATCATGAAGATCATACATGAAACAGGCAATAACAGGCCCACAAGAATGTATGTTATAAACATATAATCAAACACAAAAGATGCAAGCTTGATATGTAAATGAGCTAGTCCATAGGGGAAGACCCAAATACAGGTATGGGAAATGAACCCATTATAATTGTTGATTTGATCGTGAAGATATAATGCAAAAACAAATGCTATCCAACGTTATAACCAACTGCTAACAATAGCAAATAGTCATGGTTTCTGAGAAATACAAACAAAGTACTGCATCAACTGCAAGGCATATACTAGGATAATTTATTTCCACAGGTCGTTGAAGCATGCTCATTAATTATTGTGACACTACTAATATATGAACTATGGATTTCGCATGTACCCCTTAGAAAATGGTCAAAGAGAAAGTAACGGTACTCAATTTCAATCATTAAGAGTAGGATAGAAGTTTCAACATACCTTATATGTTACTGGGGTACATGAAAACTCTAACTCTAGCACCCTACAAAAGAAAGAAGATTCCGAACTCGAGATAAAACATATGAAACAAAAAGAGTAATCCACACAAATAGCTTTCCTCAAAAGAATCAATTATCATACCATGGACTTCGGAGGCAAATTCGATTTGAATTTAGCACGGACCACACCACTGTTACCATGAGGCCTCGTGACCTTGCCCCAAATGCATCGGTAGTGAGTACCATTCTTCTTAACCTTGGCCTTATAAATATATGCCATTCGCTTCCCACAGTACCATGCTACCTCTTCTTTAGTGTTTACCCCCTCAATCTGAATCAATGATGTGTTCGGGTATTGATTCGACTTTGACCTATTTCAAACAAAGACACTGGCCCAATAAATCATAATGGACCTCCACAACATTTCAACGGTTCCTCTATTCTATCTAACCATCTAAAAGCGATAATCTTTAATGGGAATCAGCTTCTTTCGTAATTGCGCCAGTAAAAGCTACAAGTTCGAAATCTCCTTCTGATTTTCTATACGAGTCTACTGATTCAGGGAGAACAAGCAATTAATTAATCAAATGCAGCCGCTCCAGCACCGAATTATCAACATGAAAATGATCGAAAAACACAGGCATCAACAGTACATAAATTAAGGATAAATATTCAGGAGATCACTCGTCCTCACCTCTTGTATCCGAGGACTGTTCCTCTAACATAGAGCCTGGAAAAGAGAGACAGGTGAACGCAGAGTCAAGGACCACGATTTAGAAGAATCAGAAAAGATTAAAGCTCCACATGGAAGAAAATAGATGTCGAACATGGATTGGACAGATAGATACCTGACTCGTTCCCCTTGACGCCCCTTCACCATCTTCGCTCCTCGGCCTGCTCCCTGCTGCTTCCTCCACGGCTCAGTTTCAGAAGCCTTGGCTGGGAGGTCGAAAAACCCTAGGCAGGGAGCGGTGAGTTTATAAATAGCGGGCCGAGGAAGTGTGAATTTACTGGGCCAGGGCCCATTAACATGGATGGGTGATGGGCCTGTGGTCTGTCGGGCCCAACGCCTTCGCCTTTCATTCTACACATCAAATATGCAATTGTTTTTTCATTCGTTGTCATTGACATCGGATGCTGTTCACCCACTGATAACCAACACACTCCCATCATAATACATAATTCACCTTACCCCAAACCAACCAGACTTGCACTCTTCCAACATTAGTTGATAACCTCTCCAAATCGGTTGAACTTACAATACGAACCAAATTTCCCACTTCGGAAAATACGACTTGCTTAATTTGTTAGGCAATTGTATCTCGTAAAGTGCATAAATACTGGGAGGAAAGTGAACAAGAGAGTACAAAGGTTCGAAAGAAGACCACAGGATGAAAAATTGTGAAGAATGCTTACAGTGACAATGATCCGAAGCAATAAGCTGCTTTTAAGTTTTCCATTTATCTCTTGAGATAATATATACCCGAAAGCCACAAGAAAGTGATATCTTTCAGAGTGCGATAGCATCAGCTTAACTAATCAACTATACCAATCGAGGAAGAGTATTGAAAAGGTCATCACGAACAGGAAGAGCAAAAGGAAAGTCCTGCTACTGCTATTTCTTTCGATGGCTTTGGAAAGTTCTCTGTTTCCCAACTCCACATTCTTCGTAGCTTCTACGGCCTGCAAGAGAACAAAGGGTAAAAAATCTTGCCACTGGTAGTTGGACTTGCGCCGAATGGCTGATACTGGAAATGATCAATATTAATACACCACATCAAATATACATAGACGGAGGAGCACCTGGCTTCTTTTTGACCATGAACTGACACTACAACAAACCTCTACATTACATGTACATGGGAAAAGCCAATGCCATGCGAAACTCAAGAGAAGACCAAAAAAGAGAAGGACGAATGTGAGTCTTTAAACGGGCACGGCATGTCTGAACATAATGATATTTAGAAGAATGAGACGACAACAGCATAGAAAGAATAATTTCTGACCTGCTCATAAAGATGCTCAATCTGTTGGGCTTGCTGCAAAACATGTGTAGACATTAGGTGATTCAATGCGGACATTTCCACCATCTTCGTCTCTGTTTCTTGGACTGCATCGAGTAGGCTAGTCAACTCTACCTGCAACCCAAGGCAATGAAACACTACCTGTGATGTGTTGAAAAGCACTTTTTTCGTTTATGAAAAATGAGCACAAGGGCTATACTGCAGTTTTACCTGAAGGGCCTGTGTCTCGTCATCCAAGTGTTGCTGCTGTAATCGAAAGTGCTCTTGTTTAATTTCCTCTGGCTCCTTGAGCTCAATGTTATCTGTTTTTGAATTATCATCGATGGACTTTGAAGTTCTAGCCCTATTAAGTCTTTGTCTTGGCATCACCTTACTGATAGTGTCCTGGAAGCGTATGGCTCTTAGCTGATCAAACTGTGCTGTTACCGAGTGGAGCTTTTCGCTTAAAATCAAAACCTACAATTTGTGGTTGCATCAAATAACTCATTAAACCACATGTTCGGACAGCAAAAGCATTCTCCCCCTTGAATAAGCATTCAGTTTCACTTCAAGCTTAACAACAGGCTAAACACTACATGTTGCTGAATTAGAGTACTATTCGATATGAGACAAGATAATCTTACCCCTCCCTGTTTGTGTGCTATAGTATCAGCATTTGAAACATCAGCCTTAAGGCCAAGCCATCCCTTTGAGTTAGTTTCCTCTTCAGTTATGGTCTTTTGCAGGATATCAATTTGTTCTTTGCAAGCTTTAATAAAAGCAGTCACCTGCATCAAGTTAATTCTTGTTATAAGAAAATAAACAGGTGACAAATTACCTCAAATCAATCTCGTAAATATCTAGAAACACGTGCCTATCAATATTAAGTAATGAAATCCACATAATATAAAGAAGCTGCATAAGACAACATTCAATTACATAACAGAGAAAACAGATTCATTTTTAAACCTTAAATTAAATACATTATTAATGTACACGAAGTAGGCGCAAAAGTACAATAGATAAAAGAGAAAACAAATTTAAACCAACACATTACAAGCATAGATTATGAAACATACACAGCATTGAGCACAAACAATAGTTTGATAATCTGTTGAGGACCGCCATGCAAAGGACCTTAAACTTGCAAGATGGACTTACTTCATGTTCGATGCTATCTCTCTCCTGTTCAGTAGTGCGGTGTTGGTCCACATAATCCTTCCTATGCTTTCTCATAAACTGTTCCAAAGCTACAATGCTTTCAAGCTATCAAGACATGGAAAGGCAAGACAAAGTTAGCCGACAAAAGCCCAAGATTGTCCTAAACTACTTTATCCTCTCAAAGGACAAGGAAACACTAATGTTTTCTTCAAACCAACCCTGACCAAGTGTTTTACTAAACTGGTACAATAACCAGAATAAAGGATTGGAAGATACCGTTTTTAGTGCAGCTTTGGTGAAAGCTGTTCTTTCCCAAGGTTTGTGGATTATAAAAGACGCCATAATAGCAGCCAATTTGGACTGTGAAGGAGAAACATAAACCTCAATTAGAAAGGGAAGCTAGAGCAATCCAATACATGCATTACATATCGAAAAACACGAGTAAACAAACGCATAGTCTGTTATTCTCCCATATATTTCAGAACAAGCGTAAGTTGGTCTTCCTACCCAAATGCATCATCAGTAAGGATAAGAAGGTCTTCCAGTGGATATAATACAGGGGAAAAATAGAGGCAGTAGAGCTGGCAATTGATGGACAATATCATAATTGTGCTATTAGCATATTGGTGTTAGCCAGCCCAACTCTCAAGGTGCGGAAGCCAGAAATGAGTATTTTCAAAAGAAAAGGTTAATAACTCTCACAAGATAGTCTTTTATAGTTCACTACACATATAGAAGTTTGACCAAGGTTGAATGAAATTACACCACCGTTCCAAAAACTAAAAAAATCTCACAAAAGATTCTGAATCAGGGCAGTTATTCTAAATGAATTGGCAGGTCATGAGGGAACTAATACCAGAGGCTGAAGGCAGCTTTCAGGACTGCATAAAGACAACAGCAACTGACTAATGAAATTAGTCATCGGAAAAATGTCTTATGGTGTTTCTCTCATTCAGGAAGCCATCTGTTTGCAATCTATTACTTCGATATGAACATTCAGTGGGTTTACAGAATCACTCCTAATACACCATAACTAAACACCCATTTAACCTATATCTCACAAAAGGCATTCCATTTCCCAATAAAAATAAGAAGCATGAATGAAGAACAAAGCGAACAGGAAGAACAATAAAACCTCATTGTAGCCCAAATTCACAGCAGTGTAACCTATATCTCACAAAAGGCTTTCCATTTCCCAACAAAAACAACAAACATGAATGAAGAACACAGCGAACAGAAAGAACAATCAAACCTCACTGTAACCCAAATTCACAGCAGTATGACGAACTGCATCCTTAAAATCCTCCGTTCGATCCCTATATTTAGCCATTTGCTGACGCGTTTGCCGCAGAATTCTCCACAGAAAGTCCCCCCCACTGAGCTCTCAAAGATTCATCAACGATCGACAAGCCACACGATCCCAGCGATAAGCTTCATCAAAGCAGTAAAGGAACCTTCATTGCCCCGATCGGAAAGCAAGCTTTGAACTCAACAATACAGCACAACTTCAAATTACACATTGGTCAAAAATCCTCAAGACCTGAATTCGAGAATAAAAGGATCGATCGCACCGACAAAGAGCGGGAGGGATTACCGTTTTTTCTCGTGCCAGATCTTGAAGATGGGATCGAGAGCCGCCGCCTAGTGGCAGAGCCCCTGCCGACGAGCTTGGTCGGGGCGGAGGAACGGCAGACAGACGGTGGAGGAAATGGGTTCAAGGAGAACTGACGGGCCGGGAGAGTTCCTCCCGAGGAAGTCTGTTCCGCTCGGGAAGAGAAAAGTGGTTTTACTTTTATTTTATTTTGGTTTATTTCTCGTCAAATGTAAACAATAATAGCCAGCAACAGTTGTTGTATTGATATTTTTAAAATTATTTTATACCTCATTTATTAATAAAATTATCGATTAAAATATTTATAATTTAAAAAGAACTTTATTTTTAATAAATTAGTCTGAACATAATTAGTTTTCAGATTTTAGATGTCTACAACAGATTAAAAAAATAAGAAATAAAAAAAATGTTTTCTGATATGGGATGGGATGATCCCTCTTGTAATGTCTCGAGTTAGGATGTGAGAAATATTAACCGATTTTTATTTAAATGTGACTAATTGGTATTCATTTTATTTTTATGTTTCTTTTTTATAAATAAATTAGGATAAAATTAATGAGCTAAACTATTAACTAGGCTCAGGTTTGACAAGATCGAGCCCGGTAAATTGAGAAAATTGTATCGTGCTTTTAATTCTTATCGAGAGAACGGAAAATTTAAGATATTATTGCAAAAAATACCCAAAAAATAAAAATGCAAGAACTGCGAGTTGGAGAAAAAAAAAAGTTAAAATAACCCTTTCCTATTTCTGTGGAATTTCGAGCTAACACGAATAATTTAAGCTGCGACCTGACTTGACTAGATACAAGAATATCGTTAGACATCAGCGAAAAGATTGTATGTCTTGGAGTCCACGGCAATGAGCCTGATGGCAGCGATGGCGGCGGCGACGGACATGCACCCGAAGAAGCAGACGTTGAGCCAGTGCCAGGACTTCTGAAGAGAGTTAAGCTTGTTGTGCTTGGCCCTGAGGTACATGTGGTTGGCGAGTATGAAGGTGAGCGGGAATGTGCTGATTGCCCCGGTGAGGCTCTCGAAGTCCCCGAGGAAGGGCAGGAGGGCCGATACGAGCGTGTTGATCGTGAG
This sequence comes from Lagerstroemia speciosa, assembly GCA_037672795.1. Lineage (NCBI taxonomy): Eukaryota > Viridiplantae > Streptophyta > Magnoliopsida > Myrtales > Lythraceae > Lagerstroemia > Lagerstroemia speciosa. The sequence goes on along the minus strand of CM075290.1, from coordinate 10,325,557 downwards.
GTAACCTCCCCTGAAGAGGATCCGGAACGAGAGGTTCTTTGGCTTCAGAGCGCTCCCCTTGATACCAAACCGGGTGTCCATGTACTCGTACATCGGGCTCGCAAAAATCTATGGATACAAACCGCAGCAAGGCAGATATTGTAGAGTTAGTCAACATCCAGAAGATTAAATCGAGGGATTCAAGCAGTGAACGGGATGTACGTGTAAGGAAATAACAGTTTGCAGGAAGGCTGCGACATTTGCAACTGTCTTGAGCCAGATGGGTCCATTGACACTGTTGAGGAGATAGGTCGAGGTTGAAGAACCGTAAGCCCAGTAACCTACAAATGTAACTGCATACATCGGTAGAAGGCCGACCGTGAATTGGAAGTAGAGAGCCTTCAGCATGTTTTCCACAACAGGCCGCTTTATAGTTGCCTGGCACCAAAAATAAAGTTTCAGCGATTCTGGTGACTTGCATTGATTGCCTATTGATCAGCCTCCAAAATCAAGATCGTATCAGGAAACAGAATAGAACACAAGATTGATATATTAACCCAAGAAGAGTAGCTTGCTTGGCTTCTTTGCTTCTTTTAAGGATGGCTTGTGGGTTGTATAATTTCTGAGGAATACCTGTATCTCGGGAAGCATTCCAGTGTTGTATGCAAATACGAGATTAGCAGAAGCACCAATTGTCGTGAAGATCCGGCTAACACCTGTTCCCGAGATGCTATAGTCCCTCGGTGGAGAATTGATTCCTGCAGAACAAGAGTGGAGTTTGTCGTTAGCACTGCTTACTTTTCGAACTTGTTTCTTTTCATTAAGCAACTCAAATTGGAGACTGCAAATTGTAAAAAGCCATTGGAGCTTACCATCCTTTAGGGCCAGGACAAAGGCTATAACAATATAGACCAAACTGAAGAATGTCGAGAACCCAAGCCAAATCCTCAGGGCTGACAAATGAGGTATTCCGATTGCAAACATCGCACAGACAAATCCAGTGATTGCTATGAAATAAGGGAGCTTCATGACGTGGTCATCCCGATAGAGAACATAAATTGCCTGTACATATCCATGGTTCACATTCGAGGGCAAGAACAATGATTTATCAGCTATCCTTTGAGGAAATTCAAATGATCTTTTCCAAATAGAAAACTCGAAAAACTCAGTGATGCAGAGCAGGCCAAGAGCTCGAATTCTTAACCTTCAAAGCAGAACCAGCCAAAATAATGAAGCCCGTGTTGATCATGAAAAGATTAACATACTGCAACCCCCATGTCAGAGAATAAGCTTTCCTACCTACAGCAAACCCATATAGAAGAACATTTAGCAGAGGCAAAAATCAGATTGTTGCGCTCGATAAGAGTTGCATGCCCGTTATGTTCACCTACCATATATGTGTCCTGCCAGATCTCTGTATCTGATGTGCCTCTTCCCACCGAACACATGAAGTTTCGCGATAAGCATATTTGCGTAGAGCGAGATTGCTGCTGCAAGAATCAGCCCGATGACTCCTGGGGCCCATCCTAGCGGTACCATGACTGTCCCGGAGTATCCAAGGACAAACACACTGTTTATTCCCGTGGTGAGGATGAAACTCACCTGAAGCCATGAGTCTGCAACAAAATTCGAAACAAGAATTTTCACAAATCCGCTATTTAAGTCTTAATATCCAACTTCCGTTTTTGACATGCAGGATCAAAGATTCAAAATACAAGTTAATTGAGAAAATGTTTGGGCTCTGTTTCTTTTTTCAGGCAGCATCGGAGACATCCAATTGGGCAGTCCATACAATCATAAGTCACAACAATTACCTCTCAATCTTCCAAGAAACAGGAAAAAGAAAACGTTTTTCCATCTGGGCTACCTACAGAGAAATTGCTAACAAAACAGACAAGCAAAACAATCAAACCATACAACAATTAATATGAGTATCAGAATATGAATCATGAATAAGTTTTTCGACGTCAATTTAAGATTCCTGGTTTCTCATGGAGAAGGCATACAAATCTCCGCGACAGACAGGTAAACAGTGAAGGGGAAGAAAAGGAGGGGGAAACAGGGCAAAAGGACAAACAACAAGTGAAGAGGAAAACATCAGTACATCGTACATAAAAAAAAAATATATTCTTCCAGAAAACAATGTATCTCATCAGTGAATTCTACCCAAAAGAAAACAACTTCCAGAAAACAACTATCCATCCGAGGCAAACACGGAATAAGAAACACCAATAGCAGGGAATCAAAAAACAGTCTTTTCTCGCCTTAACTTTCTGCAGCAAACCCAAATTCCCAATACCCTGTTCACGATGGAGAATCAGGAAGCGAATCCAAAAAGTTAGCCTGAAAAAACGGAAGCTTGAAGAGAAAGGATGAGATATCCATTGAAGGTCATACCGCTGCTGATCTGATGAGCGGTTTCCGGAACTTCGATTCCCAACTGCTCTTCGTCGTGGACCCTCCCGCCGTTGCCCGACTCACCGCTCCCCATTGTGGAGATTTCTCCTCCTTCTAATTCGACTAACCAGAGGAGGGGCTCCGCCGCCGATGACTGTTCCCGTGCCTGAGCAGAGGCATTCGACCCAACGGCCAGCGTTCCCTTCTTATATATGGGAGGCCCCTCCCCTGCCCTGCGGTAATCCCCAGCGAATCTAGAAGCCTATTGAAGGAGGTTGATCCTGATTGGACTGTCCTATTACAGTCCGACCACCCCCGACACTAAAATTGGAATAAAATTAAATTCCAAAAACGCGAACTTTAATCGAATTAGCAGCGTCCTGAAGAGAATTGAGAGAGGGAATCCTTAAAAAGGAGGAATGTATTCTGTTCTCACCTCACCGTGTGCCCTGTTTGTTCGACATGAGGGTATATAATCATTGTGGGGGCCGACGAAAGAGCCATTGCGCGAGCCGGAATCGACCGGACCCACCATTCTCAGGAATAAATCTTGAAAAATCTGCAAAAATACAACAAATAATAAAAAGTAAAATATAATAATTTAATTAAAATATAGATAAATTCAAAAAAATTTTACAAATAAGAGACATGACTGTCTCCCACACCCTCTAAATTCACACCTATCATTAGAATGGTTCCATAAGATTTTTTTTTCATATTTGTTAGTCATAATGAATTTTTTTTAATGTTTATCCACTTGTTATTCTATATTCTTATTCGATCTAAAAATCTTTTTAGATTAATTATTCCCTCAATCTCCCGGAGCTTTCAAAGAATGAGGTACTCCAAAAAAAAAATTATTAAAAAAATACTGAATGGAGTCATCGTGATATTTTTATAATGCCACCTCAACCACGGCCGCCACGTAACACTCAGATTTTTGCGTTCGATTCGAAGTTTTGACCATATTACTCTTCCGGTTTTCACATTTGAATTCGTCGCATTACTCTTTTATGAAATTTTCATCTTCTCAAAAATGAATTTTTGTCACGACACGGAAGTCCAATTAGAGCAAAGCCCGGAAACGTTTTCTGAAGGGAGGGAACATCGGAAGACATTGTTACCAAAACGTAATCGGACGTGTGAATCGCGTGACCGAATTTCCTTGAAATATCAAGGATCTGAAGAACGCGAGAGTTGCCCCTGTCGTGCGATCATGCGGATTGGTTGGAGCTAAGAAAGTATTTTGGCACGTGTTATTAGTTTTTTTTTCCTTCTAATTACAAAGAAGATAGCTTTTATAGGAGAAGTACGCTAAAAGAATACGAGAAGTCTTAATAGAGAATCCAAATGAAAAACTATAATATTACCTTACGCTCTACTAAACTTTAATGAATAATTTTGTAGATACGGTCAAAATGCACAAATTTTATTATTTTACTAAAACTAATAAATGAAGTGGATATATAGTAAATGATCAAACACAATTTTGACTGCAGTCAATTTCAACGTATGTGATTTTTCAGTAAATTAAATGTGACTAATAAATAGTGCATTACGAAAAAATTTCAGTAATAGAAAGAGTATAAAGAAAAAGTACAGGAAAAACGAATGCAGAAGAAGACAAGTCGGGGTAGAAAAAGGATTAAATAGCCACATATTAGTAAATTTATGGAAAAATATACTTTTAGTCATCAACCTTTCACATTTTTACCATTTTAGTCCTAAACCTTTATTTTTTGTCGTTCATGTCCTCAACCTTTTGAGTTTTTACTACTTTAATCCTACCGTTACTTTTTTCCATCTAAAAAAGCATATTCCATCTAAAAAAAGAACAATTTATCCAAAAATTATTTTTCAACCAAAATATTTGTTTAAAAAAAGCATATTCAATCCCTGATTAAGAAAATATTGCTTAATAACATATGTTTCTTCTAAAATTAGAACTCATTTTTCTCATAATGAGTTACGATTTTGTAATAATAATAGCCATCAATCAATTTTCAATCAGGAATATATCTCAATTTGGAAGGGGATGTGCTCAGACATAAAACTCTAAGGATATTTTTTACTTTCATTTACTTTTTTTCCTTTTTCTTTATTTTTTAAAAAATAGTTTTTGTTAAAAAATAATTTTTAGATGAAATATTCTTTTTTGGATGGAATATGTATTTTTAGATGGAAAAAGTAACGGTAGGACCAAAGTGACAAAAATTCAAAAGGTTGAGGACGTGAATGTTAAAAAATAAAGGTTTAGAACTAAAATGATAAAAGTATGAAAGGTTGAGGACCAAAGGTGTCATTTATCCATAAATTTATTATTACACCAATAATTTTTCTTGACCTAACAATTATTAAAAAACTAAATTTTATATGTTTACGACTAATTTGAGAAGTTGAAGAAAATATCAAAGAATGAAGTTGTTTCTATGTATTACACAGGTAAGTCATAACCAGTTAAGTTATATAATACAATTTTCCGGATAAGTAAATTAAGTGAATATTTTGCAGAAGATCTGCAAAGCCACTCATGGGAGAAAAATTTTCAGTGGAGCGGTCGTACAACGTAAATGATGTTGATATGATATATTCATCAAATCAGAACTTGACCAGTAATTCATAATTCATAATTATACAATTATAATTATTAAATCTTAAAAAAATCTTTAAATATATAAAAAATCCTAATAAATACTGAAACCTAAAAGGAAAAAAATATAAATGGTAAAAAACATTAAAAAATCCTAATAAATGGTGATTTCTAATACGAAAAATTCATATACGGTGTATTTTAATTGAACGAATGTATACGTGATATAACTGCTTCATTGAAAACTTTGTCGGCTGGAAGACAGACATCACTGCACGATCTTCCCTTTCACATGGGGCCCACATCGCTTTGACATGAGCGAGGGATTGTTCTTGGATAATGAAAAGGAAAAAAGAATCTTAAGTCGGTTTTATTTCATTATAATATAGTGAGAAATAATTAATTAAATTAAATTAAATAATAATAATTAAGACAATTAATTTACTTAATTTTTACAATTTGATTGAAATTTTTTCATTGTCACATGATTGATAGAATCATCTAAGAATTTCTTATGAAAAATGGATGATAATGTGAAGCAGTTGCTGGGTTTTATGGTGTTTTCCAATTCAACTGAAACGAATATTTAATTTGATACAATTTATAGTACAATTTATTCCGAATGCCATGTGGAATAGATCCCACACGGCATCCCCCGCTCCACGAGGAATAGTTGCTCCATGTGATGAATACTGGCCACCCGACCCATACTACGCACGACGAACATCATCGAACACGGAGTGAATAGTGAGCTCGGTGGCACGCATAAATTTAATGAAATAATCGACTCGTACCCTTCACGGTGAGCATACTCAAACATGCTTTAAAATAAGAAAAAAAATGTTGCACGCTAATTGAATGTAAGGTGTTTGAATTAATTAATTAAATAGCATGTCGAGAACTTAATTAATACATCAAATACAAACAGAGAATTAGGGAATAGATCGGGGTCGAGAACGTGCTAATGGAATGGAACAATTTGTTTAGACTTTGACATAGAATTTTGAAACAACAATTAATTGAAACAATAAAGGAACACTTGCGTAGTTTACAAAAGAATCCATCTCAGTGGATGATGTGAGTGAGCATCAAAGCCAGGAGCATCAACACGTGCGCAATTCCATGATCAACTGTCACTGTTGCAGTTTCCCAACCATAAGAAAGGAATAATGGAAAATAAAAAAGCCTTTTTTTCTTACCTGTTGATATGTAAATTTTAAAAAAGGGAAAATAGTCCCACTACTATCATTCTTCAAATGAAGTAGATTTTTCATTAAGAAAAATTTAAGTGGCATTTCAACAAATAGGTTTTATGCTATTAGGCAATAACTACTTCTTTGACACATCAAGAAATAGTTGAAATTGTTGCATGTTTTTCCCTTTGTTGTTCCATGCCGAATCTTGTCAACTGAAATTTCAGAGCGACCATCATTCCATCAAATATCTAGAGCATGAAAACAGAAAATAAGACCAAGGACTGGAACTGTTAATCTTGTTGTTTTCCAAGAATCGGGCTTCAAGATGTGCATCTTGCAAGCATGGAAATCAACTGTTGTCGTAAGTTTCTGGACAAACCGAGTCTTTAATGGAATAAAAACTGTTGATGCACAGTGAATATGAACTTGCAGAGCACGATGAATAGCAAAATCAATGGAATGAAAAGAATAGGTGGTGTTGATTTCCGTGGCAGTGAGGATCAGAAGTTTTAGCCTCCCTCTTTTCCGGGAACATGCTGTGTCGTGGATTTCCGTGGCAGTCGTCATGTGATTATGTTCACTAAAGTTGCAGCCATGGTTTGGTTCTGTCCTTCAGCTATCTGCAGAACAGATAACATGATCAAGAACAGCAGGAACTCTACTTTTAAGGAGCTGATGCTCGGAACAGTGGGGGTCCAATCTGTTTCAGTGCTGCTGAAGAAGACTCCCGGAGATAGGGTCCCAGTGGATCGTGGAGCTATATGGAGGAAAGGAGCCATTCTACCCTCTCTTGCCTGCAAGCTCGTGTTGGGGGGTTCGATGTTCATGATCCAAGAAATGGTCCGGCACTTGGCAGCAGCTAAAGAGAAAATAAGAACAGTCCCAAAACGAGAACTCTCAGTGCAGGCCCTTGAGAGCTGACTCCGTCCTAGACAGACCTTCCGGAGAAGTTCATCAACATGAGCCTCTGGTGCCTCCTGAAATGCAACTGATGTTCAAGTGAAGATTTGGCTGGAGTTGGAAAGCGTTCTGCTGATTAAATTGCTGGGTCTTGAGTTTGTTGACTGTGTTGAACTGCCCGACTTTCCAAGCCAAGAGCTACTGGAAATGGTTGCAGAACAATGCTCGTATCGGCAGTGTTTGGCAACCTGTCAATTGTCAGAAAACCGCAGGTTGATCAAACTGTCTTCTATGAATCGGGATATTGTGCCAAGCTTCCTATTTTAGAGCTTGTTTCTGCTTATTAATGGAAGGAGGACTTGTTTTTTTTTGCTCAATGAAAAAGACTACTTGTCTGTTGAAACAAGTTAAAGATTTTTTTTGCTCTAATGCTGCAGAACTGTCTGATTTCATTACTTTCTCAGAACAAAAGGCCAAATAATTATAATTTATAAGAAGCAATGGTATACTATACTTCTAGATTGAATGACGGAAGCCATGTGTTGCACAGATCAGACCAGCGAAGAGGACAACGAGGAATCTTCCCCCTGGATGCATTTTGTCTGAACGGGGCAAAAGAAGAGGAAGAAGAACAGTAGTTCCAAGGGGGTCGGTTCAGCCCTCCCAATGATTAATTGACATTCGTTAAATTAGATTATTGCAAAGTTGGCATTTTTTAATGAACCATTAACAAATAAAGAAAGAGATTGACAGAGATGTACAGAAGCCGCAGCTTCTACCTTCCTTTCCCTGCTCTCCTCTTCTTGATCTCTTGTATTTTCCTCTGCTCTTGTCGCCCCTGGTCTCTTTCTCTCTCCTCTAGCTCTGTTGATTGGGACATAGAGAGAGAGAGAGAGAGAGAGAGAGATTACCTAACACATTACCTTCTTTCTCAGCAAACATCAAGAGGAAGTGGGCAAAGAGATCTGTTTCCTTTTTTGTTTGCAAGGTCAACGACGCCATTGTTGGAGCCTTGAGTAGGTCTTCTTCTGAGGCATTCATGAAGGAACCCCACCTGGGTATTCTTCCAGATGTCCACAAGTGCGCAGAAATCTCTAGCTGTCGTTGTTCCTGCTGATGGAGACAAAGTCCGGAATCAGTCTCCTGCTGCTTCAGTCGGAGAATGTTCCAAGGCTGCCTCATTGGATCTCGAATCGGGGAGCCCCGAGACGAAGCCGCCCTCGGGTAAATCGGATGGGGAGTGCAGGATTTGTCACCTGAGCTTGGACGGAGCTGATGGAGAAGAATGCAGCACCGACAATGCCACGATTGAGTTGGGCTGCTCCTGCAAGGATGATCTGGCCGCCGCCCACCGGAAGTGTGCTGAGACCTGGTTCAAGATTCGCGGGAACAGGTCAGTGCCCAAACAAACGAACCGAACCGAACCCGACCTTTAATGCAGTCCTATCTTGCTCGCACTTAAGAATCCTGTTCGAGATGTTCTGTTTCTCTTCTTTGGAATTGCGCATTTCACATACAGCTACACATTTGATCTTGACTTTTGAGAACTGCTTTCACTCGATAGTCATAAAAACCCATCTCTACCATTTGTATGCACTAGGAAGTCCCAGCAAAGTGGTTGAAATCAGTGATGCTAGAGATGATAAGAACCTGGGATTAAGCTAATGTTTGGTATGCACAGCTCAAAAGAGAGATTTTCCGAGCATTTGGCATTTCATTACTGCTAGAACCAAGAAGTTCTCTTCCTGTCTTCCTTTATCAAGTCGTTTCTCGAGTATAAATCCCCAAGTCTGTCAAGAACACGACTCGTTTCGAGAACCAGAGAATCTCCACATGCTGTTTCACTGTCACTTCTTTTGGAATGAGAATTTTACTGTGACTTCTGTTGGAATCGGTCTCCGAGTGTGCTTGCTGAGACTCCCATCAACCTCCCGAACATTCTCAGAGGCTGTTCTCGACATTTTTCATCCTGCTTGTAGCACAATAAGCTGGGATTGCATCACTCACGCTCTATATTCCTCATTTGCCACTGCGCTTCACGACTTTTCAATTCGCAGTTGCCTCCCTCTCTGAGTTTGTGACCTGATCAAGTTCAAAAGTTTAACCAATTTATACTGGCTCCCATAATCAGCTATAAGCTGAAACATTGGTTTCAGATTTTCGGTTGCTGCTCAAATGAGGCTTCTGCAGCTCATCTGCAATTTCATATTTCATTTTGACTGGATTTTCGCTCTTTCACGATCTCATCGGCATGGAGTCAACGACCGAAGATTTTCCATCAGCTTGCCTTGTATCGTATATGCTTTACTTCCTGTTCTGCGAACATCTTTAATGAACCCGGAACTTGCAGGGTATGCGAGATTTGTGGGTCGATAGCTTACAACGTCTCCCGGAACTGTGACGTGGAGCCAAGCAGGGAGGATGAAGCCGCGGTCTCGCCGCCACTGAACCTGATGCCGGGGCGCCCGAGCATATGGCTAGGCCACAGATTTTTGAACTTCGTGCTCGCCTGTGTGATCTTCGCCTTCGTCATCTCATGGCTCTTTCACTTCAACGTGCCCTCTTAGTGACGATGTATCGCCAACTCATCACCATTTGCGTGATGAGATGTTCAAGTAGATTATGGGTAAGGGTTTCGAGTTCAGCATTTGCGTGCGCTTCGGGATCACGACCGACTTGGTTTGATATCTGAGTGCTGCAAACTTTCAGGATGCAATGTGAATTTTCCTTGAATGATTTAAGTGATGGATCAATGCTGCAAGTGAACACAACTAACAGTAAACGAAGTAGAGTCCATTGATTGGTAGAGTATTCACACAGTGAACGGACTAACAGAGCACCGACGACGAACCACACGAATACCACAACAGTAAGTCAGTAACCAGCAAGATCTCTTTCAGAAACACAGACCTCAGAAACGAAATCATTCGACACCGATCAGCCAGTGATCTGGATGGACCTCACATCAGCCTTCCTGGCCTCCTCCTTAGGGATCGTCACCGTCAGCACGCCATCCTCCATGGCCGCCTTCACCTGGTCGACCTTGGCGTTCTCCGGCAGCCTGAACCTCCTCACGAACTTACCACTGCTCCGCTCGACCCTGTGCCAGGTCTCCGACCTCTCCTCCTTCTCGGCGCTGCGCTCGCCGCTGATCTGCAGCACCCGGTCGTCCTCGATCTCCACCTTCACCTCCTCCTTCTTCAGCCCAGGCACGTCCGCCTTGAACACGTGTGCCGTCGGCGTCTCCCTCCAGTCCACACGCGCGTGGGCGAACGCTGACGACTCGGATGGGAATCCCGCCAGCGGGCCAGAGAGGGGGCCGAACGCCTCGAACGGATCGATGGAGAACGGGTCGAAGGCATCGGAGCGTCGACCAAAGAAGCGCGGAATGAGCGACATCTTCAAGTCTATCGATTCTAGGATCTCAGCTCCAATTGTGGCAGTTTTCGTCTCGCTTATCCAGTCAGCTCAGTGCAGCTGTTTATATAGAGGAGGAGGGAATGATCGTGATCCTTCGAGAGACTTCGGTGGCTCGTGACCGTGACGGCAAACAAATGGGGAAATTGCAGTTTGCACCCTGCAATTTTACGTTACGCGAAATCATGCCAAAGCATTTCTTTCCTTTCATTTGCACCCTATTACCGCATTTTTCGCAGGAAAACTGTTACAGATATGTGATGGTAGTGCAAGGGCGAATCTTGACTTGCGGTGAATTTGAGGGTGGAAAAGGTTCAAACCTGAAGCTTCAGGTATCGGCAACTACACTTGAGTAAATATTGTAATACACAACGTGTAAATCTCGTTATGGAAATCACCGTTCATTTGAGCGGTCCGTATTCACGCGAACTGTCTCATTTTCCAACTGTGGAAGCTTCAAGTTCCCCAAGACACCAGGAAATCAGGTCCTCGGTCATCACAATCTCAAGTTTATGCTGTGAAATTGGGACTTGAGAATCTCAATCTTGTGATCAGGTCCTGTAAAATTTCGAATCTCAAAATGTCTTTTTGTTGCTATTGTCCTGTTGTTCGTAAAGGACAGCTGAAACGCAATAATTTGGAGCAAATTGTCAGTGTGCTTTCTTGACATTTTCCCTTTAAAACTGAACTCATGTCTCTTCTGTTCATATTTTTTCCCCTATGAAAGAGCAAATCTGTATAACTTCTATATAACATGAAGATGTTTCATACAAAACTGAATATCTTGCTTGCCAGAAAGTTAAGTTGATGTTTAAACTAGAACCGAGCACTCATCAGGCTTGTTGGGTATAGTAGAGGTTTGATTTAGCAGAGGTGCGTCAACTATATTCGGCAAAGGATAGAGCTAACTTATGAGGCAGCAGCGTTCTGAAACTGTCTGTTCCTCTTTGTCTGGCTGTTCTGTAGGAACAACATCCCGCAGAAAGTGCACCGGACCCGAAGATTTAGGCACATGAAGGCAGCAAGTAATACTTTCAGACCTTTGTTAAGTTCTTCCATTTTGTCTACTGATCGAGGTGTTCACAAGGCATGCGCTGGTTCTCTTTATGCCATTTACATTGCTTAGTTCGACACTTCGATTGTAGTACCTGTGTCAACTCCAGTTTATTTTCGACTCTTGGTGCTTCGTTATGAGAAAGGGCCGGTTAGATTTTCGATTTCCATGACAAATCGCGGACATAAAAAGCGAAAGCTGATCAAAACTGATCAAACCTCAAAGAGAAGTTGAATACCAGAACTTGAAATTATTCAGACCTCTGATATGTAGTCAGTCAGCCTTTCAAGTGACTTGTGTGAAGCCCCTCCTGGACTAAGGCAAGCCTCTCCCTTCTTCTTGAGGCCCCGAATCCGCCTTCTCATCTCTTCCCCTTCTTCACTCCCCATCAGCCTTCTGATGGCTCTTCCAATCTCTCCCTTCTCGATATGATTCTCCAAGTGGACCCCGACCCTCCATACGTCACTCACATACCTTGTGTTCACCCTCTGGTCCCCGAAGAACGGCTGGCAGATCATCGGAACCCCCTCGCAGATGCTCTCCAGGATTGAGTTCCAACCCCCATGAGTCCAGAACCCACCCGTAGCCTGGTGAGCCAGAACCTCCTGCTGTGGGGCCCACTTGACCACTAGCCCTCTCTCGCCTGCTGCCTCCAGGAACCCGTCGGGCAGCGGATCAGGCTGCTTGGCTCCGCGGACTGACCCGGGTCGGACCACCCACAGGAAAGGGTGCTCACTATTTGCAAGCCCCCAGGCAATCTCCCAGAACTCGGTCTCGGTGACCAGTGCAAGGCTCCCAAAGCTGACATAGATGACAGAGTCGATAGCTTGCTTGTCAAGCCATGTGATCGAGCTTCGGTCGGGTTCCAGTAAGCTGCTCGAGGAGGCAGGGAAGTACTTGTGGAATGGGCCAATTGGGAAGTTGGGTACCGCGAATTCCTGGGAAAATTCCACAATCTTGTCCTGTTCGATATCTTCGAATGTATTCCAGACGACTCCTGAAGAGGCCTTTGTTGCTCCCACCATCGTGGTTATGAACCTGAAGATGTTTTCCTGGTCTCCTGTGTTGACCATATGAATGTCCTTGACCTTGCAGGGTGCAATCTCCGGAATCGGTTCTTCTAGTCGAGACTCTGCAGAAAAAAATACCCGACGCTGCTGAAAGCGATTTCCAATGGATCAACACTGGAAAAAGGATTCGTAGTATTTAAATCGGCCTGCTTTCCTAAATGCTTAAACTGATGTATGCCAACCATTAGTTTAAGGCAGAGGTGTTTCTGAACTTAGTAGAGAGGTTAAGGAAAACCAGGGTATGGCATTTTCTGCAGCAGAAAACAACTCACCTTGGAGAGGAATATACCCTTTTTCTCGGAGAAACGGGAGAGCGGCAAATGCCAGAACCGAGCAGATGCTGGTCGTCCGCAAGACCAACCTCCGCAAGTTAAATTCATCAGCAACTGCTTGAGTGGAGTACAGGGTTGCATCCGTTATCAGACAGGCGACTCGGCCCATTGAAGGATCTGAAAGAATATTTGCAAGGCACTCCCGGAGCGGAAGCACACAGCTGCGGTTAAGATCCAGCCCGAAAGCTATGATGTCGTCGGTGGGGGAACTGGCCTCTGACATGGCTGGCCGGATTGAGTGGAAGGTGAAGTGAGGGTAGGTGGAAGAGCTCAGGGCGTTGAAGTCGGTTTGGACGATGGAGATGGAGAAGCCCTGGGAGTATAAGATGCTGGCAAGCTGAACGATGGGATTGATGTGGCCTTGTAAGGGAACTGGGAAGAGGATCACTCGGAGTCTCTCCCTTGGGACGTCCATTTGATTCTTCTCCCTTGGGATTTCCATGGAAATGACTGTTTCCTGCTCTCTTTCTCCTGTGAGCTCGGTGCTTGTGGCTTGGCATTTATTCGCGAAATCTAAGAATTTTTTTTTTGAGTTAGGTACGGTACCGTGCCAAATGGCATGATTTTCCAGTCTCTAAACCAAATATTCACAGCCCGACGGCACTGGCTGATCTAGGCCGATGTGTGTCGTCTCCATTCACAAAATTCGAAAACAAAGTCTTTATACCTGCAATGCAGGTTGAGCACGGTCAACGAGCAACCTGGGAGTGATTGGTCGCTTTAGAGATGATCCACATAGTTCGAGATTGTGGCATGTCGATCTACGGGGCTCAGCCCATTTCTTCCTTCCCGAGCAAACTCGAAACCGTGCTGTCGAGTACATATGATCGTGTAACGTATCTCTTTCTATCTTAGCATATATCGAAACATTCCAATTTAAAGGTTATGGTACAGCATGAAGTTGCTGAAACTCCTCAGGCTCGCTGAGACGTCACTGTAGCATCACCAGCCACCCTGGCTTCCTTCTTGCTCCAAAACCTCGCCTGCCGGCCTCTCATGTCTCGAGATGGATCTAAAATTCAAAAGCTGCAAATATGTTGCTCTTTTAAAAAATTTGAGTGTTTCAGCATAGGTTCCGTTGAAGCATCTATCCCAGGCAGGAGAAAGACAAGACATTACCGGCTAGCAAGTTGGTGAATGGAATAATTAGGTGCTGCAAAGAGAGAGTTCGAATATGCCCATCTTGACACGGACCAGATTGTTGTCCGTGTCCGTTTCTTCCTCGTCCCTTTGCTGTTAGGTGGGAAATTAAGCATTTAGCCGATTTAGACTCGATGACTTATCTGCATACTTTATACGGCCGTGCTTGGTTTCTTCAAGTGTGACTCAGTTGAGATGTCCTGCACAGCATTTGTCCTATGTTTCTGGAATATGTTTTAAAATGTAGAATCTTTATTTCTACTGCCTGCACCTTCACTTCAACCATTCATTTTAAAAAGACTGGTACTTTGCGGAGGCTGTTAAATGAACATCTCAAGCAGTCATAAATTAATTGCACAAAGCTCGGCGACACCACGAAAGGTTCAATCAAAGAGAGGGTTCCCGAGTTCCGAATGTTAACGATTCCAACGACATAATGTGATGAGCCAGACTGTCTATGGATCGAAGCGAGGACCCATCTTGCTTTAGACAGAGACTAGCCTTCTCCTTCATGTCAAGTATTCTGTCTCTAATCTCCAATCCTTCATTTTGCTCGAACAGCCTCCTTATAGCCCTCTCGATCTTCCCGTGCTCAAGCCTGTTGCGATTCTCCAGCTCGACACCGACCCGCCAAACATCACACACGAACCTCGAGTTCACCTTCTGGTCCGCGAAGCACGGCATACAAATCATCGGGACCCCCTCAGAGATGCTCTCCAGTGTCGAATTCCATCCGCAGTGGGTCCAGAAGGCTCCGACTGAGGGATGGGACAGGACCTCGAGTTGGGGTGCCCACCTGACGATCCATCCCCTCCCATCCGGTCCCTGGGTGACCTGGGCAAGCCCGTCAACTGAACTCGGCCGGACCACCCATAAGAACGGCCGGCCGCTGTTTCTTAGGCCGTAAGCAATCTCATCATACACGGATTCTTTTATAGCTGCTATGCTACCGAAGCTCACATAGATCACGGATCTCGGCTCTTGCCTGTCAAGCCAGGAGATGCAGGTCTCATCGTGGGCTATTAAGCTGCTCGAAGCGTGTGGGCAGAATTTGTGGAAGGGACCGATCGGGAAGATCGGAATGGGGAACTCCTGGCAGAGTTTGTCGATTGAAGGCTGCTCGAGGTCTTCAAATGTGTTGAAGATCAGTCCAGCACAGTTCTTGGCTGAGTTCGTCATGGAAGTCACTATTTGGAAAACTCTCTCTTGATCACTAGCGCTGAAGACTGGAAGGTCCTTCACATTTAATGGCGGGAACTCCAATATTGGGTCTTCAAGCTTAGAATCTAATACCAAGAATAGTAAAGTTAGAACCTGTTAATCAATTCCATGGCCTGGATTCATCTCTGTTTCATATCATGCAAAAGACAGACAGAACAGATTCTGCAACTTGGAACACGAGGCTGAAGTTTAAGCTTCCCATGGGCGTAAATTTCATTAAAATTCGAAAAAAAAAAATCAAAACTCTCGTTTACCTTGCACTGGAAGGTAGCCCTTTTCCTTCAGATAAGGGAAGGCAGCAAAGACAAGGAAAGAGCAGGCCCCACCAGTCCTCAGCACGATCCTAGGAATCTTCAGCCTCTCCGAGACACCCTGTGTGAAGTGGAACAGGGCATCCGAGACCAAGCACCCGATGGGCTCGCCGGCCGGGTCTGACATCAGGTTTCTCAGGCAGTCCTCGAAGGGCCCCTCACAGCCCTTCGTAAGGTCGGACAGGAGGGAGCCGACGTTTGACAACGTCGCGGATTCTGACCGGTCCAAACCGTCGGGGATCTGGTGGAAGGTGAAGTGGGGGTAGTTGGAGGCGTTTGGGGAGTTGAAGTTTGTGTGGATGATAGCGATGGAGAAGCCATTGGAGTGGAGGATCTGGGCGAGTTGGAGCATCGGGTTTATGTGGCCTAGCAGCGGCACGGGAAAGAGCACGACTCGGCGTCCTTTCCTCATCTCCATCACCGAGCTTGCTGATGGAACAACACCCTGCAACCGGTTCAGCTCAGGATACGGTTAGAGGAGGAGAACAGCCTGGTCGGGATCGGAAAAATCTCTTCCTGGGACAAGGGCTTTGTATGAGATGCCGATCGATTTTCAGTTGAAGAAGCGGATTGGCAACGTTGAGTAGACAACCTCGAAAGTATAAGCTGGTGGCCGCATTGATTGGAGAAGTAAATATGCTGTTGCAGTAACAGACCCCACGTTAATATAGTAGTTCTCTCTTTACGTCCCCAAATGAATAACCTCATGATCGATTCATATGTTTGGAGGATCGATAGAAATTTACTAGAAATTCCAGCCCGACTATAAATTAGTCTCAAGATATAACCGGTTTAAGAGTATTGCATGGTAAAAAAAAAAAATTATTGCAGAGATGCCATGGTAGAATAATGTGTCCTTTTCCACCTCCATTAAGGTGACTTGACAATTCGTATAGCATCAACAATTAATCGATAGTCGTAGTCCATTCATTCCTCATGGGGAATAGTATCTTTCATATAATTTTTCAATTGATACTGTCTATTTTCCCCTTGAAAGAATTTAAAATATAATGACAGGAGAAGGTAGAGATATGGTCACAACCATTAACTTTATTATATTATACCGAGTAACTCGATGAATTATATGAAGCAGCCGTCCGATAAAGGTTCAAGAACTCAATTAATCTAGGAAACAAATATATTAAAAATGTGAAAATAGATCAAACTGATAGCAGAATATCCTGGTCATACCAACCTATCTAATTTCATCAATATAATCCTCTTTTAAATGTTCTTAAAAAATAATAAACAATATATTTAGTGCCTGTAAAAGTTCAATGTACCCAAACAGGTTAATTTTTGAATGTACAACCCTGCTATGGGAGGAGTGCCAAACCTGATGGCTTGAGATTTGAGTTTTAAGAAGATTTTCTTTAATCACCGACAACATCTGATGTTTGAGGGAATCTTCTGTTTTTCCTTTTTAGTTTTTCCTTGTAAAATATTGTTTTATTAGAAGGAGGAAAGTAGCTGTACGGTAATCCAACCACTCCGTAGTGTTCAACCTTTTATTTTTAACTGTAAATATGTCAATTAAACAGAATAACAAATAATAATACCGGCCATCAACATAAAATCACCAATAGCCTAATATAATTTAAGAAGTTGGTATCTGTATAAATAAGAATTCAAAAACATCTTCTAATAATATTACTTGAAGTGAGAGTCAAATATTTGATTCTGACCTCGTCAAACCATATAAGAGTGAGTTTTAAACTATTAGATCACAATCATTTATGGTTTTATTATAAAACATTGCTTTTATTGTGGCCTTGCAATTAGTTTATGACTGCTTGAGTTCTTCCCTTAACAACCTCCCCAGGTGCTAGTCTTCTTGATAGCATATGGACAGTTCTTGATCCCCTTTAGCGGGTCGTAAATCTCAAGCTAATTTAGGAACAGATCCCAGAAACACAATGCCGTGCAGAACATCTTCGATTCAGCTCCTGGGTTTTACACCCTGGGGCTGTAAGATGAACAAAGTCACCCTTGAAGAAATCGAACATAGCCCATATCAGGTATGCAGAGGGACTCAAATTCGATACATGCTCAATTTTCCAGCTAACAGTCATAGAACGAGGAAGAAACGGATACAAACAATTAGGTTCATTGGATGAACCAAATCACACTTGAAGAACTCGAGCATTGGCTGTATGAGGTTTGCAGGTAAGTCAATCGATGGGTTTAAAACCGTCTAAATGCTTAACTTCCCACCTAACAGTCAGAACGAGGAACAAACGGATACAGACAATCGGGTTCATATTGAGATATCTGCAGTTCAAATTTTAGCTGACTGCTGACTCATTCATTCGTTAAAGTCTGTCAAGTTGTTCAGATGTGAGATGACTCACATTATTGCATGGAAGACTCCCAAAAAATCAACCTCAAGATATGATAAGCCGGCAGGTGAGGCCCCAAAGCAAGAAGGAAGCCCGCATGACCGATGATGCTACAGCAACTTCTCAGCAAGCCATTGCGAGAGCGACACCCCGGTTTCTCGAACACGTGGATCAGGACACCACACTAACTGTCTTCTCGATGTTTTCGTATGGTCGATGTCCTTGAATTTTCTATGCGGCTCAAGACAGTGACTGCACACCGAGGACAGTCCCTCTTCTTTCAGGGAATTTATAGATGCCATGGTCCACATACATGGACAACCGTATGTCCTTTTGCCGCTCAGCATCGTATATCAGCTTCCTGTTGCTCTATCGTCCGGCCTATTTTCTTGCTTGTCATGTTTTATGCATGTTTTATCTCAATTCAACCAACACCCTCTCGGGTTCTCGTGGCTGGGGAATTCTTATAAGAGCTCAAAAGGACTGATATTTGATCACTTGAGTTGAGTTACGCCCAGCTAGTAGAGCAATCAAACCAAACTCAGGTTGCTCGTTAACTGTGCTCAGCAGACATTGTCGATGCAAACTCGATCTGGATTAGTTAGCGTAACTGGCTTCTCGATACCAGGTGTACAGACCAGAAAACATGTCATTGTCACATGGTATTGTCCAATAAAAAGGCAGCATTCTCGATTTCTCCAATAAATTAGGCTTCTACCCCATACCAAACCACAAGCACCGAGCTTACAGGAGAAAGGGAGCAGGAAACAGTCATTTCCATGGAAATTCCAAGGGAAAAGAATCAAATGGAAGACCCAAGGAAGGGACTCCGGGTGATCCTCTTCTCAATCCCCCTGCAAGGCCACATCAATCCCTTCATTCAGCTTGCCAACATCTTACACTCCCGGGGCTTCTCGATCTCCATTGTCCAAACCAACATCGATCCCCTCAGCTCTTCCACCTACCCTCACTTCACCTTCCACTCGATCCGGCTCTCCACGTCTGAGGCCATTTCCCCTGCAGAGGATATCATAGCTTTCGCGATGAAGCTTAATGGCTCCTGCATAGTTCCGTTCCAGGAGTGTCTTGTGAATATTCTTTCAGATCCTTCGATGGGTCGAGTCGCCTGTCTGATAACGGATGCAGGCCTGTACTCCACTCAAGCAGTTGCCGATGAGCTCAACCTGCGGAGGTTAGTGCTAAGGACAAGCAGCATCTGCTCGTTTCTGGCCTTTGCCGCTCTTCCATTTCTCCGAGAGAAAGGGTATATTCCTCTTCAAGGTGGGTTGTTTTCTTGGTTTATGATGTTTATTAGTTCAGAAAAATATATGGTTCATCATTTCATTTAACAGAGCCGGATATAGGTCACTATCCATGGTATCGGCAGCATAGTTTCACGACCAAATCTCCAATTCCTGCACTTATATTCTGCCTGCTTCGATTCTATGCTCGTCATGATTCTGGCTTATTGTACCTGGCGGAGAGCCTTAAGCTATTAGTTGACAGACTTCAGTTTTAATCATTTAGGACAGTTGGTCAACTTAACAACTACGATTCCTTTTTCTGGTGTTGATCCATTGGAAATTGCTTTCAACAAGTTGTTGGGTGTTTTTTCTGCAGAATCTCGATTAGAAGAATCCATTCCGGGGCTCCCACCCTGCAAGGTCAAGGACATCCACATGATCAAGACAGTAGATCCCGAAGACATCTTCAGATACATAACCAGGATGGTTGGAGCAACCAAGGCCTCTTCAGGAGTCATCTGGAATACATTCGAAGATCTCGAACGGAACAAGATACTAGAATTCTCCCAGGAATTCGCAGTACCCGTCTTCCCTGTAGGCCCATTCCACAAGTACTTCCCTGCCTCCTCGAGCAGCTTACTGGAACCCGATCGAAGCTCGATCATGTGGCTTGACAAGCAAGCCATTAACTCCGTCATTTATGTCAGCTTTGGGAGCCTTGCACTAGTCACCGAGACCGAGTTCCAGGAGATTGCCTGGGGGCTTGCAAATAGCGAACACCCTTTCCTGTGGGTGGTCCGCCCCGGGTCAGTCCCTGGAGCCAAGCAGCCCGATCCACTGCCAGACGGGTTCCTGGAAGCAGTAGGGGAGAAAGGGCTCGTGGTCAAGTGGGCCCCACAGCAGGAGGTTCTGGCGCACCGGGCCATAGGTGGGTTCTGGACACATGGTGGATGGAACTCAGTCCTGGAGAGCATCTGTGAGGGGGTTCCGATGATCTGCCAACCGTTCTTCGGGGACCAAAGGGTGAACACAAGGTATGTGAGCGACGTATGGAGGGTCGGAGTCCACTTGGAGAATCGTATCGAGAAGGGAGAGATCAGAAGAGCCATTAGAAGGCTGATGGGGAGTGAAGAAGGGGAAGAGATGAGAAGGCGGATTCAGGGCCTCAAGGAGAAGGGAGATGCTTGTCTTAGTCCAGGAGGGCCTTCCCACAAGTCACTTGAAAGGCTGACTGACTACATATCAGAGGTCTGAATAACTTCAAGTTCTGCTATTGAACTTCTCTCGAGGTCTGATCTGTTTTTTCTAGGGAACTCCAAACTGTAACCAATCCTTCTCGCGATGAAGTGCCCAAGAGTAAAATATAAGCTCAAGTAGACACAACTGCCTTTCGTCTGCTGAATATAGTTGACAGCATCGGCACCTCTGCTAGATCAACTTCCTACTGAATAATTTTATACTAGACAAGTTTGATGAGCAAGTGGTCCTAGTTTAAATATGAACCTAACTTTTCGACGAGCAAGCTCTTCAGTTCAGTGTCAAGAAATATTGCACCTTCGTGTCATAATGAAGTTACAGAGATTTGTTTTGTTATGTGGAAAAAGGAGCACATGTGAACCAAACAGGCATGAGCTCAGTTTAGAGGGAAAAATGTCAAGAAAACATACTGACCATCTGCTCTAGATTATTGCGTTTCAGCTGTCCTTTACGATAAATAGGACAAGAGCAACAAAAAGAACATTTTGAGATTCGAAATTTACTGGATCTCAATGGGACATAGGCTCAGTTTTCCACCAAGCAGCAACGAGAAAGCAAGGGATACAGAGTGTTGCTGTAAGGTAATCAGCTGTATTTGTTACAGGGAGCCATGGCAAGATCATCTTGAGGGCTGTCACGCCGAGACACAACCTGTCCAAGAAGTTTCAGTGACTTCACACCACAGCACACAACCTTCACGGGAATGTCCTTACAAATTCGATATACGGCTAGAATGTAGAGAGACATATACATGTATGGCGAGCTTGGGACCTGGAGTCATACTCCGTCACTTTCCACTTTGCTTAGTATATAAGAAACATAAGACATCCACGTTTTCAAACCCCGTAGAACGTGTGTAATCCACGTTTGAAACCGGCACACAAGGTTTGGATGGACATGACATTTATCTTCTTCTTAATGTCATCGTACGGTCGTCGAGGTATACCTGAATTTTCTGTGCTACTCAATGTGGCGACACTAGTTATCAATATAGAATAGATGGCATGGTCGACATGACACGGACTCCCCATCCATGTCAAGTTTCACGTGTCTTTCATCTCGAGCTGATTAAAAACCGAGCGTGTTGGCTGTTCTGCCCGCAGCATGGGACCCGAAAGATTCGACTGAAACCCCCTCCCGGTTTTCATGATCGGGATTTTATGAACTTGTCGGAACAGCAGACGGGCGGCGGAGACGAGAGAGACGAGAGGAGGAAGAAGCAAGAACAAAGTGTAACCTTAGTTAGGCCCTAAAGGCCAAAGTTTACCGTTATATTATCTAGACTGTGGTCCTTTAGTTCTGACTGTCGCAACGGTCATGCATGTGACTTCTTATTGGGCGAGACCGCGCTCCCGCATTTTCAAATTCGTGGTCACGCCCGCACCATGCGAGTCCTTCCCCGTGAACTCGGAAGTAATGGGTAGAGATTTTCGAATACTAAAAAACGAGTGAAATATCCACTTATACTATAAGAGATTGAGTCCATATTCAATTTAGAAGAACTCAAATTGATAGATTGGTGATATCCGTTTTCTTGTAAATCCAATGTGTTATTCATTCTAAACAAGAGAAAATTTTTCCGCTTCCAATCGAGTCCTAGGAATCCAGGATGCTTAATAAGTTTTTGGAAAAGGATCCGACCGGGCCGATTTTCTTCTCGAATGAACTGAACCGAACTGAAAGGTTCTCTTTTCAAAAAAGAAGTTGGGAAACAAAAGCAAAAGCATCAGAGAGAGGAAGACGGGAGGAGGGGAGTAGGTGAAATTTGAATAGTGCCCGTGCAAGTCATGTACCGAGAAATCCATCATTTCAGAAGTCACGACCTGAAACGGCTCTATTAATAATTACTAAGCATGCGATGTCCCTTTGCTGCTTCTCCATTTCGGCCATTTGGCAGAATCTGCTGCTTCCATTTTACGCTTGAAAAAAGTTTGCAAAATTCTACACTCCATAGATGTGGCAGCCATTTGTTCTTGTGTTGCTTTTTTTTTTTTATATCAGTGAAAATGAGAGTAACAGTAGTGACGATTCAGTCACCCCCACTATATTATGGTTGGTCTTTTGTATTCAATTACTAACGTATCAGACGGACTGAATAATTAGTATCAGTACTGGTCTCATCAATATAGTGCCAATGCAGACTTAATATAATCTAAGAAGCGACTCATGTAAGCTCCAGCTCAAAAGTCCATTTTAACGTTATTACTTAGAATGACAGTCGAATCTAGGACACTGATCTTATAAAATCATATGATAGTGAGTTTTAGATTATTCGACCACCGCTATTATAAGTGGTGCTGGGCACATTAGTGATGCCCCATATGGGGTATAAAGCTCAGGGCCACCAATCTGAGGCTAACTTAATTGTTTCCTCACTAGGCTTTCAAATCGATTATCAGGTTAAAAGGGCTAACGAAAATTTTTTTAAGGATCCTTGTATGATTGTATATTGGTTTCGATGTGCGTTTCAACTGACTTCGAATATTGCGCGGTGCAAATTAAACAAAAAAAGCTCAGGGTCAAGCACGAGAAAGAAAATATGTACTTTGATGAGTGGTTTAATCGAGTAGGGAAAGAAAAAACTGAGAAATAAGAGGAAAACATTAGGTCATCTATCAATTTGAGTTTAATTCAATGTTTTTATACATATAGTTATTATGAATTTAACGAGTAATAATATAATATCAACTAATTTGCCAAAAAAATGAATTTAACGAAAAAAAACACAAGGATTTTTCTCGGAAATTCTGGTGCAAATTGATAATAAATAAATAAAAGTGGCGAATCCTCTTCCCCTTCGAGCAGCAAAAACAAAAATAAAAAGGCGCATATAGGGAGAAAGTCTTAGATGGAGCGGCTCTACCACGTTGCAGTGCCACGTGGTGCCTCTGTCCAATAAAATGCTAATACATGTCAGCGCCACTTCGTCACGCGTGCAGTCACATTAGCGACACTGACATGTATCGGTGCTTTATTGGGTGGAGGCACCACAACGCAACCGCGCCGCTCCACCCAAAAGTTTCTCACATCTGGGAAGAGACGACGGAATAGAATAGCAATAGCTGCCTGGTGATTGTCTAGCGGCTGAGGATGGAACAGCATTTTGTCTTGTAGCCGTCCCGTCCCATCCCGTCCCATCCCACGTAGACTCTCGCTGTATCTGTTCAAACATTCAAATTCAGACAAAATTTCTTTCGCCAAACGATAAGTACAAGCGGTGAAAATTCAGGTTAACACTAAACATAAATAATTTGACTAACTATGAAAATATAATATGAGAAATTTTAATTATAAAATATATTTAAATTAGATATTGACCGGACCCAACAAAATTTAGATCATAAAAATTAACATACTATTTATAGTCTCATCATCAAAACTGTATCATCTCCTCTTTTTCATTGGAACCTTTATTTCAAGGATCTACATATCTTCTATTTTAAAAAAAGAAAATTTTGTATAATAATATTATTTTTTATTTAAAATAAAAATTAATATTAATGGGACTGCAGCTCCTTTGCAACAAAGGGAGACACGAACTGTTTCTTCTTTAATTTGATTGTGATGATTACTTTATTTGTATTTTGAACGTACCCTCTACTCTCCGGAAGTGCCAATTGAGACGTTGGAGGCTGCCATGTGGGGCCATCGGCAGCTACCCTCCTTTCCTTCCCTCTTTAAAAATCAAATTGAGAGAGATAGAGAGAGAGACCCCAACAGGCTCTAAGGTTTAACGTCTACCGAGAAATCCCACTGTATGTCCATCCATTTACGGCAAACAGCCGATACCCGGCACGAGAAATCCATCCTGTAACCTACCATGAGCTTCAATTTCAGTCCTTTCGCGAGACGCACTCGTCAGATCTCTGTCTTTTCGGATTCCCACCTGCTCAGTTGAGCTGCCGGCAGTCTCCAGCTCGTTCTGGCTCGCTTCTTGATTTTGCTCTCGGGGATTTACGTGTTCTCTTGTGCGAGGAGGTTCGAGATGGGGAGCTCGGTGAAGAGGAGGACTATCGCCAACAGGGTCGAGTCGACAGCTGATCTGCTCACAGAATCTAGCGTTGAGTCGATGGTGGAGAGCAGCCCCAGCAGCAGTACCGAGAGATCTTCCACGGAGGAAGCTCCCAAGGCCAACGATCGGTCTATGAACTCTCCTCTGGGCTGGCCCATCAGGAAATCTGATGCTTGCAGGCGCTCTGCTTCTGCGGAAAATGGGGATGAGAAGAAAGCACATTTGAATGATTCGACGGTGAAGAAACTTAACTCCAAGCTTTCGGGTCAGTTTCCTGGAAAATTAGCTGTGATGAACTTCCCGTTTGGTTCATGAAAACCGGAAAGCATGGCTGAATCGATTGTTTGAAAATTTGAAAAAGTTGAAAACTTTACTTTACCTCTTGGTTCCTTTTTTCGAATAAAACCTCCAAATTTGAGTTATGCCAGTTGAATGTACCTATTCAAGAGGATAAAAACATGAAAATTCATCAAACTGATGCTTCCTCTGTAAAAATTATGATAAAATTATCTGTTGTGAGACATATTATTAAAGGAGAAACGTCATGTCTCTGTTTGAATGACTTCAAAAGCATCGCTTTCTTGAGCAGTATGTAGTTTGAATTTGAATCCATTTTGTTGTTTAGAGCTGGAGACGATGAAAGAGAGGTTTGCCAAACTGTTGCTGGGGGAAGACATGTCTGGATCGGGAAAAGGGGTTTCCACGGCTCTGGCTATTTCCAATGCCATCACCAATCTCTGCGGTAAATTTTCCTTCCATGGACTGGCTTGTGCTGTGCCCTTTTAACTATAATTCTCTCCTTTAGACCTCTATTGATGCAAATTTGTATATGTAACTGATTTTTCCAAACAATTCAGCAACCGTTTTCGGGCAACTGTGGAGGTTAGAGCCCTTGCCCGAAGAGAAGAGATCCATGTGGCGAAGAGAGATGGAGTGTCTTCTCTGTGTTAGTGAGCACATTGTCGAACTTATACCCTCATGGCAAACATTTCCCGATGGCAGTAAGCTCGAGGTACTTCTTTGAACTATTGTTATGATCGAGCTTCTCTGTGGCATCGATCAAAATTCTCTTTTTCATCAATCAATTGACCCATAGTTCTGCTGTTTCTTCTCCGCAGGTCATGACTTGCAGGCCCAGATCAGATATTTTCATCAACCTTCCAGCTCTACGGAAGCTTGATAAGATGCTGCTCGTAAGATCTTCTCACCTTGGCTTTGTTTGGAAACGGCAGATCAAATCTTATGACTGGCTCTTAATTCTTTTGCCCTTATTGCTTTTACTCGGCAGGAAATACTGGACAGTTTCACAAGCAGGGAGTTTTGGTACGTCGACCAAGGGATCGTGGCCCCTGAGGCTGATGGGTCCACCTCTTTCCGGAAGACACTTCAGCGGCAGGAGGAGAAGTGGTGGCTTCCCGTTCCACGGGTTCCTGCAGGTGGCCTCAGTGAGAATTCAAGAAAGCAGTTGAGTCACACCCGAGAGTGTGCGAGCCAAATTCTAAAAGCTGCAATGGCCATTAACAGTACTGCCTTGTCGGAGATGGAAGTGCCTGACTCATACTTGGAAGCTCTTCCAAAGGTTAGAACTTTGAATTTTTTGTTCTAATTCTATGGAATGTGAATGGCCAGCTGATATCCAAATATGAATTTGATGATTGCTTTTTCAGAGTGGGAGAACATCTCTTGGTGATGTAATATACCGGTACATCACATCAGACCAGTTCTCTGCAGAGTGTCTGCTTGATTGCCTTGATCTGTCATCGGAGCACGTGGCTTTAGAAATTGCAAACCGGGCAGAAGCCTCGATATACATTTGGCGTCGGAGGGCCAACTCCAAGGCCCAGACACACCCAAGTAAATCCACAACGAAGTCATCATGGGAGATGGTGAAGGACCTGATGTTGGATGGAGATAAGAGGGAAATGCTCGCGGAGAGAGCTGAAAGCCTCTTGCTTTGCCTCAAGCAGCGGTTTCCTGGTCTTACCCAGACAACCTTGGATACCACCAAGATTCAGTACAACAAGGTTTGAATTCAGATTATCGTAACAGTTCTTTTTCACTTGTCTGAAGCCTAACTTACATTCCTAATTTTAATTAGTTTTGTGTCAACAGAGCTTTTGGTTATGGGAAGTTTTTTTTTCCAATCGTCCTTTCTTCGACAATGGGAAAGATTAGGAAGAACTGCACGAAGCTGCACTTTATAAGACAGTTTTATAATCCAACACATCTTCTGGGATGTGTCTCCTGTTTTCCCGAAATCCCAACAGACAACAGTTTATAGAAAACCAGAAATATAGTGAAAAATGCGTTTGTCAGCGAATTTGCCTACCTAAGGAGTTTGAATCTTTCAGGATGTAGGAAAATCCATCCTGGAGAGCTACTCGAGGGTCCTGGAGAGCCTGGCATTCAACATTGTGGCTCGAATAGACGACCTCCTCTACGTGGACGACCTGACCAAAGAATCTAACAAAATCTCCTCGGTTCCCACAGTCAGCATGATCTCCCATGCACACAATAAGCTGCCCCCAGTTCCATACTCCATTGCTCTCTCTCCATACAAGTCGACTTTCAACACCCCGAGCTTCTCCCCTGCTCCGCTTATTAGCCCTGCAAAGGTGGACAGGACTCCCTTTATTGGTAACAGTAGCGCTAACAGCAACCGGCCTCCTCGGCATGGGCTTGGAGTGAAGAGAGCATTGACGAGTTATTTTGGCGGTGACATGAAGCCAAAGATCGGGGGCGAAGGGTCTTGTTCTCTACAGACCTCGAACCTAAAGGAAGAAAAATGATCTTATTCTCCGAGTGAATTGTTACGGCTATCACCTGTAACTGAGTGCAGACTTAGCTTCTGTTATATAGTTGATACGGGTTTTCATAGAGCTCATAGATTCTCCCTCGTGCTCTGTAGTGTAGCTGAAAGAGAAACTTTAGCATCAGGGTATTCTCTTAACTCCACTGTTTCATTCTCAGTGTGTGTCTGGCGTTGTTAGCTGACAGCTAACGGAATATAGAGATTGATATTATTGTCTATGTTCTTTTGCTGCAAATGGTTTCTTGGTTTCCTAGCTTTCGAAATTCGATGGAATCAAACAGTATTGCACTCCTAAAGTGTTAGAGGGATTATAAAATTTGGAAAGTACTGATTTAAACTGCAGATGAGGTTCAACTTGCAGAAAAAGGAGCCATAAAATTCAAACTGGCAGGAGTTCAGGCCTTTGTTCAAGATCAATACCGAGTTCCAAGCAAGGCTCGGGATTCAGTAATCCATGAGTAGGCCTCTCATGGCTGTTGGATTGATTAATAATCATCTCAGGATTGATGACTGCTGATGCAGAATCCAAAAAAACAATACTAAGTGGCAGCAGAAAGTTTAGTGACTACTTTTGTCTTCATTGCATTGGTATAATAAGCCACACTATCTCAAGCATGCATCCCTGAAGAAAGTAGGTAAGCTACAATAAACAAAGCTCACTTTGCTCTTAGTGCTTCATCCACCATTACTGCTGATCGTGCCCTTCTACGTGTTCTCAACTTTTATGCCTCATCGTTCCATTATAAATCCGATCTCCGACTCCTCAAATTCCACACAAAATATTTGAGACATGGAAACTCCAATGAAGTGCTGGAACTTCACTCTGCTGTTTCTCGTTTTCGTGTTGAGCATTTCTATAACTTCCAGTGGAGTCGACGGGGCAAATGAGTGCGGGAAGGTCTCTCCCGACAGAGAGGCCTTCAAGCTAGCCCCGTGCATGTCCGCAGCCCAGGACGTGAGTGCCCCGGTCTCGAGCAGCTGCTGCCTCCAGGTGAAGAGGATCGGGCAGAACCCAAGCTGCCTCTGCGCTGTCATGCTCTCCAACACGGCCAAGAGTTCGGGAGTTAAGCCCGAGGTCGCTGTCACCATCCCCAAGCGCTGCAACATCGCCGATCGCCCTGTGGGCTACAAGTGCGGAGGTTCGTCTCGTCAGATTTCCTGTCTTACCCTTTTCAGGTTCTTCATTTTTCGATTGCTTGATCTTAACATTATCTGCTGAACTTCATCTGCAGATTACACTCTGCCATGAAAGCATGGAGCTGCTACGCTCATGACCCAAGTCGAGACCTGCCTGTCTCGAGCCTAAATACCTTCCTGCTAATCATCCCAAAGTTAAGATTAAGACAACTTTAATAAATGTACTGAACTTGTTTGTGGCCCAACAGTGGCTTGCTATTTGCTGTATCATGTGCCGAGAGATTATGGAGCCATTAATAATATCCACTTCCGTATCTTGGCTGTGTGTTTCCGTGTGGTTCATCTGGTGTAAGTGGAGAGTACCGCAAACCTTCATCTGAGTTATTTTGCCATTATGGTCGTTTTTTCGACCGTGAGATTGGCTCTGTGACAAATGCAAGTGCAGCAGGAAAGCTATGTTACAATCGAAGAAACTGGCTCGTATCCTGGAAGCATGAATTCCGTGCTAGCTAGTTCTTGGTTCGAGTGTATTGATCTCTATTTAACTCGAGAGTCGCTGAGTTCAATTACACCAAATTGAAAACTACATGGGCAATCGGGCACCGCCTTTGCTGCAAACCATCATCCGAAAATTTATTTCTAGGTCCGGAGCACGAGGAACAGGGCATTACATATGTTTAGGACTACCAACACACCCAAAAAATAAAAAATAAAAACCTTAAGAAAAGATTGAACTGTGTAAATCTGTCATATTTATTCATCTTATTTTACCAATAAAGTAGTAAAACTTTAAGTGAATAAGACGTCCTTTATCTCTAAATTAAAATTTTATGCATTTTATAAATAGTTTATAAGATTGCTTTGAGCATTATACTCATGTTTTCAACTGCACGCCTGTAAATGATTAGACCTTCAGATATGTAAACTACATGGATACTACTTGAATCACCCGACCCGACTTGACTTGTGCCAGTAGAGATCATCCGACCGATTACTCGCCTTAAGCTGTCCAAGTAGACCAAGTTAGATCGAACCAGCCCTCCGCTCGATACACCAAGCCGGAGCCACCAACGACCTCCTGACATAAGCCCACGTCCAGGACGCACTGTAAATTGTTTCCGTATTTTTTCAATGGAGGAGAGTCAACATAAGTTGTTTAATATTTTTGGCATATTTTTTTCTTTAAATAAATTTTGGGTTTGAATCTTTATAAACCTTAATGAATCGATCCAACTAAAATATATATCAGCGATCATGTATTGGATTTATGAATATCTTAAATAAAGGGAAAAAAAACTAACGGAGGAGAATTTGTATCTTGAGTTTTGTCGAATTTTGCTCCTCGAATCACAAGTGGATGGCCATAATTTCGATTCTATTTTCGTTTAATTAGTAATTTTCTCTCCCTTTTCCCCTCCTCGTAGGCTGAAAATCACCTTTCTTTCCTTTCGCTCGGGAATTGATCTCTTCTCAGAAGAAAAGTTCCCAGCAGCTTCCTTACATGGTGAGTTTTATTCTATTTTTCCGGTTTGTTTTTCGAGGAAATTAATGTTAGGATCGGACATTTGGGATGATGATCCATGAAAATTTCATTGAAGGGCAGCGTTATCACTTTTTTTTTCCCCTTTTTGTGTGACTTGGCATGATATAGATCTAAGGAGAAGAAGCCTATGGCGTATAGAGTGGATCAGGAGTACGATTATCTGTTCAAGATCGTGCTGATCGGAGATTCGGGTGTTGGCAAATCGAACATCCTCTCGCGGTTCACTCGCAATGAGTTCTGCTTGGAGTCTAAATCTACCATCGGGGTTGAGTTCGCCACCAGGACTCTCCAGGTCCACCTCCACCCTTCCATTTCCATAAAGTTCCGAGTGTTCATTTCTTAGTTTTTCATGACATAGGCGCGTACCGAACCGTTCCGAATTGTCATGTTATAGCTGAATGTCTTGATGCAGATTGAGGGGAAGACGGTGAAGGCGCAGATATGGGACACGGCCGGGCAAGAGAGGTACCGAGCCATCACGAGCGCGTACTATAGAGGCGCGGTCGGAGCCCTCCTAGTCTATGACATAACGAAGCGCCAGACCTTCGACAATGTCCAGAGATGGCTCCACGAGCTGCGTGACCACGCCGACTCGAACATTGTCATAATGCTGGCAGGGAACAAGTCTGACCTCAACCACCTCCGGGCCGTCTCGTCGGAGACCGCCCAGGTCCTGGCGGAAAAGGAAGGGCTGTCCTTCCTGGAGACCTCTGCGCTGGAGGCGTTCAATGTCGAGAAGGCGTTCCAGACGATCCTCATGGACATCTACCACATCATCAGCAAGAAGGCGCTGGCCGCCGAGGAGGCGGCCTCGAGCGTCGGGATACCACAGGGGACGACCATCAACGTCGGGAACATGTCGGGTAATCTCGGCCAGAGAACTTGCTGCTCTAATTGATCGTGCATGGTGAGGGATGGACTCAAGCTAATGAACCATGGGATGTTGAACTCATGGGGGCCATGTATGTGCGGAAGAAAATTAGATTATTTTCTCCCTTTTTTTTGGGTAAACGATATTTTCTATTTTGGGTATAGTGTGGAGTTTGGAAAACGCTGATGCATTGTAACTTATCATATTTATCTCTTTACCATTTTCTTTAATTTTGACTATGTTTAAAGTTTTTTTAATCTTAATATTTATTTTCTTCTAATTATTTTTGCAAATATAGGATGAAGAATACGGCTTGGATAAGGTGAAAATGAAATCCGATTTATAGAAAAATTGAATATTATCACGTAGTAGTCTGAATTATTGAATTGGACATTTGCTTGATTTCTGATAGGTCCAAGTAAATATTTTACATGGTATTAGAGTCATAACATATAAAAGGACACATAAAATGTTACCAATGAAAATTGAATATAAAATTTCTTGATTATAAATTGAGAATAATATTAGGTGCCTCGAATCCATTTAAGAGGAAGACGTATTCAATACTACGGGTGTAAATAAAAAAAAAATAGAAATTCAAAAAATCGACCCAACTCAAACTAAAAAATATATATGATTTATGGGTCTGAGGATAAATTCAAGACGGTCTTTAAGGTGAAAAAAACTGGACGGGAAAATTAGGGTCCCGATAAAAAAAAAAAACTGACGGGGCCCGAGACCGACTCAAAAGTTATATTAAGTTTATGTTATATGCAATAAGTTATTTTATTATTAAATTTTAATAATACAAATGATATATTTGATATTTTTAAATATGAATCTTATTCATATTTACGTTTTTGATCTTCTTAATACATTAAAATATTTATAATTAAAATTTCTTATTTATTATAATAAATTTTATTTTATATTAAAAATTGAGATCCAAAAAAAATCTAAAAAAT
This sequence comes from Lagerstroemia speciosa, assembly GCA_037672795.1. Taxonomy (NCBI): domain Eukaryota; kingdom Viridiplantae; phylum Streptophyta; class Magnoliopsida; order Myrtales; family Lythraceae; genus Lagerstroemia; species Lagerstroemia speciosa. The sequence goes on along the minus strand of CM075290.1, from coordinate 10,293,770 downwards.
CGAACCCGAACTGGTCGATTTTCAGAATTCCTAAACAGTAACTTGAAAAAACCAATCTGAAAAAATTGGGGCAGGATATTTTTTGAGCAAAACCCGCCCCGACCCGTTTACACGCCTATTCAAAACTAACAACTTTTCCACGATCCAAGCAAATACCGTCGACGCCGTCTACTGGAAAGGGTCTCCCCTCGGACAACCAATCTTATCATTTATTTTCCTCTGTAAGTCTCCTCTTCTCCGCAAAAAAAGTCTTCATAGAGCGATCATACTATATCAGCATATGCTTACGTGAAATATCTGTCAAATCACCACTTGACATATAATTAATACTTATACAATTATGGTTATTAAATCTTAAATTTTTTTTTAAAATATAAAAAATCTTAAATAAATGGTGAACCATACTTAGAAATAATATATAAATGATAAAAATATTAAAAATCTAATAAATTGTGAGCTCTATTTAAAAATAATATGTAGATAGTGCATTCTTATTGGACGTATATACCATGTAAGCAATATTGACGTGGTATGACCGCTGAACTGAAGACTTTCTCCTTCTCCACCGATTATTTTATAACAATTTTATTGGCTTGGATAAGGAAAATAAAATTTGATTTACAAGAAAATTGAATGTTATCACTTAATAGTTTAAATTATTGGATTGGACATGGGTTTGATCTCGTATATGTTAAAGTAAATATTTTACGTGGTATCAGAGTCAGAACATATAAAAGGGTACCAATGAAAACTGAATATAAAATTTCTTAATTCTAAATTGAGAATAATATTAAGTGACTCGAATCCATCTAAGAGGAAGAGGTAATCAATCCTACGAGCATATATAAAAAAAAAAAAAGAAATTTGAAAAATATACCCGACGCAAACTAAAAAAACATGATTTATGGGTCCATGGACAACTTCAAGACGGTTTTTAAGGTGGAGAAAACTGGACTGGAAAATTCGGACCCCGATAAAAGAAAGACTGGCAGGCCCGAAACTGTCCCAAAATTTATGTTAAGTTTGTGTTATATGTAATAAATAATTTTATTATTAAATTTTGATAATACAAATAATATATTTGATATTTTTAAACTTGAATCTTGATTTATATTTATATTTTGATCTTTTTAATACACTAAAATATTTATAATTAATATTTCTTTTTTATAATGAATTTTTTTATTATTTTTACATTTAATTTATTATTATATTAAAAATTGAGGTCCGAAAAATTAGCCTAAAAACTGAACTCAAAATGATCGGTTTTCATAACCCCTAATAACCCTAATAAATGATGAGGTGAAAAAATCAACCAGAAAAAAACTGGGTCCGATAATGTTTGAGTAAAACCCCCCCGTTTACACGTCTACTCAATACTAACGACTTTTTTTTTTACCAAAAGGGGTTGGGCCGAGTGGTAAGCAGCTCGGTGCCGCTTAAGGAGGTCTCGGGTTCGAGACCTCACGTACGCAGACACCCCTCTTGGGAGCCTCACCCGCCATTGCCAGGCGTGCGACCCGGGGCGACCAACGGATTAGTCAAGTATGGTTGGCTGAAAGATGCCATCTCACCGCTGGTGGGGCCTGCTTGGATACCGTGGCTGGCGACCAAAAAAAAAAAAAAAAAATACTAACGACTTTTCCACGATCCAAGCAAGTAGTGTCGACACGGTTTATTGGAAGAAGTCTCCTCTGGGTCAACCAATTTTATCATCAATTTTCCTCTACAAGTCTCCTCTTCTCCATTTCCCCTAATATCACAATTGATCATATTCTCTTCTTCGGTTTTGCGTCTCAGAGAGATCGCGAACCTAAAGTTGAGTTCGAGATCGTGATCGTGATCCGATGGCACCCGTAGACACTAAGACAACGAAGAGTCCTCCTGTTATTAACTCCCACTTCACCCACCCGAGCCACCCCCTCTACCTAGTCGACATTGACAAAGAGTTCGAATGCGACGGCTGCAACGGCCAAGGCCACGGCCGGAGGTACCGCTGCTCCACCTGCACCTTCGACCTCCACGAGCGGTGCGCCACCTGCCCTTCTTCCCTCTCCTGCGACTTCCACCCCGATCACCACCTCACCCTTGTCTTCAACCGAGCCATGAACCGGCCCTGCAGCCTCTGCGGCGACGATGTTGCCGGCCTCTACTACACCTGCAGCCAAGGACCCACCAAGGGTTGCACCTTCAACATCCACCCGCTCTGCACGGAGCTCCCGGGGAGCGTCCACCACGCTCTCCACCCCAACGACGTGCTCACCCTCCAGCCCACCTCCTCCGCCGGCCGCTGCCTGGCCTGCAGTGGCCCGTGCTCCGACCGGTGGCGGTACCGTTGCGGCACGTGCGGGGTTGACGCCCACCTGGAGTGCGCGTTCGGGCAAAGCCCTCCGACGACCGCACCACAAGTGGCCATCGGCCACCCGGCTGTGGGGGGAGTGAGCTGGTGCCCCCAGCCTCCTTCTCCACCACTGCCGCCCACGGTGATGTATTACCAGAACGGCTGCCTCTACGTGGTGCCGGCGGGGGTCCCCAAACCCTGTACTGCGTATAACAACAACTACAAATTGTTCAACCAGCAGCAACCTCTTTATTATAATAATAATAACAGTAATTATAATTACTATTATTATTCCCAGGGGCAAACTGGGAACTATAATTATGGTTATTATTATTATCAGCCGGCCGGACAGCAGCAGCAGCAGCTCGGAGGATGTTCGACTTCTTCGACTGGCGGAAGCGGACTGACCAGGAAGAGGATTTACTCCCTTATAGGCTTCATCGCCCTCAAGCTGGCCGTTGGAGCCGTCACCGGCATGTTCTGCTAGCTAGTACGGTTGTCTACGAAGGCGTTGCATATCTACCCGACCTTACGAGCACATCTTCGGTGAAAGGTCTAGGTAATAAAGATTGAAACCTCAAAGAATGGAGTTGAACAATTGTTTGGATTTGAAGAGATGACAAGTCAGACACTGTCGTCTGCAGATCATCGGCTTTGGCCTTGTCGCGCAAATTACCAGATATGTAGTTGCTTATATATGTGTGTGTGTTTCTTCATCTCTGCATGTTTTAAGAGATTAATGGGCATGCTTGTGTGGATTTATATATATATGTCGTGTGCAAATCATCTCCCAATCGATCATCATAAGAAATTCCTAAAGACCTTCGATTAATTAATTTTCTCGATAATTTAATTTTGGCGAATTTTATCACCAGTACTTATGCAAGGAGTTAGGTAGAACGAAAATCATCATCCATGTTCATTGATCAGATAAATACGTACAGATTAACAAAGATGTTAGGATCTCCTGTTTTGTGCGTGTATCCTTTGTTTATTACGTGCTGTACTGTTTATAGTAAATCTGCAATTTTGTTTTTCTTTGACCAAGACATGAACTATGAATTAGAGTTATCAGCAATGGCTGGTTCATTTGGGTGTGGCTACAAATTGCACAGTCAAGTTGCTAATAGGAAACCCTAGACAGACCTAGCAGAAAAAGTCAACCTTGAGAGGTCGTTTGCATATATATGACAATCAATACATAAATACACATACTATAAAAAAATATAACATATACGTGATTTTTTTTCTTTTTAACGTATTGCCGAATATTACATAGCGGAGTGACTGGATTGTCACTACCGTTACCCTTCTTTTAGAAAGGAAAAAAACGTGTTTAACGAGGCTGCATGCCGTCATGAAAGAGGATTTGTTTGCCAACGTATTATTGTTAACCTACGAATAAAATGTGATGGTTCGGTTCGTATTAATGAAATTTGATAATTTTTTAAACATTTTTTATCAGTTTCTTTTTACTTTTGTTGTAAAATAAGTTTCTCCGTTGAAAGGATAGGAAGAAAAATAGGATATGAAGAAGAATAAGAAGTCTCGTTAATAAAAATAAAACTTAAAATTCCATCTTTCAGATCGAGAATGATAGCAGTTTTGCATCGAAACCTGCTTTGTCGAGACAACATATGCTTTAGTCCCTACATTGGTTAACAATACCAGGTAACTCAACCGTTTACTTTTGATTAATATAAGCTTAAATAATATAATCAGAACCCACTGCCTTAAGAAGAATATAGATAATTACTTTGGGGTTTGTATAAATTATCGAAAGCAAGACATTGTCAATAGAGCACGATGGTGACTCTACACCTTATTTTAGGCCACCTATATATATATATATATATATATATATATATATATTATAATCCTGCAATCGATCAACCATATCCTTCAATTCTGTGCTGATCTCTCCTTTATGGGTGTTAGGGTTTTCTTTTTTGGTAAACACGAGCTCTGACGAACTCATTTCCACAAAAATCAAAAGCCCTAGTTCGCATAGACAAGCGTTGTCGGTTCGACCGATTCCCAGCAGTTAAGTCGTGGTCTGATTTGTAAACCAATCCGTGCAGCCATTGCTCCCCGAAGAGCATGTTGGATGATAGTTATCCAATATCGGCTTCTGAGCACGCATATGAATATCATGGACGAGCCCTCTACTCCATCCCAAACCATTTCCTTCCCCTCGTATCGCCTTAAATAACACTTCCGAGTCCTATTTCAAGAATCATTTCTCGATATCCCGGATCGCACGCTAATTCAAGGCCCGACGAATTCTCCTCATATTGAGTCCATCGTACTCACCCTCAATCTTCTTCATTGACATGTTCGAGTGAACCTTGTACGTGTGGCCATGCTTTTGCATGTTGTTGCTACATTTTTTCTTGCACGAGATTCATGGGTCTAACATGAATGCCCGATCCGAAAAAATTTCCGATGGTCCTACCCCACAATGACGTGGTGACGAAAAATCCATCAAATTGTTTTGATTAGTATTCATTGTGGTAACTGTTCGAGTGATTAATAATAATTTATTTGTTTATCATATTTTAATTATTGTTTTCTTTAGTCACGTGGTGAGATATAATTATCTAAGAATTTCTAGCCCGATGGTATCATCATTTATTCGGTGTTATTAGAGCCCTTGCTACTCCGGGTCCAGCTAGCTTTCCACAGCCAGGCCCACGATCTAATATGGGCCCAGAACAAGCCCATAGGCCCATCATGGGCCCACGACTTCGCTGTAAAGACCAGGGAATAGCGCGTGGATATAAACGCCGGAAAGTCGCGTGGCGCGAAAGGATCTTCCCTTCGCCGCTCCCTCCACGGCTCCACCTAGACCTAGAGAGAGTCTTGAGTTGAACACGTATAAGTTGTAACAGTGCTAATAATCGTCATAACCTAATTATTTTTAAATTTTTTTAATAAAATTTAAAATAAATTAATTTTATTAATTTATGAAAATGCATAAACGCTATCGCGTGTTATACACGCTGTCTTTCACCTCCACTTGAGCCTATCGGCCGACACCCCGGTTGCTGCTCCCATCCACGAAGACAGCAGCGGCTTTTCCAAGGGCTCCTCCATCCTCGCGCGATCGATCTTTCTCACCGCTGAAATGGCACTGTGAGCTGGAGCTTTCATCTTCTCTTCCAATCGGGTTCCAGCTGCAATCTTCCGGCCTCTTCATCGATGGACGAGTCGTCGTACACTGGCCTCCCCACGAGCCATTTGCTCGGCTCGGTCCCTGTAAGCATTCTTGTCCTTTTCTCTCACCATGCACGGGCTCTTCGACGCATTTCTTCGTCTTTGTCGATCTGGTCTTGCTCCAAGCAGATATTCTCGTGTCTGCCGGGAATTGGCGTGAAAATAGGTTTTTTATTCGATCGGGCAAGCGCTAATCTTGTAATGATGAGTGCTCTGAGCTGCAGTATGCACTGTTTCTAGCTAATTGAATGCGGAATTGGTTATCTCAAAATACCATGTTCTTCCTCGAAAATGATTGGCGTACTAAGGAATCGCGACTAATTAAGAAGGTTTTGTGGTCTAAAAGTTAGATGGTTTATTGGAATCAAGACTTAGAATTTCGTGCTTTCTTTTAATCTTTTGTCCTTTTTATGATGGTATGTGTTCATTTTGGGAACTGTTTGTCCAAAATCCAAACTGAAATTCTCTCAAGTTTCTATCTTTACTTCCCGTTTTCAGTTTTCAATTGAAAACTTTTGGCTTTTCCTCGTGGACAATTTGTGCAGCTATCTAATAGAGTCTTCGCCACTTAATTTAATAAGATGGATTGTCAAGGGATGATAAAAGCGCCTAAATGATGATGATAATTGACATCTCTCGTTAGCCGTGTTCCATATCTTCGTGTGCTGCTCCAATGGCATTTACCTGTCAATGCTCTTGCTAATGAATGTATGAAATCTAGGCTGTCGTTGATGAGGGGAAGAGTGCCACGAGTTCCGAGGGTATGTGGTCTTACCTTGAAAATTAGAATGCAGCTTTATAGAAATTTGTCCTTCTGATAAGCAGCTTACCATGAGAAATACTTGGCTCATATCCAGCTCCCGGTGCAAGTACGCAATCATTTCCTCCAAATAATGGAGGAGACAGGGGGCGGGGGGCCTATCAAACTCTTTCACCTCCAAGAGGTATGACATTTCTGACTAAAAAGTGGGTTCGTGAATCATCCAAAAAATGCCTTGATTGATTTTGTTTTCTTTATTACTTCTTTCTGCTATCCCAATTCTATTCTCACCCGGTGGAGCAGGAGGCCACTTATCAGGTCTTCTGTATTGATTTCCGTTTGATTAATTCATTTTATTCTGCTGTCAGCATTGAAATATGTTTTGTTTCACATTATTTTTCTTATTCATATTGCTAAAAGGTTGTTCTGTTTTTGTTTGTACAGAGACATTTGAGCAACAGCCAACGAGCAACTGGAGAGGCGTGTTTAGTATTTCATCATATACACAGTTTTTCAATGTCGATACTGATGTTATCCTAAACAGGTTGATGAGTTCTCTGTCTCCCATTGATGGAAACTTCTTCAGCAAGATTGATGCTAACCCAGATCTGTGAGTCTTGCTATCTTTCTCTCCTCTATTGTGCCTTCGTTTTTGCTCTGTTGTAGTTGTATTTGAGGTTTAATTAAGGCCAAACAGATAAGAACATATTACTTTATGCTTTCTATAACATCTTGATTTTTTATTTTCCTACATAGAAATATAACGATGCCTTTTTAGTTGCAAATCCTGAAAAGAATAGCGTGAAGTGTTAACCTTAGATTATTAATTACTTCATTAAGTACTCTGAATATGCAGATGGTGTGGCTCGTTGGTCGTAATTTTCTGCTGTTCGCTAAGTTCTTCTGTTGGTTGTTTTCTCTGATATGATATATCTGACGATCTTAGTGCTGCTCTGAATGTTTCTTGCAAGATTTAGGTGCTCTTCTTCTTTTGGCTTACAAATTTCACCACCTTGTAAAGAGAAGAGTACTGACTTGACAGATTCAATGAAAAGAGTGAAACTGATTTTTCCTATCCAGATATTTCTTTATCATCTTGAAGAATTAAGATTATGCTTATTTGATGAAACGAATCTACATGATTTCCGCTAAAGAAATAAAAAATGAAAAAGAATCTTCATTATCACAGCTTGTAGCCTGTAGGCTCTCTTGCTTTTCAGAATTACAGTGGCAGGGGATATGACTTCATGAGAGGCTAATATACATGTACTGTGGTGAAATGTTGTAATTTTTCAGGTATGGACCTATCTGGATATCCACAACATTGTTATTTGTGCTCGCATCCCTTGGAAACTGTGCAACCTATCTCATGGAAAAACGTGATGATAAGAGTACCTCTTGGTCCTTTGATGTAAACTATGTACATGTAGCAGCAATTGCAATCTATGGCTATGCGATTGTGGTTCCGCTCGGATTTTACTTTTTGCTTCACTATCTGGGATCAAATTCTAGCCTCATACGATTTTGGTGTATGTGGGGATACTCTCTATTCATCTTCATTCCGAGCACTGTAAGACTCTTATTTCCCCTTCCTATGTGGTTCGTATCTCCCGTGTCCTCAGGGCCGTTCAAATTAAGTTGCACTGTCGCTGTTTAATGATCATGTTGAGTTAATTGTTGGGTCTTGATTTTTAATTGCAAAAGGAGTTTCTTGTGGAAGGTGCAAGCTGCTTCTTGATTAATTAATGTCAACTTCCGTTCCTTTTCAACTGTTTAAACTGAGAAAGCATTAGCAAGAGCTATGGACCTTATATATGCTGCATCAGAACATGCTTTCTTCCGGGATACCAATCTGAAGGATCTGATCACTCATCTCATGCTCGTTGAGGGTTTTCTGTTCATTCAGTTCCTAATCCCATTTTTACATGCAGCTTCTTCTATTGATCCCCGTGGAGATTCTACGATGGATCATCATAGTTGCAGTGGGTGCCATGTCAGCTTGCTTTGTGGGCTCGAACTTGAGGTCTTATACAGAAGGCGCAGATCTGACACTGATAGTAATCGCAGCCTTCTGCTTGCAGATGGCACTTGCAATCTTCATGAAGGTCTGGTTTTTCTCCTGAACAAGTGTTCCCGTTTGAAAGGAAGATTGGTTGCCTTTCCTTTTAAGGATTTTTAAGGATACTCTTGTTACTAAGCTGTTAGGTAGGTCAAATTTCTCAGTTTTCTTAGACAAACACTAGCCGAGACACAGATGATTGCGTTGGGATACCAGAGTCTACGGGGAAAAAGATGGGATGGCTTGGTTTTTCTTTGCATTCCTGTCGAAATACTTCAGGTTTACAACTTTGGGATTCCATGCCGAGTTTCATATGTAAAGTATGCATTTACTCTGCCTCCATGCTGAGCTTCACATGTCGAATGAGACACTTATTTACACAAAAAATGTAATTTCAAAATACTAATAATATAAATTGATTAAAATTTCGAAACTAAATTTTATGTATAAATAAAATATTTATTTGAATTTAAATTAGTTAAGAGTTATTTGATATTTGAATACATGTCACAATGGGTCAAAAAATATGCTTCTATAAGTAAAATTGAGAGAATATTCCCTTGCAATATATATGACGAATTAAATTAATAAGCATTAAGCACACATTTCGTTAACATAATACGGTAGGAAATTTAATGTAATTTAAGAAGTCAGTGTATTTTAAACTCAGATCCAGAGAAAATGCTTCTACGTATTTTTAACAGATACGCGGAAGGAATTCTAACACTACCCTGAATTCGGTGAAACTCTACTCTGTATTTTTAATGTATTTTTTCCAAAAGGAATACGTTATGCAATTTGCAATTCCCGAGCTTGACCCCAGCCTTTCGGTCCCACTACGAAAAAGCCCCCCAAGGTGACCCTTTCAAATCTTAGCCAAGATTATTCTTTCAGCATCCTTAATTTGATATTAGTCTACTGGTTTCCTCGCTAATCTCTAAATGAGTGGCTCTAGAGTTGATTTGCAGGTTGGGATAGTCGGCGAAAGTTTTTTAAGAGATTCCAATTCGATCTTCGATTAATCTCCATAGGTGATTTGATTGGATTGAGAATATTACGTGGTGCAAACCAAAATGAAATGCTATAGATTCGATTGAAATTCATTGGGATCTTACGAAGACTCCTCCCCTCCGATCGAGTAGAGAAAGCTTTCAATGAAACAATGATATATTCGTTTAATCAGAATTTACTATTATATATTTTTCTTTTGAAGGTTGACTATTTATTATTTTTTAATAATTTTTTTATTTTTATTTTTTTAATATTCACTATTTATTAATTTTTTTACATTTTTAAAAATTTTTAAAATTTAATAATCGTAATTATATAATTATAAATTACTTATTAATTTCTGATTAAATAAACATCACATCGTGTACTTCCATCGAGTCGGTCACCTTCTTCGTTCTGCCATAGAGGTCTGAGCTCTCTGTGTGAGCGACGAGGCGATGAAGCCACTCGACAGTGTACATCATCTCCTCAAGAACCCTGTCGTGATCAAAGCCCTGGCCTTCATCTCCATCTCCATCTCCATCGCCTTCTTCTACTTCGGCAAGCGCTGGTCCGAATCCGACGTTTACCAGCAGCTTATCTCCTCCTCCTCCGCCTCTTCCGCCACAGCCCACCAGCAGCATCCCTCAGTCACCCCTCTCCCCGAACCGCGGCAACTCCTTCAACCTCTCCTGCCTCATCTCCCAGGGCCCGGAGCAATCCGCACTGCCGCCCACCAATGCGCCAGCCCCAGACCCCTCTCGCACCGCCATGGCTGTCACCGGTCCTCCTCCCTCTATGCTGCCCATGCCTCCTCCTCCACCACCTGAGATCACAAGGTTTGGAATTGTAGACGCGAGTGGGATAATGTCGAACGACTTTGAGGTTGGGAGTTTAATTTAGAGTTTGTGGATGAGTGGAAGAACAACGGGAGCGAAATTGAGGCTGGTGAAGGTAGAGATGGTGGAGGTAGGGGCGGAATTACGGTTGAAAGGTATCGGCCTTGCCCTGAGAGTATGAAGGAGTACGTACTGAGTTTGGACCATGTGGAGGCGATTAAGAATCTGAATTCGACTGAGAAATGGGAGAAATTCGAGCGCCATTGTCCCGACAAGGACACGTGTCAGGAGTATAAGCTCAAAGGAATCGAATTGTAAAGGAGTTAATTGTACAGGAGGTTGAGATAGTCAAGGGGGACCATTGTAAGGTAAGTTTAGTCGTTACGTAATCATTACACGTTCATTCATTCTGTAACTACCAAACTCTATAAAAGCTCAACAAGAGGAGAGCCTGGCCGTCAGTCATTTAATGAATAAAATTCCCTTCTTCTCGATCTGAAACTTCTCTCTCTCTCTAAACATTCTCTTCTTCTTGTTCTTCAAAAACGAGTCTTAACAACACGGGATTGGATTGCTTGGTCCCTTCACCAATGGGATATCGGCGGCCTATCCCATGGCCAAGAAGCCGTGATAGGAAGAAAATGGCGCAGCTGGAGGGTTTACTTTCCCTTTTAGTTCCTAAATTATGGCTGCTTAAAGAATTATGTAGTGAATGAATCATCCTCCGTTATTAAATTTTCTCCGGCCTTGTTTATCAATTGAAGTAGTTAAGAGTGTAATCTATCTATAGAAATTACAATCATGGAAGCTGCGGCTGAATTGTAGGTTTGGTTCAACAATGTTCCCCATACTCGATTGGTTGAAGATAAAGGTGGTCAGAACTGGATTTACAAGGAGAAGGATAAGTTTAAGTTTCCTGGTGGTGGAACCCTGTTTATTCCTGGGGCTGACCAGTACTTGGATCAGATTGCAAAGGTTTAATTTTTCACTCACCTAAATGTAACTTGACAGGGCAAAGTCAGTCTGGTTATATAAATCTGATTTGAAGTGTTTTTAATGCAATTGTAGATGGTACCACACATTACATTTGGTCAGCATATCCGAGTTGTGCTGGATGTTAGGTGTTGGGTTGCAAGTTTTGGGGCATATCTGCTGTCACAAAATGTCATAACTGTGCCCATAGCTCCAAAGGATGTTCAGAAGAACCAAATTCAGTTTGCTGTCGAGCGAGGTGTGCCAGCAATGGTAGCAGCTTTTACTACTCGCCGTCTTCTTTATCCTAGTCAAGCTTTTGACTTGATACATTATTCAAGGTGCAAGATCAACTGGACTCGTGTTGGTAGTGATTCTAATCTTGTACTTCCTTGCAGCATACGTTGAAAGATCACAACATGCAGAGCAGAGTCGATACATAGATAAAATCTTTGTTGAGGAATCAAAATTATATCCGTTGCTTGTTCAGTTTGATTTTGGGTTTTTGTTTCATTTGAACATAAATTCACAATGCCAATTTTCAGTTTTTATTTTGCATGACTAATTTAATTTTCCTTTTCTTCTGCATACTTGTCAGATGGTATTTTGCTTATTGAGGTCAACAGAATGCTTCGATCTGGAGGATACTTTACTTGGGCTGCACAACCAGTTTATAAACATGAGCTTGTTCTTGAAGAACAGTGGGAAGGTATCTTGCATGCCATTAAAATCTGGTGTATTTTTGAGGTTGTTTCCCTGTCTTTCCAACATATTCCCCTACAATATCATGCACAAAGTCGGTATTCCTCCCTATCTCTTAGCAAATGATGGCATGTGCAATTATCCTCTGCGCTATAATGCTTTTTATCTAGGATTAAGTAACTAAACATATTCAGTTGTTCTGCTTGAAAATGGTGAAAATGAGGTGGCTTCCTGATTTCATCTTGAAAGGTATTAGTAAATGAAGCTGCAGTCTGCAAATAGTGGCATCTGTGAAAGTTCTGAACTGCAAATGTGGATATTTTCATTTCTGATCTGCATGAATTGAATTTTGGATTTTCCTTTTGTATTCTCAGAGATGCTTAATCTCACAACAAGTCTCTGCTGAGAGCTTGTGTAGAAGGAAGGATACATTGCCATATGGAGGAAACCATTGAACAACACATGTTACCTAAGCCTGGGAGGCCAGTAGTAAGCCCCCATTTTGCGAGCCAGATGATGATCCAGATAACGTATGGTATTTCTCAGGACCTTTCTGTCTCTAGTTATGTCATGGTTATCCTACTGAATGCATGATGAGAAATGAGATGTGATTGAATGGATCATGCCCCCTTTTAGGAAGCCTTTTGTTTATTTTATAAAGAATTTATTAATGGAAGGCTGTAGGTTATTTCATTTCATGGTCTTACTTCTCCATGAAAGTTTGACTCGGGCAAATAACGTACCTGCGTGAACTCTAAAACAGGTACGTCAAATCATTGTTGGATTTCTTGTACACACTTCCTCATAGGGTGATAATGTACTTGTGTTTATTAGGTGACCCTTTTACCTCTGCTGATACAGCTTCTTAACATAATCTTTGGATAATTTTGTTAGATATGCTGATATTAAAGCATGCATCACCCGGTTGCCCGATAATGGATATGGCGCAAACATCACAGAGTGGCCTGAACGCTTGCAAAATCCACCTGGTAGGCTGCAGACAATTGAGATGGATGCTGTAATATCCAGAAACGAAACTTTCAGGGCAGAATCGAAGTAATGGAATGAGATTATCACAAGCTATCTCAATTCCTGGAAGAAGATGAAACTAAGAAATGTGTTGGACGTGAAGGCTGGCTTTGAAGGGTATTGTACTCACCTGATGTCTTTTTCCATTAACATCGTATTCCACTGGTTATTTGACAATGTTTTCGCATATAACTTTTAGCTTTGCAGCAGCATTAATTGAGCATCTGCTTGATTGCCGGGTTCTTAATGTGGTCCCTGTTAGTGGACCTAACACGTTGCCTGTCATATGTGACTGTGGCCTCATAGGAGTAATGCATGACTGGTATTTCGATTATCCTTTTATGATTAAGTTTTTGGATTCGCATCAAACATCCTAATTTCATAATTTTGTTACTTTGCAAGCTTCAAACATAGGCCGAATTATATAAATTTATCTGGTGTGAACCGTTTGACAGTTACCCAAGAACATACTACCTACTGCCTGCGGTGAGCCTCTTCTCCGTGGAGAATAAGAGGTAAGAACTCATATTTTTGCTCATGAAATCATAATGTGGAATCAATTTTGCGGAATATACTGCAAATTCCTGATATAAACCTGCATCCTCCGTACCAGATGCAACACATGTCTACTATAATGCTCAAGATGGATAGGATTCTGAGACCAGGAGGGCATGTATACATACGGGACTCCATCACTGTCATGGATGAACTTCAGCAAATAGGTAAAGCCATGTGATGGCATGTGAGGTTGCGAGACACATAAGAGGGCCATCATTCAAGTGTCAGGATTTTAATTTGTGAGAAGCCTGTTGGGCATGCTAGAAAAACTGCCAAAGAGGTAAATTCATGATAGCACTTTTCTCTGCACTAGTTTGCTGAATAATTCATTCCAGGAAAACGATCAACTCTGCTGAAGGGATCATTTTAAAAGGATTCTTGCGGGGAAGAAAAACTTGTTCTGGCAAAGTCAGCATTCAAGATCGGTTTCGTTTCTTTTTCTCCCCCTCGTTCTGCATTTTATGTGTATTATTACTGCATCATTCAATTGTGCAGATGGGACGATAGTTACTTTCATAGCAATTGTTATCTTCGTTACACCAATTTCAAAGGAAATGGATGCAGAAGTTCCATTCTTGGATTCCTGTCCGCATGTAATCATTCGGAATACTCAATTAACATATCGGTTCTTCCTTCCATTGTCTTGGCCTTTAAGAGCACATGAATTTCTGATTATTGCTCATAAACAGAGCGCTGGGGTCTAAGAACAGCATGGAATGCAAAGGCGAACTGCATGAAAACTTTGTATCACGCTGAGTTTTATTCTGGCCTGGCCAGGCTTCATGTCGGTCGCACGGCGAGGTTGGTTCTGATGCTGCTTTTCATGGTATGGTCTGCTGAGGCTTCACATCATGTGTTCCTGTGATGATAAGCTCTCGAGTTTCTGCTGCATTGATCTATCGGGTTGAGTTTCCCAATTGACAAAGTCTCTATGGAATGATTCAGTTGTTAAACGGTAGAGTCTTCCATGTGTTGAGAGAATCCGACGAACACAAGAACATGCCGACAAAATATGATGCTGATTGCGGGTCGGGACCTCTCCCATTAAAAATCAGGTGTTTGCTGTATTGCTGGCATGGATAGTGATTTTTGCCAAGTTAGCGATAAGGAATATGATTCTGATTTAGCGTTCGGAATGTCAAATGCTTATCCCAGTGAAAAAGAGAGGTGCTTCCAATTAATTAGTGCTTTACACAATCGATTCACAGCTGACATTTATATAATGTGCATTCGTGTACAAATTATTCAGTTTGTCTGATATGTTCGCAACTGAACACGAAAGTCCGAACATTATGCAGTGGAGGGTGACTGGGTGGTAACCACTGTTGTCCTCTCAGTAAAATTACGTGGGCACCGCGTGGTGCTAACAGGAGCTCACAAGCAAGAGAGAATTTCCCATTTTGGACAGTGTCTATTACAGTCTTTAAGCTCAAATTTGTGGTTTTTCCCACGGACGGGAGCTGATCTGTCCGAAGGTTACGGTCGAGCCGAGCAGCACTTGATAGGACCGACAAGTCGTAGTCGGGTAAGGCGGTCCACACCTGGCCGACCCTTTCTTTTTATGATAGCGTGCGCACGATGTGTCATGGGGTGGGTACCCACGTTGTCACTAGGCTGGCCTTGGGGGACCATTGGAGCTTTCGTTTCCCAGCTCTCCGGATATATACCTATGGCACGGCAAGTGGTACCCATTCCATCTTATCCTGGAAGGTTTGGTACTCAAAAAGGGGGGGCTCATATCACAGAAAGTCATATTATTATTGTTGTATGATAGATGATCTCTCGAGAAAGGGACACCAACATGATTAGTAAAGAAACTCGTAAAGCTGTAGTGGTACAGAGATTGCTAATTCGATTCTTGTCTGTAAAATCAATCTTCGATTCTGTTCATTTATATCTCCGGCTAATGGTCGAGGGAAAAAAAAAAAAGGAAAGAAATAAACATATTTTCTTTTTCTCATTTCAAAAGTTCGCCGGGAACATTGATCTAAATGTATAGAACTCACTTTTCTACTGTTGGATGATGTCAATGTCTCGTATTCAGACTGCTCTGCATCCTTATCAAAGAACATCCGGAAGAAACGAACTCTTTGGATTCGCGCCTTGATGGACACCGATTTCTTGAACAATATTATTAGACTTCTAGTGGTAGTGCATGTAGGCTTATAATAGAATAGAAGGAAGAGAGAATAAACGAGTACATGGAGTCCACCGACAAGAATCAAATGCAGAATCTCTTAATTTTAAAAAGATAGAGATATCATTGTACCATTTTTTTTTAAAAATAATGTACATGAATTTTTGGATGTACATATAAAAGTCATCAAAAAATGGACCCATAAAATTCAGGGCACGCAAGCAGCAAAGCAAAGGCAAAATCAACGATCACAACAGCTCATAGGACTCGAAGCTCTTCACGTGCTCCTATGATATCTGCTACTGTTAGGCTAGCAACCCCATGAAAGGTGTCAGGAAGATGATTACAAGGCCACTCCTTAAATGTACCGACCACACAAGATTCGATTTGACTATCTAAACGCTCAATAAACAAGTATGTCCAAACCCCATCCTGATTATCTTCGAAGACATCGCTTCTCCGATTCGGGATTAGTCCAATCTCGAGCGACAGAAAGTTTTGCATTCAAAAGATTCAGATGAGATATTATTCTAATTCTCAGAAAAATATCTCAATAGAGCGATATCAACTCTCTATTCGAAACCGAGTGAATAGGTCCAAATACTCCTTGCCTTGTGGAAATGGAAGGAGAGAATCTTTCGTTCTAGGATGAGTATATTATACAGCAGTGCCTACGTAACGTTACGTATTATTAATATTCGATCATTTTAAGAGAAAAAATATCGAGTTTTATATGTTTGTCAATTTTTACAAATGAATCGTCCTAAATATTTTAAAATGATGAATCAAATCTTATATACCGCTCACGTTACAATATCGAGTCATTTCCGTCACTTACCATTATTTTAAGCCGGCGTGTGTCAATATCACGTCAGTTTAATGTAACGATACGTGATAGAAAAGACTCAATATTATAACCAACGAAGGTTGGCGCAAGTGGAAGGGGCTTGTGTCGCTTAAGCAGAGGTGCCGGGTTCGAGCCCCTGTGAACGCAGCAGACCTTCTTGGGAGGGGTCCCCGGAAAACCGCCCGACAGTACCCCGAATCCGGATTAGTCGGCCAGTCTTCGGGTACCGGACACCGGGTGGGAAACCAAAAAAAAAAAAAAAAGACTCAATATTATAACGCATGCAATATATAAAGTTTGATCTCTTTTTTTTTTTTGGTCGCCAGCCACGGTATCCAAGCAGGCCCCACCAGCGGTGAGATGACATCTTTCAGCCAACCATACTTGACTAATCCGTTGGTCGCCCCGGGTCGCACGCCTGGCAATAGCGGGTGAGGCTCCCAAGGGGGGTGTCTGCGTACGTGAGGTCTCGAACTCGAGACCTCCTTAAGCGGCACCGAGCTGCTTACCATTCGGCCCAACCCTCATTGGTTTGATCTTTTTTTTTTTTTTTGGTCGCCAGCCACGGTATCCAAGCAAGCCCCACCAGCGGTGAGATGACATCTTTCAGCTAACCATACTTGACTAATCCGTTGGTCGCCCCGGGTCGCACGCCTGGCAATGGCGGGTGAGGCTCCCAAGAGGGGTGTCTGCGTACGTGAGGTCTCGAACCTGAGACCTCCTTAAGCGGCACCGAGCTGCTTACCACTCGGCCCAACCCTCTTGGTTCCTTGGTTTGATCTCACTTATAAGAACTGGAAGATATTTCTTTTTGAATTTTAATAATTTATAATATAACAAAAATGATGTGACGTGGCATACTATAAGATTGAAGAAAGAGGGAGAAGATCGGGTTCGATTGGCATCACGACACGTAACCGGAATTGGCAGCCAGGATGATTAGAGAGAGAGGTGGGCCGGAGACAGCCCAAAAGTGGCAGGCCCGTCGCCGTCAGGATCTTAATCCAAATCTAGGCAGGCACAGCGACGGCGGCCGGGACCTCCGTCTGTTACGTGTCGCCTGGCCGTTGGTTGCCCCAGGCACCCCGTCGCTTGGGAATTCAATTCGTATCTCTTCGTGGACCCCACCGTATCCCACCATTATTCGTGGTCCTCCTCTACACGAAATGAAATTGAATTAATTCTACCACCAAAAAAAAGAATTAAATCTCCCGTAAATATTAGTCTTATACTCAAATATTTATAAATAAAGAAATTTTTTTAAAAAAAATTAGACCCTATTTAAACTAGATCAATTAGAAAAAAAATTTTAATCTTTGAGTAAGTGTATCCTTTCAATTAATGAAGGCTCAGACAATGATACATATTGAAAATGAAAATTCCACCAAAAAAAGAAAAAAAACATACCCACATGATCTACCAAAGAAATTTCTCCAAATACTCCTACAAGGGGAGAAACGATGATACCATTATTGATCACAGCACTCATTTTTTTAAAATTAATTAGTTCAATTAAATTTCTAAATAATTGAGCAAAAAAAGCAAGAATAATCTTCGGACAACATTTTATGGGAGATATGGAAGAGTATTGCTCGAATCGAATCATTAGCACATCGATTTTGAAGGAGCACGTAATTACTAAACCAAACCTCCAATAAATTCTTCAAATCATCATATCTCGTTAGTACGTAGAACAATTCTACAAATTACACTTCCTTTTTCCCCAGCGACAAGCCAATCTGCTACAACTTCGTAGCATCTTCTCATCTCAGCCGTTGAACGCTGTAATAAAAGTAATCTGCTAAATTAATTCAAAACCCTCAAAAAAAATAAAAGAAAAAAGGAGTAAAAATATCAGTACGGCCGGGGACACCGAGGCTACTGTTGCTCCGCCTCCTCCCTCCCCCGCCTCAGATCCACGACGACCACGCTCACGTTGTCCGTGCTGTGCCTGGCCAAGGCCAGCTTCGTCAGCAGTATAGAGGCGTCGGAGCAGGCCTTGTCGGAGCTCTCCGCTGCAGCCCCCACGGCAACGTCCGCCGACCCCGGCGACCGGGGCGGAGAAGGCGGCTTCTGCGACCTCAGGCACATCCTGGCCACCCCGCAGGCGGTCTCGTTCGACACCACGTCCCACAGGCCGTCGCTGGCCAGGATCAAGCACTCGTCCTCCGCCGTTCGCTCCGCCACTGTCACCTCCGGGTCGGGTATCACGTAAGGCTTCAGGTAGTTGTCGCCTATGGCCCTTGACATGGCCAGCACTCCCAGGACGCGAGGCCCGTCCCAGTATATGACCCTCCCGCCGGCGTCCTGAATCCTGAGGAGCTCGTCCGGCCGATCCGGCTGTGGGTAAATAAAAAAAGGTCACACGAGTCAGTAGCCAAAAAAAAGACAAAACAGCACCACCATGCTAGGGCGCGTGTGCTACACCCGCCTAAAAGGTGAGACGATGAGGAGCGTTAAGGATTACAGAAGAAGACCCCCGTGTCCATGTGCGTCCCCCACACTAGTGGGTAACGCCACAACAGAGCCAGGCGAATGGCGCGGCACCCACGCGCCATCAAAAAAACGATCAACACGCGCTGTAATTTCCTTTTTTACTGTATAATGGAGGGGGTAAGTGGAGCTGACCTTGTGATCGGACGACAAGGGGATGGCAACGCCGTTCCGGCAGAGTACGGCGCGCGAATCGCCACAGTTGGAGACAACAATATTGTCGTGGGTAACGACAGCTACGACGGCGGTGGAGCCGACGGCATCGCACTGGGGAGTCTGGAGCTCGCAGCGGCAGTTGGAGGCTTTGACGCCGTCGCTGTACTCTTGGACATCCATGTCCATCCTCTTGAAGCTTCTTTCCATCGCCTCCTTCCACTGAATCTGCTCCTCCGACGACCTTCCGATCTCCTCATTCACGATCTCGTGCAGCCTGTGCTTGCATCTCATAGCGACCTGAGAAAAACAACACGAGACTGGAAGTTAACTCCAATCTCCGTTTCCAACTCATGATCGCAAGGTTTCAGAGCGATTAGGTTAGTGACAGGATTCGGAATTACTCACATGAGAGCAGCCATGGCCGTCGAAGACGCCGAAGAGGTGCATCCCACTCTTATTCTGAGGGCTTTCGGAGCAGAACCATGGCCTGATAGAGACAGCATCTTCCATGTCCCGTCTTCTCCCACAAACAGAAGTCAATCCAAACTTGGGATGCTCCTCAACCGGAGCCTGCTCCACCGGCTCCTTCGTGCCCTCGCTCTGGTTCAGCTGTTGATTCGAGTGCAAGACCTCGCTGTCCTTCAGAGAGAGGCTGGTACCATCTGCCGCTTCAAACGGCTCATTGCTATCCTTCACAGCAAGGCTGATATCTTCTTCCACAGCTGCAACAGGCCTGCTCTTCTTCGAGATCGACCCGTCGCTGGAGAGGTGAAGAACCTCGATCTTCCGCCTCTTCCGACAGTTCTCCGTCGGCGGTGACTTCACAGCTACCGCCGCCGCAGCAGCATCCGCGACCAGCTTGAGCGGCATAGGCTCCAGCATCCTCCGGATCGAGCCTCGCGAGCTCGGCACCACAGTAGCCGTCGCCTCCCTCTCACCCAACAACTCCATAGCAGATCCTCGCTATTGAAACTAAATTCAGCTTCAAATTCCAACTCTGGCTCTCTTCTTAAGACCCAGAGACAAAACTCCCCCAAAGCGATCGAAATCAATTGAATCGAAAGTCGAAACCCTCAAACAGATACAATCATGACAGCAACAGAGCCCAGAAGGAGGGAGGGAGGGAGGGAGGGAGGGAGGGAGGAGTTCAGAGACAGGAATTCCTCAACAGCGTAGCAATGGAGGACCCATCGGAAAGGGAGCATGCAAACCTTTTGTACAGGGAAGAAATGGCGAGGTAGAGGAGAGAGTGGTTTGTGTAACGGGTTGATATAGTATTAAGGTTACTAAGAGGGGTTGGGCCGAGTGGTAAGCAGTTCGGTGCCGCTTAAGGAGGTCTCAAGTTCGAGACCTCACGTACGCAGCCACCCCCTTGGGAGCCTCACCCGCCATTGTCAGGCGTGCGACCCGGGGCGACCAACGGATTAGTCAAGTATGGTTGGCTGAAAGATGTCATCTTACCGCTGGTGGGGTCTGCTTGGATACCGTGGCTGGCGACAAAAAAAAAGATATAGTATTAAGGTTAATAGAATTTAATTATTTTAAATTTTTTTAATGTTATTTAAAATAAAAAGGTAATTTAATTTTATTAATAACAGTATATTAATAATATTACGTGATAAATTTATTACATATAAGATTTTATCGAGGTGGAGAGAGGGGAGGTACCTGTGCTGAAACTTTTTACCTTGGGGGGGCCACACGCGGGTTACGGGCAGCCTACCCGTCACATTCTGGGGCAGCAGATCCGACATGTCCAGTTGGTGTGACGTCGAACTACCGAATGCTGCTTCCAACGATCTCAGCCGTCCATCTCCCTTCCCATCCTCTTTGAGGTACCACGTGTTCACCTTCCCGGACAGTTATACGTGGACCAATGACATGGAGACACGGCGCCGCGAAAAACCTTGGTCTCCACACGCGCATGTGGTCCTCGGGGCAACTCCGTCCCTCACTGTCGTGTTTATAAAAAGAAGTTTGCTAAACTAAAAGAAAAATATAAAAAAGGGAAACAATCAAGATTTATAGGAATTTTTAAATTTTATTAATGAAAAATTAAATCTACCACATTATAATTTTATTATATATATAATTTAATATTCAGAATTTAATATTTTTTAAATTAATTTAAATTTGAGACGAGTATACTCAAAATGTGAATTTTAATTTTTTAATTTTAGATTGACTTTGATATCAAATCTATTTCTCTCTCTCCCCTTGTTAGTCGCTATTTTTCCTTTTTTTTTTTAAATTTTCTATTTTATAATATATTTAGGCTTTTATTATATTATTTTTAAACCGCTGAAGCGAAGGGATGTCACCACGTGGCAAGATCGTGGGATGCGAGATTCGAAGCAGGATTCGTTTCCCATTAGAAAGTGAAATGTACATTAGAGGAAAAAAAATTTTAAAAAAAGACAGTCTGTATCCTCGTAGAGTAGTTAATTACACGGTGAATAATAAAGTATTAGTACGTTTTTTTATTTCCTAAAGTAATATCAAATATTTGTAATTAAGTGTTAATTTTTCTATTGAAATGTTAGTGTAGTGCAATCATAATGAAAATTAAATATATGTTCCGAAAATCATTTAACGTGGTTAAAGAAGAGTTAGGTATTAACTTGGAGTTGGTCTAACGGTTTCCTTATTAAGCTTCCAAACTAGTAATTTCACGATCGGATCTCAGGTTAGGAGAGTTGGCAGAAATTTTTTCGCTGATTAGTTTAGAGGTACAGTTCGACTGGTCCGGGATACAGCGTGGTGTAAAGTACAAAAAAAAAAAAAAGAGTTGGATACTTATCTCCAAGAAGGGAGCATTCTCTATAAAAACTAATTATATCATAAAAATCAATAATATATAAAATATAATTTTTATAATTTTCGAAAATGAATTTTGCATATTTAAAAAATAATTTGACATGGAGATTATTTACTCACGTGGCACGGGACACTGCGGGACCACTTTTTCCACCTCAATTGACGCTTCACGGAATATTTGACCCTCCCGATCATCGTTCCCGGTGACGCGTGTCACTTACTGACGTGGAGCTGAAGCTGCAAAATTGGATTATGTCCCCAAAATGCCCCCTCTCTCTCCACCCCCCGTCTCTTCGGCTAACACGTTCCGGGCACTGTCCTTCCCGATAAATTATTAAATCTTTCGTCCTCCGTCGCAATTGTCGGGAGCACGTTCAATTTTACAATCTGCACCCGCATGTTTCTGCAGTTTAAAAAAGTGCCCCTGAGCTTTATTTCATCTTGCACGAGCTATGTTTTCTTCCTTCGGGTGAGATTCATTGGACTGGTGAAGAAGGATCTGTCACGCGATGATACCTGATTCACTTATAAATTCAAATTTATTCTCCAATTTAAAGTGACATGAGATTTAATTCTCAACAAATATGTAGGACAAATTCTGCATATGCGGTGTTTGTAAACGGCTCATTTTCTGGACTTCGCCCGATGAATCTGATCATGAGGCAGACACCACTTCCGAAAGTTCCATAGCAGCATATCATCGCGTACATTTTGTTGGGTACGAAAAAAGGAGAACAATAATCGGATAGAATGAGAGCAAATCTTTTTCATATTTTTTGGTGATTACATGGGGTCTATATATATGGATAAGAGACTGTATAAATTAATCACAAATCAACATAATTTAATGGGCACGTAATCTCAGTCGTATGGACGATATTAGAGGCGTAGGCAGCGTCGGACGCACGAATCAGCGCCGGAGCGATAGTGTGGTGCCAGTGATACTGGACGGCGTGAGAGCCGTAGGTTGACTACGCTGCCTAGGCGTTAAAACAGATAATGAGCTTTCCTCTTAGGGTTCAGCGAGCGTCCTTTGACAGAGGTGTGAGCCTAAGGTCCATACTGGGTACATTTGTACGTATATGTGAATACGTACCGTATAAGACTGTCCGCATGGTTTGATCGATCGCTTCTTAATTGTGTTGTCATTCGTATTCTCGACGGTGGGTGTTCCTGTAATCCTCGGCTCCGGAAGGAAGGAAGTGCGAGTTGTCAAGAGAAACAATACGTACACTGTAAAATTAACTACGATGTACGGCCAGTGGAAAATCAGAGATATTTTTGAAGCATATGGCAGGGATTTTAAGGTTGGCCTTGGCCGAGGATGGACTTTCCCTCGGTTCCCGAGGATTGTACTTTGGACAGAGGGCTGCTGTCTGGCTCTGGCTGCAGTCGTACTCATCCCCTTGGGGCTGATATTTTGGATCTTATGACCTAAATAGCCTTCTTTTTTAATGTAATTCCTAAATTAGTCTTCTCAAAAATTTATTTTTCAATCTAATTTTCTTAATGCTCATGTGACAATAACTGCGATTAATATCCCATATGTCTTCCAACTCACTTTTAAAAAATATTATGTTCATCCACCTCATTCCAACTCAAATTTCTTTATTCCTTTAAAATCTTTTTTCGGGTCAATTTTTTTAAATGAAAAACCGTATCGAGAATCGTTTATGGATTATAAAAACCAACCACTTTGAGTTCAATTTTTTCGGGCTCCGATTTTAAATATAATAGTAAAATAAAAATCATTATAATAAATAAATACTAATTATAAATTTTTTAGTTTATTAAAAAGATAAAAAAAAATATAAATATGAATCAAAATTCAAGTTTAAAAATATTATTTTTATTGTCAACATATGAATTATTACATATAATGTATACTTAATATAATGGTTTGTCACCTTAAAAACTGCCTTAAATTTATCTCAAGACTCATAATTTAATTTTCTGGCTCGGATTGTGTCAGTCTTTTCAATTTTCTAGTTTCTAATTTTTTATTTACACCCTTCATGGTGAGCAGGATGTCACATCAAATTATTTAAGGATAAGTTAAAAGACGGATGATAAATTAAATGAAATATTTACCACACTAGCTCGTTGAAGACTAGAATACGAAATACCTTTTTGGAAAATCAGTTTGAAAAATATTTCGAAAAAGAAGACTATTTTGATCACAAACTCGATATTTTGTCCAAGCAATTGCAGTTTGTTTTATATAAAGAATATATTTTTTGGAGGGTAAAAATACGAAGGATAAAATTACACATTAACTACCAAGGGGGGTTGGGCCGAGTGGTAAGCAGCTCGGTGCCGCTTAAGGAGGTCTCAGGTTCGAGACCTCACGTACGCAGACACCCCCCTTGGGAGCCTCACCCGCCATTGCCAGGCGTGCGACCCGGGGCGACCAACGGATTAGTCAAGTATGGTTGGCTGAAAGATGCCGTCTCACCGCTGGTGGGGCCTGCTTGGATACCGTGGCTGGCGACCAAAAAAAAAAAATACACATTAACTGATTATTTCTAATTTGTTTATGCATAGAAACTCCCTGATTTTAGAAGGTAAAAGGAATAAGGAAGAATAAGAATTCTCGGCTCTCAAAAAATTAGAAAATACTACATAAAAGTTTACTCCTTTGATATCTCTTCCATTGTCATTATTCTCTCCTTGGATTCTTCCGTGTGATTGATATATTATATGACAGTGCTGACGTGATATTACGAGCCAATGATATTTAGTTATTTTTATAATTTATTTAATAAAATCTGAAAAACAAAAAAAAAAAACACTAAAGTTAATCTAATTTAATTGGCTACAATACGTCAACACTCATAAAATATGCGCCTTATATACAAGATTTTGTCAAATTTCACTCAGCTTAATTCCTACATCCGTCCCCAATTGATTAATTGCTGTAAATAGATTGAAATGGTTAAATTTGAACCAACTAAAGCGATAAGAGAAATCACCTCAACTTGAAATTAGTAAATTTTAGATCCGATGCCTGCTTGTAAAATTTTTCATATCCCTTTATTATTCTCATCTATTGAAAAAAAAAATGTAGTCATTAAGTTAATCACAGAGGGAATTGTATCAAGTACTCTCCCCTTTTATTTTTTGTTGTCTTCGCTTAATAAGTGCTCTCATTGTTATACATTGATCAATGTCCTCCACATCGACGAGCAGGAGAATGTTATCATACATAGGCATGACATTCCCAACCGTTGTCCAAGAACTGAACGAAAATGCAGCCATCGAAAGAGCCCTAGTTACAAAGCAGTGTCTCACGTGTTGCGTTCCCGGTTACCGCGTTCACCCTGACATCAAGGTTAAGATATTAATGCAGTACGATCTGCAAATTAAGAAGCATGTCCAGGAAGTGACAGCTGAACATGAGTCGAGCGAGCTTTACCCATCGGCAACTTTGCAGAGGTATTCCCGCTGATCTTCCCTCAGGGGCACATCGGTGAAATCTGAGAGCACAAAGAAGGCGCAAAACTTGTCGATTTACTGCATAGTACTTGGTTAAGAGAGGAAAAGGAAAATCCATAACACTGGCACTGGTAATGTTCAATCCGATACCACTAGTACTTACAGGCACCGGTAATGTTCGATCCGATACCACTAGTACTTACCGGCACCGGTAATGTTCTATCCGATACCACTAGTACTTACCGGCACCACTAATGTTCGATCCTCGGAAAGATGTGTTGCCGGTTGCAAGAGCTCCTTCTAAGTTAGCATTGCTCAGGTTTGCCTGCACAGAAGGACATTGAAAGCAGAATTCAGACCGATGACGCATGAAATAGGGTAGAGGAAAAAACATCCTCAGTTGTTGATGTGCTCTAGTCTCTGTAGGTTCTTCTCGATCATAGGATAGGCTGCTTGTTCATCCAACTACACACCTGCTTCACACAGACAAATACGTGCACACTGTCCCGCAAGCCCATGTAGTGGACTAATTTTGATGTCGATACTGATCAATGCAGACTGTATTGAATAGATTTGCCTGGCTGTTAAATGGGGCTTTATACTGCAAGAAGGTGGTGAACTAGAGAGAAGCCTGATGACTAAATCTCAGGTACAGAAGAGTGCTAGAGTAACAGGATAAGAAGATCACCTTCGTTACATTAGCTAGGGAAAAGTCGGCACCTCTTAGATCAGCATCCGAAAGATCAGCACCTGAACATGGCAGAAGAACCGTGTAAAAGTGGATGCAGTAAATAAGAATGAGAAGTGACTAATTCTGAGGCAATGTATGAGAATTATGTTAGATCAGTTTCCATATGAACACATCCGGACCGTGAGAGACAGATCCGAAAAGGCAAAATAGACCTCTTTTGGCAATTCAGAGCTTCTTCAGAAGCATGCAAGTTTCTCTTAGAATTTCCTTAACGCTTTCAGTGTCAAATACTTCAAAGGGCTTGAGAAGCGAGAAGAACCTGTCAGATCAGCATCGAAGAAGCTCGCACCCAGCAGCTTGGCACCTTTGAAATTCGCTTGCCGCAATATGGACTGAAGTGAATGCAATAAAATAAGGATCGAGATGCGGCAAGAAAAATATAGCATAGGTATTCAATTAAACTTGTACCGTCTTGAAATCTTGTTTGATCAGAGTTTTTCCACTAAAATCCTTCCCAGTGAGGTCCTGACCACGGGTCACTTCAGCACCATAAGGTCCTCCACCCTGCAAGCCCACGTTGCCACAGCAACTTAATCCCCAGAAGCTTTGAACACTGAACAGAATCCTACTATAATGCTAGGGAAGAAAAAATATACATATTGCTGCTAACTCTCAAGTAGTTCCTTGCATTAGTCAAGAAAGCGAAAACCCATGAAAGAACCTTCAATTTTCTTTTCATCGATAAGCCTCAAACTGGGGACAATATATGAGCCTAAACAAGTACTAGCAGTCGGTGTCTTGTTCTTCATGGATCAATGCGGAGACAGCATAGAAGATTATATCTAAAGTTTGAAACTTCTTATGTTTCATCAGTCAAGGAAACAAAACCGAGAAAGCCTTACACGGTCTAGCATCACAATA
This sequence comes from Lagerstroemia speciosa, assembly GCA_037672795.1. Classification (NCBI taxonomy): domain Eukaryota; kingdom Viridiplantae; phylum Streptophyta; class Magnoliopsida; order Myrtales; family Lythraceae; genus Lagerstroemia; species Lagerstroemia speciosa. The sequence continues at coordinate 10,266,807 of CM075290.1, read as the reverse complement.
CATTGTAAGAAATCACCCATTGAATTGCTCTAACTAGCAATGATTACGTCAAGTACTTGACAGATTAACACGCATTCACAATAGGATCACCAGAATTTCTCAACAAAACCCGATCCCAAATTTCAAGACTAGCTTTCCATTCCATCTCCCGTTCCCATGCACTGCAGAATGTCAGCTAAGGACAGGAGAAAGAACAATGTTTTTACCTTAAACGCAAGGGCGGGATCAGAGAAGAAGAGAGAAGCAGACAACAGAGCGAGCAGCCCGGTTCTCGCCGTCGATTCGCCGAGCTTCCAAGGCGCCTCCCCCAGGTTCTGTAACTGCAAGCAGGAAAAGCAATGAATTTGTGACAAGCACCCATTGATAAGGAGTCAAATCACGGGGAGAGTTGGGGAGCCAGCTTCAAATATCACGACTCACTCGGAAGGAGAGGAGGTGAGGGAGGGAGAGTTGAAGGGGTGCCGAGGCCACGGGGAGCGGTTTTGATGGCGGGAGTTTGGCGGTAGAAAGCGAGACGTGGAGAAGCGCCATTGCCGCCTCCGTGCAAGTGACAGGCGAGGTCCTGATAAGGAATTGCGCAGTATTTCATCGAATCGGATAATGTTTCACTCCTTTCTCTAATGGGCGTCTCGGGTTCCTACTGCATCGTCGGACGAAGTTTTAGATTCTGCAGTGGCATCCCTCAATTTTTGACCTTTGGAATTTCACCCCCCCAACTATCTGATTTCTCCAAATTGGCTGCCACGAACGGAATGGACGATTCCGCTTTCGAATTCGGAGGTGTTTTTGAAGAGAGAATAAATGGCTCCAAACCTTCAGTAAAGAGAGAACTTTTTTTTCCCCCTAGTATATGTAAGAGACGTGTGAGCCTATACAGAAAAGACGCGTGAGCCTAAAAATAGTAAGAAGAACAGAGAATAAATAGGAACAGAAAGTCTCGTGATTGAGATCAAACCCAGTAGTTCTAACAATTCTTCTTTTTCGACATAGTTAAGTGTTTGTTAACTATTTGATCGAGCTTTGCGTGCCAATATGTGATAAAGATGTCCAATCGTTATATAACTATCTATTATTACTTTACGAGAAGATGCCACCTTTTAATATCACACTTTCTTTTCCAAAAATACTCGTATACATATAAAGTAAAGGGTTATTTGCCTAAAAAATATGAATTATTTAAGAATTTTTGAATTTACCATGAACTATTTTTTCCTAGAAAATCATGAATTATTCAAGAATTCCCTAATTTACCATGAACTATTTTTTTAGCTCAGAAAATCACGAACTATACTCATTTTTCCTGATCTACCACACCGTTAATTTTGTCCGTTAATTGTTAATATGCACAATTAATTTAACTGATTGTGCAAATGGAATTGACGTAGCATCACACATGACATCTATCTAGACATAAAAAATACAAACTATTGTTAAATTCTCAATTTTATCACAGAATGGATGTGCAAACAGATGTATAAACTGTTCTCGAATTCTTTATTTTATCACGAGAATAAATGTGCAAACATATGTTCCATATTTTTATGAGTAGATGGATGTTACGTATGATGCCGCATCAGACTTCGTTTGCACAATCAATAAAATCATTGGTACACATCAACAATTAAAGGTCAAAATTAGTGGCGTGATAGATTAAGAAAACGTAGTATAGTTCATGATCTTCTGAGCAAAAAAATAGTTCATAATAAATTTAAAAATTATTAAATAGTTTGTTATTTTCTGGAAAAAAATAGTTTGCGATATATTATGGAATTCTGAAATAGTTTATAATTTTTTAGGTAATTCAACCTAAATTAAATATGACTAGCCCTTAAATGGAGATGAAATAAGGGCTTAATCCTAAATTTAATATGAATTACTATCCGCTTGCCAGTTCTCATAGTTCCATCTTCCATGTCCGCTGTTTCCACGTTCCCTTTTTTTTCTTTTTAATATTTTCATTATTAATTTTTATTTTTACAAGATACTATTATAACTATTTAATTTAAAAATTGAGCATATGTTATTTCTATTTGAAAATTTAATTATAAATATTTACTTTATTCCATTATAAATAAATATTTTTAATAATTTTTATTAAGATAACACATGTTATGAATTTGTGGAATTACCAAAAATGGATATACGTAATTACTAAAAAAAAAGGAATACATGTAAATGAAAACAAAGGACCAGAAAATGAAAGCTTTTCTGGAAAAACCCTAAACCCACGATTTATAATTTATTATCTTCCACCTCAGTTCACTCCACGTTAGTCGCTCGTAGACCGCCGCCGGTCACTCACCGGCAATCAACTCGTCTCCCTTGGCGTTCCATTCTCTCAAGAGCAGCTCCTTTTCTTCGTTCTTGGCCAGTTGCCGATACTCTCTGCTCCTGGGTTGATTTTTCAGGTTGTCTTCTTCGTTAATCGTCAATGAGAATTTACGATATCTGTTGTTTTAGCAGTACTTTCGGAATCATGGAGCGTTCTAGCAGCACACTCTCGGGAGTTTTAAGGCATCAAAGGTCACAGCCGCTTGTCCTGACCATAGCCGCCCCTTCGACTACCTTGCCACTGTTCCCAATCAACCAAGGCCCAGGATTCCCTGTTTTTTTGCTCTTCCCTGTAACCTGAGTTTGCCTCTGAGGAATTAACTTTTGCCTGACAGATATCTTATGCAATTTGGACTGATCTGTGCTGGAATCGCGTCATTCTTCTTCATCAATTACCCACCTCTGTTCTGCATTGATTGGCCCTGTTTTTGAATAAATTTATCGAAGCAAGCGGAGGACAGAATGTGAAATTTATCAAAGATATTATCTTCTTTGATATGTCACAGAGAATAACTGCGTGCCTTGTTTCCATAGAGTAATTCGTCTTTTAGTTTTGGGAAACTTATGCTAATTCTAGTCCAATTACCTTGCTTGGGAAAGAGAAAATCAGCGGCTTCAAAACTGATAGTTGTTCTGAAATGTAATTGCTTTTTTCATTTCACTTCCAATTTCAAGCCATGCAGCTTTGCATTCATTTGTTTCCTGTTAAGATGTTCAAATGCGCACCCCTCCCTCGAAAATTTGTTCAGGAATCTAAGTTTTAGGTCACTGTTGTCACAGACCATCCAGAGAACAGGGCGAGGCTCAAAAAGTTTGCATTTTTCAAGTTTTTCTTAGCTCAAAGGAGTGGTCACCAACTGGTATGAACTGTCATTTCTCTTTTTCCTGATTCAATTGTTTCACTAGTGCCTTTTTTTTTTTTTATAATTTTGCTTTCTACTTGCTTCCTTTGTTCCATTTAGAGGTTGATATGTCCATAATCCATAAAAGGTTATTTATTTTTAAATGCATTCATGTCACTGCATGTTAAGTCCTTCTGTTCACCAATTATCACAAGTTAATAAACTTAACAGTATAGGTGCCTTCTCTGCGCAGGCAAATACACTTCACCTTGTACTGAAATGATGTAAAAATTTTTCTTCAAAGATAAATTATTTATTGAAATGCATGAAAAGCAAATTTTACAAATGAAAACTTCCTTAGCATTTTCATTAACAAGTCGTGCCAATTATTTTTCCCAAGAGTACCTGTTCAGATTAGTAAAAGGTATTTTTGCTTGGTACAGATTAATAAAAGAAGATACCAGAAAGATATTGGGCGATCTTGACCTATCTTACGCTTGTATATGTATGTTCATTAGATATGTCGTGCATTATCTCAATAAAAATTATCATAAATAAATGATCAAAAAAAAAATTATCATAAATAGTTATTTCCCCTTGATATTGGTAGATGTGTAAAAGTTGCTCCTTTAACCTTGTTAAATTAGAAGTGCGGACTATTATCCTGTGTAAGAATATTGTTAGCACAGAGAGAGAGAGAGAGGATTTTATTCCACATGCATCCCCGGTGATTGCTATTAACTAATTTTCTCTGCCTTTGAAAATGCATATCCCTGTAGTGTTATTGTGTTGGTATTCAACGCATTAGTATATTTTGACTGATGATAAAATACCCATGGACAGATAAGAGGGATAGAATTCTCCTGTCTTGAATGTAGAAACTGCAGTTGAAAGGGGTCTTACAATAGCAGTGTTTGACTAATTGCGAGCAGCTCTTCCTCACCCAGAAAAAAAAAAAAAGAGCACTCTTCTTTTCCCTTTTCTTTTTGCGAGCAGCCCTTTAGCAGTTTCTCTTTTGTGATTCCATTTTTAATTTTCTTTTCCAGAGTGGTGACTGTTCAGGTTTCTGCTAATGGCTACTGCTTGTGAAGCCACTGAGTTCTTGAAGGTACTTAAAATTTTCAAAAGCTGCTCCTATATGCCTTTCCTGGATATCCCTGATTATTTCCTATGATGGAATAGCTTAGACAATATGATATGCATCAGGCAATTATTTCAAGGTTTTAGCTTGTAGAAATATAAGTTTGGCTTTCAAACTTCTGTCTTGGACAGAAAAGGAGGAACAACAAAAACATCTTTGTGTTTTGTAATCTTCGCAAGGTTGTGCTTTAGTTTGATTCTTCTAGTGTGACCCCTACTTTATCAGAAGGTTTGACTTTTGGTATATTATTTTGATGTATTTTTGTGGATGCTGGATATCTGATGCAGGGTACTACTCGGCAAACCCTGTTTCTGCAGAAAAGTTTGCAGAACCGAAGAACCCAACTGCTATGGGGCACAGTTCAGAGTCAAAAGCAAATAACTGGTCGCAGGAGGCAGATTTCTCTGAAGTGTTGTGCCAAAGTGAACCCTGAAGCTGTTGTCTCCTTTAGTTCGGTTGATGAAAAATTGAGGTCTTGTGGAAAGCCTGCCAAGGAAGTTGTACATTTCTTCCGAGTACCATTCATTCAAGATAATGCGGCAGCAGAGCTTCTCAGATCTATTCAGACAAGAGTCTCAAATCAGATTGTTGGGTTGAAGACTGAGCAATGTTTCAATGTAGGGCTTGAGTCAGGTCTTTCGGCAGAGAAGCTCGGAGTGCTCAGGTGGCTCCTCCAAGAAACTTATGAGCCCGAGAATTTTGGGTCAGAGAGCTTCCTTGAGAAGAAGAAGCAGGAGGGTCTGAGCTCAGTGATTGTTGAGGTGGGGCCTAGGTTGTCATTCATGACTGCTTGGTCGGCTAATGCAGTTTCCATCTGCCAGGCTTGTGGGCTGGGTGAGGTAACAAGGATGGAAAGGTCAAGGAGGTACTTGTTGTACAGCAAGGGTCCATTGATGGATCGTCAAATCAATGAGTTTGCTCAGATGGTACATGATCGTATGACTGAGTGTGTCTACTCACATAGGTTGACTTCCTTCGAGACCAGTGTGGTTCCAGAGGAAGTTCTATACATTCCTGTGATGGAGAAGGGTCGGAAGGCATTGGAGGAGATTAATGAGAAGATGGGCTTAGCCTTTGATGAGCAAGACTTGCAATACTACACAAGGTTGTTCGTGGATGACATCAAAAGAGACCCGACAACTGTGGAGCTGTTTGATATTGCACAGTCCAATAGCGAGCACAGCAGGCACTGGTTCTTTACTGGGAAGATGATCATAGATGGAAAGTCCATGAACAGGACTCTTATGCAGATTGTGAAGAGCACTTTACAGGCCAACCCAAATAATTCTGTCATCGGTTTCAAGGACAACTCCAGCGCTATCAGGGGGTTCCTTGTGAAACAGCTCCGCCCAGTTCAGCCTGGTCTGACATGCCCTTTGAGTGAGATAGGTCGGGATCTTGATATCTTATTCACTGCAGAGACTCATAATTTCCCATGTGCAGTTGCGCCATACCCTGGTGCAGAGACAGGTGCCGGGGGACGTATTAGAGACACCCATGCGACAGGCAGGGGTTCTTTCGTAATTGCGGCCACTGCTGGATACTGTGTTGGGAACTTGAACATGGAGGGGGCCTATGCTCCTTGGGAGGACCCATCATTTACCTACCCTTTGAATCTGGCTTCACCACTTCAGATCCTCATTGAAGCTAGCAATGGTGCTTCAGATTATGGGAACAAGTTTGGGGAACCCTTGATCCAGGGCTATACGCGTACTTTTGGCATGAGGCTTCCTAGTGGGGAGAGGCGAGAATGGCTCAAGCCAATCATGTTCAGTGGAGGGATCGGGCAAATAGATCACATCCATGTCTCAAAGGGAGAGCCCGAGATTGGGATGCTAGTGGTGAAGATAGGCGGTCCTGCGTATCGTATTGGCATGGGAGGTGGGGCCGCATCGAGCATGGTTAGTGGGCAGAACGATGCTGATCTTGACTTCAATGCAGTTCAACGAGGGGATGCAGAAATGGCCCAAAAACTATATCGTGTGGTTCGTGCTTGTGTTGAGATGGGGGAGAATAATCCAATCATCAGCATTCATGATCAGGGAGCAGGTGGAAACTGTAATGTTGTCAAGGAAATCATTTATCCTAAAGGTGCTGAGATTGATATCAGGGCTATTGTGGTTGGGGACCAGACAATGTCGGTCTTGGAAATATGGGGAGCAGAGTATCAGGAACAGGATGCAATCTTAATCAAGCCTGAGAGCCGTCAGCTGTTGGAGTCAATTTGTGGAAGGGAGAGGCTTTCAATGGCTGTAATTGGGACAATAAGCGGAGACGGACGAGTGGTGTTGGTCGACAGTGCAGCTATTCAGAAGAATTATGAGAGTGGGCTGCCTCCCCCTCCTCCTGCAGTGGACCTGGAGCTTGAGAAGGTCCTCGGAGACATGCCCCAGAAGAGCTTTGAGTTCCATCGGATGGCTGATGCACGGGAGCCGCTTGATATTGCTCCTGGGATCACAGTGGTTGATGCCCTGAAGAGGGTGTTGAGGCTTCCCTCTGTCTGCTCCAAGCGGTTCCTAACGACAAAAGTAGATCGTTGTGTCACAGGCCTTGTAGCACAGCAGCAGACTGTGGGGCCCTTGCAGATCACTCTTGCTGATGTTGCAGTCATTGCCCAGACTTATACGGGCCTCACAGGGGGAGCATGTGCCATTGGAGAGCAGCCCATTAAGGGCCTCCTGGACCCCAAGGCAATGGCAAGGTTAGCAGTTGGAGAAGCCCTGACAAACCTCGTTTGGGCGAAGGTCACTTCCCTCTCCGACGTCAAGGCAAGTGGGAATTGGATGTATGCTGCCAAGCTAGATGGGGAGGGGGCAGCCATGTATGATGCTGCAATTGCCCTATCGGAAGCAATGATCGAGCTGGGGATTGCTATCGACGGTGGGAAGGATAGCTTGTCGATGGCTGCCCATGCTGGAGGCGAGGTCGTTAAAGCCCCAGGGAATCTCGTGATCAGTGTTTATGTGACTTGTGATGATATAACAAAGACTGTCACACCTGATCTGAAACTCGGTAATGACAATGGAATCCTGCTTCACATTGATCTAGGAAAGGGGAAGCGACGGTTAGGTGGGTCTGCCCTGGCTCAGGTGTTTGATCAGATTGGAAATGATTGTCCCGACATTGAGGATGTCCCTTACCTGAAGAGAGTGTTCGAAGCAACTCAGGAACTTATTGGAAACAAGATGATATCTGCTGGGCATGACATCAGTGATGGTGGCCTTTTGGTGTGCCTTCTTGAGATGGCTTTTGCTGGAAACTGCGGGATCAACCTGGATTTGAGCTCTCATGGAAATAATTCCCTCTTCCAAATACTTTTTGCAGAGGAGCTCGGCCTTGTTGTGGAAGTTAGCCAGCAGAACATAAATGCTGTGTTGGAGAAACTGCATTCAGCTGGTGTTTCAGCTGAGATGATAGGCCAAGTGACCTCTGAGCCCGTGATCAATGTGAAGGTTGATGGGGTGTCTCATTTGCACGAAAGAACTGCAGATTTGAGAGATATGTGGGAGGAGACGAGTTTTAATCTTGAAAAGCTTCAGAGGTTAGCTTCGTGCGTGGACCAGGAGCAGGAAGGCTTGAAACATAGACAGGAACCCAGCTGGAAACTGTCCTTTACACCCTCTTTCACCGACGAAAAGTACCTGCTTGCAGTTTCGAAGCCCAAAGTTGCTGTAATCCGAGAAGAAGGCAGTAATGGAGATCGAGAAATGTCCGCCGCATTCTATGCCTCAGGTTTTGAGCCGTGGGATGTTGCCATGTCGGATCTCCTAAGCGGGACAGTCTCTCTTCGAGATTTCCGAGGAATCGTGTTTGTTGGTGGTTTCAGTTATGCTGATGTGCTCGACTCTGCTAAAGGGTGGTCTGCCTCAATTCGATTCAATGAACCTCTCCTCAATCAGTTCCAGGAGTTTTACAGACGACCTGACACATTCAGCCTGGGGGTGTGCAATGGGTGCCAACTCATGGCCCTGCTCGGGTGGGTCCCGGGCCCACAGGTTGGGGGAGTGCATGGTTCTGGTGGGGACCCTGCGCAACCACGGTTCATCCACAATGAATCAGGCCGGTTTGAGTGCCGGTTCACCAGCGTGACAATTAAGGACTCGCCTGCTCTTATGTTGAAGGGAATGGAAGGGAGCACCCTTGGGGTATGGGCTGCACACGGGGAAGGCAGGGCATATTTCCCCGATGATGGTGTCCTCGATCGTGTGTTACACTCAGAGTTGGCCCCACTGAGATACTGCGATGATGATGGGAGCCCCACCGAGGCTTATCCATTCAATTTGAATGGTTCTCCCTTAGGAATTGCTGCAATCTGTTCACCTGATGGCAGGCACCTTGCAATGATGCCCCACCCTGAGAGGTGCTTCATGATGTGGCAGTTCCCCTGGTATCCAAAGCAGTGGGACCAGGACATTGAGAAGAGCGGGCCGAGCCCATGGCTCAAAATGTTCCAGAATGCCAGAGAATGGTGCTCTTGACACTGAGTCAGGTGCATTTTATGTTCTGTTCCTTTTTGCCCATTTTTATTGCCCCTGCCGTCTTCAGTTCAGTTTCATAGTTTTGTTGTATAGATTTTACTTCTAAATATATTTTGAAAAGGATAATTTTGTCCTCTGCAGATGCAAACTGGCAACAATTAGATAGACTGGAGAAATTAATAGATTGTCTGAGGTATCACTACACTCCTTTTGCTCAAAGTTGCTATCTTCTCGAGCGCATGCACTGCCTTTCTCCCCCTACCATTATCTTCTCCTCAAGGAAATTAAGTTCATTATCGAAGGAACTGTTATGATGAAGTTGTTTGTTTCTAGTACACTTGATTGAAGTTACACAGTGATACTAATCTCCATGGTTTTGATCTTAGTCATGTTCTCTGAAATGGGAGTTGTTTTCTTACCTATTCTGATGTGAAACATGTTACTCTGGTATAATGGCATGGCTCATTTACATGGGTTCCTTTTGCGGGCTTCTGCTGCATTTTTGGGCTGAGTGCATCTTTATTTTTTTTTTTTCCCATGTATAGTAAGTATTCTCAATGATCATTCACTGAGAGTTCTCTTCTTTTTAAGGTGATAAGGCATCAAACTACCGTTGAATTTATACTTCGGGATGTTAGAATATTGCCTCTTCTTGCTGTCAGTGGCAAGGCACGACAGCGCAGATCGTAAACAGTACAGTTTTTCCCGTATTGATGCATTTCTGTTTCCTTTCATGAGTAGGATTCTTTGTGCTCAGCTTCACAATCTATCTAATGGTTCTCCTCCCATGATGCTTGTCATCGGAAATCTCGTCAAATTTCTGATAGCCGCCTTTTATCTGATCATGAGCAAGCTCTCTATATCCTTGAATTCTTGTCATAAGACAGTTGAACGCCAGACATTATTCCTCAACTTGCTGCTTTGTCCTTTAATGATTCATTTGACCAATGTTGGAAATTTGGATGGACAGAGGCGCTTCCTTTTTACCTTAGACTGGTTCAGATCATGCTGGCAATGGCTCCCTTTGTTGATTCTAATGTTGGTTTGCCTCATATATATATATATATATATATATATGTGTGTGTGTGTGTCTTCGTGTTCCCTCCCTGGATAAGAACCTTACCTTTGTTCATCAATTTGTTCAAGATAATGATTGTTTTATCGAATTTCATGCTTGGGGTTCGTGATCAATGGATTCCAAAACGAAGTGATTCTTCCTGGTTGCATTCATCTGATTGTGTTCCTTTCTCCAAGACCTATTCCATTTTTTGTTACTTCATCTCATGTCTCTAAAAGTTGTAGCCGGCATTTTCGTATCAGTCTGTCCCCATCAAAGCACTGTTTGACAAATAACATGATCTCTGATCAGCAGCTCTCGATGGCAGATCGGGTGATAAGGTATTGGAGGTCCCAGGCATTCCAAGTTCGATTCCTACTAGACCCAATGTCAATCGTGTTTTTTGAGTTTAGGAGCTTTATTGTCCTTGAGCTTATCAATGCGTGCTTCGAGGAGGAGGTGTAATCCTTGCTAGTCTGGATCACAAGTTGTCCGGATGTCTAGTCATAACAAAAGATCTCTAATCAGCGAAAAAAAGAAAAAAGGAAGTAAAACTCTTCTTTGGTTTTCATTATTAGTTTTATGTCATCAATGACATATTTGAACAAGAATGTCATTGATAAGATCCTTTAATTAATAACATATTAAATTAAGCTTTATTATTATTATTATTAAATTTTGAAAAAGAAAAAACAGATTATCGGGTAAGGTTATTGGCCATCTTAATAGATGGCTCGGTGTCGAGGAAAAATCGAAAGCTCAGTTTAATACAGATCTAGTTCAAATCTAGACAAGTCGGATCTGAACCGTTGCTGAACGTACGCCACGTGTGCCATCTTGTCAGCCATGATTGTAACCACACAGTCGACACGTGACTTTTTGCCCCCCGGCCAAGCTAATTTTCTTTATGACTATCGCACCGACCCTATTTCTCGAATATCCTCCTCGTTCGTTTTTCTTGAGGAGGATATTTATTACTCCAATCAAAATGGACCTTCATATTCAGTCAGCTGACTGCGGAGTGTCCTTGTACCATCTCATTTCACCGTCCCACGCATTTCACGAATCAGTTTTACTTCTTCGCATATTCACCTTAGTAAATTCCATTGACCAGTGGTCGGTACATTTTTATTTTATTCATCTACGAGGGTGAAACTCAACGAAAAGGTAAGAGAACGAGTTTGGAGGGGCGAAATGAGATAATTTAATAAAATAAATAAATGAACGAGATAAAATAGGTAGCTGAAACACTCAGTGCTCCATGTTCCTTCTCTTTAATTAATTAATGACCAGCCATAAAAATGATTAATTCAACTAATAAGTTTGAGGTAACCAGCACCAGTTGTGATCGGAGTTGGACGTTCACTATTGCACTGACGACCTTCAACCTGTCAACACTTTTTTTTTTTTTTAATATATGAAAAAGGAGGATAACAGTAATAACAGTCATTCTGTCACATATTTTTTGAATTTTAATGTTTAATCGTAAGCATGTCATATGTACTGAGTAACAGACGCTTAGCACTAACTCCATCGGTGCAGTAACACCGAAAGGTCTGATATATTTCGATGAAGTTGATATCCTCCTAGTTCAGGGGCAAATGGACATCCATCTTGACACTGCTAGGGGAGAAAGTCTTCAATTGAGCGGTCATACAACGTAGGCGATGCTGACGTGGTATATCCATCCAATCAGAATTCACCATTTATATATTTTTCTACATATGGTTCACCATTTTATTTAGGATGTTTATATTTTTTAAAGATTTTTTAGGATTTAATGATCATAATTGTATAGTCATTGATTGCATGTCGAGTTCTGATTGGACATGTGTACCACGTCAGCATCGCGTACGTGGTGTGACTGTTCCACTGAAGACTTTCTCCTGCCGGGATTTTGATAACATGAGGTGATCTTCCTCCTCATTGGCTACCAAAAACTTCGAGGATCAATTTTAAATTAATCGGACTCCTGGTGAATGGACTGACCGATAAAACAAAGTTTGTTTTTAAATAGCAGAAAGATCCAAGGGCGAGAGTCAACTCATTTTGGTCAAACTTTTGGAAATATGAGAAAAGGTTGAAACTTAACCAATTCATAAATCTAAGTTAAGTAGGAGATTGATAAAAAAAAAAAAAACAGTAATTCTAACTGATAAGAATTAAATTGGATAAACTGAGATGATATGACTTCTCTTCTCTTCAGATAAGATCTCATATTCGAATATAGTGAGAGAGAGAATTCACGTGAAGAGAGATTTATCTCTCAATTGACACACATATTTGAAACTGGATTAGCTATGATTTATATGTTTGAAGAGTTGGTGGATCTGAAGGAGTTTTTAGATATCAACTATACAGATGGAAGGAAAAGAAAAAGAATAAGAAAAGTATTTACAGATCATGGATGGTGTCATCACACTTAACCTCTTTACGGTTTCTCTGCCTCCGCTTATTAAAGTTTCTCTTTTTCCCATTTGACCAATCAATCCTCAATGAACACAGGTGGGAAGATGTCTCTCGGTCTCGGAGTATCAGTAAGGTTCATCTCATGTCGTCGGGTCGAGGAAGCTCGACCGAGTACTTACCTGATTCATTGTCAAAATACAGTAGACCGTGCCGAGATCGAGATCGAAATGCCCACATACTAAGGTTTATATATGAGAACACTGATGATGTGGAATGACAGAAGATGGGTATAATAGCTTGGCCGTGTGGAGGGAGTTAAATTGGCTGATGCTGATCGCGTTCATACACTTTCAAAGTCTCATCAGCTCCTGCGACTGATGTTCGAATTCGATCCATCAATTACGAACGGCGACCTTTCACATGGAAGTAATTCAGATTCCACATGCAAAATCCGAACTTGCTACTTGAAACTTAGGCGAGGTCAAGTCTCCCCGACAGAACGGACGATTGGCTGTGTAGTGTGTGGTGTGAGCTCGACCTTCTCCGTTTACATCGACTACTCGGTTGTCCCTCTCCAACAATAACCATGAATGTCGCCATAAGGTCTTACGTCCGCGTCTCATTGTTGGCCGGTGTGGTGGACCTCCCGACAACAACCTCGCATTAGTCTTCTAGGACTCGGTGTTGGTCGGGAAGGATCCACCTACTCTATTACGCATCGAATCGTTTCGGATCGGGTCCCGGGCTATTGGAATAACAGCTCGGGTCAAGTTGCTTTCAAACCAGTTGAATCCTATACCCGGTTTAACTCCTTTCATTGGGTGTTGTCTGCTATGGTGGTTGCCCACCTCAACGATGAGATCATATTGGACGTGCGCTGATCATTTACCGTGAATACATAAGAGTTAATTAAATTGATTTAGGTTAAGTACATAAGATGCGATGGAACTCATGTCTGTCACTAAGATCGGCTTTGATCGACGCCATTGATAATTTATAGTAAATAAGCGTTGCACGCGCAATATCGAATGCCCGACAGTACACCAACGAAAGTTGGCACAAGTGGAAGGGGCTTGTGTCGCTTAAGCAGAGGTGCCGGGTTCGAGCCCCTGTGAACGCAGCAGACCTTCTTGGGAGGGGTCCCCGGGAAACCGCCCGACAGTACCTCGAATCCGGATTAGTCGGCCAGCCTTCGGGTACCGGACACCGGGTGGGAAACCAAAAAAAAAAAAAATGCCCGACAGTACGATCCGGCTGGGAATGAGACGTCGCTTTCAGGCCCTCTGTTACTGATCACCGGTCAGAATTTTCCACGAAATCCCACAAAGAATCACTAAACTAAAGCAATGGGCGTCATGGTAGAAAGAGAGTAGAGAGGGGAGCCCCCCCCACCACCACCAGGATAAGAGATTAGTTGAACGAGTGTTCCCTGTATGAGTATATATTATGTGACGATATTAATAAGATATCATAAATTAATAAAATATAATAATTTAAAATATTTTTAGTAAAATTTTAAAAATAAAAGATAATTCTAGTAATAATTAAATTTTATCAGTTTATAATATCACATTAATATTATCGTATTATGGCTAAATACACAGGAAGAGGACGCGGGAGCTAAACTTTCTTTTTCCGGTTATGGTAACCTGATATTAGAAAATCCAGTAAATCAAAGCTAATTTAAACTAAAAAATTCAATATAATGAGAGATAAAAGACTCTTAGATCTTTTCCAGGGTATTGCTTACATGAAGGAGAAATTCATTTTATGTAAAAAAAAACGTGATATTAAAAAAATATTAATTAAATAACAGTAAAAAAGTCTTAATTATGTAAGTATTTATTATAATTATTATTAGTTAGAATAATTATTATTAGCAGGTGGGATATTTAAAATTTTCCCATGCAAAGCAGAGTAGAGACGTGGAAACACCTGAATCGCATTTCACACGTGACAGTTTTGCAGCTTCATGAGACATTCCCTCCCTCGTTGGATCTGTGCTTCTGAACCGAATCAAGTAGAATCGCCATTCTTATTCTTCTTCTTCTTCCTCACTACTGGTTCTTCTTCCTTCGCTCGGCAAATGACTTCGACACAGATCCACAAATCCTCCCTGTGGGTCTTTATCATCATCATCCCGTTCCTGGAAACCCCATCTCACTCCCAGTCGCGGGGCCCCGACGAGCTCTTCTCCCGTGGCTTCACCGCCAGTTCCACCAACCTGAGCTTCGGCGGCGGAGCTGAGGTCCTCGAGAAGGGCATCCTCCGCCTAACCGACGACTCCCTCCGGGTTCTCGGCCACGCCTTCTACTCCTCCCCTGTCCTATTCAAGGACCCCTCCGACGGCCGAGCCGTCTCCTTCTCCACCGCGTTCGCCTTCTCAATCGTCCCCCAGTACCCGGAACTCGGCGGCCATGGGCTCGCCTTCACGATCTCGAGTTCGAGGGACCTCCCCGGCGCATTCCCTAGCCAGTTCCTGGGGTTGATGAACACCTCCAATCTGGGCAACTCCCCTAACCGCGTCTTCGCAGTCGAGTTCGACACGGTCATGGACCTCCAGTTAGAGGACATCGACGATAACCACATCGGGATCGACATCAACAGCCTCGTGTCCAATAAATCGGTGACGGCGGGCTATTTCGTCGGAAACAGCTCGACCCAGAAGGAGATTGATCTGAAGAGCGGTCAAGTTATACAAGCCTGGGTGGATTATGATTCTCTGAAGAATCAATTAGACGTGAGGATCTCCGAATCTTCTGCTAAGCCCACGAAGCCGATTCTGTCATTCAACGTGGACTTGAGCGTGTTCTTTGAGGATTACATGTTTGTTGGGTTCTCTGCCTCGACAGGGTTGCTTGCGAGCTGCCATTACATACTGGGCTGGAGCTTTGCAATCAATGGCGAGGCCAAGTCCTTACATCTCCCCTCCCTCCCTCCTCTCCCGAGCTCTGTTGTAAAACCACACAAAGGTCTGGTTTTCGGCGTTTCGATTTCGGCTTCTATGTTGATGATCGTGGTGGCCTCTGCCGCCTTCTACTTGGTCCACAAGATCCGGAATCCTGACACGGTTGAAGCTTGGGAGCTCGATGTGGGGCCTCACCGGTTCTCCTACAGGGAGCTCAAGAAGGCCACCCAAGGTTTCGGGGACCCGGAGCTTATCGGGTTTGGCGGGTTCGGCCGGGTTTACAAGGGGACTCTGCCGAGCACCAATACGCAGATCGCGGTTAAGCGGATCCTTCAAGGGTCAAAGCAGGGCCACCGGGAATTCGTGTCGGAGATTTCCACCATCGGCCGGCTCCGCCACCGGAATCTAGTCCAGTTGCTCGGATGGTGCCGGAGAAGAGGTGATTTCCTACTGGTCTACGAGTTCATGCCAAATGGCAGCTTGGACAAGCATTTGTTCGATGAGGCCAAGAACATCCTGAGCTGGCCGCAGAGGTTCAAGATCATCAAAGGAGTCGCCTCGGGATTGCTGTACTTGCACGAGGGGTGGGAGCAGACCGTGATTCACCGGGACATTAAGGCCGGGAACGTGTTATTAGATGGGGAATTCAATGGGAGATTAGGGGATTTCGGCCTGGCCAAGCTGTACGAGCACGGGGCTAACCCAACCACGACTCGAGTCGTCGGCACATTGGGCTACCTCGCGCCCGAGCTCACCCGGACGGGCAAGCCAACCACGAGCTCGGACGTGTTTGCCTTTGGAGCCTTGCTGCTGGAAGTCGTGTGTGGGAGGAGGCCCATCGAGCCGAAGGCCCTGCCTGAGGAGCTGATACTACTGGACTGGGTCTGGGAGAAGTGGACCATCGGGTCAATCCTCGAGGTGGTGGACCTGAGGCTCGGGGGCCAGTTCGATGAGGGGGAGGCTCTTATGCTGCTGAAACTGGGTCTGATATGCTCAAACAGCTCACCCGAGATTCGGCCGACAATGAGGGAGGTGGTCCGGTACTTGGAGGGCGAGCTCCTACTGCCGGAGAAGATCTTGCCACCGGACGGTAACTACGACATCAAGAAGGGCTTGAATGGCATTTCTGGTGGTGGCAGCAGCGGCGGAAGCTCAAACGATGAGAAGGTCACTACCTGGTCTTATACCGTCAATGGTGACGATCGTGACCTCGAAGCGGCTCTCGATTCGCCTGTTTCGGGTTCGGGAAGAAGTGGTTGTCGGTAGCACTAGGAGAGGACAGCTCGATTTTGTTGTTCCTTGTCTTACTAATCTTGGTCATGCGATGAGCATTGTGTATTACTACCTTTTTTTGTGCTATCCTGACAGATTTCCTATACAAATTTTTATGTATGTAAATTGACATGTAGAGTTTACATTTGATCCCTGTGGCTATTAGTGGATATAATCTTCCATATAACAGCTATATCATGTGATAATATTTACGTGACGTTGTCACTAATATAATTTAATTATTTTAAGATTTTTTTTATAAAATTCTAAAAATAATTGAATTTCAGTGGACCTAACCACGTGATGATGTAACCACAAGATACAAGACTTTCTCCTATTGGTGAAATAGCATATCTCTTCAAAAAAAA
Organism: Lagerstroemia speciosa; assembly: GCA_037672795.1. Classification (NCBI taxonomy): domain Eukaryota; kingdom Viridiplantae; phylum Streptophyta; class Magnoliopsida; order Myrtales; family Lythraceae; genus Lagerstroemia; species Lagerstroemia speciosa. Next base: position 10,250,001 of record CM075290.1, on the reverse strand, counting down.
AAAATTAAAGATTCCATTCTCGACTAGGATTTATTAAATCTTGATAAGATTCCAAGAAAATATTTTGAGCTATCACGGGGTCACAAATATTGGTATTAAGATACTTACTCTTTTTAAATATGGATTTATCGTGAAATATTATATAAATTTATTAATTTTATTCAATTTTTAAAATTATCTTAGTCAGCTTTTAATAGTATTTTCTTACTCGTGTTTTGACAATTGAAGGGCCTACAGAGTCAAAGGCAAAAGATTTCAAAGTTGCTTATTTAAAATGAAGGGGAAAAAACATTAATAGGTCAACTTAGGCTTCAGTTCTTCCTCACCTAACTGTTTATCGAAGAGTCCGAGAAGCTCGGCAACCACCAAAGCTGGGGTTAACCTAACAGTTCATGTTCACGAAAAGGGTAGCCTGGTGGAATCGAAGCGGCGAATGCATTCGAGCGTGTTTCGCCCAGCTAGCGATGAGAGCTCGGTCTCGCGACGCAACATGGAACTCGGAGATGAACTTGACCTCCGACCACGCCTTGCTTGTGCCGCAGGTAAAATTCATCCGCCTGCCGATGGATGATTACCTCACCATTTCCGGCAAAGTTGACTCGGGGAGAAGGCCCCACCGGAGAAAGTAAGTGTTAGGCAAGGGCCCGCGATGTAATGGACGGTGGCGTGTCTCCACTCCCGTCGCCTTCAGCTCTCGTCTTCCTCGCATCTTCGAGAAACCGAGGCAGGAGGGCCCACATCTCCGGTAGATGCCCCGGATTGAGCGTTGGCACGTCCGATGATCTTATCATGAATAGATAAAATCATCAGCAGCGTGAAAAAGGCTGTCGAGGAGTTGATCTAACACTAGATAAATAATATATTAAAATATGATTTATAAGAAAGTTGACCGATACTATCACCTAGGTTTATAAGTGAAAGCATGTTCGGTCTCTTTAAGTTTAAGTGATTGCATAGTATTAGAGCAAGTATTGTGTGAACTTATACGCTGTCAAGATTGAGCATGGAACTTAGGGTCGACTGTCCCCCTCTCGAGTATGAAAGAAAAATGTCCTACCTGATGTCAGTCATTGAGAATGGGTATTCAGTGCACATGTAAGTATAAATAAGTTATCACGTCAGACCGAGTATTGAAAATTGAATCACACATAGGAAAGATAATATAGAAGATCATAGTACGAGGTTAGGCTTTTTGGTGGAACGAGTTCAATTTTTTTTAAGTCATTGGAAATTATACACGATATCAGAGTCAATTATAATGTGAGATCACACCACGCTAGGTCGATATTGGAAGAGAAATACTAGGATCGTGGTCCATTATATAGTTCGACGACAGAAGAGAAAACTTGACTCATGATCAGTTACCCCTTATCCGGGTACGGAAGAAAAATAACCAACCTGATATCAGTTATTGAGGGCAGAGCACTCAAGACACTTGTCAAGTTTAAACATATTATCATGTGAGGACGAGTGCTGAGAAATAAATTATATATCGGACAGTTAATGGAGTGGAATATGAAATATGGGAAATTGATGTACTAACATAAAATTTAGATTTTTAGTTAGAAATAAGAACCGGGCTAGCCTGTTCTAGGCAATCCAAAAAATCAGTCGGACATTATCCCCCTGGTGGTTGCATCTACCGGAAAGGATGCCTTACACGCATTGTCGACTGACAGGGCCCACTGGAAAAAACGGGTCTGTCACACATTGGCAAGGCTTTATTCACGACAGTACTCGGTGAAAATATTGACAATCATCGAAACATGCCAAGTCGATCACGAAGACTCAAGATTATACGATGCTTTAACAAGAAAGTCCCGAGAATCTCTGGCACAAGAGGGACTCGGATATCTTGTTACCGGTACCCAGATCTTCGGGGTTCATCTGCTACTACCGATCCTAAGGATTCTGAGTTAGAAGGGGGCGGAGAAAACCTATCAGGATTCTCATGTTCTTGCAGGTTGCAAGCATATTTCCACGGCAACATCAATACTTGCCTCACGAGATATCGGGTCCACGGAGTCATGTTCCCCCATTCTTCTTAATCCTGTAAAGAATGTCTGTCACTGGCCAAGCATGGATCAAGGCCTCAGATTCAGCACAGCCCAAGAGATTTTGGGCCAGTTGGATCACCACTGTCTAGGCCTAAATTAGCATCCCTTTTTGCAAACCATAGTAATCTCATGTCAAACCAAAAGAACAGAAAAGAAAAAAAAAAAAAAAAAGGAAAATCGGACAAAACAATCTTTGAAGCACCTTTCTTATCAGTTGGAAGACAAACAATGTAAATCTTCCTGGAAATTGGGAGCAGTGAGTCCAATCTCACAATGACATTTCAGACATCGCAGGATTCAAATTGATGGGTGCACTGCTGCACAATGCTGTTGTGGGTTAGGTGATCAATTCCAAGAGTTCATGCATTCATTCGTGACGTGCACTGGCTAATATCTAGAAGTCGCTTAGGTCCTGGCTAACTCGTATCCGGGTAAGGTCAGGTCAGTCCACCAAGTACGGTTTTTCTCCATTCACAGTATCTGAAATACGAGATCTTGCTGAACGGGGAAGAAGCGCTAAACCACCTTAACTAATCTCGTCGGTTTTGTATGTTCATTCTTCCTTGATTAGGTGTGAATTTGCTGTATTGTTACAAGGGAAGAAACCTAGAAACAATTAGAAAGGATATTGAAATTTGGTAGTTGTAAGCTGATAAACTGCCTTGGTTTCTCCTTGTCGGACAAGTCATGTTGGTCCATATATCCCCTTCCAACATAAACAATCTCTTCCACTTGGCCTACAAAATTCTCAACACAGTCCTTATCGAGCGATAGTCATAGGCGCCCATCACATATGGACTCGTGGGTGGCCTCCGAGTTTGAGGGCACCCTGTTGAGGGACTCCAACCCTTTCTCGTACTTCATGCTGGTAGCGTTCGAGTCCTCAGCCGGCCTCCTTCGCTTTGCCTCGCTTCTGCTTCTATGGCCTCTGATTCGCCTTCTGGGCACGCTAGGGATGGAAGAGCTGGCTCTCAGGCTCATGATCTTCGTGTCCCTCTCCGGGGTGAAGGAGTCGGAGGTTGAGTCGGTGGCGAGAGCCGTGCTGCCCAAGTTCTACATGGATGACATCGACATGGATGCTTGGAGAGTGTTCAGCTCCCACGAGAGCCGGGTCGTGGTGACGAGGATGCCGAGGATCATGGTGGAGATGTTCGCCAAGGAGCATCTGCAGGCTGACGAGGTTGTCGGGATTGAACTGGCGGTGAACCGGTTCGGGTACGCCACAGGCTTCCCTACCAGCAGTTTCCGGTCGCTCCCATCTCAGGTGGCCGAGTTGTTCGGCGGCAAGCGGCCCAGTTTAGGGATGGGAAGGCCAACAACTGCTCCATCATTTTTATCTCTGTGCAAGGTGAGGCATATCTTCAAAAACCTGATTTAGCCATGCACACAATTAGAGAAAATTACAGCAAAAATCTTATAAGTATAATGCTTATATAAGTACCTTTTTATAATTCGACTTTGATTTTGACCAGTCGATGTTGGCTGACCGATGCATATGAACATTCTGTGTTACATTCTAGGAACAACTGCATCCAGCTTTCGCCATGGCCGAATTGAACAAGGGATGCGAAGCTAAACCTCTTCCTCCAATCCCGGTCGTCTTCCACGATGGCAGGCTCGTCAACCGCCCAACACCGACCATGGCTCTCTTGATCCTCCTGTGGATGCCCCTAGGCATAGTCCTCGCCGTTATCCGCATAGCAGTCGGCCTGACGGTGCCCCTAGGTATCATTCCCATCATCGCCCCGATATTTGGTGGCGGGGTCATCATGAAGGGCAAACCGCCGCCGCCGGTCTCCGGCAACAACACCACAGGCGTGCTCTTCGTCTGCACACACCGGACCCTGATGGACCCCGTCGTACTATCCACCATACTAGGCCGTAAGATCCCTGCGGTCACATATTCCTTGTCGAGATTCTCCGAGATCCTGTCCCCGATACCGACCGTCCGGCTCACAAGGATCCGGGAAGTTGATGCGGAGAAGATCAAGCGACTGCTCGAGAAGGGAGATCTCGTCGTCTGCCCGGAGGGAACGACGTGCCGGGAGCCGTTCCTGCTACGGTTCAGCGCTCTCTTCGCCGAGCTCACCGACCGGATAGTCCCTGTCGCCACGAACTACCGGGTAGGGTTCTTCCACGCGACCACAGCTCGGGGATGGAAAGCCCTGGACCCAATATTCTTCATGATGAACCCGAGGCCCGTGTACGAGGCGACATTCCTCAACCAGCTCCCGATCGAAGCGACGTGCTCGTCCGGGAAGAGCCCGCACGACGTGGCGAACTACGTTCAGAGGATCCTGGCGGCGACCCTGGGGTTCGAGTGCACCAACTTCACCCGGAAGGACAAGTACCGCGTTCTCGCCGGGAACGATGGCACAGTGGGCTGCAGCGGTGCCTTCTGGGCCGACGGTGTCAGGAAGGTGGTCAAGACTTTCAAGCCGTTTATGTTTCATTGAGATGATCCGTACAGACCACTGCAGTCATCATGTCGATGGAATAAGAGATTTATTAGTCCCTCACTCGATACATTGTGAAGTTATTTTATTTTTCTCGTGTGGGATCCGATTATTATTATTTTTTTCCTCCTTCTGTTTATTCTTTTTGGGTTATTAATTTTGATAATTAAAATAGAATGATGCATATTTTCCGCACATATTTTATTTTGTTTCAAGCTCTATCTTTTCTTTTTCCAGTTAAAAAGAATGGGTATAACCAATATATACTTGCATAACAATAATTCATCCTACATAACACAATTAGAGCATATAGACAAGGATCTAGAATTTACATCTGATGGACGAAATTCAATGAAAGGGTGAGACAGCGAGTTTCAGGGACCGAAATCATATAATTGAACAAAATAGATATAATTTAAAAAATTTATATAATGTTTCGTAGAATTTCTCGAGTTTAGGGGTGATTGTCCCCCACTCTAAATTCATGCTTCAAAATATTGGTCATTTCACTTAACAAAAAAGAGGGCTTGGTGCAGTGGTATCGCTCTCGATGTGCGATCAATAGATTCTGAATTCAATTCTTACTAGTGAAACTTCCTGAACTCATTTATTCTCATTCAATCTATCTTCTTCTAGGCTCATGTGCCTCTTGCATAAAAATAACGATCAAGCTTAAATTTCAACTTGGTAAGGAGTTAAAGAATATTTAAATTCAGCTTATTCGCTCGCATTCACATTCTGTCTCTGACATCTTTTTGTATACACTTTCTAATATTCAGAAATTTAGCGAATTATTGTAAAATTTCATATAGTATATTATTATGTTAATTATAAATAATTGTACATTGGTTTGATAAATTTAGGTCCAACCAAATTAGAGGGAAAATACCCTATTATTCCGACCCACTTCACCTAATAAATACATTAATTAATTAAAACCTCGGAAATTATTAGAAAGCAACCAAAACGATCTACCCGAACCGTCGCATGGATTCTTCTTTCAAATTTGCCCGTGACAGACAAATTCGGAGCTTACTATGAAGAAGAACAGAAACGACTGCCACGTGCATAAAAATGACACGAGCGACTAGAAAGAGAATATTCCTCTGCTACTACGCATGGGCAGAGATGATTCCTTCCCATGACCTCGACCGATCCCTCCGGGACTCAAAGCTGGCTAGTTTGGGCTGCGGAATCCGGCAAGAAAACCAACTGGTTTACGTTGCTCGAACCAAAGTGGATGTGTAAGTGGATTAATTGGTAAAACTGGACTACAGAGGTGGCCGATTTTCAGTTGAACCGGTTCAATGAACCGCCTGGTTCGGTTTTGAAAAACCATGGTAGCAAGAGTAGCTTTGACGTGGGTATACAGGAGATACAAGATGTAGAAGAAACCATATATCATTTGGCCTTGTGTAGTTTGGATCTGTGACTTTTAACATGATGTTGAAGATGCACAGGTTTAAAAAGATGTTCGCGTTTACATGTTAATAATATAAAATAATCATGTCTAACGGTCTGATATTCCATATTTCAATCTCCCTCGAAGTAAAATTGATAAAAGGGACTCTCTGAGTCTGCATCTTGACAGATATCAATTTCTTAAAATATAATAGGCTTCTTTTGGTGCTATGTTGACCGGACCGATGTCAGTATGATTGTTCAATGTGTCCGATACTTTCGTAGCTGAACACGAGAGCCCAAACATTACGTAGCGGAGTCACTCGACTGCTATTACTACTATCATCACTTCTGCCTATACAAAAAATTAAACAATCAAGCCTCTCAAATGCGAATAAGTATTTACGGACATTTTTTTAATCTTGCAACTAGTGTTCAGAAATCAAAAGGTCATGACTAATCCAGATCGAATCGAATGAGCGCACTAGGGGCAAAACACCACAATTCTCTTCATTTATAAAATACGAACCGAGACATTAATTATGTAGAAAAGGCATCCCACGCTTCGACCAATCTAGTTAAGTACACTAAATCAGACAATCGTTAAATATCATATATATATATATATATATATATAATTTATACAAAACAAAATCTAAAGGGCAGAAATGGAATATAACGGTCAGGGCCATAAAGACGAACAGAGAATCTTTCCTTTTGGAAGTTCTTTCCACGCGAACAGAAGATGAGGAATCGCATCTTGTAGGAGAGGGGAAAAAACACCAATGAACGGCATGTGCAATTATGTCGGGGGCCTGAACCCGTTTTCCTTTTTCCACCTTTTGTATACATAATCTCACGGGAATTTAATTAATTTATATTCGAATTAATTTTAATTTATAATAATAATTTTTTTTGAATCGTGAATTTCGTTGTTCACAAAACCGAAACTCGATATTTTATTCAAGAAAAAAGATGTCCAATCACTCGAACTAAATCGGATCAATGTCGAGGGCTCACTTTTTACGGACAATAGTAATATTCGTTTCAGTCCTTAGTCATATATTCTATTCAGATTCCAAACTATGCGCTACCGTTGATTAATATGATTATGTCCATTCCAGGAGATATCGAGTTATTCTTCGTTCTCCGAAACTGATATGATCGGACGGACTCAGAAGTCCCGATCAACGGACGAAATTGAATAGAGAGTTAAAGCACGGATTTTGGAGAACGAACTAGGGTAATTCATAAAAGATATATACGAATAAAATTAGTAAAAATTCATATAAAATTTCACAGATTTTTCTGATTTTACGGGAAGCGGTATCCTCCCCCGGATCCATTCCTGGATATTGTCATTATAACCACAAATTTGAGGAATAATTTGGCTGGCTGGCTGCACTCCATACCGGCCCGACTTTACATGTGGTGTAGAGTGGAGGTATGGCATTCACTGGAAGCGTTCGGGATCTGAGGGTTAAGCGGGGCCGAAGCTAGGCCGTGGTCTTTTGAAGAAATCATTGTAAACTTTGATTGGACATGAAATTTGCTGTAAAATTGTCCTAGTTAGTCGAGAATATTATTTATTTTTACGCATGAAAAAAATAAAAAAGTTTTTAACTTTCAATGAATGAGACAGGAGAAGAACGGCTGTAAAAAGTTTTAACAGAAAATCTTTAGAATTTCGATTTGCAGAGACACTTTGGTAAATCTTTAAGAATGAAACGTGCTGCTTAATTTATCTGCCTTACTATTATTGGAAGATCAATCTGCTGAAATTTGAATGAAAAAAAAAGGGGGCAAATTTCTTTCCCCTTTATTAAAAATTTTTTGATGTAAAAAAGTACTAATTAAAATGTGATAAATAAGTAAATTAATATTAATTAACCGAATAATTTTTATAATTAATTACTAGTCAAAATAATTTAATTGATTTTTTTCTTATTATGTCATTGTGATATATGACTATCTAAGATTTTTTTTCCATTTTACAAGTGAGAGTAAATATTTGATATATATATAATGAGTTCATTGTGTAAATTACCGCTCAGATCTTAACAAGTGTGATGCTAAGTCTTAAATGTTATGAAAATTTTATATGTCATAAAATTTCATAGAAATATATATATATATATATATATATATATAATAAATTCATTATGTATTACAATGAATATTAACTCGTGCAGCAGAGGAACAATCCGGTAAAAAAGAAAAAAACCCCATTGCCAAAATGCCAATTAATACAGACCCACCCTAACCCAGCAAGGCTCGAGTAAATACCCGTTGTACCAAACATGATGAGCTTATTGAGTAAATATATTTCAAATCTCATGCGTAAAATTTATATCAATTTATAAGAAAAACTCGTTATATATTATACAATAAATATTTAATCTCGAAACCAGCGTCATAGACGGCAGCCTGGAGCATGGGCGTTCGGCCGGCCAATGGTCCGATTGCAACTGATTTAATTCATTTTCCAACCCTCCAACATCATATTTAAAAATTTAATAATTCTTAATTAATTTCAATTAGAATTAAATTAATTTTTTTGAGAGCGAAAATTTATCAATTATTAATTTCTCCATTCACTGAATGTGAGTCCAAAAACATTGCACCAATTTAACCGACCGACCGACCCTTGCTGTCTTGCCCGTATTATTAGCCTCTCTAGAGGATCACGCGCCGTCGCTAATTCCGAAGGCGCGTGCACCGCCAAGCCGTACTCTCTCCCGATAGTTTGACCGACCATCTCCGATTAAATCGCCAGCTATTTCCCCACGTCGTTGCCTCCGGCCAATGGTGCCCATCCACGTGTCGCACAGTTGCGGCGTATGTGACACGCTAAGCGACGATAAACGTGTTATTGCCGTTCATCGCTTCTAAGAAGCCATCAACTCCCATTTTCCTCCAGGCGCAGACGCCTTCCCTGACCTGACCCTCTCTGATTGCATGGACAAGATTTGATTTTTCGGCCCCGAGCCGGTCGATAGCAGATCGGGGATCTATTCCCACACCTTTCCTTCTGATTCTCGAGGAGATTATGGGGTCCTTTGGGGGAATTCCGGTAAAGATTTTGATTTTTGGTTGATTGATTTCTTGGTGTTTCGATCTGATTGATCTTTGCGGAGCCTTCGCACATCGGATCTGCGGAGGAGGAGGAGCTTGAAACGGAGAGCCGGAGATTTAGATGTCTTCGCCGGTAACGTCCTCTTATTGGTGCTACCGATGCAGTCAATTCGTCAGGGTTTGGAGCCAAGATTCGGTCACTTGCCCTAATTGCGACGGCGGTTTCATCGAGGAGATCGAGAGCCCGCCTCAGTCGATCCTTCACGATGCTGGCCGGGGGAGGTTCCCGGCTGCAGCCATGTACCGGATCGGATCTCGGTCCAACTCGGAGCAGAACTCGGGGTCTAATCTACGCAGGAGCCGCCGTAGCGGCGGGGATCGGTCTCCCTTCAACCCTGTGATCGTGCTCCGCCGGCCGTCTGAAGGTGGGGCCAGTGAAGATGGCAGTGAGAGGGGCGGGTACGAGCTCTATTATGATGACGGTGCTGGGACGGGATTAAGACCCCTGCCACCGAGCATTTCGGAGTTCCTGCTTGGATCGGGAATTGATCGATTACTCACTTATCTCCAGCAGGTTGAGATCAGTGGAATGGGAAGGTTAGAGCAGCCGCCGGCATCGAAGGCTGCTATCGAGTCGATGCCAAGGATTGAGATCGGAGAAGAACTCGTTGATACTGAACTGCACTGTGCTGTTTGCAAGGAAGTCTTTGAATTGGGAGATGAGGCGAGGGAGATGCCCTGCAAGCATATATACCATCAGGATTGCATCTTGCCTTGGCTCTCAATGCGGAATTCATGCCCTGTGTGCCGCCATGAGATGCCGCCGGCAGAGATGGCTGAGCCTGGTAGTGTCGGAGGTGCAGGGAGTGGGAATCCTGATGAGGAGATTGCTGGGTTGACAATTTGGAGGCTGCCCGGTGGTGGTTTCGCAGTTGGTCGTTTCTCAGGTGGGAGGAGGGTTGGGGAAGGAGAGCTGCCGCTGGTGTATACAGAAATGGACGGTGGGTTCAACAACAGTAGCAGCAATGGCGGGGGAATGCCGAGGAGGATTTCATGGGCATCGAGAGGGAGTAGAGGGAGAGAAAGTGGCGGGCTTCGGAGGATCTTGAGGAACTTGCTTGGCTGTTTCGGCAGGCGATCAGGATCGTCTTCCAGGGGTTCATCTTCAAGCTCGAGCATCTCTTTCAGGAGGCCAAGATCTCTCTCTTTGAATGCCAACAACTATGGATACAGGAGGTAGTCAATGGCTTGGGTGAGTTTATGGTTTGAGGAGAAATTGCTTGCACCTTTGAACTGTAAATATGAAGTCATGGCACAAAACGATCTCCCAAATCATGATTTGGCAAAGGGGGTGGAACTTGTGGATTAGAGACGAAGAGTTCAAGTGGAATTTACTGATTCATTGCAGTGGGAACGTGTACCCAAAGCTAGGGATCTTTACCAGAAGAAGAATCACAGGGGAGGCAGCCGTGGAGTGAGCTCGTGTTGGGATAAATTGAGCTGTTGCTTGAACATTGGTGTTTTGGGCAGCAAGGATCTACACAATCTAGTGGCCCTGCACCACTCGAATACTATAGCATATGACTTTGGTTAGAGTTCTTGAAGTCTCTTTCCATTTTCTGTGTCTCAGAGTTCAGTGCGGTCTGTTTCATTCTGATAACTTTCACAGTCAAATATAGCAAGGTGTTATTCAACTTTTGATATGAATTCAGTTATTCTATGGTTCCTTTGCGATCTTATGTTAACATTTATATGGAATTAGTCCAGATGTTAAGTTCAGCTAGCTACAAAAGGGCAGCAGGAATGCCAGGAGAAATGGTGAAAACTGGCTCGGCTGAATCGAAAGGGAAAGGTGTGCTTCATACGTATGATATGCATATGGCATCTCAGTACCAATGGAAATACTTCAAAAAGGCAATCGCACTGTAAACAGCAAAATTTGGTTTCTTTCCTTTTGATTGCGACTTTGGGAAAATTATATGAAAAAACAATTCACTTTTCAACCAAATGTACTGTAGACTACTGCCCTTCATCTACTACTCTTTGAAAGTGAACTTGCATTAGAACAATGAAGCCTTGTGGTTGGATCTTCAGAATGTACCTAGACGATTGCTATTCGGTACCTGTTGCCCACAGATCGGGAATTCATTGGCTTGTCCCTTGTTAGCTCAATGCCTAGGTGGTCAGCGTCTTGATCCGAACATGTTACTGATATTCATGGTCGTAATAGTCAGTAGCAGCCTGAATTGATCAGGAAAGTCTCTGTTTCTACTGCAGTAAGACTTGTTTTCAGGCCAGGATTCAGGTTGGCAGGTGGTTTGGATCAATAGACTTTAGAATCCTCTTGTTATGTTTAATCATCGACCTAAATGATACCGTATGCCTGTTCGCGCTCTGTTTGGAAGGAAGTGTGATGATTCATCTGTATGAAGATGTTCTACTTGGGAGGATACTGGGATCACTTAACCCACAAGGAGAGTACGGGACGTGCATTTGAAGAAGCCATACGATCGGGATTTCTTCTAGTGCCAGAAAGTCCCGGTGGATACAGCCAGCTTTGACATACAAATCCCAGCTTTTATGATTTGCCAATGGAAGTGGAACACAGAGATCCAAACAGGAATAATATATGTTTTGCTGCATCTCCCAATAATAAATGTTGGAAGATATGAAATGGAGATTTACTATATGTGTGTATATATATATGTATATGTATTATATATGTCAGTTGTTGAAAGGTCAAATATGGTTAATCCAATGTTCCAAAACCTCTGCATTTAGCTAGCTTTTGTTTGGTTATGCCAAATGGCATTTGAATCAAGTTGAACAATTAAAGGTGAAACTCTTTCAAGAACAAACTTTCTTCTGCACAGAATTCGAATTCGATATTATTTTTAATTAAAAGAGATGTCAAATCACTTTGACCAATCCATATTAATTTATCGCTAATGAATTTCATCTCAGTTCTAATCCACATAAGATTTCCCTTAACTTGGGATGATCTTCTTTGAATTCTTAATCATTTTTATTATATAAATCTCATCTAATTAATGTTGTAAAAGTGGACTTTTTTTTCCTTGAATGATTCATCGTATCTATCATGCATGAATGTATGTACCGTATGTATAAAACAAACACAGGCCATCAACACCAGAAGAGATTATTCGGTGCAGCGATTGCACGACTGATGTGACATTTCAATCGAGAAGAAAGTAATGGCACTCTGATTGCAACCTCAGCCAACCTTATTGATGTGCTTACCACGAACACTGCAATCACGAGTCTCTGCTTGCAAAGGGCAACAGGTGAGAGCGATTTTCGAACCGGGATAGGGCTGGATCGTGCTTATGGGAAGCCACTTCACCAATACGTGCTCGCGCAGGGGGACGTGCAACATATTCGTAATCGTATGTTTCACAGGTATACGAACAGCAACACCCCCTGCAACTTGCTGGTCCGATGACTGGCTCATCGTGAGTCGGGTGTCTCCACAGAAATTCGGAAATTCAAGGTTTGATGGTGAAAGGTCACCAAATCATTTTGTTCTCTTCTCTCGTTCTATGGATGTGTCTCCAACCAATATCTTCTTTTTATAATCTTTTTCACCATCAATTTGTCAGACATATATAGGAAGATTAAAGTTTGTTGTTTATGTCGAAGAGATTTTTTATCCTGACCCATGAATATTTTTTGAAATCCATAAATTCAAGTAAGTTCATCTGTAAATATATGTATGAGTGGTCTCATCAAGGATTATGTATACACAAAAGGAAAATCACACCTACATAAACTGCTCGAAAAACAAAAGCACGTTCTGTTTACATTTTTTTTTTGCTGCAAAAAAGGATAGTAGTAGCAGTGGCATCCCAGTCACCTCTGATACGTAATCTTCGGGCATTCGTGTTCAACTGCAAACATATCGAACGAATTAGAACAATCGTACTGGCACTAGTCCCTCGACATAACACTGTTAAATGTATAGTACAGTTTAAAAACTCGTGTAAGCCAAAACTCAATTTCAAGAATCTCTTCTAATAGTATTGTTTAGAGGTAGGCTTGAACGGGAGATATTAACCTTACTTAACTGCATGAGTGAGATTTGAACCAGTAGACCTTGACAACCTACCTTGGTGTACACATTCTGTTTGCTTTATCTACCATTTTTTAGTTTAAAATATGGAAAAAAAAAGAAGTTTTGAGATAATCAGCATGAAGGGAAACATTCATCACGGGTTGCATAGACCTAAAATCCATAGAGTCAACAAACATTCTTCCCCACACGACCATTCTTAAACAACATAAAATCGAACGATTCTTCTGTCTCTGTATCTACCCTATCAATCGTTCCCTTAATACCTGTTCGGGTTTAAAAGCGTCCCTTTTCTCCTCGCGAGAGGAGCACTTTCGAGGATAGAACTGTGGAATCGAGCTCGGATGGACAATGCGTCTCGATTAATCGAGCTGTTCGGACTTTGAAACTGTAATTATGGTGTGATGAGTCGGTTTGAATTCAAAGGAAGTGGATGCTTGATTTCCATGGTACGTATAAGCCAAGAACCGGTCCACATCAAAAAATTAAGTTCTCGGGGCGAGGTCTGAAATGATGGGCAGTTCAGCACCACCAACTCTGGGATAATACACACTGTGTATTAAAATTGACATCTTAATTACCGAACCTCATTTGGTTGTGGGAGTGAAATGCATTTTCGATTTCGAATTTCAGTTTTACGAACAAATTATATTAGAAGAGTTTTATTCGTAAAATATGCCGATCCAGCCCCAGCCTGTAATGATTAGAACTAATTGGGTTTTTAGGGATGCATGGCTCAATCAAAGACCGGAAATTAACCAAGAAATTTGAGGCAATCCCTTTGAAAAATCATGCATATTAATTAATGCTCTCTATTTTTTTTTCTTGGCCAAAGCATTACTCTTCTACTAAAAGCGCGTGGAATGTGTAATTAAATTATAAATTTTATTAGATCAAGTAGTTCGGTTTTGTGAAGACATGCAATTGGTTTTGTTCTAAATTATGCTGGTCAGCTGTTCTATTAATTAATTGACAACAATGGACAATGACAACAAAACTAATTAATTAAATCATCTAAAAGATGATGAAAAAAAGGGAAATATAAGGGGTACGGAAGCTCTACTAATAGAAAATCGAGGATAAAGGACCTCTGGTCCTAGGTCGTTGCAGCACTGTTACACTAAACCCGATTGATTATATTAGTTTTCGTCCTTGGAACCGATGAGAACAGCTGGCTCGTCGGTTTCCATCAGAGCCCCGAAGGAAAAAATAGCACGCAATGGATTAGTTTCAGATTGAGAGAATAGTGTTAATAGGAAAATACCAATCTTCCAATAGTAAAACTTCCCACGATTCCTTGAATTAGCAAACACGGTGTTATGAATGGATTAACGCAGAATTTCTTAGCATGGTCGAACCCATTTGGATATTGTGGTACATGGTAAATTGCAAACTTGCGCTCCATCTTAAACTCATAACCCTCTTTTAAACGATGGGTCCGTTGCAGTTCTACATCAAAAAATGAACGATGATATTAAAGTCTTTATGAAATCCGAGAGCATCTCCCTTCCTTCTAGATACATATTTTCAAGGATAAAACTGCACAGATAATATCTGAAGCGGCAATACACCATCACGCTGCACTGAGTGAACCGTGACCGCATTATATTGTTAATTTAGGAGTTGAGTTGGCCTCCACTAAATTAGTCGGTCATTCAACAAGTCCCGAGTCAAGACATAAAGAATACTCTGTGTGTGTGTGTGTGTGTGTCTTCGTGCTGTGTGTTGATGTAGGGAGGGTCAATTATGCATAGGTTGGTCCGATCCTATCAGTTAGGTACTTGGTAAGCTGTGGGGTAGAACCCCGGTCGGCCATCGGAACGTGACTACGTCGATCAGTGAAAAGGGAGAAATCATGTCGAATATAACACAAATTTTTTCCTTTTAAATTTTTAATATTTTTCTTGAGATTTTTATGATTTTTCTGAATTTTTAATCGAAATTTCAATTGATATTTTACCATCCGATTTTTTTCTTATAAATCAACTCATGCGATTAATTTTGGTTGATCTATGCCACTGTGAAGCAATGCTTATCTTACATCGCTTCCTCCTCTATGGTACATCTTCCGTGTCATGACACATTGTTGTGCTCCTACATTTCCTTACGTGATTTAGTGTGTGTCCAGCTTCAAATATGGCCCGCGTCTGTTAACGTTAAAACTCTCTGAATCACGAATTTTCTCCATTCTATAATTTGAAAAAAAGATTTTACGGAAAAAAAAGAGACGTCAAATTTTATCGAAGATTGATTTATTTTAGATGAGCTCACACCGTTTCATTCACTTCCATCTTCTTTTTTTTTCCTTTTATGTATTTTCTCCAATTTCCATGAGACAGTCTTCCGTCTGTCCCATCCTCGTTGTCAGTCTATGTCAAAAATCTCAATTTACAAACACTGCCTAATCGAAGCAACATTTTTTTTTCTTGCACTGTTTTTAAATTTTCCGCAACGATGAAGTTAGGTATAAAAAAAGTACAGTTGTCGGGAAAAATCCATTTTTAATTCCGGCGAGAAGGCTCATGAAATTTCTTTTCTTCATCCTCTTATTATTTTTTATATTCTCACTGAAAACTTAAAAAAAGGAACAGGTTTATAAAACTTTTGAATATCCCGACAAACCAGAAGACCCAAAAAAAAAAGAGTAAGATTAACGCAAAGAGGAGCAATGAGGACTCCAGCGATGAGCAGTACATGAAAAATACGTATGAACCGCTCGTGCACGTTGTCTCTCTCTCTCTCTCTGCCTTTCTTTTCTTTTCTTCTTCACGAATATAGTGCAAAAAAATTGAAAAATGGAAAACAAAAATTGATTTTGACCCATGTTTTTCTGTTTCGATTGAGCCGATCCGACATAGATATTCGGGCGTGTCAGTGGCCGAGCGTCAAACACTCAAACTTGAATAAAAAAATGTGTTTTCCATCTGGAGAGCTCATTAAAACTTTTGAAAACGAACAATTGTTTTTTCCCAAAGGGGGGAGATGTTATTCTGCATAAAGGGGACGATGGAGTTAGGGCGGGGAACTGATTAAAGGCGCCTAAGTTCGGTAGCAATGTACCCGGTCCAAGATTATGGGTTTTGGAATTTGATTCTAACCTTGTCATTTTTTTTTTTATAGCGATCTCTCCGGGTATATGAACACCTCACAAACACGTAAATCTAGGTCGGTCCATGTTTAAAGTACATGTATGGGTGGCATCACATAGGGCTACACGCTCAAGGGGGATTCGAACCTTCAATCCCGTGAATTTTAACACGAGTCGTACACATGTTCTATTCACTTAAACTTGTTATTTATTTTCATTATGAGTTTGGAGTTTAATTTTAACCAACGTAATATTCTCGTATTATTTTGGTACTTAAAAACTATCGGTGTCTTAACTAATTCAAATTTACGTCAGATTAAGGATGAAATTCTTCTAAAGATAGATTTTTTTATTAAAATGTCCGAACGAGACGCATTACTTGAACTAAAAAGATATTATATTAATTCGACGGCCTTCTCCCACCGATAGAATAAATAAAAATAAAAAGAAGAGCTCCGAAGCAATCTGATAATAGGTCCTCGACATCGAGAATCATGTCGACCAAAAGCCTAGAGTTGTCTCTCCCTCCATTAATCAAATTCCCACACGTACACGTTTTCCTTTCAAGTGTTTTGTGTGTGTCTGTATATATACTTGTAAGGCAAAAGCCCAAACAAAGATTTCAGAGACATCTACACAAACCATCAGACCACCTTCCTCAGTCTCCGAGTCCCCGGAGCACTCTACGATTTGAAAAAACTCGAGACCGATAACGACAGCGTCCGGCCAACCATTGCAAGTTCATTCGATATCTGCCGATGTTGTTTCTTGCTCGATATGCCATTTTGGTGAATCGTCTCGATTTTTCATTCATGGCCACTCTTCTGAGAGTTGTCTCCTTCTTCTGGTTCTTAAATTGCTGCCTCTGCCTCGCACCGGCTGCGGGAAATGCCGTCCTCCCCCTCAGGACAGTCAACGTGGCCGCCGCCGCCGGAGCCGCCACCAGGCTGCCCTTCCGCCATAACGTGACCCTCACGGTGTCCCTGACAGCCGGGACGCCACCCCAGCCGGTGACTATGGTCCTCGATACCGGCAGCGAGCTCTCCTGGCTCCACTGCAAGAAGTCTCCGGGCCTCCGCTCGGTCTTCGATCCTGCCGCCTCCACATCGTACTCCCCGATTCCCTGCTCGTCTCCGACCTGCCGTACCCGGACGGCGGACCTCCCGGTGCCGGCTTCCTGCGGCCCTGCGAAGCTCTGCCACACTATAATATCCTACGCCGACGCCTCGTCCATCGAGGGCAGCCTCTCGTCGGAGACATTCCACATCGGGCCGGGGCCCCGGCCGGGGTTCCTCTTTGGGTGCATGGACTCTGGCCAGAGCAGCAACCCGGACGAGGACTCAATCACCACGGGGCTACTCGGCATGAACCGCGGCTCACTCTCCTTAGTGACCCAGATGGTCCTCAAGAAGTTCTCCTATTGCATCCCCGGCTCGGATGCTACGGGCGTTCTATTATTCGGGAACCCAGGCCTCTCCTGGGTCGGTCCGATGAACTACACCCCGATGGTCCAGATATCGACCCCGCTGCCCTACTTCGACCGGGCCGCGTACTCTGTCCAGATTGAGGGGATCCGGGTCTCAGGGAAGGTCCTGGAGCTCCCAAAGTCGGTCTTCGTGCCGGACCACACTGGGGCGGGCCAGACCATGGTGGACTCCGGGACCCAATTCTCCTTCCTGCTCGGCCCGGTCTATAATGCACTTAAAAACGAGTTCCTCAAGCAGACAACTGGCCTCCTAAAACCGTACGACGACCAGAATTACGTCTTCCAAGGGGCGATGGATCTCTGCTTCCTGGTTCCATCGGACCAGGCCGGGCTACCGGTGCTGCCAGCCGTGGGCCTTATGTTCCAGGGGGCGGAGATGGTTGTTTCGGGGGAGAGGCTGTTATACCGGGTTCCCGGGCTAGTCAGGGGGACCAATCAGGTGCACTGCTTCACGTTTGGGAACTCCGACCTACTAGGCGTGGAGGCGTTCGTGATCGGCCACCACCATCAGCAGGACAAGTGGGTGGAGTTCGACTTGGCAAACTTGAGGGTCGGGTTTGCGGATGTCCGGTGCGATCAAGCGAGCCAGCGGCTGGGATTAGATTCCTAGGCGAGTGCAGCCTAGGGCAGGTCCTTGGGGGATTGTGGATGTCTTGGACCGACCCCACATTGCCCGATCCATGGCCCACCTAGCGGAGCTTGTAAGCACTGCTACGGGTGGCCCATTGATCAGACGGTGTGAGCGTGACATGGTTTGGTGTGGACTGGGGGAATTATTATTTGTCTGACATTATTGAAATTTGTATAATAATAATAATAGTCTTCTCTATGTTTCCGAATTTCATATGTACATTAAATGAAAGAAAGAATAAATAGTATGAAAAGTGTTATTTTATCGATGAAGTCCATCGCCTCTTTATCATACATTGGAAGTATTCAGTTTGTTTTTCCACGGCTCTTAGATTTAGAGGACAACAGCATAGCAGTTGAATAAGTCATTTAATTCGACTAATTGCATCTACTTCAACGAGGAGGTGTCACAATCACTACTAATCAGACTCAAAAGATGTTCGAATGTCTCGGTTATGAAAAAAAAATGTGAGTACACCTATTTATCTCCTCTCGGCCAAGTATCTAGGATTAATGACAGATTACAAACTATATAATATATCATCCGTCAGATTAATGAGTTATTACAGTACCAAATACGATCAATATTAAAAAAAAAAGAAAAAAGAGAAAGTACACCTATTTATGAAATTTTTTAAATTTACAAAATTTAAATAAAAAATTATTATTTAAGAGAGAGAAATATAGGCATACTTTCAAGAAAGTGTGTTGGGGCGTGTGGCTGGACAGCCACAGGCACTATGCGGGTTTGGTGAATGGGAATCCCACTGCAGTTTGCAGTCTTCTTCGTCTGCTGGCTGGCCAATGTCTTGTCTTTTAATGTTATGTTACTGTCCACACTCTTTTGAATTTTTGAAAGATTCAGCACTGCCCAGTCCACTCTCACTCACCTTTGGCTTTATCAGCACAATTCCCGCTTCTGTTCTGGATGCTGCCAGCTTCGGGGAACCTCCCCATCCCACCTGTCTTCCATATCAGTGTCAGCTGCTCCTCCAGAGGTTTACTCAGGATTCTATCAATCTGCATCCCATCTGTCTTGCATATACAGCTAAGGATGATTTAGTCGCCCTCGTTTCGTTACGTAATCTCCGGGAATCTCGCGTTCGATCGCAAATACATAAGACATACTGAACAATCCCAACTCCGCACTAGCTCCGTCAACGTAGTGTTTTAGACGTATCGAGCGCTTAATACAATTCAAAAAACCAGTACTCTCCAAACTCATATTTAAAAAGCACACTTCTAATGGATTCGTAGAAGGGATTGAACCTGAGACCTCGGACTCAAATCGCCAAACCGGAATCTTTGCGGTACCATCGCAGATCTTTATAATCTCGACGGTACCTTGTTCAACCTGACAAAATTGGATAATTTATCATAATCGAACTTGTGAGCTTGTGAGTCAAGAGTCGATGTAAGCTTAGTTCATGCTGGACATTTGAAACAGTTCGAATCACTTTGATCTAGGTAGCCAAGAAATTGTTATAATTTGCTTCATTGACAGCAGAAAAGAAATTAAAAAAAAATGTATTTTCTTAAACCCGATCTGTATTTTTTTTCTTTTTTTGTGTATGATCTCTTGCAAAGGTATTTTCAAAAATATGAGCTTCTTTTGTAAGAGTTGGGCCTCCTGGGAAGAAGCTGAAGAAGAGCTTGAAGCCCATTGAAGTGATCATCCAGCCTGGCCCATGACTCCCACCATACATCCTCGGTAATAAACCTAATAAGCCTGGGAGATTCTGCAGTCTTGTAAAATAGTTGTCATGAACGGTTAGATTTTTTCTTTCATTGGAGTCATTAATTATGAATCGCTGGATCAAATTACTAAACGAGACAAATGATTGGATCGTAAAAACTTCTAATATATCTTGAGCGAATCTACTTATCTCACGAACTAGGTATTATCCATTACAGTAGGTTGATTTGATCAGTTGACACCATCACCGAGAGTCGAGCTCACTCAAGGCTCTTGATGTGTGATCCTATAGTGGTGTTTTTCCTCCTTCTTCAATAGGCGCCTGTAAGACGACGATAAAACCATACGAAAAATGTCCAAGACAGATAATGCAGGCTCTGCACGGACATTTTCATGTTATGGGCACTTACCTATCAAGAAGGGTCAACCTGATCAATCGATATTCCCATTGAGAGTCGACTCAAGATCCTCACTCCTCACCCTCCTCCAAGAGGCAAGCCGATCGTATCCAACGCGAATAACGTCTCTTCAACTCATCTCTCTTTTCACAGCACGGATGTCAGATCCGTATTCCCGATGAGTTGACCTCACCAAAGACCTTCAAAAATCATATCGATCAATTTCCCTGTCCGTCTAATCACGGTAAGAAGTTATCAAAGGTAGGTCCCGGGACGTGGAAGTCTAGTCATGTCCATTATCTCGATGCAATGTTAATTTAGTACGGTAGGACCGTACGATGATGTGTATAAGACGAGGTGCGTTCGTGGAATGTGGGGCCATTCTCCCAATAATTGCTCGATCACCCTATACAATGTATAAAGATGCCGTTGGTGTCTGTAGGACCATCGAATGTACGACCAACTCAACGGCTAGAGGATTCCCATGAAACCTACCATCAACAGCGTCCCACGCACCTCAGCCCGTGATGGGTCCCACCCTTCCCGAAAAGGCCGATCACAGCCGTCCAAAATGACCAACCATGCCCGTGCTGTGATTGCTTCGATGTCTTTTCGGAGGACGCGGTGGGGTGATGCCACGTGTTAATGTTTTTGCCGACTGGATGTCTTCGTGTGTGTATACGTGCACGTTGAAATCCATGAAAATTCTGTAGGAAGCGTCTAATGTCCCATCATGTAATGCGAAATCCACTCTCTATCCAACGGTAGGTATGAATTGACACCTCATGAAACCAAGTGGAATTTCGAGGCTTCAAGACAATGGAATTAAATCAAAGGAGTAAACTTTTGAGCTCTGTGATAGCAAATGTGACCATAGACTTGCACCGCTTCCCTCGTTTCATCGGGAATTCGGAACTCGTTGCACGTAAGATAAGGTATTAGTAGTCCTATGTAATGTATAGAAGGAGAAATTCTTGAGTGATCTTAATGTAATATATTACATATAATTTTTATAAAACGAACATTACTATTGGAGAGAAAGGCGATTTAATAATCTTTCTTAATATGCTAAATGATCATTGGTCGATTTAAAAAAAAAAAAAAAGAAGAAGTGTAGAAGATAGACTTGATTTCACCTAAATGTCCCGAGAAAATGGAATAATCTACGTGTGGGCTCGGCTGGCCCACAAATGGCTCAGGCACGAGGATCCAGGCTAGGAGCTGGGTTCGCATTTGGGCCCACAGCAATGATTTTCCTGGTCAAGAACATAATGGCAGGCCTGGACCCATCTAGGAGTTGGGCAGCATGCTTCAATGCCATGCCATCATCTCACATCATTTTCCTTTCTTCAACATGCATACCACCCGATATCCAAAAATTCAATAAAATTTAACTAATCGAGGCTGAGGTCCGATCGTTCTATTAAGTCATAAAACTCCCACGATTAAGAATTTTCTTCGTTCATGAGATTCGAACCCGAGCGTTATTTAAAAAGTTATCTGCGAGGTCAACTAATCCATTTTGGCTATCGTCAAATACCAATAATTATCAATTATTATATGTATTATAATAATGATAATAATATTTATTATAATAATAAATATGGAATTAAAATTGAGCGGGGGGCACAGCTTGGTCAATAGATATTGTCTAGCTCATATCCTCTACGTCCTTTTTGAAGATCAACAATCATTACTCCATAATATCATTCTCCATTCTGCATTTCCTTTTTTTTTTTTTAATTTGAGCGATCTAATATTTAAAAATTTAACGGATCCTGACTTATTAATTATTGAGTCGAATTAGTCCTTTAAGGGATAAAACCCTTCCAATTATAGACTTTTTCGATTCGCAAATATTTGAACCAGAGAGTACACCGAAGGAGAGGAGATACTGAGCTATCTCAATTAATCTGCATACTATTTTATTTTTGAAAAGGAGTTTCCTTTCACATTGTTTTCTTAAGCAAGCACGCCTAATCATTTGAACTCCAGGAAAACGATGGACACCTCATCGGGAAAAAAAATAAAAATAAAAATTCGCTGAAATTTTAGATACTCTCCTCCCGCAATGATATTGTGAAAGAAAATAATAAATTTATTATAAAAATAATTATATAACTAATTAGATAATTAATACTCATTTATTTACTATAATTTAATTGATATTTGTCATATGTAACGTGAGGATGGTACAGAATTATTGAAGGATTGTTGAACTCCATGCAAATTGGAAAACTCGTTTGCTTTACTTAATGCAAGAAAATCGTTTTCACCTTTTTCCCTTTTATCCAAATGAAGATTGGATTTTCCTATAAAGCATGCCGAGGTGAATCCGCATGATTAGCTTCTAAATCTTTGACTGTTTTTTTTCACTGATAATTTGTTGTTTTTCTTTTAAATAATTAAGTACTTTACATTGTGGATAGAAAAACAAGTGCATAAAAAGAATAAAATTTTGGAAAAGCCAATTCTTTCGGTTTTGACCGTGACTGGACAGCTGGGAGAGTAGACATTAGCAAATCCAGTACATATATATTGTGAGGAATAAAATGGAGTAAATATAAATAACGAATTTGTTATATAAATCTCACTTCAATTTTGATTCGTATAAAATTTTCATAATTTTCAAGATTCAACCTTACACGTATCAATATCTAAACGATAGTTTACATAAGGAGTTCGTTATATATTATACATTAAATATTTACTCGTCATATATAGGTCCGTATAAGTCCAAAGGACTTCGATTAGCTTTTAATTCAATTTCGATTGATTCATTTAAAAATAACTAGAGGACGACATGTGCTATACATGGAATTATTAATTTATATATTTTATGACAAAAGTTTGCGATGATCAAAGAAATACATAGCCAATAAAAGAAAATAATCAAGGTCAGAATATATAAAAAAAATGAGTAGTTCAATTCCAGTTGAGAAAATCGTTAAAATAGTTAGGAGAAGTCAATAAAATAAAGAAAAAAGATACTTTTTATTCTTAACCTTTTGTATCTGTGTCATTTTAGTCATGAACCTTTATTTTTTATCGCTTGAATTCTCAACTTTTTGAATTTTTACCACTTTAATTATATCATTACTTTTTTCTATCCAAAAAAGAATATTTCGTCCAAAAGTTATTTTTTAATACAAATATTAAAAAGCATATTTTGTCCATAATTAAGGAAATGTTAATTACTAACAAGCATTCATTCTAAAATTAGGACTCATTTTTCTCAGAATAAGCCATAATTTTGTAACGATAATAGTTATCAACCAATTTCAATCAAAAATGTGTCTCGATTTTAAAGGGGATGTGCTCATCAACAAAATTCTAACTCATCCACGGTGATCAATTTCTATAAAATCCAGACATAGATTTATTGTACTATGATTATAAATCGAGAAAATGGCAGATCTCTCGATGTAATAATCTTATAGGAACAAGGGAAATGAAAAGAACGAACAAAAGAAAATTACCGTCACCAGCGAAACTCTATGGCCAGCAACTGACGGTTAAATGGGTTAAAAAAATAATGATGAATAATTGAATTTATTTTATTTAAATTGTTAAAGTGAGTTGCCGGATTAAGATGGCAAGTAGTCTGATGACTAGACCGTAAAAATCATATTGTAAAATTTATTAATAATAACATAATATTTGACCACATTAACCCCGGTAACATGGCATGGAAGCTCAGGTCCGACAGATTTTTTCCAGCAGTCACTCTTCGTGCTTTTCGATTGTCCGCTTACAATAATTTAACAATTACATTATATATATGTATATCTATATAATGGGAGATAATCGCATCAGGAATGTGTTGCAATTTCTTCTTTTCGTTGTGTCCCCTCGTGCACTCAATCCAATATAGTCAATAAATATTTATGTAAAACCGGGCCTCTAGGGAATGAGTCCCAATGTTGTTTGCAAGGAGATCCCACCGTCACCGGGACGGATAAAAATAATCGAGTAGAGGAACAGAACGAAGAAATAATTAAAATCGATTTCAGAATACGAAATAATATAATTTAATAAAAAATAATAATAAAATCAATAAATTTTGTATAATAATTGACTTATCTTTTCCTTTACCGCGAAGAATCTTAATAGTCCCAAACATTGTGGCCCGCTCGTTGATTAAGGGGCCAATCATCTTGCAAATTGCAAATGCATCATTTGGTGACAATTCTTTTTTTTTTTTTTTCCAACTGTAGTGGAGACAGTGGACTTAGTAGGAGATTAGAAAAGAGAGTAATAAAGATATACGAAAATTCTCACTAATGAGAATCGTACTTTGGAACATCTTAATTCAAAGTTGATAATAATACCGTTCCAACGAGTCCCACTTTACATTTTGGCTTTATATTTCTTGAATTATTTTAGTAATGCATTTGGACTTTCGCCTTCCATTCGACAGGAAAAAAAAAAATACGTGGTTCGGTCGGTGGCCTAGAGTCATTACACAAATTGGTACACTCGACATGGAGGAAATAAACAGAGGACAGGACATTTGGCATCTTTGGTTTTTTTTTCCCTAAATAAAAATCAATGAGTAATGACAATTCAACCATGCCGCTTAATATTCAAACATATATTAATTCTCAACATCAAAAAATTATTATTACTATTGATATTATATTTTAAAAAATCAACTAATTTTATTATTATTGTTGTTGTTATTATCGCACACAATTGACCCTGACGTGAACACCATTATCGGAAACGACATGAATATGAATGGGTCAATCGACCCGGACACAAGGTGAAATCTAAGCCAACAGAGCTCCCGACTAATGGCACCACAGCTGGCTTGGACCGACCAAATACACGTTCCACCCGGTGTCTCCCGAGAAAAGTTTTTTTGGGGGTACTGTAAAACCGACCGATCGAGGTACCCGATCGTTTTAGTCCAGTATATATCAAACCACCAGAAGCGAACCAGACAACTGATTATTCATAGTAATTAATCAAACTGTTGCCGGCAAAGTGTCCATGGTTTTACCTACCACAGCAAACCGAGGAATTGTTGTACCCCAAAGTTCAGCTGGAGGATTAGAGAACAAGAACAAGAGTAAGAAAGAAACTACATCAATATGTACAATTGTATATCATTTCCCTCCGCATCGACGACGATTACTTTCGCAGAATTCGAGGACGCGATGACCGATCCTTCCTCGCCACGCTCCTCTTCTCCGGACCGAAGAACCGTCCACTCCTGTAGCATAAGAGAGTATTCCAAAGGAGATTCGAATTCGAGACCCGGGAAGAGAAAAAATCTGCACTGCAGTCTTTCCGGCTTGGTTTCCCGTCGGCTGTCATGGAAAATCTGGTACGTACTCTGCAGGACCCGAAACCTGAACGAAAACCCAGGAAGCCGAAGCCGAACCTATTCCTCGGAGAATCAAGAATCGCGCCAGCACACCAGCATGATCACGCAACGCCTCATGATGTAGAATCTCGCTCTCTGCTCCCTCACCAGCCTAGCGCACTTCTTGGTGAAGGAACACCTCCTCTGCAAGTGCAGCCGCAAGTTGTTCGGCCTCACCGGACCATGGCTGCTCGGGATCAGCTGGGCCGATGTCGGCCCCATGAACGGTGGGGGAGGCGGTGGAGACGGGGCTGTTGGGGTCATTGATAGTGTCGAGGCCATTAAAGTTCAGGTGGTGGGGGTGGGGATGAAACTGAGAGCAGAAGGTTTTATTGATGGAAGGGAGGCAGTTGTTGGGGCATTTGATGGAGTAAATGGGGACTGTCACTGAAGAAGAGAAGGGCAGTGGGGAATTGGTACCCGATCTATTTATAGAAGAAGAAGTGGCCAATTGTTATCGCCCGTTAATGGTCTCACAAAATACAAAATTCGGTCATTGGATCATGTCGGATGCACACAGGCTTTAAGTTTGCACTGCACGAGAATTTACCAGTTCGGTATAACAACATCATTCTCGATCTTGAACCAACTGATAACATTGACTTTTGCTAACCCAAGTGTTCATAAGAGGTTTCTCTTGCGTTCGAAAACTTGTTTTTATTGACTTTCCGTTGTAGAATTTGATCTTCGATGTCCATTTTGTAGTATGACATTCACTTGTCGTGTGCCTGTGAAACCGTTTCAACAACTGATGTCAAACTTGACATTATTATTTTGTATTCGAGCAAGCATGAAAATTTTATATGAGTTGGGCTTTACACGTGTATACTCCATTTACTTAACACGAGTTGAACATATTTTTTCCGGTCTCAGTTGCTTTTAATATAACGTCCACAAGTTCCACACTTGCTCAGAACGGATAAGATATGAACCCACATGGTATCCTTCCCCAATACCATGTAAAATTACTATTGGATTTATAAGTGATTCGACACATAGTCACATATAAGTTTAAACTTGTAAGTGATGGAATTCATATTCTTTTAGATATAATGATACCGAGAGTCCAATATGTTTGTCGTTTCTTGCAGGTGAGTCATAAATATTCTAAATTGTTAAATCAAGTCCTAAATACTGTTCATCTTACAACATCGAGTTCTTTCCGTCCCTGCCGTTACTCTAAGCTGACGTGTATCACTGGTAAGAATCAACAAATATATAGGATTTCTGGTGTCTTTATCTAAATTATTTTATATTAGATTATTCGTTTTATTAATTTTTTAAGGTTTGTGAATCTCATTTAGAACCGTGAAAAAAAATACAGGCACGTCTCATTGAGTAGCTGCCACGCGAGCATCTCCGTGAAATTCTTATCGTTTTTAAATACCTTTCATATAACCAAAAATTAATGTATCCCTATTTATTTTATTTTTTAAACTCAAAATCCTTATGACCAATTATATTTCCGAGAGAATGAATATTATTATTATTATTATTATTTTTCCGTGAAGAGAATGTGTATTATCAATAATACTTTGAGTATTATCTTTATAATCGATATAAATAAAATACTCCAAAAAATTATTAAAATGAAAGGCCAGCTCAGCGTGCGAGCACCATTAACTAGCTGATTATTAATGTGCGTATAAAACGATTCAAAAATCATTTCTTTGTTCTTGAAATTCTCTAATAATTTCTAATAATCTATGAGAAATTAAATTTCTATACTAAGCAATGAAGAAGAGAAATTTTAACATGCTTAATAGATTTTATTTCATTTTATATGTTTCTTCTTATAAAAATTACTTAATTTTAATCCAACTTATTCGCCAATTAAACGGAAGGAATATAAAATTTCCAACCTGACCTAAAAAATAAAAAAAGAATGAATCTAGTAATTAACCACCTCATACTGCTCGATCAGCAGTAATTATAAAAAGGGTTAGTTAAAAACGATCCAAAATATTACATTTTAAAACGTTATCAATCATGTCGAGTTGGTTGATTCAAACGAAAGAAGGTCGACTGTTTAATTTCATTTCACTGAAACTTGCCTACACTGATTAGTCTGATTTCTGTCGTATGCGCCGTACCGAATAATGCTTTAAGTGACACGTTGGATGAAAATTACATCGATTGTCGAGGAATTTCCAATGGCTATGGAGACTGTTTAATTAATTTGTTGCTATTAAAATAATCTGTTGAGATTCGCATGTAACATCAAGCTGATGATGACCATAGGAAGGAGAATAATAGCAAACTAGTAAGAACAATAAATCATAAAATAAATAATGTAACTAATCGAAATCTGCCTCTGCCATATTTTGTCATTTACTGAATATATATATATATAGTTAAATATTGGGGTCCCCCTATGAGAAGATGACTTCATATCCATTGGAAATCTTAAAATGATAGATGGTGATACTTATTTTTAGAATTTTTTTTTATTTTCTAATATGAGATTAGCTTTTCTTAACCTATACACATTACCAAAAGCGATAGTCTAGCGGTCCAAAACTCATTCTCCTACAGTTCGATGAGGTCAAGATCTCATGTTCGAGTGTCTCTTAGCAAAATTGCTAGACGTGATTTTTTTATCCTGGTCTTGGCGGACGTCGGCATCTTGTATTATGCTGGGTTTTTTGTAGAGTTGTGTTGATATGGTCGGTATCTGTACTGGTTGTTCAGTTCCTCTAACATGTTCGCCGTTGAATATGAAAATCAGAATATTACATAAATGGAGTAGCTGAATCTAGGCCTGGACATGAGCCGGAACCGGGCTTGAACCGACTCGGAACAGTGGGGGAGTCGGTTCTATTTCAAAAACATGCGGTTTTGATTTCAAAGCATTCTCTTTCTTTCTTTTTTCTTTTTTAAGAAATTAGATAAAAGTTTATATTTAACATATAATTTATTAATATTTTTAACTTTGTGGAGCCGGATAAAATCGTGAATCTGAGCCGAAAACCAATCGAATCCAATATAACATGGAACTTGGAC
This sequence comes from Lagerstroemia speciosa, assembly GCA_037672795.1. NCBI lineage: Eukaryota > Viridiplantae > Streptophyta > Magnoliopsida > Myrtales > Lythraceae > Lagerstroemia > Lagerstroemia speciosa. The sequence goes on along the minus strand of CM075290.1, from coordinate 10,221,250 downwards.
CTGCGGTTCCTGAACCGTGATCAGGCATAGCCACATTTAATAACTAGCCGCGTATAAAGAGGTGTTGTTAGGGTATTTAAAAATAGAAAAAAATGAAATTAAATAATTTAGAGATTATAGATAATTAATCAGACCTTTTGCGGGGTATCTGCCAATATTTAAAAGCAGTGATGTGAAAAGAAGAAAAAGATGGTGGATTTAGAAAAAGCATATCCTGGTGTAATTTGATCTTTCATAGGACGGCCATCCAAATTCAAAATTAAGGCAGTAAGCAAGAATATTGACTTCTCTTTATATGCATACTGTATTAATTTAATCTTTTGATATATAAAGATTACTAAATAATTCAATCGAAACACTTAAACGAATAGGTGCTAGCATTCGAGCAGACTGATAACAAGCTTCACATTCGTGTCTAACACGACGTGAACTGGTATTGTAACTTGTTCAAGTTACAAGTCCTAAGTATTGTATATCCGTTTAGATAAGTTTGTTAATTTTGAGAGTACTGTGTGTGATGGGTATACCACGTGATAGTGCTGATGTAGCATTATATACCAAAAAGTTCATACATTTTAACATTTTTCTTCGATAAAACCCTGAAAACGAAAAATTAACCCTAAAAATGGTTGAATCCTATAAGTTTGTGATATCAAGTTAATACTATCACGTGATATACTTGTTACTTAAAATAGTTTTTCGTTAATTTATTAGTAAAATATAATATATATATATATAGAGAGAGAGAGATACACACACCACTGTAGGATAATATGTATTTAGAATTTTTAACGATATTGTTGTTTGTTTATATTAGAAGCTAAGATTAAAAAGAAAAAAGAAAAACTTTAATTGAGGGTTCATGTCGTTCAGTGGAATCATCAGCAAGAAGTCCATGGTCGCACGTACTAATTAGCATTAATCTAATACGACTTTACCTAACCAAATGTATAAAATCACATCATCATCATCATCATCAAATAAGCTTCCCCATTAATCAATACCGAACTGTTGTTAAATTACCCATATTGGTCATGGAAATGAATAATAGTCCAGAGATGGAGCAATATATATATATATATAATACGAAAAAAATGATTGCGACACATAATCCAAAGCGTTGGTTTAAGCAGATAGAACATGTGTCTAAATCATAAGAAAATTCATAAGGTCAGAGGTTCGATTTCCTTCGAACGTGTAATTCTTGGTGAGATCGCTCACTTCTGTATTCATGGATGGAAGAGTGGTTTCTTGGACGGATATTTGGATTGAGGACAAACACACAGCACACTGGCAAGCCCGATGGGCCTTGAGAATCTGGCATTCAGGGCCTCAAGGCCCATTATCTTAATCGTGCATAATTTGCATTGTTCATATAATTCATTAGATCACTTAGATAAAGATCTCGAGAGAAGATCCAACATAAGAAACACCAAATTCTTTATATAAGCACCGTATCGGAAAGCATACCCAAGCCTCCGGAGGACCAATCGATGAGGTATCAAAAGTTGGCTAACTTCAGGTCCGTTGCTAACATCTTGCAGTAGCAGATCAAGAAATCATGTTGTCCATGGAATACATCTGGTGCGGTAATCTTGCGAGTTTGTGAGGTCTCATCATGCATTTTCGAATTGGAAACCATTAATTCCATATATCTCTTGGTAGCTAGGTCATCATACTTCCTTTTGTGCTTGCTTATCTCTCCATCGGTCATCGGTCTCATCTACTCACGGACAAGTTCCACAAGAAAATGTTGACAGGCCGGCCTTTGCCATCCTGTATTATTGCTCCAATTTGGTCAATATGTTTTTCAAGAAAAAGTGCAATATGTGATGAGGCGATTGGATTCGAAGCCAGCAGTTTAATGATTGTTCTCTTCTTTCTATATCGAAATTTCAGTCGTTCATCACAAGGGCATATAGGCTGGAGGTGGCCATACAGATAGTCGAAAATCCAGACCTGATGTGCTCAGTCTTCTCAGCCCTCATGGATGGCGCCCAAGTGAAATTATTGCAGACAGTTGTCTTTGTAAGCCTGCAGGTTCCAGTCCATGTCGTTTGAGGAGTATCCTTAAAGACTCAATTTAACAGTGTTCAATTTCTTCTTGACTTAGCTCTCAGTCAATTGTTGAGTGTACGAGGTTTGCTGCGAATCTCCCCAGGAAACCCTAGTTGCAGTTTGTCCTATTCCTTTACGCCTTGGTTACAGTTTGATCGAGGCGAGATCGACTGCTTAAATTTTCAAATCCAAGTAGACAAGCTGATATGATTAAAAAATGAAAGGAAGCGAGGCTTTCCACTCAGACCCACAGAATCAAGAAACAAAAAGATGATTTTCAGGTTCTTTTGGGTAATTAACTTAACCAGTGGAGGAGTTTCATCAAGCAGGAGGACATCGATGAGGAAGTCAAGAGATCACCTCCTATGATTTCAAGAACAAAAGGGCAGCTCCATTGTTTAATTAAAATTTTTCCCACTTTGAATAAGCAATCTTCGAATCGAATTTGACGAGAGGGGACCAACCCCAACTTTTGCCTTATTAGTAATATCAGAATAGTTTTATAAGATGTAAAGCTGTGTAGCAATCGGGGCATTTGTTGCCAATCGATGCATCAACGGTCATGATTCCCGAACCTAACTAACTTGACAATCAAATTAGAGGTCCAGCTCAGATCTTCCATAATTGAACAAAGGATGAACGAATCCCTAAGGTTTCGATCTGAATGCACCAACAAAGATGGAAACAAGACATAATTCTTGAGGCTTCCTTCGTGTATTTTGAATCCTAGCTCGTATAATACGGTCGGTGAGATGCATTTGATACGGTATATATACACGTATGTGTGTGTCACGGTCATGAGAAAACGCGAACCAAAAGAGGAAAAACAGTAGCAATCGCATGTAAAACCCCAAACACTTCGCAGGCAGCATCTTAAGAAATGTAAGGGAGCAACAAGAAAGATAAAGCTAATTAAAATGGGAAAAGAAAGCATCCATTGATAAAAAATATCGTACCAAGTTGTTTTCGTTTCACTCATCAAATCAAACAATAAAGAAACAACTATGATGGGAGAAGGGTGTGACAAGGTCTTATTGGATTGACAAAGAATGCAGTAGGTGTTCCAAGTTTGACGGTCGATGACCCATTATATGTAATTGGTGATCACAGTCAAAACCGATGAGGCAGCTGTGTCTGATCGGCAAAATTCCAATGAAAAATCATTCCTGCACGGTGAAAAGTGAAAGGGAATCAATCAATAAGAGCATCCAACGTTGTAATGCCATGATTAAAGAGACCACACGACACCATCATATCTACAAGTACATGACATCTGTGACAATAACTCACTCGTCACTTGCTTCAAGTGGGTGTACGGACACTAACCATCCACCAAAGGGAAAGAGAACTATAGTTAAAAACCGATAATCGAGATTACATGTACTTAATTAAGCATCCTCGAATTATATCACTCGGACAAATAAGAGAAATCTATGAATATCATGTGAGTGCATGCGCACATCTCTTACTTTTCGATAGTGCCGGAAATACCGATATGTTTCTCCACTGGGGAAGCACTCGTGTCGTCGTTCGGTCCGTCCCCGAACTGGAGCTCTTTCATGGATAATTAGCCATTGATTGCCGCTGCAGCATCATCAAGATTCTCACTCCTTACCGAGATGGTTTTTGATGACTAACCGATTAATTACCCATCTTCATTTATCTCGAAAGTATGTGAATCTTGATGATGATGCACCCGCGAACAATGACTGGTATTTATACGAGATCGACCAAGATTCGTTCGTTCTGTGAGGGGGGGACAAGGATGAGCAGGGGAATCAGACAAACCCTAACCCTAACCCTAGAACAGCTCCATCTCCATTGAAAAGAGAAAAGGTGAAGCAAGAAAAGGCAGAAAACAAACAGGAAAAGGTGTATAAAAGCAAATTGCCAAGGGCCCTTTGTCCCGATTCGTGAAAATCATAAAAGAAACACAGGAAAGCATCTATGGAGAAAGCTAATTTAACTACACCACAGGACTGTTGTTTTCTCTGTGAAAGATCGTAGTGGGGAGAACAGGAAGAGAAGCTCAGACTGTTTTCAATGGCGATCAGGAAAACACAACAGAGAGAGAGGGTAGGAAGGATGGGGAGGAGGTTGAGGAAATGGAACAGAGAAAGGGGGTGTTAATATAGAGTTCACTGGAGCCCTAGAGAGATGGTTAGGATAAACATCAAGTAAAAGAATAATTAGCTGTAAAATACTAAATAATAATAATAATAATAATTAAAGATAACCAAATATCAAGATTCTAGGGTTGGTTGGTCGAGGAGGAGGGAGAAAGATCTTTTGTGCTTAGATACATCACGGTAGACCAGGAAGAATTTTTTTGGTAAACTATAGGCTCGAAATTCTATAAATTTAAAAAATTATAAGGAGAATTCTTCTATAACAGATTGTTTACAGGTTTAATCAAATAATTCAAAACAAATAATTGAATAAAATAGAATAACTTATAATTATTTTTCTCATCTGTTGAACGATCTAACAACTCGTAGAATTTCTCATTGAACAATGCTTGAATCGGTCGTTAGAAAAGGGCAACAATTCATATGCAGCCTCAATGCAAACTCGTGCCCTGTCTAGCTCCTTTCCACACATATGTCAATACCCAAGTTGCCGTTTCCGGGATATAAACAAAAGCTCCCGTTCAATCGAGAAATTTGTAGGTGATCATATTTTATCGTATGACGTAAAAAAATCAATTAAATTATAACAAATAAATAACTATGCATTGATTACACGAGCAGTTAGTATAACTATTATTGATTAAAATAATTTAATAAGCATTTTCTCTTAACATATTTAAGTTTTTTTTTTCCACGCAACAACTATCCTATCACGGGCTAAATCTCCAGCTGTTTAGATCGATACGAATGTCGATGTTGTCCTAAGCAAGATCTGGTCAAGCCAGATATTCGTTCCTTGCACAAAGGGGACCAGCTTAAGGCAATGTGCAACATGCTCTTTGTAGCCAATTTGCAACTTGCTATTGCACCCGTGCAGCGTTATGCACACGGAATCACCGATACAGCACCTTAATAACTACTCCGTACGTGCCGATTTTCATGGAAAGTTCGATCCTTACACGCTCTTGAGCGCATCGTATTATCCATTGCTCGTTGCAACTCGACTCAGGGCCGAAATTATGCATACCAATGAGTGTTTTTTAGATCTTCAAGGTCTAGGATGGAGAGACTGGAAAAAGTTTTATATATAATCAGCGTATTATATGACATAGTTAATTGGTGTTTAATATATCGATAAAAACAACTACAAATATGTAACCGTACTAGAGATAATGATTTTCTATAATATGGTAGAAATATTAACTTTGCTTATTAGGAAATAAAATATTTATAAATATGATCATATCAACAAGATGCATCAGTTTATATGTTTGTGATCTTCGGATATCTATTCGACTTTATTATGATATTTTTATTTTATCTATTTTTGAATTATTCGACTCCCTTTAGCTGCAACTAGGTTACCTTTTATGTAATTCCTCCTATTGTTCAGTATAATAAAATTCGTAATCATTGCCTATGGCCTACCACTTTTTTTCCATATTTCTATAATTCTACATCTTATATTATATTATTTAAAATTTTCTTTATACAAATTACAAATATCATATTTGATTTATTAAATAATATTAATTTGTAATATATATAATGCGACACATCTATTATATACACACAAAAAAAAAGTTCTCGGGGCAGTGGGGCCACTGGCCACAGCAGTTGCTAAACATCGTAATCCTAGGCACCAGGCTTTCCACAAAGGATACCCTTTTTATCTGACCTAGCCCTCGTGCAGATCAGCTATCCACATATGTCAAGGTGATCCCAATAACACAGCAACAAAATTAAGAACTTCACCAATTAAAAAGACACCATTAATGGTAGCATTTAGGTTGCAGGGGATACAAATGGTCTGCTAATTTTAATAAGAATTATTGCCATCTATTTTTTAATAAAATAAACTGGACAGGGCATGTGCTATGCACGAAGAGAAGATAAAAATACGTAAATGTGAAATATTGGGATGAATTCATATAATTAGAAAATTTATTTATAAAGTATTGTAATTTAATTTATTTAAAATTTATCAACTTACAATAGTAAACAGAGTATCATCGGTTGTCATTAGTATACTATGTTGATTTTATCTTTTTAACTTTATAATTTCAAATTATTCGTTAAAAAACGTAACGAATTTTTTCTGCTAAAATCACAAACAATGAGTAATATGGAATGAGATGGAGAATTTGAGCAGTTAACGTAAAATTTTATTATTAAGGTTGTAGATATGGGTGAAAGAAAAATAGTTGAGATTATTATTTTACTCTTAATTTGGATTAAGGGCAAATATTGCATATAATATAAAACAAATGCATAGTTTAGAAGAAGATAAATTAAAAGAATATATGGATTCATCCAACAAAAAAATGTATACGAAATTTTATTAATAAAAATCGAGGTTGAGATAATATCATTGCATCAAATCTCATTTCTTAATTATTAGGCTAAGTATCCAGCCAACTAAGACATCAATGTCACTCTCAGCCATACAATTCGTTTTTTCTTATATAACTTAATTACATTAAGCAAATAAAATGAAACTTATAATGTTAAGGTATCTTCCGAGGTCGGTGTATACTAAGTGGCATCCAACGACTCCATGAATCATGATTAATCTAGGTTCGGGTTAGCTTAACCCTCTAAAAGATGCAACTTTGATAATATGACCTTTTTAGTCACAGTACTCATATTCAAGATTTTTTATCTGTACTACTGATATTTATAAATCTAATGAACTCTAACCAATCTAATCTCAGTCGAATCCATCCACGCCAAAGAGTAAACTCTCTCAAAGTGAATTTTTTGCATTAATAAAAATTCGAATATGAAATCCTTACTTAAGAGGAAGAGGTAGAGAACTATCTTGTTCAGCGCACTTTAATTTCGACTTTGAGATTTTACTAAAATGTTGAATAGACCAGGAACCCTTTATTTAAAAATAGAAAAATATAAAATGAAATCATGCTTATGCAAACAAACCGAATTGTTGTGTATTTTTTGGCTATAAGAAAAATGCAGTGAGAAGAAAAAGACATTTTTACTAGGGATAATGCATTTTTCCGCTTAAAATATATGATATTTAGAAGTTTAACAGATTTAAATTAGTTTGAGTTTGAGTTATGACAATTCATTGAGTGATAAAACTCTTTAACATTAATTTCTTTATTTATAAGATTTAAATATGATATTTCACTTAAAAAAAAGATATTAAATTATTTTAAACGATCAAAAGCTCTAGTAATGCACTTTTGACTTTAATAATATCAATTTTCATAAAAACCAGAAAGATGCATCGGGTTGCGTCCGGTTCGAGAACGTAACTTCGAGTGAGATTGACAAGGCCCTGACCGGTGACCAGCCCCCCAGAATTTCAGGGGTGGAGGACGGAGGAGTCATCGGATGATGATGTAGGACGATGGTGATGGCGATGGTGACGGTGATAAGTAACGTTTGGTTTTTAAGGTTTCTTGTGAGGATCCTTGAATTCCCATTTCTGGTCACTGTTCTCAACTTTCCGCCATGGCCACCTCTGCAAGCTTTTACCTTTCATGGCTGCCATCGACGTTCACCTCAGAACATTAATTCGCCCGTCCAATCCTCAATCTGATACATGGACAGCTATGCAAATCTCATCTCCACCACACCACGTAACTTGTTTTTCCGTTCACTTTGAATTGACATTTTCTCATCTCTCCTAAGAAATCTTTTCGTAAGACCAATTAAGAATATTTTAGTTAGTGGAGTGCAGTCATGGGTTCTTGTTCATGCAAAGTTGAATAAAGTCAAGTATGTAACGAGTGTACCATTTAACAGTGCTTATATGATATTACAGATTAATAATATTTAATTATTTTTAGATTTTTTTTTGTTTTTAGGATTTTAATTAAAAAATCTTAAAATAACTTAGTTTTATTAATTCATGACACTATAAATATTATCACGTAGTATACTTGTTATACAAAAGAATCACAAAATAGATATGTGGGATTGACAAAGGTGTAAGGCGCGGTAGCGTAGCCCTTTATCTTAGGCTAGGAGTCTTCGATTTCATTTCGTATCACCTAGTATTCAGAAGTCAAATGGCTCTAACTGATTTAAGTGCGAATTGAGTTGGTTCATTAAGGTGATAGCCTCCCATGATATGAATTTTCTGCAATTATAATACTCGAATCCGAGATCCGTTATTGATAGAATGCATTTTCTCCTTTTACAAATTGATTAGAGGCACCCTCTCAAGTCCCTTTAACTTGTGTCAAAGGGAACCAAACTTCATCAATCCATCTGTGCAATTCCTCCTCTTCCATGGCCGTAAACCATTGCTCCATTCTTTTATACTTTCGGGATCAAAAGGAATCGCATAATTATGTACAGGAAATACTCATTGAATGGAGGATAGAGGATATATTTTTTGATATGCAACACCGATATCAATAAGCATATCAGATCCTGACTAAACATGGTCACACACTGAAGAATAAAACTCTCATAATCACACATTTTCTTTATTTAAAAGATTCGAAAATCGATATCTTACTTTAAAAAAAGAGAGTTGAATAATTCAAACCAAATCATGTTCCATGTTAGATTGTGTATTTGATGCAGGTAATGCATGGAGATTCGGAAGAATCATGAGAAGTGCCCTTTAAGTTACATTGAACAAAATCTATCACGTCGAGCTTGTCACCATGCAAGATTTGTGTATGGAGCATGTAATATGCCCTAGATTATCATCGCATATAAAAGGAATCATTTAACTTCATTTTCACTCCTTTTTTTTGGTAAAATTACATGAGCATTTCCCTAGGACTCTACAATTTGCAGATTTGTCCTCATTTTCTTTTCCCTTTTTTGCGGTATTATAGCGAATGAAGAAAGTTACGAGAGTCAACAGTCATTTTGGCCATTGAGAAACTTGCCGGCAATGCATTAGTTCTTGAAGATTTTATTTCCCACATTTTAATTCATGTAGGTTCATTGTTTTGATTCAAAATAGTCCTTTGGAGGACCAAATTGGTGGCAGTCAGAGCAACTATTTGAAATTGTTTTAACTTAAAACAATTAGGGTTCTTTAAGGACTGAAAACTCCATCGGTGAAATGGTGGGGAGTGGCACAGCGGTACTAGCTCGAAGGTTGCGAGTTCAATTCTCATTATAAAGACCTTATTGTACCCATTTATTTCCCCTTCCTTTTATCGCATTTTGGGCATATATCCTTTTTTATACACTAAAAAATTAATCAGTGAGACATGCGGGAATCGGTTTGACACAAACTATTCATTAAAGAAAAGAAAAATTCAAGTGCCTCGTGAGTTTTCAATATAGGGTAAAACTCTTCTGCGTGCATGACCTGCAGTTCCAATGAATATCATCATCGACTCTATATCTACTGTATTTTTCAGTCATGTAACTTGGAGGGAATCAACATGGTGTTTGTTATCGAAAGCTTCCAACACCTCTGATGATCACATCAATTCAGGTATTCACGATCACCCTTTTACACTCCCTTTGATTTAATCCTGCACAGCATATTCTCCTCTAGCGGACGAAGCGCGTGCAATGTTAATAGCAATCCAACTATCGATAGGATGTAGATCGAAAGCGACGATGTGATTCTAGTGGAAGATACCGTGTTACCTTTTTATTGTCCTCTGGGAATTCGAAACTTAGTACCGGACATTATTAGTCTGCTTGCTTTTTCTGATGTACATTGTACTTGGACTTCCCATCCGGATAGACTTGAGGCTCATGATCCTGGTCAGTTATATCAAATTTTGTCATGCTTTGCATCTTTGAACGTCGTCCAACTGTACTGCTTCCTTGATTAATAAAATCACTCAATTATTAAAAAAAAAAAGCAAATAATTCAGATAGATGAAACCCAAAGCGAAAACCAGACCCATAAAGATCAAGATGAGGAGAAAAGGGTGCATAATGAGATAAGAACTGGGCAGAAAAACTAGAGCACTTAAAAAGAAACAATCTTTTTATCGGTAAAAGGAAAGTGACAGCAACGACGAGTCCATCACTCCGTTACATAATGGTTGAACTTTCATATTTGACTATGAACATATTAGACGAATAGAACTGTCAGTTCTAGCGCTGGTTTTGTAAACATAATACAAATAAAGGTTTAGTATAATTTAAAAAATCAGTATCCGTTGAGGCTGGACTCAATAGTAATTGATTTTTTTGTGCTCAGAGTGTGATTAGATTATGAAACCTTAACCTCAAATCATACATCAACCAATAGAGAATTTAGAGAATTCACTGACCCCACCATCTCTTCAAGAGAGATTGTAAAAGTCAAATCATACTATTTTCTTGACTAAAAATCACTTATCTGTACAGGTAAACAATTAGATTTTTATGCTTTCATCAAGCAAAGAAAAGGGTCCAGAAGGAACGTTTAGAATTAGTATGTGGAAGGAAGATAGAAAGCGAATTCCACACGAACTGCCTGAAGTGGTTCTTGGGTCGGGGACTCACTGGATCCTCGAGTCCTGGTCAGGATCATTCTGCGACTAGTCCTTCAAGCTTGCTCGGGCCCAAACTTGCTTGCAGAAAGACTCTCTGTATCCGAACTCGAAGACTCTTTGTGATCCTGGGTCGGACCGGACCCATCAAGTATAAATCTTCGGGTCTGGGTCTGGGTCAGGCTCATGCTGTGGCTAGCCCTTCGGGTTTCCTGGGCTTAACATACTTGCCGGTATCACCAACTCTCCATATCCAAAGTTGAAACTTGGTGGGTCCAAACCAGGAACCATTTATTTATTCGAAAAGAATGGATGAAATGCACAATTAACTTTTTTTTTTGTATTTCTTATTTGATTGTACTTATAAAATTTATTATATTTATTTCGTTGGTGTACACTTTTTTTTCAAGTTAACATAATGATGTTTTCTTAAAAAAAATGAAATAATCATTCTATTGATTCTCACATCTTTTTTTTCATATTTCCAAATTGAACATAAAAACACATTTTATTACATTCCTTTCCCCTTTTTTTAGTAGCAAACGTAACCTAATTGGATTTAATAATTAGATAATTTTAATTTCCGAAAGGTTCTAGGCATCTCCGCTTAATCAATCTCGGATTGTGATCGGATATGAGGGCCGAGAAATCGATGGAATGCCCATGTAAGGGAAGTGGGATTTTTATCGGGATTCAAGATTCGATATTTTAAAAGTTAAATGAATCAGTAATTAGTCAGAATTGGAATACGTACAAACTAAGGTATGAAATTGTTTTTTCTCCACTTCCAGAAAAAAAAAGGAAATTAATTTTCTCCATATAAAGGAAGTGGAATTTCAGTAGAGAAAGCAACGGCTACTTCGGCTTTTATATTAAGTAGAAACACCAAGACTGCAGCTAAAGTTGGAGCTCGATCCCTGGACTCGACCGTTGGAGTGCTGTCTCCCTCAATATAAAACCCTAAACAATTCAATTAGCTTCTTCTTTCTCTCTCTGCAGCACTTCAGCCCGGAGATTCACCTACCTAACACCCCGCTCCAGAACTCGACCGTTGCAGCCGGCTTAAACCCCAGCTAAAGCCCTCTCCTCTGTGAAGCGAAGAAGGGGGCTTTAGCTTGGATTCGACCCCTCTCCTTCTAGGGATAGATTTCAAGATTGGATCTTGGATTGCTTGTGGGTTGAAAGATCGTATTTTGAGGCAGGGCCGGAAGATGGAATCGTCCCAGAGGAGGAAGAGTGGGATTAACCTCCCTGCGGGGATGTCGGGAAGCTCTCTCCGGCTCGATGGCATCTCGAGCCCTGCCCAGTCCTTCTCGGGACTGACAAGCCCGGTTCGATCATTGTCGGGCCTGTCGAACCTCTCGTCCCCATCCAAATCTTCCTCCTCGTGCAGCGATAGGTTCATACCGTGCAGATCCTCGTCGAGGCTTCACACCTTCGGGCTCGTGGAGAAGGCGTCGCCGATCAAAGAGGGGGGAAATGACGCGTACTCGAGGCTGCTTAAGTCGGAGCTTTTTGGTGCTGATTTTGGGTGTTCTTCTCCTGCAGGTCAGGGGTCTCCCATGAGTCCCAGCAGGAACATGCTGAGGTTCAAGACCGAGAGCTCGGGACCGAATTCGCCATATTCACCTTCGATTCTGGGGCAGGAAAATGGGTTCTCGAGCGAGGCTTCGACTCCTCCCAAGCCCCCAAGGAAAGTGTCCAAGACACCTCATAAGGTAAATATATGTGGAGAATGTATAACATGATTGATCCAATTTCTATGAACAAAGCGAATCAAAGAATTTAATCATTAATCACTTGCAGGTTTTGGATGCCCCATCGCTCCAAGACGACTTCTATTTGAACCTCGTGGACTGGTCCTCGCAGAATGTGCTCGCAGTTGGATTGGGAACATGTGTTTACCTCTGGAGTGCATCGACTAGCAAAGTGAGCTTGATCATTAATTTTGCAACGAGTGAACAACTCCCAAATGGCTTCCTGACGGGCTGATGAGTTGAGTGATGACTTGTTCTCAGGTGACAAAGCTGTGTGATTTGGGTCCAAATGATGGGGTGTGCTCAGTCCAATGGACTCGAGAAGGTTCATACATATCCGTTGGTACAATTCTAGGTCAAGTCCAGGTAGCTTAAGGGAACAGATCTTACGGTCGTGGCTCTGTTGCTTGCCTATTATTTGTGTATAGATTTATGAAGGATGACGTGAGTTATTTAAATTAAAGGTTTGGGATGGAACACAATGTAAGAAGATCAGAACAATGGGCGGGCATCAAACTAGAACTGGCGTATTAGCATGGAATTCACGGATATTATCGTCCGGTAGCAGAGACCGAGCTATACTGCATCATGATCTTCGCGTACAAAATGATTTCATTGGCAAGCTCGTTGGCCACAAATCAGAGGTAATCGAACTTACCTTGACTCTGCAGGTCTCCTTATAATACGGAAATTTTCACTGCTGGGTTTTAATTGATCAGGTATGCGGGTTGAAATGGTCACATGATGATCGCGAGCTAGCCTCTGGAGGCAATGACAATCAGGTACATGTTCATTCCACGTTTACGGTTCAGTTAAGAAACTTCTGGTCGAAGGAATCTATTGAAATGTTATTGTTGATTATCAGCTGCTAGTATGGAATCAGCATTCTCAGCAGCCTGCTCTCAGATTAACAGAGCATACTGCAGCTGTTAAGGCCATCGCATGGTCACCACATCAGACCGGCCTCCTGGCCTCAGGAGGCGGGACTGCTGATCGGTGCATACGATTCTGGAGCACGTCCAATGGACATCAATTGAACAGTATAGACACTGGAAGTCAGGTGAAGTTGAAGTCCTAACCGGAGATCATAGCATCAGAACAATGGTTTCAGCCTTAGGAAGGAATTTGAAAATTCTACTGTTTATGCTTGCAGGTGTGTAATCTAATGTGGAGTAAGACCGTGAACGAGCTCGTCAGCACTCATGGTTATTCTCAGAATCAGATAATGGTGTGGAAGTACCCATCGATGGCAAAGGTTGAAATCTGCTTGCTGATGCTTTTTTATTACCGTTTATTCATTGAAACTCCTTTTGCATTCTACTGGCTCTAAATCTTTCTTGATTACCAATGACAGGTTGCAACTCTAACTGGGCATAGTCTCCGAGTTCTCTATCTTGCCATGTCTCCCGATGGTCAGGTAATGTTAATACTTGAAACACATCCACAGGAAAGATCTTATTTATACATAGAAAAATCACACGGTTCTAAGGTTCGTTCACGCACCTGATCATGGACTTGTCTTGCAGACGATTGTTACAGGAGCAGGGGATGAGACTTTGCGGTTTTGGAACGTCTTTCCATCCGTCAAAACTCCGGTAAGTTAGAGCTACTGGCAGAGGCAGCAGCCCCAGCTGGACTACTGCAATGCCAGGTTATTGTTCTGCTGAGGGATTGTGCTGAGGAATCTTTATGTCATATTTTTCAGGCACCGGTCAAGGATACAGGGCTCTGGTCACTGGGGCGAACACAGATTCGATAAAGCTACATTTCGAGGAAGTCTTGATTTTGGTTTGACGAAGCGTGCATATAGAGTAATAATACGTTTGTAAATGACACATTTTGATTCCGGTATTCACCACAGTTTTTGAAGTCTCTGAAGTTATTTTATGTTTTCTAATTACTACCAGAAATAAGTTGATGAAATACCTTGTCCTTGTGCAAATTTTGAGGCTCTCGTATATTAAGTAAATGTTTGTGCCCTTTCTATATAGATGTGTTGTGATTACTCAAGGAAGAAAAAACTAATACTTACACCAGAAGGCAGAAACACTGAAATCACAACGTCGATGCTGGAAAGAAGCAGGCACTTGAAACCCAATCAAAATCTTCCAAAGAGCATACAAGCATCTTCAATGGGAAGAAAAAGTCAGACTGAAGTCCTCTTCTGCGCAGACACTTGAACCCCAATCAAAATCTTCCAAAGAGAACATACAAGCATCTTCAATGAGAAGAAAAGGTCAGACTGAAGTCCTCTTCTGCAGACCTTGACATATCATGTATATCTCTCTTGAAGAATGTCTCGTTGCTTTTGGCCTCAACCACGATGTCTTCCTGAACATTGGCTTGCAGAGCTGATTGAATTCTGAAGAAGATGACGTCACAATAAAAGAAATCAAACTAGAACCACCATACGGATAATTAACTGCACTCGTGCACAAAATAAGGACTAATTCCCACCTTGTACATCCTCACTCTCAAGAAGCTTTATGATGAGACTACCACCGACTAGTAGCACACCACCATCATCACTAGAATAATCATAGGAGGAAGTACTATCTACCGAGTGACCCAGCGCAGCCTGACCAACGGCTAGCCCTAGCGCCCTCATCCCTAACTCGGTGGATAAGGCTGCATCCTTACTGGCAATTCCGGAAACTAAGGGGCACATGTCAGATAATACAACTTTAAAACCTTTTTCCTGCAAAATAGGAAGAGCAATCGTCAAAATTTTGAATTCTGTGTTTCGGAGTTCAACTAATGGCAATTCAAAAAGCTGCATGAGCCCAAGAGGGTGTATGCACACATTCAGTCTGCATTCAAAGTATTCATTAGGGAAAAAAGAAAAAAAAAAAAACATTTGCATTTCAAGATCCATAAGCAGTTTAGAAGTAGAGGATGGATGCCATAAGCTAAGCTTGCATGATTTTATGGGCATTGAAAGACTATTTTCAAATGACAATATCTTTAGAACAAGCAACAAAGCAGCACCACTTAGGTTCACTATCTAAGCCCACAAGAAATGAAAAGGCATGCCAATGAAGGTTCACAATAATGTTGCACATCAACTGCCTCCTCGTCTGAACCTTCATCATTGCTACCTCCCCATTCTGACTGATACCAGAGCAGTAAAGGACTTAGTTAAGCATAGAATGGATCAAAGGACAGTTTTGAGCACCGTATAAAATGTTTCTTCATATGAAGCCACAAATTTATGCAGCGTGAATACTAATTAAGAATACAAAAGTAAACACCAAGTCCTGCAGAGACGCAGGAACCATGGAAAACAAATGCACCGAAATTGCACGACCTGAGGAGAGAGTGCTTTTATCTGTTGCTTCGGGAGGTTCAAGACATCAGCACAAACTGTTTGAACCCTCGAGTCGCAATAAGTTGAGGGAACCTTCACCTTCTGCTCTGCAAGTTACCACCTTAAAGATTTACCAACAAGAATTTTCCAACTGAAAACTGGATCGCTTCAAATTTTCGTATAAGCCACCAAACTGCAAATTAACACCACAAGAAGGCAAAGAGTGAGGGCCAAAAGAACAGACCTTCAGGTCAATCCCAACAACAGACCCGCCATTTTTAAAGGGTCCCAAGCTTTGACAAGCCACCTGCAACGACAAAAATCTAATGAATCGTTAAACTCCATTTTGGGAAAAACAACAAAAAGATGCGGCGAATGACGGCACCTGGAGCCATGCACCGGGAGCACAGCCCAGGTCCAGAACGGCCGAACCCGGCGTTATCAGTTTGTACTTGTTCTGCATCTGAAGCAACTGCTCGATCAAATGTGTCCATTAGAGTCGGATAATCAACAGAATTCACAAGAAGATGAGAAATTGAGGACATTCGGTCTCAAAAGGAGGACCTTGAAGGCGGAGCGAGCGACGTATCCGAGTCGGAGGGCCTCCCGGTAGAAGAAGTCCGGTGCTCCCGGTCCGCTCATCTTCCCAGAAACCCCCGCCGGCCACCCTTCTTCGGCGAGGGTTCTGGTGCCGCGTCTTTCGGCCACCGTGTGGATACATACCTAGTGTTTTGTCTTGATGGGCCCAGAAAAATAATTGGGCCGGTGCTGGACTGGGGCTCACAGTCTTGGGCCCATGAATTTGCCAGGAAATTTCATAGGAATCGGGGCCAGCTGATGCACGGGTATCGTCCTGGACATAATCATCATTAGTTTTCCTCGTTTCGCAAGACCTTAAACCCAAGACTTATTGATCCACTTCAACCATTCCTTATCGGTAATTCTCTCCGTGTTTGAATGCGAGTTTTTTGAGGGACTGAGAGAGAATTGAAGTGAAAAGTATATTAAAAAAGGTTAAAATTGGGACAACCATGCATATGTTCAAAATTCAGACCAAAGATAGATATGTTGAAGCAGTCTTGAAATCGAGCTGGTAGAAATAGTACAATATCGATACTCGGTAGTTCCGGGGATAGCCGTGATCGTCTTTCTTCAAAATACTTTTAGTCAGAAGCCACCGAATCAAGAAGTTTAGATCACCAAACTAGTCAATGCCAAGACAAGAAATCAACAGACAGAGCAGCCGACAGTATTTATATTCATGAGCTTTTGCCTGTCACGATCAGTCAAAGCCGACACGATCCCCGATATCCTTTTGTAAGATACGCTGACTGAGAAAATGATAAACATCACCATCGCCAAACTGCTCTCGATTGATCGAGATGATCTGAACTTAGCCCATTTTCCAGCTTTGAAGCTTGGAGCTTCTCCCACTTGTTCTATTGAATAGTCAAATCCGATTCCCTGCATATGTCAGCTGGTTCCTCGAGCAGCCAAGTCTCTAGAGCTCAGGTCAGACAGGTTACCACCAGACTATGAGAATCAATGGATTTCATCAAGCTGAAGAAAGAACCGGTACGATATGTGTTGCAATTATTATAGAAATGAATTGCGTGTCCAAAGCAAACAGAATAATGACTGTATATACAATCACAGAAAATGTCTCCAGAAATTGCTCTACATCACATGAAATAATCGGTAATATAGCCATGCTTATGACGGTTACATAGGATTGATTGCTGCTAAACCAAGCTGGTTCCTATCTTTCTCCTCTTAGTGTGTCAAAACCAGAGCTGCTCGTGCTACAGCAAGCTAGATTTGAACTCTGGTCGGTTATTCCTGGCAATGGAGGAAGAGTTCAGGTGGCAGATATCTGTTGCAGCACTGTTGATGTTGCCTTTTCCGTCTTATTGTATTTATCCTTTTTAAGGATCAATGACCCATGATTACAAGCATCGCCCTGCATCCTTTCTCACTGCATCTGCAATTATTCTGAAATAATATAGCCATCATCTCCCTGAACCAACCAAGGAAGAAATCTGAAACGGTGCATTAGCACACAAAATGCACGAACAGTTCATGCAGGAAAAGGAATTGTAATTCCACCAGATTACCTTTCCTCCGGTCATCGGCATCCTAAGTTGGAATAGTAAGAAAAGCCGGTCGAGGTTCATCCTCTTGATGATTCTGAACTCTCTTACTCAACAAGCAGGCCTCCAAGTTGAGAGCCCATAAAGGATGCGGCCTTTCCACCCATGCAACAGCCAACTCCCATTCTCATCGATCAGAAAGTCCTTATGATAGTGAGACTTCACTCGGTCCTTGGCCATCTCCACAATCTCATCATCCAATGGACGCTGAATAAACCCAGCCCTGTGAACTCTCACCTGCCACTGCTTGTATGTCTCAGGCCTTTCGATCCTCTCCGCTCCCTCACATGCGATCACATTTGTGGCTCTCCGCCCAAATATCTCCCTCTCAATCAGCGTCCTCTCGGGGATATCTCGTGGCACGGTTGCTTCGAGCGCATCGAAGCAAGTGGCGAAGTGGAATAGAGCCTCTCGGAATCTCGTGACAAAGAATGGGGCACTGTAGGCCCCATTTATAATCCCTAGAACAAAGACTTTCGGGTTCATTTTCCTGATCAAATCGAGGACTATATCCCTTGGATTATCCACCATCACTGTCTCATCAAGAAGATTCCTCAAGCAGTACAAACAGTTCACAACAAGAACCTCGTCAGGGTCGATGCCTAGATCCTCGAGTTGAATAGTTTCCCAACCCTGGGCTATTGCATTGTATCTGAAAGGAATGCCAAAGGTCTTAGCGTAATTGTCAAGTCGACGACCTGTCTCCTCAACACGCTCAGTTGGCCGAAATCCAGGCTGTGGAAAATCAATGCCTGTGATACGGAGCTTTGGAGGTCCCCCTGGCCGGCACGAGAGCTGCCGCATCAGACAGGGCCACTGGAACCCATAGAGGATCCCAAAGTCTATAATGTGGAGCCTCTTTGCATTCTTAGCAACATTCATGATTGTCCTGTTTGAGAAGAAGTTTGTGATCTTCTTAAACGGGCATACAGTAAGAAACAGATGATATGCTTTCAGGACATCGGCAGCACTGCGCGGTTTATCCATTACAGCCTTATAAATTTCAGTACCTGAGCCTGCCAAGCGAGCCTCAAGCCCATCTGCAAAGTAGTGGGCCATCCTCTGCGTTCCATCCCCGGTCAGAGAAGAGTGCAGCCTAATTTGGCTCAGCAGATCATTCGCACTCCTCCGATCGCCCGCTGCTACAGCCTGTGCACAAAGGGTCAAGAGGGTCCTCATGTCCACAACATCTCGTTTCCTCCCTTGCTTCTTCCCTCGAGATTTCCCCTCGTTCGGTCCTTTTGATTTCCCAACCCGATGCTGAGCACTCTGCAGAGATTCTCGAAGGGCAGCATCCCCTTCCCCAGAGCCCAGCAACACCATATCGAACATTTCCGAACTAACTGTTGACTCACTAGATATTGCAGATTGCTTGTTACTTCTCAATTCACCCAGCTCGGCTGCATCAGGGTGACGATTCTTCTTTCCCCTCAATCCACTGGAGATGTAACCGTTCAGATTGTTATTCTTATTGGACTCCGCCTTGCTTGCTACATCAAGAATCAGACTACTATTACTCGGGAGGAATTTGCTTGCCTCCTGACCACCCTTTTTAAACTGAGAAATCAACTCACTATCGGTGAAAATCTGAGGCCACTGAAGGGTGCTCACTGGAGAGTCTGCAAATCCATAGGAAGATGAGGAGTAAGCCGCAGCTTGAGACGAGGTGGCAGAAAGATCAGGCCCACGTGAATCAGAGCTTTGACCCACCGAGACACAAGCAGTGACGCTACTAACTGCACCTGTATCAACTGGACTCCCACCGTTTGCTTCAATAGTAGACACCACACCCCGATCAGACGGAGGCGGGTAATTTTCCCCAATAACCTCGTAGAGTGATTTCTCAGTCGCCTGGAGTGCAGCAGAACCCTGGAACATGAAGGTCTTCTCCTCCTTATCTTCTTCCATGAGCATCTGGCTTATGTACTTGAGGACCGCATCGCTGAAGTCATAGTCCACGAGAGACTCCTCGTTGGAGTTCGTTGATCTCCTCGGCAGGGCCGAGGTAGAACCCACCAGGCCACAATCGGGTGGCAAAGGAGGAACATCCGGGTAGCATTGGTTCTCATCGACGAATATGTCATGGAGGCTGAGCCTGTTGACTAGGTCGCATCCATTTCCATCAATCGAACTAGAACGATCGCCCAGTCCACGATCCATTAAGACGATTGCTTAATAGTCTAGATCTCTACCCTGCAATCAAAACCCAGATGCTGAAATCCCCGAACTCGAAGAAAAAATGAACCAGTACATCACCAGAAGAATCCACTAGAGCTAACAGAATCACACAGCTTGATGCATGATATAAAGATTCACCCAGATGATAATAACTTCTAAATTGAAACACAGAATTATAAAAAAAAAACTCCTAAATTGAATGAAAATTGGAACACACCTCATGTGGCTTCAGGAAGAGTTGAAAAAATATGATCTTTCAGCATTCCAGGCCCTGAGAACCACCAATACAAGAGGGATGAAGAGAGTAATGCAGCCTTCAGGGAAGAAGGGTGGACGGCAGAGAGAAATGATAATATATATTATACTATAGCCAGTGAAAAGGGGCCAGAAGCACTACCGATTATGAATTTCAGCACACTAACAAACTGTAGAAATCAAGAAAGAGGAAGAAACAGAGACGGAGAAGCTCCCAGAAAGAGAGAGAGAGAGAGAGAGAGAGAACCCGGAGCTGAAAAACGTGATTAGAGAATTACCTGTAGATTACTTTAATAAAGACAATTATAACAAAGTGATTAATATTTAATTAATTATTTATAATTTAATGTCGAATTATTACATAGAAGAAAGTTGCAAGCTTTCTGCCTTACGTGACCCGAAAGCAAGGTGAAAAGTTGACTCGCACCGGGACGATTGATCGAGACTCGACAATCCGAATATTTCCAATGTCGAAAATCGGTACTTGGCTTAGCAACTGATCTCGTTCGTATCTCAAATTATTCAGAATCTACTACATCACTGGACATTACCAGTGCGCACCTGAAAAATCTTTGCAGTAATCATGAGGATCTTTTACCTTTTTCTTACCCCTTTCCTGCTTACGCAATTTAGACAATTCTTTTCCCGGCCGTTAAATGAGCATAGAATCTAGATCAATAATCGAGAGCAAAGTGATTATTCAAATTCTCGTTTCTTGAATTTTTTCCCCATTGTCCCGTTTGTCTTTCTAAAAATGAGCACCAGAATCTGAATCAAAATCGCGGATCCAATTCGAATTTGTTTATTACCCGAAAAATAGATTTCGAACCTCTCCGTGGTGGAATTCGTTTCCGCCATGTACCGGAATCCAATTCCCCTTCTAAGACTAGGGAATCGGGTTGAAAGTTCTTCGGAATAAAAGAAAAATACCTCCTAAAAATCTCAACTACTAAAAAATTCTTCAACACGTGACTAAAAATATCGTAGCAAATGTTGATTATGATGAATTTTTTACCCGAATAAATTTGAGGATTTTTTGAATAGATTTCAATTTTGAAAAAGAAAAGAACAGACAAAATTTTAATAACTGGAGAAGGAAATACCCATGAAGAATGAGAGAAAAAGTTTAAAAATGAAAGATCTCGTACGATTGATAGATTATTTGCTAAATTAATAATTTTTCATCACATGATTTTCTTATATTTATTCAATTTGTCTGGATTATATACAATAAATTATTCAAAATATTTTTTAATTTCAAATGTCTAATATTTTAACCAAACAGTAATAAACAAAGTCGGATTCCATTTCCAAATTAAAAAAAATAAAAATTAAAAATTATCATTCCGCTTTCGATTCGGGTCCATTCTATTCCCGTTTCTGATTCCACGATGCAAACCAAATTGTCCTTAGTTTAATTATCCTTCATGTCTCCAGAATCAGACGTGTCCCCGTGTCGTGGCATTAAATGAGCTATCAATTAGGGGAAATGACTTGCCAACTCGGGATGATCGAGTCTTTATCATATTAACAATTGTCGATTTTTAATTTCTTTTTGCTGAAAACGGATAAAAAGTCATTGTTAATGAAAAGAGCTTTGATTTGGCCCTTTTCACTCGACAACATTTTTTTTTTCTAATTTTTCATAAATAAAAAAAATAAAGATAATTGCAGTGACAATTTAGTCACTCTACTGTACAAATGTTCGACCTTCCGTATTCGAACGTAAACATATCGAGCGCACCGAACAACTTGTACTGATATCGGGTCCCTGAACGTAACACCACCAGAGACTTATTAGAGTACAAGAAACCGGTGCTCGTAAAGATTAAAGTTCAAACAACGCCTTCTAATAATTATCCTTAGAGGGGACTCGAACTCGAAAACTCAACCTCACTCCGTCGTACGAGAGTGAATTTTGGAGCGTTAGATCGCTGCCACAACTGGTGGGACGAATATATAATTAAAAAAATAATATTTTTGAAGTTATATGTGCAAATATGATTCAGATTTTGAATGTTCATGTGAGACAAAGACAAGGAATCTGAGTCAATCATCCAAAAAAAGAAGGGGAATCCGTGATTCCGTGCCTCACTTTTTATGGGAAAGAAGATAATTAGGAAGGAATACTTTCTACCTTAAATGGGTCCATAATCAACCTTGATTTATGAGAAATTATTATATCATTCTACCGCATCACGTAACACAAGAAAATACCAATCAGATTATGACAAACGCGTAAATTAGTATTAGTCACCGGAGCAATTGTACTAATTATTACTTTATCAGAGTAATTTGATCAATTATTTCTTAGAATATCACTGTGATATGTGACTAGTTAAAAGTAAAAACTCGTACTAGAACGGTCCATGGTTCCATCCTCCCTTTTCCAAATTTGAATTCCTTTAAAATCAGTCAACACCTATAAATTTGTCCCATCTTGAATGTTTATTAGTGTGATTACGGAATCGTCGGAATTAATCTATCAAAGTCCAAATTGCCCCTGATATTTAAAAAAAAAAAACAATATATTGGAGATAGAAAACATTGGATCTTGTGCAAACCGTAAAACATCATATTCATACATTGGCATGCGTGCATAGTCACAGGCACATGGCAGATACAGACACAGACTTCAGTCGACCGACGTCCGCCTCAAATTGCAATCATTTAAAGAAAGAAGGTTTAGTATAATTTATACCGTTCTTATTTCACGATCGTAAGATTTTAAATTTAATCTTACCGATAAAATTTATCGTACATTATTTATCTCTCCTTTTTTCTACTCTTTCTAAACTTATACACCTCTCCCCATATGTCTGTCCTCCTTTTCAAGCCAAACGACGGAGACATGGACCGAAGAAAGGGACGTGGACCACCCGCCCACCCAGTTATGGGATTAATTAAAAGCGACGTGTACGGTTGTTATACATGTGTGTGCATTCTTATGGCCGCTTAAGGACCGCAAAGGTTTATGACATTGACAATATTGTCTGCTCGGAACATCTCTGCATCAACATCTAAATCTGCGAGATTCGAAAATCTAAGCGAGTGAAAACAGTTAATTTTAAATCTAAAATACTATGATCTCATCTTAAATTATATCAGTGATATTTTTCTAAAAGTTAATTGAGAAATATTTGATTTTTTTTGGTGATAGTCCTACATATAAGGTCGATTTAAGTTCTATGGGCTGTGAGAAATCTTGCGAGTGATATAAACTTATCGATGATATTAGGGTGTGAGAATTTGAATTTTCTGAACGGATTATAACAGAGGCTTGGATACGAGTTTGAGGATTTCTGCTGTAATCTCACATTATTCTGACATTTTTATTCCTCCTTCCGCTGCTGTCTCAATCTGAATTCGGACTTCTTGCAACAGGCTTATCCCCGACGTAGATTAGGTGTTGAGTTGGATTGGACCCTCCTATGACAGTGATGTTTCTTGGGCTCCCTAGATCAAACCAGTCATATGTCATTTTCTTCTAGGATTGCTTCACCATTATCCCCCTCTCAGGTCCCACCTGTACATGTACAGACCAGCCGTTTATCAACATAAAAGTAGAGACTAATTGTCTAGGTAATTGGAGGAATTCATCCTCGACTAATCATGGATCGTTTCCACTGCTGGTCCGGATGAAAGAACATCAAACATAGTAGCATGGAAGGAATTACAAGGGCTGATGAATCTTCTTACCAAGAAGTTCATTTCGATGCAAAGGAAGTCCTTAACTCCTCCTGTTGAATCCATAATGTACATTGCAGGAAACGCATCATGAGAACATCCCACAGCTAAGAAATTAACTTATTCAATCGGGGCATTTACAGATTGCCAGCAGTTCCCCCTCTTTCGGGATAACCAGGCAAAGAATCATGTCAGGCTTGACGATTGTACAAGAAATCGAACAATTTGTACAGTTTCTTGGTCTGAGAGTGAGTAGCTGCCTCGAACAGTTCCCCCTACCTAAGCAGTCTCGGTCTGGAGAAGCAGGCTCTTGCCACCTTGTTTGGATTGGCGCTGGGACCAGTAAGCATGGGCCGAGAGGACCCGATCTAAGAGTTGCTGAGGGACGGGCTCTCCCCGTCTCTGCTGTGGCGAAATGCTTGCCGTGTGGACCAGTGTCTTCCATTTATCCTGCACCGAACCATCACCAAAATGTAGAAGCCCAAAAAGGGAAACTGTTCACCTCTAAGTTTTTGGAGGGGAACTTCTTGGTGAAGAATTTTCTTCATCGAATGAAATTTTCTTTTGCTTTTCTAGATGTGTTTCCTTTGGCATTTGAGATTCGTGTCTATGAGTTCACTGGAAGACATAGGCATGAAAAGTAATTGAGAAACAAAGACGTGAAAAACGAATCTTAACGTGCTCGGTTGAGGGCGAAAACAGAACAGAATCTTTTCTCCGAGTTCCCTGAGAAACAGAAATGAAATGAAGCAATCGAGAGACAAGTACGTCAAAAATGAGGACTCTGAAAGACGAGTTACCTTCAAGTCGACATAAGTTCGGTGTACTGAATTGTCGAAGGCACGCAATTTAACATCACGCCACCTGCAGAACAGATAACACACCCTCACATAATGCATCAAAGAAATTTGATTAGCATGATCTACTTCCTGTGGTCAACTGAGGAAAACATTCTTCACCAATTGAGAGGTAAAGAATTTTCCAGCTGGAAGGCATTGTTTTCCAATTTCCATACATGATTACTGGGCTATAAAACATCTTATGAAGTGCACCAAAATGTACCTTTATGCAGTCCTCTGCGATAAGAAGAAACTAGAAAACCAGATAAAAATTTTCCAATTTCCAATCAAAGGCACATATAACGATATAAGCAGAAAGTTGCAGAAAATAATCTCTACGAGGAAGTAGAGTATGCATACCTCCCGGTTCCGAGATCCTCAACTGCCTGAACCAGTGCCTCAACCTCGGAGACAGAGAACGGTCTCCTTATGCGGCGCTGTCCCACGTCAGTGCGCCGGCCTTTCCGGTTCATCTGCACAGTAGACAGTGCTCTCGGGCTAACTGGTGGGACCACGACAAGGGCTCGGCTCTCTGATACAGTTTTCTCGGTTAGAACATCAGAAATCAAGGAGTTACTCTCTGCACTGTTGCCAAGTTTCATCATCATGGGAGGCGGGTCAGGTGAGGCATTGGAAGTCATAGAATCTAAACCCAGATCATCAGCAGACCTGTAAGACAGGTTTTCCTTAAGATTCGGAGGTCATAAAAGGAATAATCTCAAGGCTCGATGATCTTAGAGGAGATTATTACCGAGTTAGGAGCAATGGGCTGCCATCACTGGGTGACAGAAGAGGCGCATTCTCTTCGAGGACAGTGATCTGCGGGGCTGGTTTTGAACTAGGCTCCAATGTGAAGCCCAGAGCATCAGTATTGTCCTTACAGGAGATGCCACTCTGCAATAGAGTCCTGCTGTCATCCCGAATCTTGTTTCCTTCGAGAACTACACCAACACGTAAACCACCTCCAAGAATAGCAGTTACCGCCTCCATAACAGTCCTCTGGCAAGGACAAACAACAAACCTTGATCACCGATCTTTGCATAACAAAGTAGAAGAATAATAATGTCAAGAGGAGGCAAGTACCTTAAGTGAACCGACAGTTGCTGTCAGTGGAACCTCGATAAGGAGCTCGGGTATCTTGAATGATTGGATGCTAAACTTCACTGATTAAAGAAAAATATAAACAAAGGATTAATTTAAGGTTGTCTTTAAAGGCAGAAGAAATGTTCATTGGACTGAAACAAGGCACACAAATTTACCATGAGAATCCTTTGCATGAAAGGAATTCTGACGAGATAAAATTGAAGGAGATACTTCATTTGCTGTAAATGTATATAATATCAAATTAAACCCCATAAACCCGAGTACGATGACCTGCTAGAAAATTTAAAGGCTAATGGAGAAGGGAGAACCTTCACAGAACTGTTCTTACCATCATTAGTACGCGAATTCTTGATACTTTGAGTGCTGTAGACTCCAACAGAGTTTATGACAGACCCTCGGTCAAATAACTTCCTCCTCTTATTGAGCAAGTCCCAGCTCCTTTCATGGTTGAAACACACTTTTCTCTTTCTGAAGAAGGGATGCATTCCACCATCTAAACACCAGCAAACATTAGCAAATGGGACCTTTAACCTTTCCATTTCTTAGATGGTAAAGGAATGGAAAGCTCAAGCTGAAATGAACTTACGTGTCTTAGCTGGTTCGAAGTCCCTAAACTTTGAAGAGGCCTTCCAGTACCTGGATGTCAGCGAATTTCTTATTCTACGGTCCCCAACATTTCGGGGATGCCTGGGAGTCTTAAATTTGTTGCTAAGCCTATTGCAATCTGAGAAGTTTTCGTCATCATCTCTACAGCCTAATTTAGTGTCAGATCTGTTTTTACTACCCAAAACCATTGGTGCAGGAGAATTCAAGCAACGATCTGCTGAAGAAGTCGAATCGTCCATCTTCTCAACAACTTTTACCTCTCTCCCATAATCAATATCACGGGGCTGCCCATGATTCTTGATTTTGCATATTATTGGCTTTACATCATCTCTTTCTCTGATCCCATCCTTCTCCAAAATCCGTTCAGGTAGGCATACACTCTCCTCACCACTCACCGAGGCAAATGGCTCCACTTTCAACTGCTTAACTTCATCCTTACTTTCATGTTTAATAACACCTTCACCTGCGATAAGGTTATTGCTATTGTTCTCGGATGCATTGCTGGACGCGGAAGAACTGCCGCTCTCCTGTAATAACTTCCCTGCTAATGAGGCGAGCAGTTCGATTGCACAAATTGGATTGTCGTCACTTATCTTCTCATGCTGGCCACACCTCTGAAACAAGCAATTGCAAAGACTTCCCAAATTAGTCGGAGATACTTAAGATTTGAGATTGTATGGTGACGTAAATCATGTAAGAGACTTACACGAGCTGATCTGCGAGCTCTAGGTATAACTGGGACATGAAAACCCTTTCTTCCTAACACCATAGCTCAGGCATACATGAGAATCAAGTCAGAGTTTCACGAACAGATAGCGGCGAAATTTTGCATTGCCTGTTAAAAGAAACGTCGAAGAAAGAAATCAGTCTTTATTAAATAGCATGGTAACAGACTCTTCTTTGCCTGGAGAAAATGTGGAACCCTGTTGGCTCATATTTGGCAGGTGGAAAATGATAGAACTTCACCTAGAGGAGGGATTAGTTTATTTCAAATGGACCGAATTTGGAAATCTGGTTAAGTCAATTTAACCCATCAAGTCAACCTGTGCATGCAGATTAGAACACAGACAGAAAATTCAAGATCCATAATTGAATACGAATTGATATTATTAAAGCTATCAATTCGAGAAACAGATCAAATTTTGGAACGACGACAACAAAAATCTAAATTCAACCGCAAATCGAATTTGCAAACAGCAGTTTCCAGAAGTAGGATGCAAGCGGGATCAAATGCATACATGCACCCTCGACAAGCAATCAGAATGATTGAAGATCCCCATTTTATGAGACGAAGTACCTGGAAAACGAAATCGAGGGCTCTCCTTTTGCTTCTTTATTGTGTAAGATCTAAAAACCATGATTGGTAACTTCACAAACCTTTTACCAAACAAAATGGAGGAGAGAACCCAGAACGGTTGGAATGTGAAGCATTTCTACTATACTAACCCCAAAAACCTCAAGGTTTTGCGGAAAGAGAAAATCCATTGAATCGAAGAACTTGCTGTTGTCGGAGATCGACCGACCAATCTAATTCTCAGAGACAACGGATCATAGCCATCAAAGATCAGATCTTGATGAGACAGGAAACGTGAAGAGCAGAATCTTCGAGACCCATGCCATCAAAATTTCAATCAAGACCATCAGAATGAAGACCAACCGAAATCGGCACGCAGGCAATTGATAAAATTCTCCAAGATTAATTAGATCAGAACAGATCACCGAAAGAACAGACCCAAACTCACCTGCAAAATTACAACCTTTGACTGTTATATCTTGAGAACTCTTGAAATTTGTCAGCAGAGGGGTTGGATTTGTCAGCAAGGAGCGGTCTTTCCCTTAAATCTCAGATATTGGAATGGAGGGTATAAAGAATCGACCAAATGCATGAGCCTACAAACAATACCCATCTACCGAGAGATCAGCAGCAAACAAAATCTCCCCTTCTTGGCTATCCTTTTTATGAATTCCATCGTGTTCTTGACTCTTTTCCCTTTTCACGATCAACTGACAGGACAAGAGCCCATGATTTCTCTGCTCAGAATACACCCAAAATCCGTGCTTAAACCCACGGAATATATACGAGAAATGGAGAGAAGATATTGACCACAAAACTAAGACAAGCCAGTAAAATCGTATCGATGTCGGAGGAGAGAAGGAGAGGGAGTTCGGGAAGTGAAAAAATAAAAAAGGGGGAGACAGGTAAAAACCACAGCCATTAAACCCTCCTTGGACCAGTTCTCAACCAGGAAGAGCCTCCGAGGATTGGGTTCCTGCCACGTGGAGCCATTTCCGTATTGAACAGTCTTGTGAGGTTTCTCTGTGTGTACCATTTTCCGGATAAGAGGACAGGAATGCACGGAAGAGAGAGAACCGTCATCCCGACGGAAACTAAGCAGACACCCCCGCTCTGCCTATTTAGCATGTCGAAGTTTCAAGCGTAAGACCAATAACCAAAATCACATCGTATTCATGTTTGTGATTGTGTTGAAACGAGGTCTTTTTTTTCCTGCATTTGATTAAAAAATTTATGGGGTCAAAAACCGGTAAATTACTTCTCGATCTGGCTCAAACAAGACATTTTTCAGACGAATCCATGTCGTGTTGCCATACAAAGCAGGCAAGTGTTGTCCCACATTGCAATTATGAGCATTTTTCCCACAATGGAAACCTACGATGACACCAATAGTAAGAGTGAAGATCCAATGACAAAATGCAGGACACAGAGAGCTGCACTGATGTATGAGCAGTTTTCCCCCACATTCTTTCCTATTGGTATTGCTTGTTATAAATTATTCTCCTTTCTATATCATTAATAAAGGTTCCACTCACAATGAAAAAAAAAAAAATGAGAATACTCTGTACTTATATTCAGATCAGATCGATTACTAGACAAAACTTTATTATCTTTAATTTGTTAATTTACAAGGTATAAATCCGTAATTTTACTTAACAGTCTGAAGCGTTAAACTGTTTCAATTCATGTTAATTTCATGTATAATATTAATTTACATATATAATTATGAGTAACTAGTTGTCTATATAATTCCTTGAATTACACAATGTAATAAATTCACATGATTTTTTTTATCGGTAATAAATTCACATTATTTAACTTATGATCTACTTTACTGTTCTTCGCATCTTTTGAAATTTTTCCCATAGTATCAAAACATGTAAATATGTGAAACTCCGTTGTGTTTACCGATTAAAGTATATATTTTTTCTCCAAATACTTGCATTGATAATGAGGTTTTATCTCTGTTAAAAGAAAAAGAAAATAGAGAGTTTATACAGTTCAGTACAACTCCCGCCATATCTTTACTGTCCTTGTTCTTCTATTCCCTCCAGACTCATGAGCCCATTGTCACCTATAACCGATAAAGTAACGAATAACATTTTGAATTAAATTACATTAGTTAACATCTGTGGAAGATTACTTATCAAGTGTGAGTAAAGTTTTTTTTTAAAAAAAAAAAATCTTTCCCTGCTAGAGCAAATTGAATGATCATATCCCATGACTAATTGTGATTTGCTAAGAACACAGGGATTGGGGCACCTAACCCCCTGGAAGAGGAGAAGCATCCTTCTTGTGCTTTGTCAAAACCGGTAATTAACATTTGAGATGCGTAGATCCAAAGGGTCGTTTACTTCATCCTCACACCACCTAACCCCCAATTAATTAATTAATTTTCTATTTAATTTTTTTTTATAGATAATGCATCCGAGCCTCTTCGCACTTGACTAGAGGGGGTGTGCCCTTCTTGAAACCCTATATCTAGGGCGGGACAAACCAGGTAAATATCTAATACCGACCTCCATGAGAATTGAACCAAAAACTTGGCTTATAAATTGACGCTCGCTTACCAGCGGTCTATTCATAGAAGTGATTTTTTATTTAATTTATATTTATTAATTTTTAAGATATATAATTATTCTAAAAATAGGGTATTTCATAGCAACACATTTATTTTGAGATTTAATCATAAAATTTTTTTTTTGGGGTGGTGAGATATCATATTTTATATTTGAAAATGAGGGTAGTGGCAGGCTGGGACCGTCAACGGATGCTGACGGCGTTAGCCAGGCACGGCGGCGTTAGAATCTACGGGCGGCAGCCGGTGACGAGACTGGAAAGAATGAGATGAGCTGGAGATAGAGATTTGACCGCCGCCGGTCATTCAAACAAGAAAACGACTACGCTTGAAAAATTAATTGGCAACGATTGAATGGGATAACTTCTCGCAACACATCGCTCGCATGTTATATAAGAATTTTATTATTTAATGAAATTAATAAATAAAGGTCAACACATAAATGATTAAAGGAAACTATAATTAGAATTAATATTCATGACATGTGATTTTTCAGTAATTAAATATAAAATTAAGCAATAGATTTTAAGAAAAGTAATAAAAAGTTAGTATGCAAATGATATAATAAAGTTATAATTATAATTAATGTTCAGAGTATGTAATTTTTTAGTATATTAAATATAAAATTAGGTAATAAATTTTTAATAAGAAAGTGATTTTATATAATAAATGTGATGAAAAGGTATTTGTACGAAATACGAGAAAAAGATTTGATAGTTATCAACATCCGTATTTATTATCGATCAAACTAATATTAAAATTTTAATTTTATACACCAATGATAGTTTGAAAAACTGAAAAATACAAAAAAGAAAAGAAAACCAACATAAGCATATATAATATAAGGTGATTAATTACTTTTATTTGAGCATGAAATTGAGTTTGATAGGGTGACACTGTCCTGCGCAGATACTCGAGGTTTCGAGATAATCTTCTCTTCGATGTTTTTCTCTGCGCTCAAGTTAATGAGTGAGTGGTGCACATCAATACGAATTAATTGAAATTATCGATTATCCTTTTTCTTTTAAATAAAGTTTTCAACTTACATTTTATAAATAAAATTTATACAAGCAAGATAGCTACCCCTCAGTTAACCAGCCATATTCAAATTAAACAGAAAGGGATTAGATGGTGTGTGACTGAACTCAGAAACGATTTTAAAATATCATATATTTTACTTAATTTTACCTTTTTTTAAATTAAATTATCGTATTTTATAAATATTTTGAATTTGCCCTTAACTATAAATTAATGGGCGCCCCCCAGCTGCATGCTTGGTGGTTGAGGGAAAAGGTAGCGGGCAAGAGCTTGGAAGGTTCCCGAACG
Organism: Lagerstroemia speciosa; assembly: GCA_037672795.1. NCBI lineage: Eukaryota > Viridiplantae > Streptophyta > Magnoliopsida > Myrtales > Lythraceae > Lagerstroemia > Lagerstroemia speciosa. The sequence goes on along the minus strand of CM075290.1, from coordinate 10,189,551 downwards.
TGTGGATGCCATTCCTTATCCTTTATCCATCCCCAAAATGTTCCTGTCATCAGATAATTATCTTTTTTTTTTCAAAAGTGATAAAACAATTATATATCTAATATAAAAATAAAAATAAAGAGAAATAAATAATTCCCATAATAAAAATATAACTTGAAATCTCTTAAATCTAAATTAAATTATTATATTGATATATTAAGACTACACCCTCCGTAAATTGTTTCCTTATCCGTCCGCAGAGTACGTACCGTCCACGTACCCGTGTCAGTATTCAAAGGTCAACAATATGGTACGACTACCGTGGGAGATTTTCATTTTACGTAAATGAACGAGCAAATTTTTAAATTGATTCTTAAATTTGCAGTCCATCGTCATTTTAATTTTTAAAATTATTAATATGGTCCTTATCGTTTAGTTCGATCAGTCGATTTAATTCAAATATTATAATGTCATTTATGAATGTTAACGTAAATTGCGGCCGCTGCTTTTTGAGGGCAGACCTACTACGTAATAATTAATAAGTGAATAAAATTATATTTTATTTTTTAATTTCAACCATTCATAGCTTGTCATGCGACATGTGAGATTCAAAGAAGCGATCGTCGCCATCCATGTCTTATCTGCAAACGGCACTGTCATGCCCGGGCCAAATTAACTTATAAAAGTAAACAATGAGGACCATCTAATAGTTTATTAAGATTCTGATGATCAATTTGATAGTTTACTCTAAATGAAATAACCTTTTGGTATGCAATTAACTTCCACCGGTAGGAAAACTAAACTCAGCCGAAAAATTAAAAAACAAAAAAACAAAATTGTGGATACATGAGATTACCGATTATGGCAGGATGAAGAAATCACTCGTTTGATAATGAAAACGAGAGGTTTGAGAAGGATGAAATCTTAAGTAATCCTATTTTACAGTGATGTTATGACAAAAAAAAACTAATTATATTATACTGATGTGATATCTGTTCAGGTAATTAACCATATCAATTACTTATTTATTATAATCCTCTTGGTACTTATTCACGCTATATAATAAGGAAAGATTATTTTATCTTTGTTTGACCAAATTAACATTTTTAACATGCTCACAACTTACCATCAAAGACGGTGATCTAATAATTTAAAACTTACTCCGTGTGAATTATTGCAATCGAGATCACGTATTTTAGTCTCGCTTCAAGCAAAAACGGTGGGAGAGACTGTCTGAGTATGAGTTTTGGTGAATACTGATTATTCGATTTATTTGATATATTTAAGGTTAAATATGGAAGTCCGAATATTTAGAGAAATATTTGTTTCTGTCCGATTACTGCCTTTTATTTTAAAAAATTGCTCATAACTTAATTTTTTTCCCCTCGACGTCTCGCTAATTCTTCCCCTTTGCGTTAATAAACCGCTTTCATGTTAGTCAAGCTTATTCACCAGTCGAGTTGAAAAACGCGAAATTACTATTTTAGGAAGGTTGGAAAGCGGAAAAAGGCAAACTCTTTCTCGCATTCAACACCTGCCCGTTGAACGATTGCGTGGACAGCTGAATTACCCTAAGTCAGGGTGGGTCACCATGAAAATGAACTAATATACGGCTAGCTGAGATGGTTCGTCTCTCATTTTCTTCAAGTACAATTTTACTTTTTAAATACTTTAAATGAAAAAAAAATGACGCTCGGGAGATGTTTATCCCTCATTGGAGGAACGGCCAAACCCGATTCAATGAAGATTTAATGAGCGAAATATCACGAGATGCACACCGAAAAAAATAATCCACTTGAAATTCAATCATGTATAAAAGCAGGGACTGTTTGGCTTAAGGAAAAAGGTTGAATTGGCTGTTCAATACCCATTACTTTATAGCTAGAAAGGTCCGCTAGAGAGGTCTGAAGTTAGTGTACCCCGATGGTCATATTTTTTTCCATTCACATAAAATTAATGCTCATTATGTACATAACCCCCAAGAGTTTGCTCGAGTAGATATGATGCGCATTTGGATTATGCGAAATGGTCACAAGGTTGGAAGTTCGATTTTCCCGTAAATACATAATCCTTAATAAGACCACTCATACGTATATCTTGCACATCATCTTACCTGAATTCGTGAAATTATGGGGTGTTCATATTTGCTAGCAGAGTAAACCTCTAATTGTAATATATATATATATATATATATATATGTTTTGTGTATACAAGAGAATCGTCATTGATTGTTATAGCTATCATTAGGTTTGGATTTTTTTTTCTGTGTACATAGAAGGCATATAGACCTGGAAAACGGTAGAAGGGAATAAAATGGGCATAGGAAATCCCACAGATGAGATCGAATTCAAGACTTTTAGGTCACAGTACGAGAGTATTACCAACTGTACTGAGTTATTTTTTCTCTTAGGTCTAGATTTAAAAGTGCATGCAAGAGGACGAAGGTAGCATACAACGAGAATGAAGTTTCTCTAGTAACAAAATTTTCGGTTTTTAGATTAAGATATCGTGAATTCGATTCTTCTCATTTTCTTATTTCTTTTGTCTAATTCCTAATCCATGGAACCTTAAATAACAAGCAAAAAAAAAAAAGTAGTAGCATGTGATACCCAGCAAGAAAAAAGGGTAGCGTGTGATGACTTGTGTGGCTCTAGGCCCTTGTCACGTCCATTCCATAGCTTGTCACACGCAGCACATGACATACATGTATAGAATATACTACGCGTCAAGGCATTCCTCGACACTGCTGGGAACAAATTACATGGGCCTCTCTGCATCACGTCCACGATCCCGAACGTCGGCATTACAATGTTGTCGATCCGAATGTCAAGATCAAATTTGGTAACATCGAGTCTTGTCTTTATTTTCCTAGTTGAAAGGCAACCAAAAGGAAGACAATTTGAGGGAAAAAAGGGCTTTCCTGCAGTGCCAGAATTCTCGATTTAGGATTGTGGGTCTCTTGTCTAATTCCTTTTTTTTTTTTGCTGAATAAATTTTTTTTTTTACCTAAAATGTAAGTCTCATTGCTTGAAGATACAGAAACCATTTGGACTCTTTCTAATACCCCACTAGGAGAAGTTGTGTGCCATCCGGTCATCATTCCCGAGGATCCATTAACAGTCCCAGGTTTCAAAGTATACAAAATTCAGTCTAATATCAGAGATAACATTCCTGATCTCCCATGGTATCCACACACGACCAAGGATGGCTTGCATAACAGTTTTTGAGTCATTGAAAATTCTAATTCTCTTCCAACCTCTTATGGCTGTTACTTGCATTGCTAGCAAAATATTCCTGGCCTTTACTCGTAAGGGGAACAAGGATAATATTTTTCAGACCATGACAAAATTGGAGTCTTGCTACATGAGGCAATTCCAGCAGAGCATACTATCAGAGATAATGTCTGATTCTCGTTAGTAATACTTCACATGCCCTTTTAATCTTAATCTTCCTTTCTTAATCTTCCTTCTACAACTTTTAGGCTCGCGAAAACTCATTTGAAATCGGAAAAAAAAAAAAAGTGATTATATTTGGGATAAGGGGCTCACCAAATGTCTATGGCCCGTTTTGGTTTGGGATCCAGACCAATGATTCTCAAGCCCAAGAAGGCCCAGCTCTAAGTCATTTTGAGCCTAATAATGCCTAACGGGCCATTTTCATTGTTGCCTTGATCCGTTTCTCTTCTTCGGTTTCAAGAGAGGCCCGTGGGTTAGAATCAAGGTTAGGGATGACAATTTCGGGATCTGGTTCGATAACCCGGCCCGAACACGATACAATAGGATTGTGCTTTGGTCGAGTCTGTACCGAGTTATATCAGACCCGACACTCTCTTAATTGTCCGATAAAATAAACTGAAACATAAAAGTAACAGAAAACGTTTTTCTTAGAATAAAAATGTAAATTTTAAATAAAATTATCCCGACAATAGGTTGAACAAGCACGATCCTTAAAAAAACGAAAAATAACAATGTCGTGCTCGGATCTGATCCTGTCGAGCTCGCTATTATCGGGGGCCGGCTCAAAATTGCTTCCCCTATTCATGGCAAGATCATGCTCAAAACCTCTCTGCTCCGGTCGGGCTGCTGCATTGAATCCTCTTTCACGAGAGAGAGAGTCTTCTGTGTAATTGGTACATTATGTAACAGTACTTATATGATATTATAAATTAATGAGATTCAACCATTTTAATATTTTTTATATGAAATCTAAAAATAAAAAATAACTATATAAAAGTAACTGAATATTATTAATTTATGATATTAGGTAAGTCATATCACATGATATATTTATTATCTGTACTCGCGAGCCTCTCCTTCCACTGACACAAATCCTTGAAGTTCCAACACAAAACATTTTGCATCGTGGACAAGCTTGGCAGCCTTCTTCTTTTATGGGAGACTGCGTAAAGCTAATTAACAAATATTAAATAGAGACACCAATTCCTCTCCAAAGTGGAGACATATCTCATGGTCTGGGACGCTCGGTCCCTGAGACAGCAATTGGGTCCAACACTTTGGTCCCATAAAGATGAGGCAAGGTTTCGATACAAGCATGCCCCCATGGACACACTTCCGTGCCCTTTAAACAATTCTGGCCAGCAATAATTAACGTGTTATAAATCGCATGATTACGACTAATCACGTCGCTTAATTGCCGCATCTGCAGCACGTCCGATGATGCAAAAATGTGCACCATGAATCCTAGCCCGGATCGGATGTATGATGAATTTATAATTAGCTTGCCACCACTTTGTGGGATTACGTATTTGACACACTTTAACAACTGCCTTCATTTGTAAGTCTCGATGTGGATCCTCGCCATGCTCGAATGTACTTCAATACGTACCTGATCATCATCAAATGAAAGGAATTATATGTAGATAGCATATGATGAGATCGGTTTATTGTGATGGATCCGAGGAGTATTGCCTGTTTTGAATGTGATATTTACACTTTTATCCTCTAAAAAGTTCGGGTGGCTATGGAGTATCGAGTCAGTTTAAGCGGTATATGCTAATTTGATTCTATTTTACCTGGTCCATGTCAATATATATACACCGTAATTAAATTATATTTTCACATTGTACTTCGGGATACAGGCTAATACAGTCAAATATCATCTGACCCGACTCCAAGAATAGTCATCCAAACTGATTAATACCGACTTAGCATCTCGACTATCTAAGCATACGAGATCACTTCACGTCAGATCAACACTCAATTAGGTATGTGTTTATAAAGAAGGTTATGCCATTGAAAATTCAGGTATCAAATATCATAACCTTACTTTACGTAGAATCTAGACACCACCTACTCATCCACAACCTTTGACTTAAGTATTGGAGGGTCGCCCCGGAATTTGAACTCGGGGCTCGACTTCTTGCAGGTGCTTGAATACTCTTAACCCGAATCCAAGACCCACACCGACACCTGGAGATTGGTGGCCAACCCGAAGCATCCATCACGCAAGATGGAGAATTACCATTCAATCCCCAAATGTAGAGTAAAATTGACACTTTGAGACATGTTGAATCAAATGAAATCAACGAGGGGCCGTGTCCTCGAATAAATTAAAGCTGTACGTGATCTTCTTTACTAAGCTTTCAATTGAAGAAACCTCTGCAGAGCCCACCCCTTTTATGGGAAAAAGAAGGGATAAATCATCAACTGCCGGGGGGGACACATCTAACTGAATTACCGGCCATTTTCTTTTCTCTCCCAAGGAAGACTTTATTAACAAGAAAAATTCTATGTATTTGATTTTGAAATCTCTTCTCACCGTCAGATTGAAAGTGGACACACACTTCATCTTCCATCCAATGATGGGGGACAAATGTTGAATGGTTCTGGACACGAAATAGTATTACTATAAAAGTTCACTCTCACGATTAGATATGTTTATAAATGTGTTGCTCTGAGTGGAATGATGGCTTGTGGGTGCATGCTAATTGCTTTTTCAAGCTGTGCATGCTGTGGGAGACCACTGATTTTGCCACAACTCCAAGGAAAGCAAGAATCTGGAACGTGTTTGGAGCAACGTATACAATAATTACCACGATGATCGGGGGGAAAAGATGTGTAGGGACACTAAGAAAAATGTGGAAGAGAAAATCATAACAGTGTGCATCACACAGCAAATGAAGTCGGGACAAGTCCTCGCACGATGCAAGCTCAGGGCAAGTCGGGTCTGCTCCCAATGGGTGGTTGGAGCCGTCACCTTGAGCCGGTCTATGCAGGGTCACCGGTCAAGATGACCGGGCAAACTCATCGGATCTCCAAATAGTCTACCTCCGTTGCCATCCTAAAATCCTAAACTGTTAGATGATAATATCTAATTCTCTTATAAACTCAGGATTTATAACTTACATGGGCGATGTGGGTTAAACAATACAAATCCCATTTCCTCCAGGTACATGTGGGACTAAAACTTTTATTGTTGGACTTTTTTTCAATTATAAAGGATGTCATGTCACCAGTCAAATGATAGAGGAACGATGACGATAAGAAAACACTGAGAGTTCCAGCAATGAGAATCTGATCCACAGAAGATCACTTCGGATTTCGTTTCTCATATATTCTTATTTGATTGGTGGAATTAATGCTCACATGCCAGCATAACCATTTTTTTTTCCCTTATTGTCCTCGTTTCAAAGGCTGATCGATCTACGAGTAGAGATGATAGTGTAGTGTCGGTGTGGCATTGTGTGTTGTAGTTGAAAAACAGGTACAATGATTTGCGGGGTGACGTGGTGGGATCCCTTAGATTTGGTTGATAGGTTTTGGTTTAGGTTTGATTTCATTTGATTTTTTGCTGCAAAATTAAATTGCTTCATGCAGAGGAAGTGATCCATCACAACCCCGGCTACCCTACCCGACCTGCTTACCAGTCCAAAGGATTATGATTAATCTAGTTCGAACCAGAAAAACTTATTGAGTGATAAAACTCTTATAAAGTGAATTCTCTCAATTCACAAGACTGAAATCTAAGATCTTATTTAAATTAAAGAGACATTCTACCATTTTAGCTAATTTTCTTTCGTATTCATTCATAATTTTTTCATACGAAGAACCTGCGGTTTACCTTTGCTCAACTCCCATTGGTGGATGGATAATGTGGACGTACGACTTTACAAAAATGGGGTTTTAGTTAGCGTGAAAATTTGAATTTGAAATTTGCCTAAACTTCCTCTTGAAAAAATGGGCCAAAGAACCTTCCTTTCCGTTAATATGGATAATTAAATAAAAGTTTATGCGTCCTACCGACAAGATAAGCTTTTGACTCCGAAAGGTCCAACTCCCATCGTACGGCTGATGCACGGCGTAATGCGTGGACCGGTGAATGCGGGTTGCTTGGGCCCCATCCTCTCTTCCCGCGAGCAAGTCCCGCATGCAACAGCGTCTCTGGTTGACGGGGGTGATGTGACAATAGCTATTAATAAAAATTAGTTATTTTTAAAATTTTTATAAAACCTTAAAAGTAAAATATAATTCTAGTAATAAATAAATTTAATTGGTTAATATTATAATATAAATACTATCATGTAAAATATTATTACATTCACGACTTTCTCTACTAGATGATACGTAACATTAAAAACTACCCGAGCGTTTATAGGTTGCCCTTTTTATTAAACAGTGTTGTTAGCCGGACCGGTTCGGGTTAGTTCCGGTTGGGGTGGAGCCGGTTCATGAACCGGATGGACCGGGTCCGAACCGGACGGGGATGCAAACTGTCCAGTCCGGTCCAGGCCCAAATGAACCGTCCTAGAACTAGCAGCCAGACGGTCCGGTCTAGGCTAAACTGGTCAAATTTCTTTTTCATTTTTTATATTTTTTTGAATTTTTATGGTGTTATGTAGGATTTTATGTACAATTTTAAAATCAAAACGAAAGATTTCACTATTAGGATTTGAACCCAGGTCTCCTTATTTGAAAGTTAAGAACATTAACTAATTAGACTAATCATATTTTGCTTATACTTTTACATTTAATATTATATAACTAATTTGATTAAAGTATGTTTGATTTATACCATTTTCAAATAAATTTGAATTAATTATTTTTAAATAAAATTAAAAAATATAGATATTTCGATTTAAAAAATCATCCGGTGGCTGGAGGGTTAGGCATCGACCCTTTACCAGAACAGTGCTCGTTAATCGCGATTGGGAAACTGGAGAAACACTTGAGAGAGTAGAGTAAAATAAAATTGAGAGAGGAGAGTAGAATATTGGAGTGAGTTATATTAGTTGATATGTGGGGTATTTATAGTATTTTGGATATAGTATAAATTATATATATATATAAATATATATAAAGAGTCGTTGGTTGGACTCAATCACTGTCCTCTGTTGGTTTTTGGTTGGGGCTGTGATGCCCATGTAAGGCATTGTGTGTTGGGGGGGTGGGGGGTGGCGGTCGAAATGGGCCAGTCCGGTTCCGTTCCGGTTCGACGAGTCAATTTTACTGATCCAACCCATAACCAGGCCTCAACCTGTAGGGGTCAGGCCGGTTATGGTTCCGAATAGGTCCGGGCCAGTTCACGGTTCATGTGGGCTAGGTCCGGTCCGGTTCGGGGCCGAACCAGCCCGATTAATAGCACTATTATTGAGTGTGTATTATGGATTACAAAGATTTATGTTTAATTTTTTTTACTCTTGAATAACTGAGCTGCCTCAAATTTATATTATCTGTGATATATTAAGGTTATATATATATATATATATATAAAAGGCGAAAAAAATAGTAGACGGTCCTACTCCATAGTAATGCGGTGAGGAAGGACCGAGTAAATTGCTCTAACTAATAATAATTAAGACAAGCACTCGAATGATTAATACTAATTTATTGATTTATTACAATTTAATTATTATTTTGTCATATCATATCGTGATGTAGGAATATTTAAGGATTTCTCATCTTAAAGTAATATCAATTGATAATACAATCTACTCTCATTAATTATGGGAGGATTCGAGTACCCAAAAAATTGTATCGATATTTTTATTAAATTATCTTATATTATCTTCATAAAAACTATCTCTTAACTTTTCTTTCAATTTCATCCCTTAATTCAGTCCACCGCATTCTTACCTGATTGATTAAATCTGGGTTGCTCTGGTCCTCTTTATGCACTTACGTACAGTGTCCCATGAGGTGGCAATTTGAAGGTGAACTCGATGAAATCGGGGGACGAGAAATTTGCGAAGAAATTTACAGGGAGTGCATGTCAAAACTAATAAGACTACGGAAACTCAAGGCAGCAGCTGCACTCTTTGATGCATCCTTATGAACAACAGTCCCCGACAACATCATATATGGATAACGTTGTGATTAAATGGAATGGACCGACTTGACTCGTACTGCGTGAGAAATTCATGCTGGCATCCCAGGAGTGGGAATTCGAAGGGTGACAAGGAAAGTGGCTGAGAGTGGGGGAGAGAGATCGTTGATATGAAATGGAGAGGGGGCCGTGTTCTTCGGGTAACGGCGCAACTTGCCATGGAAGCAAAGCTATATGTTGTCACAGAATCCCATGTTCTCCATGGACCCATTGGAGCACTCTCCATCTTTTAGTTATTTCACTAAATAACCCCAAATTTCCTCTATCATTTACACTCGAGCCCCTTTTGAAATTGGAAGAAGAAGAGGAGCAATTATTAAGGCTTGGCAAAAAGGGTTAGGATAATAGTTAAAAGCTCGCTTTCATGCAATCTGGTGAGTTCAATGGTCCTCGATCGAATCCCTTCTATAGTAAAATCTACTGGAAGCGTACCTTTTGAGCCTTCGTCTTGTCTGACATCGAGTTCTTAACTATGTATTAAGCCTTTGACAGTGCCGCATTGATGAGATTAGTGCTAAGCACTAACTGTGCAGTCTGTTTGATGTGCTTGCAGTTAAATACAAAAGTTCGAGCGTAAGTACTCTTGTTGTGCGTTATGCGCCGAATATTTACGCTTTTTCTTGGGAATGGGTTGGTATTGGTGTTTTCCGCAAAATTCATCTATATCTTTCGCTTCGAGGGAGCGATCATGAAAACGAGGTACCGAGCATTTGGTAATCTCTCCCTTTTTAGATCGGCCATTTATCTCTCTCTTCTTCCTCTCCTTCACCGAATCAAACCGTAATCGATAGAACCTTTTTGCAATTTTGGAAAAATTGAGGGCACCAATGCAAATAAAGCAAAATAGGGTGGCCGTATAGCAATTTTAAAAAACTGCTAGCTGCAAATTTTATAGCATTTAATTTGGTTATGGAGCACCATCTCAGTCAAATGTGTATTTACATATAAGTTCTTGCCTGCCGAGCAACGACAATTGCAGTCTCTAACAGTGGCAAGAAACCTGCAAATTGGGCTGGATGTGAAGAAATGACTTCATCCTGGTGCAATAATTGGATGAAACGGACGCACGAACGACAAGGCATCGTTAAAGGACGATAATCGCTAACTGAAACAGTGTTGTTTTTCGTAACACACTTACAACTGCACCGACTGTATCCACTTCAATTGCAGAAATATCAGATTCTCAGGGAGACGAGTACGGTAGCCTGCATCGGTCGGTTGCGTGGCTGAATGGAATTGTCACAGAAGAAGAGGTTGAAAATTGAGAAGTTAACTGGCCTGTTTTCTGGTTTACTTTTCACTTTTGAGAAAAGTGGAGTAATTTATGGCCAAAATTAGGCCAATTGCAGAGCATGAAGCAAGCAAGATGAAGGATAATCCTCATCCTGTCCCCACAAATATCTCTTTTTATTATATATGTGTACATGCATGCATACATATATATATATATATAATATGATAGAGATCCAATCATTTCGCTACGGAATATTTGAACTTTCATGTCCAATAGCAAACATATTATATGAGCCAAAAATATTATATGAACATAACAACCAGCACTCAGTGTTGACTGCATCAGCGTAGCACTATCAAATATTTTATATAGTTCAAAAAGGTGAAATGCTCTAAATCTTGCTTCTAACAAATATTTTTGACGGATATGCAGAAAGAATTCGAATATAAAACTTTGAACTCATTAAATTACATGAAGCGTGAATTTTGAATTATTAGACTATTGTTTTTTTATAGTTGCTCCACAAATATCTCTTGATTGAAATATTCCGACATTTATTTTCATTAAAAAGGTCCTAGGTTTGAGCTTTTATTGAAAAATTAAGTTCGAGAAAATCTTATATCTTAATAAGCTAATTTATTCAAATTTAAATTAGTTATAATATATTAAGTGCAATTATTAAAAAAAAAAAGATAATTTCGTTTCCAAGGATTATTATTTCGCTTTTTTTAAAAAAATAAAAATAATCGAGTGTTCCCTTCCCTACTCCGCTGCCCCCTCCATAAATAGCAATCTCAAGTCCCTGCCTTCAGTTCACAGCCCAATCAACTTCCACCTTATTAGACTATTGACTATCCTCTCCCCTGTTTCTCTGACTCTTGTCTGAGGTGGACAGTGAGTCATAATATATGGCGGCGGCCTCTGCTCTCAGTGCGGTGGTGATTGTGTCCCTAGTGGCCTTTCTGTCAGTGGCGGAGGCCAGAATTCCCGGGGTCTACACGGGCGGCCAGTGGCAGAGCGCCCACGCCACCTTCTACGGCGGGAGTGATGCCTCCGGCACAATGGGTACCGTTTAAATTTCACGATATTCCTCCGACGCTCTCGTAAACTCTCCCCCGTGGTCTCTGTTTCAAAGATTTTCATTTCTGGCCAAATGACTTGCATTGTCGACTCAAAGAACGGGAATTTTCCGTAACCCCGAGCTGAATTTTCCTCGGAGCTTACAGAGTCGTTGGCCTAGCTCTGCTTCCGAAATGCATGCTCTGTTTCTACGCTACTTCCCCTGCAGAGCCGCGAAAATTTGTTTCAAATCGTGCCCCGAGGATTCTGTCGTTTTCTGATTACCTCAACAAACATTTTTTCTGGAAAGTTTTAGTTTGATTTGCCTTCTTGAAGTCGAAAACGCCATTTTAATTATCAAAAAAGAAAAGAAAAGAAAAGAAAACGCCATTCCTAAGACTTTCTTCCTCCCATCCGATACAGGCGGGGCGTGCGGCTACGGAAACCTTTACAGCCAGGGCTACGGCGTGAACACGGCAGCGCTAAGCACGGCACTCTTCAACAACGGGTACAGCTGCGGCGCCTGTTTCGAGATCAAGTGCGCAAACGACCCGCAGTGGTGCCACTCTGGGAGCCCCTCGATCTTCGTCACGGCCACCAACTTCTGCCCCCCGAACTATGCCCTGCCTAATGACAACGGAGGGTGGTGCAACCCTCCCAGGCCCCACTTCGACCTCGCCATGCCCATGTTCCTCAAGATCGCCGAGTACCGTGCTGGCATTGTCCCGGTCGCTTATCGTCGGTCAGTGAACCTTTTCCTTTACTATTAGCTGCTGATACGAATGCATTGTAGTATCGGACTAGCGGAAGCTCTTCGATTTGAAATGAAGACTCTGTTCTCACGTTCGCTTCCTATTTGCTCTAAACAGGGTTCCTTGCCGTAAGCATGGCGGCATCAGGTTCACAATCAACGGCTTCAAGTACTTCAACCTGGTCCTGATCACCAACGTAGCCGGAGCGGGGGACATCGCGAAGGTGTGGGTGAAGGGCTCGAACACCGGGTGGATGAGCATGAGCCGCAACTGGGGCCAGAACTGGCAGTCGAACTCTGTCCTGGTCGGCCAGTCGCTGTCCTTCAGGGTCACCGGCAGCGACCGACGCACCTCCACCTCCTGGAACATCGTCCCCTCCAACTGGCAGTTCGGCCAGACCTTCACCGGAAAGAATTTCCGGGTCTAGCCACGGCCGATTGCGCAAGGTCACGATTTTCATTTCCATTTTGGGGGGTTTAAACTTTAAAGTGAAGTTGTTCTCCTTTTTGACTATGGGGATGAAAGAAAAGTGTGTGATAGGAAGATGACTATATTGTCCGAGCTGAAGTGGCTACAAGACTCATTTTGCCCGCAGCCTTTGTTCTATACATATACAGATATTTATTATAAAAGTTTATCACTTTAATATATGAATTCACTACCCTTTTACGCATTTTGCAACTCAACGTTCGCAATTCGATTATCCTTTTCTCATGATTCGAGACAAAGTTATTACACAAGAATTTCCATTTCAGATTGGGACGGAGCTCTCATTTCTCTGCAGTTAACAGTTATTGGACTTACGCAGTTAGTTAAAAAGAACTGGCTCGTGCTTCCTTTCAAAGGTTCCAAAAGATTGAGTGAATGCTGTCATACAATTGTCCAATACTTGAAATCCCAGCTTCAGTTTTCTCTCTTTCTTTATCATAGATAGAATGAGTCACGACAGTGCCTTCGGGTGACCTATCGGGATGAGAGATCCTCGAGTGGAATCGGAACCGGCCTCGAGTTGGAGAATACGAGCGGACTTCGTCGAAGACTTGCAAGCAGCCAAGTTCGGGGCTCCCCGGGAAAGCCCTCCGATGCTTTAGTGAGAATGGAGTCTAAGCAAGAATAGAGAAAGAGAGGAGAGGAAGAGTGAAGGATTGGATTCGTCCCCCTTTACCTGGCCCTGGGGGGCGTATTTATAAATCGAGCTCGTACGGAAGGCTGATGTCAATCTGTCCCCACGTGCCCCACACGGGAAGAAGCTTGGTCCGAGTGAATCGGGTGTTGGGCACGTGGATTGTGCCGGTGGTACTACGGTACCCGACATGCATATATCTAGAGGTGCCGGACACGCACATGTCTGGGGTACCGACATGCATATGGCGGGGGTACCGGACGTACCCATGTCTAAGGGTATTTGTCATGTATGTGTCCGGAGTACCCGACATACATATGTGCGGGGTACCGGACATGCCCATGTCCGGTGCACCCGTTGTGCACGTGGTGGCATGTCCGGTACCCCGTTGTGCACGTGGTTAGGTCATCCTCGTGTACCTTGTTTCCGGAGTTCGGATTGAGTATTAGTGCCTGGTCTATATCAATTTCACACTGTGCTGCCAATCCAAGCAAATTCATCATCACCATCATCAATATCCTCACTTAAATTCCAATGGCCAAGGCAAAAATGTTAATTCTTTATTTATCTGTAAATTGCAGTCTGCAGCTTGCATTCCCATGTAAAGTGTAGAAGAACGAAGCCAACTGAAGCAAAGTGAAAACTAATCATCAGGAAAAGGAAAATGGAGAGGGAAGTAAAAAAAATCAAACAAATGTGAGATGGGATCAGTAGATAAGAAAGGGAATTGCATGAGACCCTTCATCTGTGGAACCCCATCCCTGCGGTTGTCTGGCCGCTGCCCGGAATCCACCAATTCTGTTTCTCAAGGAAAGAACAGATTTTTAAACCAAAAATTCTGTCTCTCTTCTTCAGAACCAAGAATCAAGAAACGGGGCTTTCTCTGTCTGCACCTTTCTCGAAGAGAAACCCAGCGTAACAAGGGAGACTTCCTCTTCAACTCGAAGAACCGATGCATTATTTAAAAGGACAGAAAAAGAAAAAAGAGAGAACCGCAAATGCTATGTGAAGATATCCTCCCGATTTGAGGGCTCATATCAAGTGTAAAAATTTTAAGACTATCATCGCAGGAGGAAGCCCTAATCGACAATCAAGCTGAGGAGGAAAGAGAAAGGAATCGAAAGGCCAGCTTTTTGAGACGCCATAGCCCAGATAGAAGGGGGCACCTCCTGGCCCTCTCTCCTTTCTCCCCTTCTCCGCTATCGATTTAGGGTCCCGGCGACCCCGCTCAAGCCTCTCTCTTTCCGATCACCGCCCGTTTTCAGGAGATCTTTTTTTTTTTTTTTTGGCTGAATTTTCGGGAGAGAAGTACTCGTTGATTCGTCGGGGATGTTCAAAACTTCAGACTTCGAAGCTCAAACACCTTAGTAGCAGTATTTATGAAAGAGAGCGCATTGTGAGTGCTAGGGTTAGGGTTTCTAGGAGAGCCGATTTGATGAAAGGCTACAGCCCGCCGGCCCAAAACGGGTGGTTAGATACATAGCTGGCCCAAAAGGTAACAGCGGAAGAAGCGTGAGGGCCTGTGACGATCTACCTATGGTTGAAATTGAAGGTCCGACATTTAAAGCTCAATACTCAATCTTCGTGATTTGTTTGTTTTACATGGCAATGGCAATTTTCTTCTAGGAGTTGTCTTGCAACACTTCTCCCTGAACTCTCTTCCGGGAGGTTCGCTTTTCGGATTGGTGTCCTTTTAGGATTTGACACAGAAGCCATGTCCCGAACGGAACATGATTAAGCCTGTCGAGCTCTTTTCAGTAGTCTGCTCACAGCAATGAAGTCAATCATCCTTATTCTACTGTCCGAAGAATAACATCTCCATTTACCCGATGACAAGAGCTGTACAGTAGTAATCCAAGACTCCATATACATAAGCTATTCCCCAAAAAACACGGTTCATGTCGAACTCCTCCCTCACTTCCATACAAACAAAGAACAAACCCGGCCTATATGGCTATACGCATACCAGTTTCTCAATCTGTCTTGGCAACAATACTATGTCTCCTTCATCTCATTACTCGATTTACGATTGATTTCTTGTGGGGCTGGGTCCTCGTTTCCCACCGTCTCATCCAGCTCTTGGATTTGCTCCAGCAATCGGACCACCTCGTTCATGTCTGGCCGCAACTTGGGCTCTACGGACAGGCACAGAAATGCGAGCTTGACAGCGCGTAATGCCCCGCGGATTGAGTACTGGCCTTGGAGACGGGGGTCGAAGATTCGGAGGATCTTCCGTTTGCTCGTGAGGTGCGAGCGAGCCCACTCCACCAAGTTGTGCTCCCCCGAGGGCCGGTTCTTGTCCACCGCTCTTCGGCCACACAGCATCTCAAGGAGGACAACCCCGAAGCTATACACATCGCTCTTCTTGGTCAGGCGCCCTTTGTGAGCAGGAGAACGAGTCAGGGATCAGAAAAGGTTTAATGGCAATCAACTGATTATTACATATTTGAAATTGAGCGGATTCTTACGGTCAACTGATACCTGTGGCCATGTACTCTGGAGCAGCATACCCAAACGTACCCATGATTCTCGTGGAGACGTGGCTTTTATCACCGGTGGGGCCATCTCTAGCCAGTCCGAAATCAGAAAGTTTTGCATCATAGTTCTGTTGTTTTACAACGCACAAGACATAAAAGTTAATCCAGCAAATGCTGAATCTTTCCGGAAAGAGAATACAGAAACACGGAACTGGTACGAAAAAGAGAATTATAATGAAAACCGAGTCAATGACAGTTCAATTGCTGTGATGAACCTATTTATTGCCATAAATAGACCAAAGATGATCAACGACTGTGATTGCTAGCTTCGATAAGGAGCAGAAAAACCGGTTTGGAACTTCTGAAAGTTTCAATTCACTTACAGAATCCAGCAGGATATTGGAAGTTTTGAAGTCACGGTATATCACTCTCACTTCGTCGCTGTGGAGGAATTCCAGTCCCTTTGCAGCATCAAGCGCGATCTTTATGCGGAGTTTCCATGAGAGAGTTTGATAGTAATTACTTCCTGTCATATCCAGCATGAACGACAGTTTTGATAAAACAGACACTACCTATATAGCCAAGAAATACAACTCTGTTTTAATGATAAATACTCACTCCTAAACAAATGGTTTTCCAGGCTGCGCCGGGACATAAACTCGTACACCAGAAGTCTCTGCTCATCCTCTAGGCAGTAACCGATCAACTTCACGAGATTTGGATGGTAGAGCTGCCCCAAGAAATTTATTTCCGCCTGCAGTTAATTGTGAACAAATATTAACATTGAGCAGTTTTGAATCCTAAGATATGCGCCTGTATTGAGAGAGTTTCAGTCCATCACTGTTCCGTTCTTGCGAAACAAGGAAAACGATGGAAAAAATGCCCTTTAAAAGAAATTTTCGATCATAAAATGCCTTTCGAATTGAACTCTAGCAAGTTCTTCCCTTTCGTCATCCAAAATCAGATAACAGAAAGCGCAAAGATTTCTGCTACATCTCCATGACCAAATGCTCTTCAATGCTTCAATCTGCTTTCCCCAGTTATATAGCAAGATGGATTATGTTATATTATAATGAGGAGAATGAAGATTTACTGACCAGCCATTCATTGTGACCTTGAAAGCCTTCGTGGTTTAGCCGTTTCACGGCAATAACCATTCCCGTCCCAGGTCGAGCAGGAGCTAGAGTCTGCTCGTCGACCCATCCTTTGAAGACCGAACCAAAACCCCCTTCACCCAGTACACTGTCAGGCCTGAAGTTCCGGGTCGCAGTTTTTAGCTCATTGAAAGTGAAGCTTTTCAAATTCGACAGCTCCAATATATCTCCCTCACACCGTGGACTTTGGGTTTCTGAGACGGATGAGATCTTGTTGCTCCCACCACTGAAACCATTCCTCTCTCTCCCAGAAAACTGTGGTTTTGACCCTGATCCATGAAACTTATCAATATGGAAGATCCTCAATTCTTCTAAAGCAATGGACCAACACCTTTTTTCCACAGATTAATTGGTTATTCGAGCCTAAGAAAACAGATGGTTTCAGGAAGAACATCATGAAACTGATATAAATAAGCAACTAGTGAAAAACTCTGTTTCAAGATCCATTTATCACTTAAAACCGTCCGCTAGAAACACAAGATCATCAAATGATGCAGTATTTGATATGCAGATTGCAGAGGCCATATTGTCCATTTTTTTTATTACAAGCTTAAAAACAAAAAGAAAAGCGAATCTTTTCTGCTTTATTATATCCTTATCGATTTGACAGAGGATTTATGAACAGGACAAGCAGCTCAGGCAGATGAGAAGAGCCACACTCAGCAAGCAACAAACCATAATTCATTCCTTAGTAGTTCTGTTTCGAACTTCACTAATGCCCGATCAAGTTCAAAAACCCACAAGAGTTCCAGAGTGAGAGTCAATAGGATCAATCACCAAAAAGTCTTAGCTTTTGACAAGTCGACAGGCGTAGATCACAATAAGAAAGCATTGCCAACTGAATCAAATTGCAGGCATGAAAAAACATTATATGAATTCAGGGTCTTAGTTTCTGTAAAAGCACGAACTTTGCAGAGCTAACAGACACACAAGCTTCCATAAATTAAGAATACGGCTCAGAACTTGCATCTATTAACAACTCAGTCAGCTAGAAACCGAACAAACCTATGTCATCCTTGATTCTTGAGCTGAAGCAAGAACCCATAAAAAGGACTTCCCAAATGAATCCCGTTTACTTTGTTCCGACGAGCCCCCCGGTTGTTCCAGAGAGGATTCAGAGAGAACAGTGACCCAGAAAGCTGAGATTGAAGGGAAGAGGCGAAAAGTCTGAAAGTTATAGCGAGTCCTGTCAGACAAGACGGTTCTGAAGTGTGAAAGCTTTGACTTTTCTGCTGAAAGTTATCTATTCTTCTCTCTTTTTGGCGCAAAAGTTAGGTGTTCCACAAAGAATGCAAGTAGTCCAAATTGGTTTCTTTGACCAAAGAATTATATATAGTTTCTTCTTCGAGGTCCCATAAGTATTACGCAGTTATATGAATACCGGCAAGCCAGTATTTCAAATACGTAAACCATTTGCCTGGCAAACCAATGTTTATAACGGAAATCTAGCTTAGAATTTCGTTTCTCTTTTTGGGTACTTACAATGTGGTAATGTACTCATGAACGCAGCAGCACCGATGTCGGCTTGGGTCAACAAATAATTATTAATTATTTGGGAAAACCCGGAAAAGGAAAATCAAAGAACCGTATAGGGTTGAATTGGGTCGAACAAACTGTTTGTCCGCTTCCTGCTCGTTTGGATTCCAAGAAACTTCTTCTGGAGGCTGGTAGACCTTTGTTTCGTTTAAAAATTTACTTTTTCTATAGCTAGTATTTTAATTTTTTACAGGCTCATAAACACCTCAAAAGATATATGAGTAGACATGGCCTTATTAATTCATAAAAAGAGATTACACATAGGGTAATCAAATTTTAAGTTTTTCGAAATTTTTTACCTCATTAATTCATCATTGTTATTGGATAAAGAAGGTAATATATGACTTAGAGTGATAAAAATATGAAAAGGTCGAGGATAAGAATACAAGCATGGAAAGTCTCTTTTTCTATGAGCAAACTGGCCTACTAAGAGTTTGACAGCGAGTCAAAAAAAACGTGTGAAACCTCGTTGGACATGTTCCAAATAAAGACACGCCCAGCAGGATAGTCATCACATCATGTTAATATCGTTTCGCCTTGTAGAACCATTATGACATGCTATAAGGTTTACTCTAAAGCGGTACAGTCGCAAATCAAAGCGGATTTCTATCGTTTTCCAGAAATTGAAGAAACAAAAGAGAGAGAAAGAGAGAGGGAAGTGTCCAAAGGAGGGAATAAGAATGAGAAAGGGAAAGAGAGATTGTCGTAAATCAAGGTAGATGGAAATTGACATACTAAGAATTCATAGAATATTGAAGAGGAGGCCATCGCTCGAAGTGAAAGGCCGGGGACTATGAGGAGTAGGCTGGAGAGGGATGGAGGCCACAAGAGTTGAAGGATGAAGACGGGCGAGGGAAGAAGAAATTTACAACTTCATCCTATATGAATACAAATTGATGAAGAGCATCTGGGGGTATAAATGATATTTCGACCAACTGAGCCCCACTCTGTCAGTGTGGCATTGCCACGTCATCCACAGGTCGCCACACAGTCCACTTTATCATGCCATACCAGATATATCTGTTAGTTTTGATGGAAATTGTAAAGTTGTGCTAAACGAACAAACGTTTCATAGTTCACATCTTCCTAGGTCACGCTAAAAAGTTTGCACTAAAAGTGAGAACCGACCTATATTTGGATTTAATTAGGTTATTAACCCTTTAATTTTTTAGTGTCTCATGGACACTAGAAAAGGATTTAAGAAATTCTAGGGATCACACCTGCTCATGGGAAATCAATCGAGAGCTGATTCAAACCCCGTGAATCCTCTTCAACACCGGTATCACCCCGAACAAGCCGACAGTCGATTGTTTAACGATCGTAAGGACGGGGATCGATCAGTACAACTTACAAATGCATGTTCTGATAAGAAACTTCAGTGAATTAATTAATTGGTGAACTTTCTTTTTTCATTGAAGGATTAAAATTCGATGGTACTGTGACAGCTTTGACTTTTTCTTGTAATCTCCGAGAGCATATCTTCTTTCCTTCTGTGATGTCTACATGATCATTTCGACGCCCGTGCTTTTACTCTGATTTTCACTCTCATTTTTTCCCCTTTTCTCTAAACTAAAAAAAAAAAAAGCATCAGAAAACTATTTTGTCTGAATCATCCCTTTTTGTTAGACATGTGTAGGTGGGAAGTTCCGTGATATATGTTTATTCTTTCGGTTATAATAAAGACATATGAATTTAAAAGAAAATAAGAGAAAGAAATAAATAAATAAAGTTAAAACGTCTCATAAGTGTGAGTAAATACTCGGAACCTCCTAGTTTCAAGTTAAATGTGAAATCGGTAGATTAAACCACCTTTCCTAATTTTATGGTGCCTGAGCTTTCATCTTGATAGAATTGGCAGGTGAATAAAAATTTGAAAGTTTTCTGCTGAACATTCGGAACATTGCGTAATGTAACAAATCCTATCGGTACATTTCAAGTTTTTCTATGTAAACGAACTTAATAGAGTAAACCATCAAAATGGTCCTCAAAATTTTGACGAGCCATCAATTTGGTCCTCAAAGTTTACAACCCATCAATTTGGTCCTCACTATTCACTTCCGTCCATCAGTTTGGTCCAGACGTTAAACTGTTGTGACGGAAATCCACGTGGCATCCAGTTGGCAGCTGACATGTACTAATGAGGTCAAATTTTATTCTGAAAATATTTAAAAATACCGAAAAAAAAGAAAAAGACATCGTTTAGAACATTTTGGTGTCCTTTTTCATATTATAACGACACTATTTAGTTGCCTTTTGGATTCTTTCAACCTCTTTTTCCTACTGTTGAGATGCAATACTGCTAACACATGTACTCGCAATCCTCCAAAATGGTATCGTTAGAATATGAAAGAGGCACAAAAATACTCTAAACAGTGTTGTTTCTTTTTTTTTTGGTATTTTTAAATATTTTCAAAATAAAATTTGACTCTATTAGTACATGTCAGCTGCCAACTCGGTGCCACGTGGATTTCCGTCACAGCAATTTAACGTCTGGACCAAATTGATGGACGGAAGTGAATAGTGAGGACCAAATTGATGGGTTGTAAACTTTGGGGATCAAATTGATGGCTCGTCAAAACTTTGAGGACCATTTTGATGGTTTACTCAACTTAATATCTAGAAGTTTAATATGCTCTAATTAATTCACATTCGAGCTGGATCGGTGTAAAAAGCTTTCTCATTTATAGGTTTTCTTGATTCACGAGATCTGAAATTTGAAATATTGTTTACGAGAAATAGATAATTAACGAACTATTTTAATCGAATAATATTATTAGGAACGATTGAAAGCTTTGGTAGAAAACATTTATACACAGTGTACCAAACTTTGATATAATACAAATTTAGTCTGTTCAATATAAGTTTTGAAGGGAGTCGAGTAGCATTCTCGTTTGACCGTTAATCTTTATGCAAAGATGAAAAGATTTATTTCCTTCTTTTTCGGATTGTCAAAGATACTATGTATCTAAAAAGAAATAGGAGGAAAAATGTTAAGTGTTTTTACCGATAGAAATTGAACCGATGACCTCTTATTTTCATGTCGAAGATGATGTACCATATCCTTCTCTCTCGGGACAAGATTGAATTAACACAAAAGTTTTATGAGTTTGAGTACGTTTAATTTTTTCGTTTGAGGATTCAGAAACACAATTGGTTAAGATAAACTTTGTATAATTGTTGCTCGTCTTGCTTACAATGAAATCATAAGCAGATGTCTCCTGGTACTATAGCAGTTTCAGCATGAAATCCGCGATTGTATTTCTTTTCTGCACATTTCTTGATTAATATCATTGATGAAAATGTACCATTCATCTAGGGATGGCAATGGGAGTGACTGGTCAATAATCTGGATTGGTCATTCCTCGATAATGCATGGGTACCTCTGGTCACTTGTCTTCGGAGTGGGGTGTTGGCACTGGAGAAATAAGGCGATCTTTGATCGGAACTTCTCATGGCCTGGAGACGGGGTTCATATCGCTTGGCGTTTGGCACACAGCATGGGAAGAGCACTTACTAGTAGTAGTAGGTGGTTCCTTCATGGGACTCGACGAGAATACGGAAGAATGTCAGGTGGTAGAAACCTGAGCTAGAATGGGTCAAGCTCAACATGTATGAGGAGATGAAACGGAAACCGTGACTAGCAGGATCAAGAGGTTTGCTAAGGAATGATCGAGGACAATGGCTGGACGGCTTTGTCCACTCCCTTGGGAGTTACAACCTCTACTAGGGCAGAGCTGTGGGCGGTGATGATGGACATTGAGCATGCTTGGGACCTAGGATTTCTCAAGATAGTTCTAGGCATTATATTTGTATCATATGCGTCGATGTTCCAACATGATAATGTTGTCCATTTTCCTATTTTGCACTATTATTAAGAAGAGACATGAGCAAGACGGTAATAAAGCAAGCTATTCCTTACATGAATTAAATAAGACACTAAACAAACTCGAAATCCATCACTCCTAGGACTTGTCTGAATACCGATCCGATCTCCTTGACAGCATCTCAAATTGCACCTGCCATATAATTCGAGTTAGATGGTATAACTACATCCGAGGAAATGAACAAAGACTGACCAAGGAATCCTTGTGCTTTGTTCCATATCCGGAATAATAGGAGTCCGTGGACCATCACCTTCTCGGTTTACTCCTCACCATCATCATCCTCAATATTATAGATATGATTCCACTCTGCGTAATGATTCAGGACTTCTCGTTTTGTGTTATACGGACGCCCCCTCTCATCAAAGTATCGCTGAAATAACATTAAAAATGGGAAAAGAAGAAGTAGACCCTCTTAATGATGAAAAATACAATATATATTAATCATACTTCTTTTTATCAATTAAAATATTTATACATCAATAATTTAGAGATAAGAGTGATAAATGGCATGGAGGGGCACGGTTTACCTTGTAAGTCCTACCCGACTTGGTCATGTACTCTTCTGCTATCCATTCGGGCTGGAGCCACTCATAGCCAATCGAGTTATGGTCATACGTTGCATATGCAGACTTCTTGCGAGAGTCCCTCTTGGGCCATCCATTCCTTCTTCTACGAGATGATGATCTTCTTATCACTCGAGCTGCACGAACAACACTTGCGCCGTTTACAATCTCACTTTCAGGCTGACTGTGGCTCCGATCACCCTGTTCCATGGTTGTCCTCTGAAAGCAATGGAGAAAATGAATTTAAAAATGAACATTGTATTCTGTTATATATATAAATAAGGGGAGAAAGCTGCAGACTGTACCCACTGGAACCGCCATTATTTTTCCCTTTTTTCCCGCACGAGGCTTCATATTGTAAATTGTTTTGTAATGATACCCATAAAACTTTTATGTTTCATGTGTGCCCTTATGAAGAAGGTTACAATATTGTGTATGTCTATTGCTTCCTGAGAAGCTTGTAAATGTACATATAATATGCTTGATATGAGTAATTATGAATATTTTACGTAATATTATTTGATCATAGTTATAGTAAAAGATGCAGTGACGTGTAATTTTACGTTAAAAAACTACATTGCACGTGTACTTCACGATGACTTCAACTCTAATCAAATTGCCCAACTTACAATTTTCCCTTTATTACAACGGGAGATTTCAAAATGGTTACATCCAATGATTAATCGTTATTAATTTGACGTCATCGCAAGCTATAAGATGTTCAATAACAGCTTCTATATCGAGAAGTGACATTTACGCTTCACGCAACGATATAGAAATTTTCAAGATGCATGGATGTGGTGGATGGACTCTGAGAAAAACAAGACGTGTAATTGTTTGAACTCGAGATTACATTTACACATTCTGTGGTAAACTATGTAAATAATTGAAACTCGGGGGACCCAATCAAAAATTTATTAAAAATATTTAGTAAAAATGCACATATTTTATTAAAAAATGAATGTTCTTCACTGACAAATGCGAAATGCAGCTAAATTCTGGTTGTAATTTTCCTTTTTACAGGATAAGCATTAAGGGTGAAATTAACTAGTAGTAGTGACCCTACCATAAAACAAATTAATTAATTAATTAATTATATAATAATGATAAAAGATAAATAAAGTGTGTATTTTTAATATTAGATTGAGGCGGTGAGTCATCCACTGGAACACTTTATGATTATAAATTTCCCGCCCCTTTATGGTAATTAAAATCTTGAAAATTTGTTGCATTTTCTAATATTAATTTTCCCACCCTCCAGAAAAATAATAATTATTTATATTACATTTTGTCCCACTCGGAAAGTGTAACTAACTAGCGTAACGCATCTACGATTTGAAAAACAATAAATATATTTCCTTTAGAGAAAAGATTTTTCTTTTTCCTTTAGAAAATCCTGTATCAAACTGGAAGTAATTCTTAGATAATCCTATCTCGTCATATGATATGAGAAAATACTAATTCAAATATGATAAAAGAATAAATTAGTGTTAATTACCCGAGTAATTACCATAATTATTAATAATGAGAGTAATTTAATTGGTTCTCTTTTACCACGTCATTGTGGGGTATAATTATCTAAGATTTTTCGTGTAATAGATATATCATGTGATACTAGTAACGTGACGTCGGTTATTTTGTTTTATGTTAAGATTTTTTAAAAAATATGTTAAAATAATTAAATATTATTAACTTGTAATATTATATAAGTACCGTCACTTAGTACACTAAATAGATAAGAGAATCTCTCCTCCTTCAAAAGGCACTGCATGCCGAAAATCCTTAACTGTCTCTTACCATATACAAGCATATCCTTTTTATTTTTTTGAGCACACATCATTTAGTATTCGAAAATCTATTGGGCATCCACCGATTCAAATTTAGTTCGAACTAGATCAATTTATTAAACGATAAAACTCTTTCATTCATGAATTTTATCGAATTAAAATACTCGAACCTGAGACCTTGATAACATTTTTGAGAGTCTTAGTTGCGATTTTTCAAGTAACTTTGTTCGGTTTTGTTTTTTTTCATTACTCAATATCACGTGACATAATCGAACAACAGACTTCATTTCCAGAACAGTATACAAATTTTAAGTTGTGAGCGAAAAAGAACTCGATTTGATATTAAAGGCTCAAACTCAAGTCTTATAAATGTAGAAAATTCGTATCCGGAAGAGCTTTACTTTTATCTCTTAGTGAACCATCCAGCAACCAAATCAAGTCTATCGAATTTCTTTCTGAATATCAGGTGGTGCACATCGAGGAAAAAATCAATTTTTCAAGCAATAAATTACAAATGCGAACCATCTTCTGGAGGGGTTTTCTGTTGCAACTGTGTAATTACTGTTTTATGTGAAGACAAATTAAGGTCAATTAAAATTCCAATATGGTCAATGCCTTCTCAAACAATTACAACTTAATATCGAACGGCTCTTTTCCCTTCAATCCTGTGGTGATACAATCTTCTCCCCTCAGTGCTAACAATATCGCAAATGCCGACCTTTCGGTTCGACAGAACTAATTTTCGCCGTGTCCGTTGTTGTGTCATTATTTTCGGCGCGATGACTTGTTCGTAATCGAAGAAGTGAGAAACATGTGAAAAAAATGAACTGCAACATCCCGGTTGTTTTTTTCCCCAGTAAGGAAAAATCTGTATGCTTCTTAAATTGATTGTCTTTTTTAAATTAAATTGATTATAAAATGGATCAATATTTATCCACAAACAGATGAAAAAATGAACCAAATCAAAGGTTGTGGACGAAAATTGTCACGAGAGCAAACGGTAGACAGTAAGTCGGGCATCAACTAGCGTAATTGGTACGTAATCGGGCCACTATGACTGAACTGTTTAGTTACCGAGTTGTAATAATTTCCATAGGAGATGAAGCACATACATAACTAAATACCACATCCGCCTAAAATCTAGTTAATTTTTCTCACTTCTTATTTACTGTTAACATTTTCTATGAAATAATCAAGTAATTACATAAATTCGTTTTCCATCTAATTATTTGGCGGGCATTGATAAGCCATTTTTTGGTTTAGAAATAGCACGAGGATTGCTTAGCGATAATTAAATTAGACTATCGCCAGAAAAAAATTTAGTACAAAAATATTATTCTCGACCTTAAATTAAACGAGTACTTAGTTAGATAACCCTAAAATTTAAATTCTATTCGTGAAATAGTCTGCATAAGTCCCGGGGAGATGTAGCGACGGTCATTTTCATTTGCACACATTTTTCTTAATTTTTTTTTTGATATTCTTAACATAAAAAGTTTTATTTTCTTTGGCATTCGATACGTGACAAAGGCAAATTTCAAATATGGTCGATTGAGAAATCTCCGTTTATTCCAAAAAAAAACGAACTTAATTACGAGCTTAGATTAATCAAAGATCGTTGTGATTAACTTTCGAGCACAATGACTAATTCTAAAACTTAAAATTTGACGGGGTTTTCTGTTGCGACTGATTAATTGCTACGTCATGTCAAGACAAAGTACAAATTGAGATAATTGAAATTAATCCTTTTGTTCCCTGCAAGTTCATCCAATCCAACACGTACCAACTTCTGTTTTTCCCCCTTTTTCTTTTTTTTTTTTTAATGAAAACTAAAGAAATAAACTTTTTTTTTCCGAATATCTTGTCGAACAGAATCGGGGATTTATAATATTTCTACATGCAAATTTCAAGATAACATTAAACACACGCATAGTTGCAACGGATCGGAGCAGACACGGCCACAAACATGTTCGAGGGGTAACCAAACAAGTCGATATGACATGAACACGATCCCAGGACATAATTCGGTCAAATAAAGGAAAATAGAACAGATACAAGTAACCGAGGGGCGAGAGTCGCAGAAGCCTTCTGTCCGTCCCTGCAATTTTAGTGAATGTCAATGCCAAGAGGAGAATTATATAGCTTAATTCTGAATAATTTTTCAGTCTTATAAAAATTTCTCAAAAATTATGAATTACGAAAAAAACTATGTTGTTAATTGTACAAAAATGTTATATTTTCGAGGAAAATTCACTTCTCCACTACTTAAATTTATATATGGATTGGGAAAAAAATTCTCTTTTATTCCTTCATTCGTTTGATTTTAGTTTATTATTTTATTTTAAAAAAAATTAAACCATGGATGTTATTTTTATCATATATAGATTATTCTCTTAAGTTTGCTGCTGTTGCAATTTTTTTTTTAACAACTGCCAGTAATTCCATCCTGAAGAATAATTTATTACTCGACATTTAAAAAATTATCAAAACTCAAAGACAATATCAATTTAAAATTGCTGTCGAAGGAAACCGTTAAAAGTACCTGCTGCATCACTTGTCTATGACTATGACTCCGGCCTTCTCCCATGCGAGAAACACTTCCTGCCGCGTCTTGTACAAGCGTCCCAGCGGATCATAGTAGTACTACGTACGATAATAGTATATGCAACAACAACAACAACAACAAATTAAATGAGATTCCACCAAACACATTAAACAAAATAGTTTTTCTAACCTCTTAGAAGAAAACAAATTATAAAAAAATTGAGAAAATACAAACAAATTTGAAGGAATATTCAAGAAAAACGGTACTCGTGTAAGAGCTGAGAGAGTTGTATACCCGATAGACCCGACCGGACTCCATGTGACGCTCCTCAGCCAGCCACCCGGGCAATAGCCACCCGTAACCCGTTGAACTGTTGTCATGTATGATGTATCTTGCAGAAGGGCGAAGTCTCCGACGCAAAGCGTTCTTCTGCAATTTTGACAGTGTCTTCGCGCTCAGAGGCGAGATGCTGTCACTGGGTTTAGGCCTTTTCTCATTGCTGCCATTGCTAGTGTAACCACTGCTGGAACCACCTGGTCTCATGGCTCTTTTGTTGTGGGGGGAAGAACAAGGTTTCTGCGGACAAGAATTGAAGTGTTGGTCTCTTTCGGGCTCGTTCCTAAAGTTTATATACTGCCGTGAAGCTTTGAATTTATCCATCAGGCCAACTATGATTTCTTTGTTACGTATTTTCCCCTAAACTATTTATATTTTCATCTTTGCCCCCTGAACGAAGTCCACAAGTTCATTCTCGACCTCTTAAGGTCTTAAAGTTTCATCGATAATATGTAACCCTTTTTTTTTTTGGTGTGTGTGCGTGTTACTTTGTTTAGCGCTGTCGATCTGTTTAATTGCTTTTCAACTGAATTATCGAAGCGATCAACTGCAAACACTCGATGCATCGATTTCGAAACAGAGGAATTCTTCGATAATTCACCATTGCCATTTATGTCATATCAAAATTGTGTGATTAATTTTCATAATTATAACTAACTAAAATAATGCAATTAAATCTTTCTCACAACATTATTGCTATGCATAGTAATTTAAAAATCCTTCATTTTTCAGGTATATCCGAGATCCATTTTATTTCACCGATTGGCTATTAGTATGAAAAAAATTAGATGGTCTTACATCACCGTGACAAGTGAAAGAAATGTCAATTAAAATTTTCTTATCAGTAATATATTAACATCACTGTTCAGATGATTAATACTAATTTATTTATTTATTATAATTTAATATTTAAATAGAATTATCTAAGAATTTTTCGATTGAGTACACATATAGCGTAAAGTTAAAAGGATAGAACCGGTCAAATTTGGTAGAGAAACATCACACCAAACTGTGCCGCATTTGGTAACACAAATGTCGTTTTTGTACAGTTGGAAAGTCGGCGCAGGTTGTCCAAGAAAATATCGTAGGAGCTCTTCATGGCAAGAAATCAAACAACCATTTACTTACTGAAATTATCGGCAAGTCGTAGATATGCAATGACCAAATTGGCATCGTCGAGTAATATCATGTGCTGAAATAGACTCGTACACCATTCAGCTACTAGAAATCGAATTACTAAAAGAATTGGCCTCAGACAAAATTTCTCCTTCAATAAATTTTTCTTTATTGTATTGATTATTAGGTGTTTCTTTTATTTGATTAATTGTTTATTTATTTGTTTGTCTGTTTGTTTGTTTTATGGTAAGTCCAGTCCTACTAGTTAATTGCACCCTTAATGCTTATACTGTAAAAAGCCAAAATTACAACCAAATTTTAGCTGTATTTGGTATTTTGCAGTGAAGGTGCATTCATTTTATTCATAAATATACGTGTATTTTTTACTAAATATTTTTTTTAACTTTTTGATATCGGTCCCTAAGTTCCGATCATTTACAGAAGTTTGCCCCACAAAATGTCTAAATACAATCTCGAGCTCAAACAATTATATCTTATTCTCGAAGTCCATTCACCAAATCCATATATCTTGAATATTTCTATTTCGTTACGTGAAACGTAAATGTCGCTTTTCGATATAGTAAATATTCTTAAACTTCTTGTTCCCTGCATTAATGTCAAATTAGTAATGATTAATCATTGGATGTAACCGTTCCAAAATATCTAGTTAGAATAAAAGGAAAATTGTCGAACTGAGAAATTGGCTTGATGTGATCTTGAAGTACACGTGTCATGTAGTTTTTTTTTAACGTAAAATTACACGTGACTACATCCTTGACTATAACTGCTATCAAATAATATTACGTAAAATGATCGTAACGTAGTTGTAGTTAAAGGATCGTTTTTTCCCCTTATGTCGCAGAATTGTTTTTTCCCCTTGGGTGGTGATATTTGGATCAAGCACGTTGATGTCTTAGGAAGCAATGTATATTAAACATCAAGGGTTGTTTCCTTTTTTTAAAAATAAATAAATAAATTTTGTTTCTCAGACACATTTCTGTACCTTTCTTCATGAGGGTACCTATGAAAACATGAAAGTCTTACAGGTGTCATTGCAAAACAATTGGCGATAGGAAGTCTCACACATAAAAAACTAAAATAAGGTCGGTTCTAGTGGATACGACGTGTCCTTTTCTCTCTCTCTATATATATGATAGACTGTTAATATGACGTTTTCAATCTCATAGTCTCCAACATTGTCATAGAGTTGCCATGGAACCAGGTGAGGAGAGCCGCAATCAGGCTGAAAGTGAGGCTATCAATGGTCTCAGTGCTGGTTCTTCTCGAGTTGTGAGAAGATCATCATCGTCTCAAAGAAGAAATGGACGACCCAAAGGAGACCCTCTCAAGAGGTCTGCATATGCAATATATGATCGTAACTCGCTCGGTTATGAGTGCTGCAACCTGGATGGCTGGTAGCAGAGTACTTGGCCAATTCAGGCAGGACTTACAAGGTTGAATCTTTCTTTGTGCCATTTATCTTCCACTGTCTCTAAATTAATTTCATATGTGTTGGTGACAATATATAACCTTGATGATAAAATTAATCAGACATAAGGCATAGAGATATATATATATATACACACACATGGTATTTGAATTGATTTTGTAGATCCATCCATATTCTGGTGTTAATATAAGTTTATTCTTCTAAAAAACGGACCAAAGAATAGGAGAATGGATCGATTTCTTTAGGCCATCGATGGGCTAACAATAACGATATATTTCAATGACATGTTGCTTTTTTTCTTTTCCTCTTTTCCTTCATTTATGTCCTGCACTCTTGACGGATTTCGGGGATTCGAGGGCAGGGCGCCTTCTTGGCTCATGAAAAAATTATAAAATATTACATAAATTTCATTCATTTTATTCGTTTTTTATTAAGTAATCTTATTATATTCACGACCCGTTTACACCTCGAGTTTCATCCATGCTTATCGTACCACACAACAAAATCTACATACTTATATATTTTAAGATATTACACTGTATTATATTTTTTAATAAGTGAAACAATCTTCTGTTACTTCCTTTTCTCACGTGTTACAGCGATACATCAACGAGAGGGTGTGTCGGGAGATTCGACAAGGGGTCCTGGATCACTATGCAGAGAGGGCCCGGACCAATAACAACAACAACGTAACGAGGAAGGCGGCGGTGAGAAGTGATCGAGAAGGTGGTGATCCATTCATTAGATCTCTTGTTAATTATTCTTAATGGTCGAAATGTGGAACGAAGTGCAAGGAATATTCATCGTTCGATCTCTGTTCTTTTTTTTTTGCATGCAGTACCACCGCGCATCCTTGACCCCGATTATATGGCAGGTACAGTTCGAGATGCTGTGAAGGAGATCGGATCAGTATCGGAGCAAGGCACTTGAGCGATGAATTTCGAGTCTGTTTAGCATGTTGTTTAGTTTTCATAATCTCTAGTTTGCTTTATTACCGCCCCGTTCTTGTCGCTTCTTAATAACAAGGTAAAATGGGAAGAATGGATATTATCATGTTAAATTCAAATCAGTTGATTATTAAATCAATATCCATACAAAAAAAAATTTAGCCGATAGGTGATGATATGTTTTGTTAATATTTCAGCGTGTAATTGTAACTATAAATATTGCCTTCACTTGATGTATAACGTGACTTATACTCGTGACAATTAGTCAGATTTTTTTCTTCTATATGCGCAAGAATGAGGAAAACAAGTGACCACGAGATCATCGTCTTATTTAGAAGTTAGGATGTAAGAGCAAGATTCAGGGAAAGATCGACTGTACAGGAAATACTCGAGCAAGTTAAGCGAGAACATCCTTTATTTTTTTGAATAAAGCGTATATACTTTTCACATACTAAAATGCGAGCTTTAATAACCATAGATTTTACGCTCGGACTCAGATGGTGATATGATATAATACCATATTAAATTTTTACTAGGAATATAAGAGATCTAATCCTTTGAATCACAACCTCTGTAATAAATCTAAAAAACCTTTGCACATGAATTAATAACTTCGGCTTTCCTCTGAATTTTACCCAAAAACAATAATCTAGCGAGAAATAGGATAACTTGGAAATAAGTAATGCAGTGTTCTACAACATGTTCACACGGATGAATATATTGGAAGGTGAGGTTCAGAAAACTTGGGTACAATGAGATTATTCTCGATATGAGACTATAATTTTCTGAACTCGAGTTTTTACCTGTAATAACTCTCGTATCCTTTTATTTCCACCCCTTTTCCTCTTTACTTTTAGGTCAAGTTGAGCTTTTTGTTATCAGAAAAATATCTATATCAAATTTTGGTATGTTTAATATAAATTTTAAGAATTTGTTTACCCTTTTTTTTTCCTGGAGAGAATTCGTTTGAATATTGCATTCTTGTTTTTCTATCTTTTGCTCGTGTCACAGAATTGTCTAATTTTTAAAAGAAATTAAATAAAGAAAATGGTCGATTGCCTGCCCTACCCCCATATACCCAACTCCAAACTAACCTCCCGTCAAATTATGAACTCCGACCGACATTTTCCCTCATTTTTTTTTAAATTTTCGTTTATTATATTAATGTCTTTTTTATTGGTCAATGTATTGTTACATATGTCTTTAAAATTTGTTCATATTTTATTTTATTTAGTCCTTTTTCTTGGGAAAATCTGCTTATTTGGAAATTTTTTCATAAATGGCATGTACCTTTTTTTTATATGCATAAATGACATGTACCTATCTGTCCACCACAGCATTTGAAACTTAAGGGGCACTGGCAGTGGCAGGCACTAATTAGATGGAATATTCTATATTATCTTCAACAACAAAAAAAAATTTCGGATAATTATAAGAATAAAATTACCAAAAAAATTTAGAGAAAAAGGTAAAGAATATTATTTTGGTTTATTTATTTGTTTTATGGTAAGTCCACTCCTACTAGTTAATTGCACCTCCAATGCTTATATAGTAAAAAGCAAAATTACAACCAGATTTAGCTGCATTTGGCATTTGCCAGTAAAGGTATTTTATTTTTAATCACTCTTTGATATTGGTCCCTTTGTTTCAATCATTCATAGAAGTTTACCACATAAAATGTATAAATACAATCTCGAGTTCAATCAATTTGGTATTTTTATCTTGAAGTCCATGCACCAAACCCACGTCTCTCAAAGATCTCTATATCGTTAGGTGAAACGTAAATAATCGCTTCTCGATATAGGAACTATTCTTAAACTTCTTGTTCCCTACAGTGCCGTCAAATTAATAATGATTAGTCATTGGATATTAAT
Source organism: Lagerstroemia speciosa (assembly GCA_037672795.1). NCBI lineage: Eukaryota > Viridiplantae > Streptophyta > Magnoliopsida > Myrtales > Lythraceae > Lagerstroemia > Lagerstroemia speciosa. The sequence continues at coordinate 10,156,393 of CM075290.1, read as the reverse complement.
TATGAATGCGGCTGATCCAAAATCTAAACTTGAACAACTGGATTAAAGTTGAAGCGATCGCAAAGAACACACGCAGTGCATTTTTTAATGTCAAATTGTAGTTAAAGGATCGTTTGTTCTTATGCCGTGAAGTGCTTATATATATATATATATATATGATGTATAGATTGAACATATTATATGGCCATCTATGTGTAACTTCGGAAGCAAAAAAAATCTTAAGTTTTTTTCCCCGTATACATTAGTGTACCATTGTTCACGAGGGCACCTATGAAAATATAAAAGTTGTACAGGTATCATTGCAAAATAATTTGTAATAGGAAGTCTCATGTAGAAAAGAAAAACAAAAATAAGTCGGTTCTGGTGCCAAAAATGTATACCCTTTTGTCTCTCTATATATATGACAGACTTTTCAACACAGTGATCATTTTTAATTTCATATTCTCTATTGCTGTCACAGAACTACCATGGAGCCAGGTGACAGGAGCCACAATCAGGCTGGACGTGAGGCTGTGAATGGTGCTAATGCTGTTCCAGTGCGGATTGTCATACGAGCGCCATCTCGAAAAAGGAGAAACAGACAGCCGAGAAGGGAGCCCTGCAAGAAGCCTGCATTCACTATGCATGACCATAACTCGGAGGGTTATGAGTGGCTGCAACCTGGATGGATAGTAGAGGAGTACTTGACCAAGTCGGGCAGGACTTACAAGGTAGCATGTATACCATGTCCCACTTATCTTTGTGTATCTCTAAATTAAACTTCCGTTGTGTTGCTGGTAGTGTACAGATTGATGATAAAATTGACGACACACATGCAATAGAGAAATAAAAATTAGATATTTGAATTAAATTGGTGGATCTCTCCAATTTTTGGTGCTAAATGAGTCAAATTTCTTCAGTGTTTCGATTGGGGATTTCGATGGCCGTTGCGAATTTTTCTCTTTTCTTTCATTATTTATGCCTTGCATTGTGGAGGGATCGAGGAGACATGGGGATAGCACTTTTGGATTCGGATAAAACTGTAAAATATTATATTAATTTTATCGATTTTATTTATTTTCTATTAAATTGTCTTATTTCATCAAATTACCCATCATTCAAACTTCGCCTGGTTGAATGAAATTTCTAGATCCCTCCCTGATTCCATTGCTTGTTTTCTAATTAACGATAAAATCGGTCAGAAATTGAAGGAAAGTCCATCAACGTAACTCTCCTTTTCTTTTTAGTTTAGTCCCTGAATAATTGACGTGGATATTTTACATGTACTCTAATTTCATGATGATATATATTGTATTTTTAATACATAATACGATCTTCTTTTGTCTTTCTTCCATGTATTGTAGCGTTACTTTGACGAGTGGGACCGTCCATATAACACAAAACGAGAAGTCCTGAATTATTACGCGCAGTGGGATCGGATCTACAAGGGCGAGGATGATGATGGTGAGGATGATGATGGTGAGGAGTAACTGAGAAGGTGATGAAAGGATTCCTTTTTGCACCTCATCTTTGTTCTTTTCTTCTTGTGCAATAACACCGTTCGAACCCTAATTATATGATAGGTACAATTCGAGATGCTGTCAGAGAGATCGGATCGATATTCAAATAAAGCGCAGGAGGAGTGATGCGTTTCGAGTCTGTTTATGTCTTATTTAGTTTTTTTAATGACCAGCTTGCTTTGTTACCATCCCGTTCATGTCACAATAATGTAAAATGGGCACAGTGGATGTTATCATGTGTTGGAACATAGACATATGATGTAGATGCAATTTAATATTACAGTATGCCCACATTTGAATGTCATTCGATTGTTATATTTTTACCGGTCTCATATGAGCGTCAGATTTATATTCTATTTATTTAAAAGTTTAAACCGACAGGTGGTGGAATCCAATGCTCACATATTTCTACCATCTTTTGATTAATATTTTGATATAGGATCACAATTGTCAACACCCGCCATGACCACGAGAGACCTTTCTTTTGCCCGTGGAAACTAAGAGTAAATTTCGGGGGGAAAAAAAACCGATTATACATGAAATACTAGAGCAAGTTATATAAGGCCATCCCACATTGTTGAATACTGCTCTTATTGCGGAGTATGAGCTTTCCGGTCTACATCATCCGGTATCTATAAGTTCAAGAAACTCTAACAATTTCAGATTTAACTCGGATTAGAATTTTTGGCCAATTTCAGAATATAAGTTCATAGTTTTTCCTTAATTAATACACAATTTCTTCTGGCACCCAGAAGATATTTTGGTGTTGTGCCACATAATTTTTTTTTCTTTGGTAGTGATAATTATAAATTAAGCATATTGTATGTACATCTATATGTTGCTTAGGAAGTATGAGATATAAGTGTTGTTTCTTGTACACATTTCTGTACCTTCATGTGGGCACCTATGACAACATTAAAGCTGAACAAGTATCATTGTAAAATAATTTGCAATAGGAAGTGCAATGTAGGAAAAAGTAAAACGATGGCGGTTTTGGTGGATACAGATTGTAGTCTTTCTTTTTCTATATACATATATATATGATAAACTGTCAATACATCGTTTATTTTTAATCTCATATTCTCCATTACTTTGACCAAATTATTATGGAATAAGGTGAACAGGGCCACAATCAGGCTAAAATGTGAATGGTGATAATGTTGTTTCATTTTGAGTCGTAAGAAGATCGTCATCTTGAAAAAGAAGAAATGAACAGCCCAAAAGAGACTCTCTCAAGAAATCAGCATATGCAATTCATGATCATAACTTGGTCGGCTATGAGTGACTGCAACTCGAATGGACAATGACGGAGTACTTAATGAGCAAGTGAGGAAGGACTTACATAGTTCAATATGTCCCGCTTGTCCCATTTATCTTTCTCGATCTCTCAATTAAACTTCCTTTATAGTGGTGACATGTTATGTACTTTGATGATAAAATTGACCAAACCTAAAAAAATAGAGAAACACACTGTTGGTATTTGTATTGAAGTTGTAGATCTCTCCAAACTTTGGAGCCAATATGAATCTTTCCTTTCGTTGAAAAATGGACCAAATCACAGAAGATTGAATCAATTTTTTTTTTAGGGTATGGATGTGCTAATATCATAAACAACAGATTTTGAAGCTCCCTGAATAATTGTCGTGCATGGACATATTTCATGCATGCTTTGTAAGAAATATACGTGTATATATATATATATATATCTCTCTCTTAAACTTTCTTATTTTCATGTGAGAATTCTGTACCATTACATTTATATCTGGCCATAATACACAGTATTATTTTCTGGAACATGTACTCATTCAAGATTATTGTATTATACAAGAAAATTTACGTGAATATATTTTATGATACAGTAATATATTATGTTTTTATACGTTAAACAATTTTCTGCTTTCCTTTTCGATGTGTTCCAACGATATGCTTTAATAAGAGGATGTGGAACACAATAGAAGGATTCCTTGGTTAATTACTTAAGCGACTCTCATTATTGAAATGATATATATATATATATATATATATATTATAATAGGATGGCGCTGGAATATTTACTCTCTGAATACGTGCCATCACCTTCTAACCGAAGACTGTAAATACTCTAATCTCATCGAACCCCAGCAAGCAGCTGACATGAAATTTCCTTTTTTTTTTTTTTCCATCGCCAAGTAGAAATTCAGAAATGGAAATCGGACTGTTGAAGATGAGGATGATGGGCATCGTGATGAAGTGGTGCGTTGTGCTGTGTGGCATGCGCGCGAGCGAGTTGAAGCTTTGTGCTGGAATGTGGCGCCATCCCGACCAACCCCCTTACTTTCTCATGAAATTGCAGCCTTCTATCAGACGGATCGTTTTAATGGACTAGATAGGATACAGTCGCCTCTTGTATCCCGGGGGGGGGGGGGGGGGGGGGGGGGGGAATGTTGAAGGATTAAGAGGGGGTTAGAAAAAAAAACAAGATTAAGGGGGTTAAAGTAAATTTACAGGAGGAAAAAAGCGAGGGGAGCCAAAAGGCAGCGCCCACCGTGGGGCTCGAACCCACGACCACAAGGTTAAGAGCCTTGCGCTCTACCGACTGAGCTAGACGGGCCTGTTTGTGCTAAATGGAATCCACACATTGACTGAGACATCTTTGGCTAGAGGCGGCAGACCGGATTTTTGGTGACGACATGCTGAGCTCGGAGCTGTCCTGGTCAGCATTGGGATTCTCTGGGTTTAGTTTCCGCGATCGCGTTCCAGTCCTACTGAAGGGGACACGACCATGCTTAAGTTTCAGATCGGCTCCTGACTATCCTCCTTCTCTCTCCGGACGTTCTGTACTTAATATTTCCAGCTGAATCTTGTCTTGTGTTTCTTTCCAGTTGTGTCATGGCACCAGCAATGTTCGACGTCCCAACTCGCTGAAGGACGTGGTTTTACTGGTTCTGGTTCATTCGAAGAGTCAAATTTCGTACCTTTTTTCTCGTTTCTAGTCGCTGTCAGTGATTTCTTATCAGTGGATATCCAGGAATCGGTTCTACTCTGTACGTGAAATTTTTCAGTAAATGGCCTTCTTCTCGATTTACTTGTTCATATTTAAAGTTGAAAATCCCTGTGCAGGAGCTCCTTCATTTTAAGAACGAGAATTATTCATCTTTTCAGACAAGTCCTCTGTCTGAATCGGGTTCAAAGTCTTCAGGTTGATCGCAGTTTATTTCCCCCTTTTTTTTTTTTTTTTAAGTTTGTTTCAAGAGGAAGTTCCTCTGTTAGTGACTGCATTATGCATCTTTGGTGAATTAGTAATATGGCGCTGATGGTTAGTGATCCTGAGAAGCTCCAAGATCAAGCCCGTGCAAGCACTGACTGCTTCTTAGGAAATAGAGTTTAGCTCTTCTTTCAAGAATGATCACAATGTGTCTGAAATATTCTTGAAACAGCCTGACTTATTGCCTGTTAGATCCACGCAGTCCTTTTGGAGATTGAGCATAGCAATTCGAGTTTAAGGGTGGCAGATATCCCTTGCACAGAACTTGGTTCACGTGCCCATCTCGAGGGGGCGGCACGGTCTGTTGCTATCGAGCTAGTTAATTATTAGATTTCACACTCTTGTGTATTAATTTCTCTCATATGGTCTTTTGATTATTCAACGTCCCAGATAATTGAGTGGTACTGCAGCTTGTTGGAGAACGGTTTCCACCTTGTCGTCATGTCAGCTGCTTGTCCGGGTGTTCATGACTTGCAGTTAACTCTATTATCTTGCTTGAACTTGGTCTAGAAATATTGATTTTAATGGCACCGTGGCAGTCGAACTTGAATTTTGTGATGAACCCAATGTATAGAGATTCTTTTAGACATGATCATGTGGAAATTTCCTTTCCCAGGGTCGTATGAGAACCTCAGCAGAAGTGCATCCTGCAATCATTGTTTGGATTTTTTTTTTTTCCCGTGGTACAGTGTGGTTTCAAGGTGTTCACAAGGGCTGTGGCTCAAAAACGCATCACTAACATACAGCTGAAATGGTAAATTTTTTGACACGATTGCCTGACCAGACTGGATATATCTTTCCACATTTAGTTTAACTACATACGTCCGAATGAACTTAACGTGGATGGTGCTTTGAGGGTCACCATACACCTTCTGTCTTGGTCGTTGGATTTGGTAACATGGGAAAGATCTCTTAAAACACCATATTGGCTTATGAGAGGGCCATTGTACTTAATCCCCTGTTCTAGCAATCACGTGCAAAACCAACAGCCACATTTCAATCTTCCAGTTCGGCCGAAAGAAGCTTACGAGCGAATCGAGTGAGAAAAATAAGCACCTCATAGGGCCTTAGAATTGAAGAAAAGCAAATGCAATTTAAACGGAGTACAAGGGTTCACCCTGAAACAGCTTCAATAATGAAAGAATTGGACCATTTATGGCAGCATCAAATCCTCATCTTCTCAAAGGCATCATTATAATCAACATCAACACTCCAGCATGAGAGAGATACTAATTTTCGCCAACGAAAACGAAGCATCATTGGAAGAAAAAGAAGCTATGAAAAAGAAAGAATCTGCAAAGGCTGCAACTTCTTTCTCAATGACGAGTACTCTCCTCCTCTTTCTTCCCCAGTCAGAATCCCCCTATCCTCAGCATCATCTCAGTATTTGCTTAGAAGCATTTCCTGTGCACTATTGATGGTCCCGACTCGTCATACTCCGCCTTTGCAATCCACATCTGTATGCAGCAAAACAAGAACCAAAAGAACCGCTCTCGTCAGAATTATCAGCTAATACATCAAAAAGAACCTCAAAATCTATGTTCCACATATTGCCCCTTGTTTCCCAAAGTGTGACCATTTCATTGTAAAGAATCTTTTCTTAAACCCAGATTAGGCAAGAATTTTCCAGTAGACTTTGCATCTCGAACAAAAAACTAGGATGCTTTTGTTCGAGAAGTGCATATCTGAGATTGTCAGGGTACAAGGGCCAAGGTAATGACTCATGCACAATCCTCTAATATCTTCGAACAATATCAAACTACACCAGGCAATTAGAAAAGCTCCAGAAAACACAATCAAACAGGTACTCAGAATAAAGATTGATTTGGATGTATGGAAGGGAAAAGCGAACCTGTTGGAAGGTGCTGAGAGAAGCCAAGATAGATCCACCGATCCAGACACTGTACTTCCTCTCAGGTGGGGCGACCACCTTGATCTTCATGCTGCTCGGTGCTAGGGCCGAGATCTCCTTGCTCATCCTATCAGCAATGCCCGGGAACATGGTGGATCCACCACTGAGCACAATGTTTCCGTAGAGATCCTTCCTGATATCAACATCGCACTTCATGATGGAGTTGTAGGTGGTCTCGTGGATACCCGCAGCTTCCATCCCAATCATTGAAGGTTGGAAAAGGACCTCAGGACAACGGAATCTCTCTGCTCCAATGGTGATCACTTGCCCATCTGGCAGCTCATAAGTCTTCTCCACTGAGGAGCTGGACTTGGAGGTCTCAAGCTCCTGCTCATAGTCAAGGGCAATGTAGGAAAGCTTCTCCTTCATGTCCCTCACAATTTCCCGCTCAGCCGTTGTTGTGAAGGAGTAGCCCCTCTCTGTCAGGATCTTCATCAGGTGATCTGTGAGGTCCCGCCCGGCAAGGTCCAATCGGAGGATAGCATGGGGAAGGGCGTACCCCTCATAGATGGGAACAGTGTGGCTCACACCATCCCCAGAGTCTAGCACAATACCTGAGATGGAATACAAGATGAATCATAAATTGCACAGACTTGATAAAGATAATCAGTATTTATCTCCTAGTACTCTGTTTATCACATGAAACTGATTCTTTTTTAGGCAAATCCCTATGGAAAGCAGTTCCCAGGAAAGTAATTTACAATATGCACGTGGACAGCACGAGCTGATCCACATGCCATCCTTGAAAACCAACTTGCATAAAATTATAGTTGTTAAAGCAATTCATTTAGATGATTTCAGTTGGCTTGAGGGTTTTTTGCAATCCAAGCACCAAAAAGTGCATGAAAAACTTCCCAAGAAAACCAAATACAATAAATAACAGTCTCATAGAGCAATAACATGCTAATATTTGATAATCCTAGCTCACCTGTTGTACGACCACTGGCATAGAGAGACAGCACAGCCTGAATGGCAACATACATTGCAGGAGTGTTGAAGGTCTCAAACATGATTTGGGTCATCTTCTCACGGTTGGCCTTTGGGTTAAGGGGGGCTTCTGTGAGGAGGACTGGGTGCTCCTCTGGGGCAACACGGAGCTCGTTATAGAAGGTGTGGTGCCAGATCTTCTCCATGTCATCCCAGTTGCTGACAATCCCATGCTCGATTGGGTACTTCAAGGTCAAAATACCTCTCTTGGACTGGGCCTCATCGCCAACATACGCATCCTTTTGTCCCATTCCCACCATCACACCAGTGTGACGGGGGCGTCCCACAATGCTCGGGAACACGGCACGTGGAGCATCATCTCCAGCAAATCCAGCCTTAAAAAGGGAACAGAATGTTTTGTAAAATTTCCAAAACTCTTTCAGATTTTATATATAGAAGAATATCGAGTTTAAGAACTCAGGAAGCACAATATTTTTATTTATACCTTGACCATCCCAGTTCCATTGTCGCAAACGAGCGGCTGAATATCCTCAGCTTCTGCCATATTCTTCTACCTAATAAACAGTACAGAAACTATAAGGGAAAGAAAAGAATGGTCACAAATACGAACTCTCCCTATCCATCCAAGCAATCCCATCTCGGTAATGCAGGCAGACCATCGAAACTAGCAAAACAACTAACTAGAGTTTGATAAACTGTAACGCTTCATACTCTTTCCGCGAGAGAAACAGTCATATAATGAACATCCAAAATCCAAATGCAGCTTTAAAATTGCAGCAATCAAAATTGAAGCTAAACTTCATAACCGGCAATCCCTTTCTATGTAAATACATAAAATGTGATGATAGGATCGAAGGAATGGACATGAAAAACTACCCGACTACATTGTATGTCTAGATATGGAAGAATCACTTGCGTTTGTATTATTGTATATATGTCCAAATTACAAACGTTTTTTTATGTCTATATCATTTGGCGTTGTATATTCATGGATCCGTCACTCCAGTCACTGTCGCCCATTCAGCTAATAATCCCTCCTCCTTTCGACTTCTTCATGCAAATGCAAATCAGTGTCAAGCAAGAAACCAATGATGCGCACCGAAAATCCCAAATTTAACATCAAAGGCCAGGCCTTGAAACGAACAAATCATGAATCAGCAAAGGGTCTACGTTAAGATCAAGATTTTGAAAACGGGGGAGAAAAGAAATCGCTTCCAAGAAAACGGGAAACTGTCAACGACCAACCAACAAACTGTACCACCGAACAAACGAAAAACGACGACAGATCTGAGGAAACTGAACAAATGAATGACCTGTCGGGGAGGGACGACGAGGAGAGCGGAGAGATGCAAAGGCCAAAGCTGGGAGGAGAGGGGGACTCTTTGGATGGACAGAACGGGGAGGGGGGAATATATGAGGGAAGGGAGCGGATGTGGACCGTTGGATTTCGGGGACAGCCTGGTGGGGCTGCATATGGAAGCAGCGACGCCTCACGCGGCTGATCTGTGGGAGTTTGTGGGCTTACAATTCTTGAGTGGGTGGCCACAACCTCTTTTCCTATTTTCCCCCCACTTCTTCTTTAATTTGGCTTCCTATATTTATTCATTTACCTATTTTTAGGCTCCCCTTAGCTCTATTCACAAATTCATCTGAATTTGGAAATTCAAATGGATCGTGATCCGTGACTAATCCATGCAGGTTTAGCCCCGGTCAATCCACTGAAAGATAAGATCTCGTGCCTGGATCCCGGTCAATTCTTTATCCATCGTCTCCTAACCAAATTCTAAGTGTTGTAGGAGGAGTTATGACTATAAAACAAGAAAAGTGTTTTCCATCTTTAGTCAAAAAGGACCAATTCAATTAGTGATTGTTCTGTAAAACATTAGTGTTGATCCTATGAGAAAGATGGAGTCATGATGATGTATGGACAAGACAGTTGGAAATTGACAACAGAAAAGGAAAAGTAGCTGGGGGCCTTATGATGGATCCATGGGATGAGATGTGCTGTCAAAATTGAGCTTTCATTCGAATGTATTGAATGGATATTTTTCAGCACTCAATATGAATCGATTTGGGTAAGAACACCTCATTCAATTGTGACTTCACGTATTATAACTTGAATCAATTTTAATCGGATGTTATTTATTAACTCAACTACGGTGGATGAGTAAAGCTTAATGGATGTTTGATCATTTCATTTTCAGGCTGCAAACGGCAAGTTTTGCACGTGTGCTTAGCTCCTCTCTCTGTGATCCTTGTCCCTCTCCTGTCTTTTGAATGAAGAGATTAAGGAAAGGAAAAAAGAATGCATTCTTTTTGGGAGACTTTGCTCCTTTGATGATTAATGTTTCCATAAGATGTTGCATCTGAGGTTGTCTTCCAGAGTTATGTTTGGAATGTGGAAAGGGACAGAAGAAGAACCTCAAACCAGATTGAAATCAACTATGCGAAGTGTATCATTTTTGCAATTCTTCTGAAGCTAAGAGGTTCCCACCATTCAAACATCGCCCAGCTTGTTGATTTTGGGTTTCAATTGTCGTCGAACTGAACATGTTGCAGCAGATATTAAACCAGGGGCAAGTTCGTAGACCACGGAGATGCCTTCCTGCTTGTATGAATGGGGAAAAAGACTAGACCGTCTGAATGTTCGTGCATGAGGAGCACCTTCATGTACTTAAAACTATATAATCTAACAATCAGTGATGAAAGCAGCAGCACATTCTGCAAAGAAAGAACAAACACAGGAAATGAAATGATAACAGATCAAAAGACAACCGTGAGCTTGATGAACAAACAGAAACTTCGCATAGTTCAAAACCAATCCATGATAAGTACCCTCAACAATCCAGGAGAAATACATAGCCTAGATTGTTCAATTTGATCACAATGCCTCACACCCGGATCAGCGATCAAAAGACCATTCAAGGGTTTCTGCTGCTCACCTAAAGTTGCTCTTCTATATAAAGCTGAAACCCGAACTAAAGAACTTGGAAGGCTAAACAAGTTCTCTCTATAGGAACGGAGGTAGGATTACCCAACGGCATGGATACTTTGCCCTTCCCTCCTTACCATCGAATAGCTGCTCATGAAGAAGCTAATCACAGCAACGTTAGAAAATACAATATCTCTGAGATTATTTGTCAAAACTAGAGCTGCAGGAGTACCTTCTTCAATCGCCGATGCTTTGCAAGAGTCAAATTGGTCATAATAGAAGTGGCAACCACAAGAAAGATATACCCCACTGCCGTCTGTGTTGCAATATTGAACCCCAACCACTAGTAAATCTCAGTAGTATAGTTCGCACAGGTCATGATATTGAACAAGAATCCCCGAGGAATTTGATAACCACCATTCCTGTTGGGGCTTTGCAGGTTCCTCAGCAAAATATGACAGTAGAGGTTTGAAATCTGACAGAGTAATCCAAATCCGAACCCAAACTTCATCTGAAGACCGGTCACTAGGATGTACAAAGGGTGGTTCACACAGTAGGCAATGTAAGTCCCAAAAATCCAGTAATATGCGCAGTTCCGAAACACATTAGAGAGCCGAGATGTCGCGTGGCTGAACCGATGGACTAAGAATGTCTCCATAATTCACTTGAAGTAGTGGAAGCACCAGTAGTATAAGGCATAGGTCTGAACGGGGTGGATAGTTCTGTCTCCTTTGTAGCCGAAGTAGCGGTTCACAGCGAAGAATTAGAAGACAGGGTAAAGGAACAGGGGACCAACATACTCCCAGAAGAAGAGGGTTCGGTAAGAGACTTGTGGACCAAGGTCCTTGAACACGACAGTTAAGCTGTCTGAGTTTGCTTCACAGTAGCTCTTGAGGGACTTTCTGTAGTTGAGGACAACGGGCTTCTCCCTCAACCCAGGTGGGAGTGGCTGAGTTAGTCGCTGCCTCAAAGGATAGAACTTCTTGGCTGTGGACGGAGAGCGACAGTTTGTAAATGAACCTCTCAAGTTCAGTAAAAGCTTTTGACAGGGTACAGTGAAGAGAATCACTGAATCTAATACATCAAATTGTGTATACAAGTGGAACTTTACAAAAGTTGCCCGAGCTTCAAGTTTGAACCCAATGCACTTGTTCTCAGCGTGTGCCTCATCTTGGGAATAGCTACTGAGAAAAACATTACTTAAGATGAGAAGAAAGAACCATTTTCATTTTCTATGTCAAATCACTATATGATGCATTCACTGCAACTTCAACATCCATATGCCCCACATAGAACGGTGGTAATTGAGCTCTGAGAAAACTCCCATGAAGGCATGAACTCTCCGGACAGTAACAAAACATTGTGATTCTCCCTGATAAATCTAATCATGCAGGGACCGCAACTAAGCTAATTTTCTGTACATAGCCATGCCAGTTTTCTTTCTAATGGACCGACAGACTGGTGTGCAACCAATGATATTCAGACTCTATACAGATATATCAGATAAATTGCACAACAAAGTTAACTACTTAATTCAGTCACATATTCATATATTGTTTGAAAGAGACGATGATGAATCAGAATTACTTTGCTTATGAATAGCCTCCTGCAGATCAGCCACAGTAGCCTACAAGCACAAGTTTGAATACATGATCATGATCCAAAAGCTGCAACCATATAGAGGGAACAGAAGAGCTATCAATCGTTTACCTTTCCTTTTCAAAACTGAAAAGAAGTGCATTCTGTGAACAAGAACCCGTTTTATTCGATTAAGCGTTAAGCCAGAAGTTCAACATTACGCGGAGTGATTCTGCATGGGCTTTTCACCGTTAGAGAGAGATTTGAGAGAGTACCGAATCATGGAGTTCAACGCCGCTCTTGATGACTTCCCTGCCACTACCGGATACTACAGTGACCTTTTCATTCTTGAGACCGGTTGTTCAAGCGAGAAAGAGTGAGAGAGAGAGGCCGAATTCGCAAAAATTGAACGAACCCTTCTGAAATTCTGGGCTGATTTCTCATCAGAGATCCATGCCGTAGAGGGAGAAGGCAGTGGGCAGGGAGTTGCAGATCCCGAAATCAGCAAAGTTGGGAACTTTATTTATACACAGCAGTGGAAGAGCCGATACTGATGACGAGGTGGGGGATGGTTGGGAGGTTGGAGAGCCAACGGATTTAGTTGAAGTACGTCAATGGAATTTGCAAGTTAGGCCCCTCCCTTTTTTTAAAACAAAAGACATATCCGGGCAGATGAACTTGACGAGATCAAGGATTATAAAATTTTATCCTCAAGAAAACACTCACTGGCATTGCGTCTATTGAAAGCCGAACTTGAGAGGTCTAGAACTCTCCAATACCCGATCAGCTGGGTTATGAAACTCTCAAATACCCTACCAGCTGGGCTATCGCTCGAGGGCTGGTGAGGCCCTAGCCCTCCCATTATTCTGCCAATGGCAACCCCCTAATACCTGCAAAACAATTAAACTAGGTACACCGGAAAAATCTTAATTTTCACCATCATATTATTGTAAAGTATAACCATTAAATACTCTCAGTCTAGACATGCTCTACCGGGTCCACATTAGAACCAAATATCTCCTCGTGTGGCGATCCATGTAATCACTTGCACCGTTTTTGTTGTTTTTGGGTGATAATTGAGCATCGACACCGTGAAATGGCACAGCTACTACTTTCTGTTGTTCATAGGAGTCTATGAATTCCTCATCAATCTTATAGATCCTCTGTTTTAAGCAGGGCAACTGCGTATACTTATGCATGAAATGACGTACGAAAAACCCTTTTTCCGGCCATCATCCTCCGAAGACGTCTATCCAATTGGTATAGCGTGGAGGGAAGAACACCTCAAAATTCAATGGCATGGACAACTGCCAAGTCAATCTGCTGTTGAACCTACAAATGGTTCGACTATCACTCACCGCATCTGCTCCAAACAACAATCTGCCCATTTATGTTCTTGCCTTCACCCCTGCCTTAGATCAGTTCATGGGTTGAAGCTGGCGAATTTCATGAAAAATTCGACCCTATACACGCCTTCATACAGTCCCACAGGTCAGGAGCGTTTAACGTTTCATTGAACTTGTGTACGAGCTAGACATGTCATAAGACCGACATTAAGTTGCCCAAAATCCAAACAACGCAGAGTAACATCGCAGTTACTGCCTGAAAAATCATCAGACCTAACCATCCAAGAACAGAGAGAATGTCATTGCAGTTTGGCCTGACATATTGGATCAGTTGTTAATAGCAATTTGTCAACAGAATAAGGAACAAAACAAAAGATAACACAAGTTGGAAAAACTCGAGATAAACTAATGACACAAGCAACACCAGGAGGGTCAAACCATGGATTGATGGAAAAAGTCGAGCGGATGCAGTTTTATGGCAGAGTTCATCAAGCACAGTCCTCAATATGAACACAATTCTTTCTGCATGTTCAAATATGTAGGACCACATTAACCCATCACCAGAGGTGCACGTCTGGAGCATGATTATTTCATCAAATTCAATCATATATACCAGAAAGATAAGCTCATGACGAGTCTGAGTTTTCACCTGCAGAGGTTGATCTTTCAGAACAGGCAGGGTATCATGATTGGGATCCGACGAGTATAAATCCAATCTATCTCGAGCTGAATCTGTTCAGCCAACTTTTGTATGAACCTTGCAAATGTCTTCATATGCGATTGCCGGGATCACTCTACCGTCGTAGACGCCCTTGTCGATCTGCACTTTTGCACAGAATTCGTCTGTGTTGATCCCGAGAAGTCTCGCATTAGACCCCCGATACGCCCCATTCACGACCCTCACCAAACCACCAATCTGCGGAATCACAGTCTCCAGCTCCTCTTGGTCAACCTTCAACACATCCTTGCTCTCGAGCATCCCAATCTCCCCAGTATACCTATCGATCACCTTCCTCACAACTCCTTTCTGCTTGTAGTACTTTCCATCAGCCAATGTTTTATTCATCACCTTCACCACGATCCCTTCACATAGCCAGTAATCCTTCCTGTTGCTCCGCTCCTTGGCCTTCAATTCCTCCTTCATCAACTCCTCCAAAGCCGACCTCGATGACTTCTCATCCTTCTTCCTCTTGTTTGCCCTCTCATTCTCTGCCTCGTCGAAAATAACTCGAGACCCCTCCCCCTTCTCCTTGACCGCCTGCTTCGATATTGAAAACCCAACCTTAGTGCCATTCTCCAAGGTAATCTCTTTGACAGGCTCTGAGCCAGAATCTGGGTTAACACCATCGGCTGTGGGCATCATCTGTGTGGCCCTCTCTATCTGTTTTTGAATCTCCCTCTCCTGCTTCTCCTCTTCGACCATATCAGCCTTAATCCTCTTATTCTTCTGCTTCTCCTTGAACAGTGTCTCACTGTCCCTATCAATGTAAGTAATGAACCAACCTTTTGGTGTTTCTTCCACCTTGCACTTGCCGGTCCGGCCCAAGTACTTGACGAACTCCGTAAGGGTTGCCCACTGGGTAGAGTTCATGTGTATGTGGTGGCGATCGTGGATGTATTCATTGTAAACAACCGTAGCAGCAACACGACTAAAGCGATGGCTCCGCTTCATGTGCTCGAGGAAGGCCGACTCGAACTCCTCAGAGTAGCCGTCAACGATGCGCGCAGGGTTCTGACCGAAGACCTGCATCTGGCGCTGGTGGCTCTCGCTCATGCAGTGGCACTTGAAGCCGTTCTCGTCCCGGCACTGCTTCTGGCACATCTGGCAGTACCACCGTAGCTTCTGCAGGCCCTTGGCTTTGATCCGGTTCGCGATAGCCTTGGGCGTCAGGAACTCGTTCTTGCCCATCCTGAGAAACCCTAGAACGAGATTCGCAACCCTAGGAAAGAAAATGGACGGAGATTCCTTAAAGTCCTTATTCGGAATAAAAGCAGAAGCTTTCGACTAAATTGAAGCAACAGCTAGCAGTTCTCTCCTGCTCGGACCAATTGACGATCGATCGACTTACAAATTAGGGCAGATAAATCTACAGACCAGAAAATCTATACTGAAAATGTAAAATTCGTCAACTCTTTCGCTTTGCGCGGCAGTACGGTGATGGAGAACTTGCAAGATCAGATAATAGATCGTCAACAGCAACAGGGCAGAGGGAGGGAGGGAGGGAGAGAATGAGCAGAGGCCGAAGCCGATCGACGGCGGGGAGCAGCAGAATGGGAACGGGACGAGGCAGATAATTGGGCCAGGCCCAAGATTTGTTGTAATGGGCTTCTTGAATGGGCTTTAGGCCTATTCTCTAATATAGGTGTAAACGAAAAAAAACGAGAAAATCGAAAGAAGATTCAACCCGACCCGAGAAGACTGAATTTATGCTTTTCGAGCAGTTTTTGAAGGTGAGGAAAACCAGCACAGGCGGGAGCAGGCCCACTGGTCATGCACTGAGACCTCCTGGTTTCGAACCCTAAGAGGGGCGTTTCTTCGTGTGTGGGTGCTTTATAGCCCTCGAGCGCGTTAGTTTCGCCCGACTTACCCGGCACACGTGATTTGCAGGCTACTCCTGAGGAGGAGGCGTTGCAACCGTTAGTCGAGTCCAAAAGGCGTTCGGATACTTCACCTAAAAATATGACGGGAACCGAGACCGGCCAAAATTATAAAAACATAAAAATATATGAAACGTGCCAACCGTACGAGATCGATCTAGCAGAGGTACCAAAACCAACACTCGTTGAACAAACACCAAAAACTGTCAATGCCTAAGTTTGGAGTCCCCACATCCCCAGATATTGTTGGAATTCGATCGCCCAAACAACAAAGATAATGTGAAAGAGAGAAGGAATTGGACACATGATATACGTCGTTTAGGATATCGGCAAAGTGTCATATTTGTACTTTTATTGTTGAGAAGGCGGTTTAGTGGTGTATTCATTATGGAGAAATGATAGGAACAGTATAATACGATGTAACATGACACACATATAATCCAATCCTCAAAGCACACAGCCAATACAGGAGAGAAATCCTACACAAGAGAACACATATTACAGAAGACCTTCAATACCTGTTAGATGCACTTAATGCAAATTTTCAAAACTCTCAACTCATATACAGGTTCCTGTTTTTACCTTTATTCATAATATTCATGACATATCAATATATAATTTTTTAAAAAGATAAATTATTATATCTAGAAAAATAAGAAAATAAAATTGGACTCGACCATCTTCAAACTTCAATACACACCCAATAAATCTCCACTTTTTTTGCTGAATTCTCCAAAACTCCGAGAATTATGTAAATGATCTCCTTTTCTGATACCCTAATGGGTCTTGATCAAGTTCTGGACTCCAAGTAATTCCATGAATTGCTCTAACTTCACGAGAAGAATCATCTTGGAATACAAACTTGTCAGGTCTCGAAATCATGTCGCCATCAAACTTCTCCATGTCGTACTTCGTTTTAATCTCTAACCATGACTATGGTATCATTATGTTGCAATTTAAATTGCACAGTCAGTGGAAATAATGCAAAGAGAGAAGAAACTTGATGGTGTCTTCATTATTGAGTAACAATGAAAGAGTATAGACATGATAGTACGACAGGCACAAGATCCAATTCTCAATGCACATAGCCTAATTAACACCGGAGTGGGATCCCAGAACCTCTAAACAAAAGAACACATCTCACATACGACTTTCAACACCCATTGGACGCATTTACCGTACCTTACATCACAGCCTAACCCTTATTTTTATATCTATATGTAATATCATCAATATATCATGATATAATATTCTTTAAAAAGGGGCTAACATATCTAGAAAAGTAAGGAAACAATATTGGATTTTACCATCTTCAAAATTCAAGACACGATTAATAGATGTCCCTATTCTCTAACTTGAACCACAACATTTCCACTTTCCCAAAAATTTCTCCTTGATTAAAGTTGATGTGGATCTCCTCCCACCAAAAGTCTATTATGACACCACTTATCATGAACTCATACTCTCAAGACCGTAACACGGCACATGTATCTAATCCATGATCAACATTAGTATAATTCATAAGGGTCGGTGGCATTATACAAGAAGCAGCTCCGAACGTAACTTGAGTCATTGTTGACAGTAACATTATGTAATGCCACAAGCCCTTCATTTTAAAATACTAGCCGAAAGTACACACTTATTCATCGGTCTTATATATGAAATTCAGATCTCGTGTGGCACATAAGATACCATGGGATCCGTGAGGCCACGCTCATACATTATGTACAAGTATCTACAGGTTTAGGAATTAGATTAAATGATGTCACATTCAAAGTTAAAGTAAAAAAGAATGAAGTGAAAGGAAACATGGTAAAATGAGCAAGTGCGCCACTTGATGAGACATCGATCCCGATTGAAAACAGTGGCGGGTCAATCCCTCTTTATCTACAGAAGGCCGGAAGGACAGGCTGCAGTCTCTAATCGAGCGAAAGTTGCCCATGCAGTGGAAGCAAATTAAAGAGCCCATTCTATTAAAGTAAGGGTTTCTTCTTCAAGTGGGCACCATGCATCAAAGAAAACTCTATGGTTCGAAATTATCTGAAGCTTGGAAACCTGAGCTTCTGTGCTCTTTCTTCTCTCCCCTCTCTCTGCACAAAGTCTTATATATAAAGGAGTAGAACACGTGATAGCGTTGCATGATATCACGAGCTAATAAAATAAAGTAATTTTAAGCTTATTTTTTCCTTGTATATTTTATTAAAAAAATCCTAAAAATAAATTAATTTTATTGGTTCGTAACACTATATCGACACTACGATGAGAGTATACGTGTTACATACAAGACTCTCTCCTCTCTGTGAGTCCTCATTTTACTTTTTTTTGGGTTAAAAAAAGTCCCATGAATCTAGGAAAATTTAAAAATAAATAAATAAATAAATGGGTACGATAATTTCACTTATAATAATCGAACTTCGAAGCGCAAAGTTATTATACCAAAAATCATTTCTCATCTTATTTTTCTCTTTCGATACTCGGATAATTCATTTCACTGTACCGACAATCTCGGGGGACAAGCCGACAACATAACCATCCTCATCCCATCGTGTCACAGTTAGAATCCCACGGCACGAAGAAAGAACCACCCATCCCATCTATAATATCAGATACGTGTGTCCATCTCCTTTGTGGTGATAATAAGAAGTTGATTGAATTTCTTGACATCGAGTTGAAATTGGCAAGCAGTGGAAACTTATATATGTTCCACATTCAAAAGATGATGATATGGACCAGCGCAATTATTAGGTCAGCAACACGAATCGGCAATCCCATATCATAGGTTTTTTTGTCGTGAAAACGATTTATAGGTTTAGAAAGTGTTGAAGAAAAGAGAAAATGAATAGACACGAGAGTCCCGTCAGTGATAATTGAATGAACGATACTTAATCTCGAGTTAATGATAATATCATTACACTAGACTTCCTTTCTATATAGATTGGTGCTTGGCACATAGTTGACAAGAAAACCCTAGATCTATTTTTTTGGATTAAGTACCATCGAGTATTCAGAAATCTAACATATTTGACTAATCTAAATTCAAATAGGATCGGCTTATTATGGGATAAAACTTTTTCAATTACTAATTTTTTTATTTATAAAATTTGAACATGAAATTTTATTTAATGACAAGGAGTGTCCAACCATTTTATCCAACTCATATTGAAAAACCCTAGTTCTATTTGTGAGTGGAGTGCTGTTTCTAGCTTTCAGCTTCTACCAAATTCGTTAAGAGTCACGTTTGTTTATAGAAAAAATTAGTCTTTCCATCAAAATTAATGAAACCTCTATATTCCACGGGATCATAATTAATTTATTACAACCAGTCATCTGCAATTTTCTTCTCCGTCGGGAGATTTGAGACACTTGACACTAAATAGCACATGTGACAAGAAATACATATATCTCATCTATCGAGTTTGCCACACATACCCTCTAATTCTTTCTCTGAGGATCCAATTCCAAAATTAATTTCAGCATCCATTTTCCATGTTAAACTCTCCCCTAAATACAAAATAGTGCGTCGAGGGAACTTTTCATACGTCATGTTGTCCATGTTAAGTTATTCCATACGTTTTAAAGTTGATCAACTTTCACTTTTTTCCATCCTTTGAATCTGAGCGTGGCTAATTTCGCACAAATTGGTAAACTTCACAAGGCAATTATAAAGATACGGATAAAAGAAAGATGATTTTGTACTGTGATATCGTTCTAAACTTAGAACCAAATGATCGTGGGTTCAAATTATCGGTTCATGTAACTTTTTATTTCTCTCGGCTCGTGATAATGCAAATATATACACTCAGACATATATATGTCGTTTACCATGCGTAGTTTCTAGAGGAATTTTGGTGTTTCTTTCGACTGATCGACGAATAGATTGCAGACAAAAGGGTACTTTGGTTTGCTCAAATGTTCCTCGGAATGGAGAGAAAACGCGTTACATTTGGCAAAAATTTTTCGAAGGAACGAGAGCAGCCAGGACATCATTGGGATTTGGGATTATCAAATTGCCTTATTTGTAAGGATATACATATAAAAATTTTAACATAATATATTACGAGAAGGTATTATATGTAACGAGTATGTCATACGATAATACTTACGTGATATTGCAATTTAATATGATTCATGAATTATTTTTAAGGTGTTTTTATTTTTAGGATTTTATAATAAAAAAATTAAAATAACTTAATGTTATCGGTTTGTGATATCACGTAAATCCTTACATGCGACATGTGTTACCACCGTTGATCAATGAATCAAGATAGTTTTAATGGCATGGATTCTAAAACCATCTGAAGATCCTTTTGTTATTTTATGTATTGCAATTTCCTTCTGTTTTTTTCCCTTTATAAGAAGGCCATGGTGTCGGTGGAAATAAATTGGTATAGAAAATCTCACTGCAGTATGATCTTTTCTCATTTTTCCTCTTCATTAGAATGTTAGAATTATAATTGTAAATAAAAATATCCATAAAATTTTTTGAAATATAAGATATTTCTATTCCATTACTTATCGATTTAAATTTTTGAACTAGATATGAATATAATATATATTATATATCAAATGTAATATTAAAACGTGACATCATAGGAAGTTATCGCGGGCACATTACTCGTACCTTACAGGTTATACTAAATATAGAACCCATGGTCAGAAAGAAGAAATCCATGTGCTTATGGAAAAACTCATCTTGTGGTCAGTTGACCACCATTCGAAGGATATTTTTCTCGCCATCTATTGTTAAGGATGGACTTTTTTATGGTATATGACAAATGATGATCGATTTTTGACGTGAGCATAGGTACTGAGATTACATAGTAAAATAATCAAGAAAATCCTTGGAATGTGGGAAATTTGAGCTATACCACCTATCGATTCGAACTTTAAATTTCTGGCTGACTTCTCGAAAGCAAGTGGTATAGTTTGATATGTTCTCGAGAAAGTAGTAAGTTGAAGAACTTCTAGCTTTTAATTGGAATTTACAGTCAGATTGAGCTCAACCATCTAGTTTTACATCAATAAAGTACATTAGCTATTGTTATTATTTACTAGAGTTAGTCCGTGGGTTGGTGCAAGAAGGAAAAAAACTGAAGAAGATGACACGTATATGAAAAATTAATAAAAGAAATACAAAGGTCGAGTCAAATCTAAAATACATAATTTTGTTCACTCATTATTAATTATCAAATCTTCTCTAAATAATAATTATTATACATCACTATTTAATTTAAATTGTGTAAGTCTTGAAAAAAGATAAACGTATAAGTGTGTATCATGCTCTTTGTACTCGGCCTATAGAGTAAAAAAGGGATTGGAATTTAATTTGTTATTTATAAATAATTATGCATTTATCATAACTATAGTAATATATCCAACCAAAGAAACATTATGAGTGATAATATATAAAATAGTCAAATTGATGTTCTTATTTTATAATATTGGCTATTTATATAGCTATACTTTTTTAAATCGTATCATCTTATATAAAAATAAGATACTTTATACATATATAGTCAATATTTTTTAGTTTTATACCTTTATTTCATCTCTCATATATAAATTTTTTTCTCATGAATGTTCACCTAGAAAGAGATTTAAGAAATAGGTAAATGATGAGAAGAATATAAATGAAGAAATACTAAAATTTGTGAGAAATATTATAAACAAAAAAATTGAGGAGAAAGAAAAAAATGATATCCATCAAAATTATTTTGACAGTAGGAAATTCATCACACTCTCCATCAGAAGAGAGTCAGAAGAGAGTCTTGTGTCTAATGGGTATATCACGTGATAGTACTGACATGCTATCACGAGCCAATAAAATTTAATTATTATAGGGCATTTTTAATAAAAGGGAAAAAGTAATAAAAAGGAAAAAAACCTACAAATACCTTAATATGATTAGTTCATGATACCACGTCACGTCAGTACTGTCATGTGGTTACATACAAGACTTTCTCATTCCTTAGAGAGTTGAGAGTAGGAAGTTCACTCTAGTCTCCCTTAGAGGGTGTCTAAAACTCTATTTTAGTAGATAGTATAGATCAAGGATGGGAGCTTAGTCGAAGAAGAAGAGTTAGCTGCAAAATAGGGTTTTCAGAGAAATACTTCTATTCATCTAGAATCTTCATTGCAAATTTCGATGTAAATTGGAACAAATGAGTATAACCAAGCAATGATTTTAAATCCCTCCCTTTAATTATGTCAATCTAGCTGGTCCCATAGAATTAACTGAAAAAACTGCCATTTGATGGAGAAATATCGCAATCAAATGTAGTGACATTTCGATTAAGATATAGATCTTCATAACGGACACGAGTTTCTATTTCCAGCAACGCATACTATACCTAGCTGGCAACATAATATAGTACCAAATTATTAGAACACATCCACACATCATGAACAGAAGCATACACATGCGAAGTAGAATAAGTTCTGCATACGTCTACTTCACCTCAAGATCACGAAGAAATTAAATGAGCTAGATGGTTGCCTCACCGCCAATATGATCCCGATCTCCCCCATCGCAGTGCAAAGTCGATGTTGTTTCGCTGCATATTAATCCCGATTTGAAAGCTTAAGCTGAAGGACTGCAAAGAACAGAAATGCACGATCCCGGTGGGTAAATACAGATCCCACACGATCGACTCACTGATGATGAGAGGAAATTGAGGATGACGCCAAGCCCGAATTGCCAGTCCATGCATTGTTACCGTTGTTTTCATCCCACGAGGGTTGATGATTGTAACTATCCGATAACCCCAACAAGTTTCTCGGCATGAGGTTCGGCCCTCGATCACTTCCCGTGCCCTCGTCACCTTGATGGAACTGGAATAGTCCGCCAGCTTGAGTCGTCCCCAGGTTAGCCAGGAAGGGGAACTGATGCTGAACCCTCCATTGCTCACAGAATAGTAATCCATTAGGCATCATAAGTTGCTCGCCGCTGCCATTGGCAGTCCCGGCTTGAAACTCCAAGTCACCATAATCACTTAAGCTTTGTAACGGTGGCAAGAAGGGTAACTGTGCCAGTGCTGGGAGTTGAGGAGGTGGCAAGGCTCCTCCCGGGTTGGCAGTGGAGCCGGGACCTGCAGTCACTGCTGTTGCCTGAGACTTCGATCCTCCACGACCCTTGCTTCTCCGATTCTTCCGACACCCTCCACCGACCGGCACGTTCCTTAGGGCACCGCCCCGGGTCCAGTACCGGCGGCACGTCTTGCAGAAGTGGCGGGGCTGCGAGAGGCTGTAGTTGTTGTAGTAGCAGAACTTGGTGTTGGTAGACTCGCATCGCGGGCACTTGAGGGCAGCTTCCGGTTGTGGAATCTTGGCGAGCCGTGCCCGCTCGGCCATCGAACCTGGCCGAGGCTGGCCACCAGCTGGCGGTGGCAACGGTGGTAGCTGGACGCCAGTTTGCTGCCCATTTCCACCTCCCAGAAGCTGATTGGGTTGCCGAAGTGATGATCATCACACATATTTCAAAAGCCAAAAGGAAACGAAAAATCAAACAAGCATCATCGGTATATATTCAATACAGACACAAAAAGGAGAAGCAAACGCATAAGAATTCGGAATATTTATCTTTAGATTTAGCTTTTTTAGTGCGAGGAATAATCACAAAAACGGAGAAAAAACCAGGTCCAGTAAGATTATAAACCTCCTGTTGCCAACTGGATGGATCTAGGAATACTGGAATTGTTGAAGAAACCATTTGGATTTAAATTCTCTTGAGCTCCCTTTAACTTCTATCTCTCTCTCTCTTTCTTTCTTCCTCTTTTGCAAAAGCGGGAATTAATGGAGTTTCTTTTGGTTGGAGAATCACATCAGGGGGTGGGGGAGTTGCAGAGAGAGGAGGAAAAGAGAAAGAGAAAGAAGATGGAGATGGAAAAGATAAAGGGGAGAGGGCTGGCTCTTGAGAGGAGGAAGGAGATAGCTAGGTTTTGTAAGAAGTATTAACTCTTCTTGTTTTATTAAAATAGATGCTCTCCTGTTCTGTCTAGGGTTTTCTGTGGGACAGAAACTTTTTTTTTTTCCTTAACATGGAAGCTTTTTACCTTGGTATGGAGGGCCAGCGCTTTGGTGGATGTGGGGCTCCTCTTTTTTTTTTTTTTTTCCTCCTTTGTTCTATTTGTACGTGACTGACGAGCTTAATAAGATTAATATTTTTTTAATAACGGGGAATTCATTCTACCCAGTCACATAGATCCAGGTCAGTTTATATGTGAGCGGTCTCACCAAGGGCTATACATTTAAGGAGGGACTCGAATATGTAATATTGTGAATTTTCACATAAGTCGTACATGCGTCCTATTCTTTTTTTTTTTTGTCGCCAGCCACGGTATCCAAGTAGGCCCCACCAGCGGTGAGACGGCATCTTTCAGTCAACCATACTTGACTAATCCGTTGGTCGCCCCGGGTCGCACGCCTGGCAATGGCGGGTGAGGCTCCCAAGGGGGGTGTCTGCGTACGTAAGGTCTCGAACTTGAGACCTCCTTAAGCAGCACCGAGCTGCTTACCACTCGGCCCACCCCCTTGGTACATGCGTCCTATTCACTTGAGTTAACTCTTGGATGGAACTTAATAACACTATTATTAATTGACAATGACATCATATATCCTCAATGGAAAAGATCAATATGGATTTATTAAGGTGATTCTGTGTTCTTTTACGGGAAATTTTAAATTTGAGTAGTGAATTGAAAAAAATTCATGATTGATGAGTTTCTTTTATTCTCTTAAAATACTGACCTTAATCGAAATTGGATTAATTCATAATTTGTCACGCTATTTGAAAGGTAAATGGTGTAGAAGCGCATAAAGCATTGATGCAATTGGCGAGACGGTCCTCAAGTGGAAAACTGGAAATGTCGTAATCGAATCTTCCTTTGTTCCTCGACGCATTTTCCCGAGAATGATGTGTTCAATAATTTGTAATTCCTTGATGCATGGAAACGTGTAACTATTTCTGTGATTGCGCCTCTTTCTTATCCGCCACGTCTCTGTGTAACGGTGTCACCGCATAGTAATATTTGCGTGATAATACTAACTAATAAGATTTTATAATTGGGTAAATGACACTGAGAGTCTTGTATATTTATCGTTTTTTACAGTAGAGTTTTATAAGTTTTAAAACACCTAATTTAATCTTATAAGATCAATTCATTTGCTCTTTCAGTTACAATCATCACTGTTCCGTTAACAGAATTGTTAACGGTATGAAGTACATGTCGGCAAATAGTAACGATTTAGACTGATAGTGTAATAGAATTAATCTTATAGGACAAATCATTTTCAAACTTATAGAATCAACTACTAAAAATGACATATATATGTCATAATTATCTTTTTTTTATAAGCTTCGGAGTTTTTCTTTATAAAACTTAAAAAATTTGCAGGTAATATCCTATGAATAACTGAATTCTATTTATCAGTACTATCACACGAGCACTGTTACGTGGTAACGCCGTTACATACAATGCATTTTCATAGGTTAGGATGTCAAACTGTCATTTGCCACAGTAGGATGTTCATGCCCAAGCTATTACATTGCACTTGAGTCTGACCTTTTTACAAATCCATTGAAGATCTTATATTCCAATAAAGCAACTTATTCTATGAGTTCATATTGCATTAAATTTCCATTCAACTTGTAAAATATTCTACATGTACCTAACAATAAAACCTAAGCTTTCAGGTTACTTAACTAACACACAAACTCTTTTAAATTCAATAAAATTTTTACCTAGTGTCAGCATAAGGTTAGACGTGAGCTCACAAAGTTCGAGTTTTGAGCTACTAATCAGTATATGTTCGAGTATGAAATAAAATACATGTCCCGCGGTCAATTATTCCCCCATTCAAGCACGGAAAAGAAAATTGTCCAACTATTATTCAATTGCTGGAGGAATGGTGTTTACTGTCGCCGGCAAATATAGATCATATTATCATGTGAAAATCTTACCTTACAGTGATAATGGTGAAGCTTCCCTCCAAGATAACAGCAATATTCTTCATTTTCTGAAATTTTGCTGGTAAGTGAGAGTTTTCCTGTAACGGGTATATCATATGACAGTATTTATGTAGTGTCACGAATCAATAAACCTCAATTATTTTAAGTTTTATTATAAAATCCCGAAAACAAACAAACAGCCGTAGAAAATTACCGAATTTTATTATTTTATGATACCGTATAAATACTGCATGTAATATATTCATTATAGACCTAACTGAACCATAACATGCATTAGCACTTCCATAACGTGGTCTCCATGTTAGATACTTTACATACTATCGCAGCGCTTTTGGAAAGCTTCTTCTCTGTTTTTTCTGGCACCGACCCTGCACCCTTTCCATCGTCTCCATGTCCTAGCTAGAATCGGAAATCGCCGTGCACTGCTACGTACCACCGAGCTGCGTTACATGACACAACCATGCTCGATTTCAGGTATCGGAAACTCCGGCGATCCCTAGCTCGGAGTTTCCCAGAAAAGTAAAACTTGTAAAAGTTTCATTATATCTCTGAGAGAATCAGCCTCCGAGTCATCCAACTTTTGAAGTTTCATCTCCGGGAATCCTTATCAAGATCGTCATCGTGCTTTACATTGGTAAGGTAAGAACAAGGAAGCGTGTACTGGCTAGTAATTAGTGCCCCCAAGCAGACAATATATTCAAATATGGTCATAGATAACAGGGCACATGAAACCCTCGATGGACCGATCCGATTCGAGTTTGATTACTCGGGACCCGTTAAACTCTCGAGCAACAGCAAATGAAAAGGATTGCAAACAAAGGAAAATGGAAATGGAACAATGGATCTGAGATCTCAGGAAGAAAATAGCAACCATATACGTATAAATTATATGAACATGCTTGAATATTAAATTAAATTAAAAGGACAAGTGTTTAACATTAGTGGTACGGGAATCCAATTCCCTTATCTAATCTGCAGACAGCAACGCATATATATGAGAGAGGAAGGGATAATAAAATATAAATTTATTATTAAAAAAAAAAGAGAGAGAAATTTTTTCCCTTTATCACAGAATGTCTTTTGCTCATTTTCATGCATAAAAGCGGCCGTCCTTGTTGAATATTTTGAAAGTTAAAGAGCAGTGGGATCCTCTGATCGGCCTTTCCTATCACCATCCCTCCCCCCACAATTATCCCACTTCTGAATGAGGAAAATTCGCTATCAGTTCAGTTTCATCCATGATTGAGTCGGTCATGTTTCAATATGAATCATTTAAATGCTAACGGACTTACGGATATCAGCTTGTGTATGAGCTCGTAATGGCTCGGGGATGAATGGCCCTTATACATGTTTGTGTATAGAAGATCAATCTTTTCTAGTATGCACCACGGTATTCAAAAATTCAACAACCTTACTAATCTATGTTCGAGGAAAAGGAAATCCATTGAACACAATGTGAAGACAAATGTGTCCATGCGTGATATGTTTCATTGACCTCTATTCGACCTCGTGCTAGTCCTCACCAAGATTCCCGAATCAGATTCCAAATTACTTGTTTAATGTACCGTATTTCTTGTAAGAAAGAAAGGTGGTCGTTCACTCTTATATTCCTTAATTTGAAAAGGAAAATTAAAAAAAAAAAAGTTTCGGTCAATTATTCTAATACAAAGAGTGTATGTGTGTGTGTGTATATATATGTGTGTATATTCCCTAATTTGCTTCTGCAACAATTTTTGAAAGCTGGTAATAGTGATTGGAAATCGATCAACCACATCGTCATGGGTGTCAAATTGTAGCGACGGGACTCCCGACATGACGTCAACTGAATCAGTACGAGACTGTTGGGTCGACAGGCTTATGTCAATGAGCCGTCGGTTAGGTGAGATTGAGTCAAATTTTCACCGGACATATAAGAGGTCGGATGGGTCTATATCCACCGGATTTTTAGGAGTTGGTATAGGTTTTCCTATAAATTCAGGATTATTCTGATGTGCGATCTTCTCTGAACGGTTCTTCATTTGCCTTCTGCATAACTGTAAGGGTTTGTTTGGATGAGAGTGAAATGGGGAAGGGAAGGGAAATTAAAGGGAAAGGAAATTAAAGGGAAAGGAGGGAAATGGAAGGAAAATATTTACATGTTTGGATGTGTCATAATAAAAAGGAATGTATGTGAAAAATTTACCTTGCACGCATATAAATTATTGTTAATAGACAAATATATCATTATCTTTGTATTATACGTCTAAATTTATTTCAAAATAAAAAGTTAAATTCTACACATCACAAACACACAGTGATATAAACAAGACATGCATTATAACAAGGAAGCTAATAATGCAAATATAACATTATTATAATCTCAATTAGAGAGAAAAATATAGTTTTACTGTAAAAACTCATAATTTTTTTGTAAATCACCAAGTACCGTAAAACCTCTAGTTGTTTAACTCATTCTCGAGTGATAACCAACAACACCTATACTCTCAGGAGTACACGTTGAAATGTGATAATATAATTTTTTATTGATTTCGCACAGGGGTAACTAGGTAATTTTATCTTAAACAAATTTTTGTAAATTATTTTACCCACATTTGGAAATTGGCTTTTAGAGGAGAATCGGAGCGAAAATTTCCCCTCAATTCCCTTTTCCTTTCATTAAAACTATGTAGTCAAATAAGGAAAAATTTTACCCTCCATTCACCCCCAATTCACCATCATCCAAACATAAGTTAAGGTTCAGAGAAAAGTGTGAGGATTGAGAGACCAGATCAGGCCATTCTCTGCGAGGGTTTGCAAGGAAAATTACTGGGCCGATTGGACTCGATTAAGCCCAGATGGTCATTTAACTTGGGCTGGTAATGTTTGAGAGCTGGCCTCCATTCGGCCCATATTTAATTTATTGGGCTACAGGCCCATGTTTACTGGGAGAATCACTTTCTACTTAACAATCTCAATTCAATTAATTATCATTCAATCATAATATGTAAATGCCAAATCTGTAAGTTCTTCGATCTTTTCTGCTGTTTTAATCTTAGCGAAATTATTGTACTAAATGAATAGGTGAATGAGAAGTAAAAAGGACGGAGGAATGTCCCACCTACAATGTACCAAACTCGGAAATCCTTATTCCAGGTTGAGAACGAACAGGGTACCGAGCTCCCTTTCAGAACAGACTCTACATAACCTTGACCGTACGGTACCGTCAACTCCTAACCTTAGTTCAAAGAATCGTAACCTCCGCGCAAAGAAGTTGTAAATGATGAATGATTACTTGTAACTCGGTTCAATGAGTTGCAACCGATCATCTACTGCTCTTTTAAACTGAGGTAACAACTCTTTAGCCCGATATTACAAGTTGACAGCATCGTACCGTGAAGGTTCCATCGAACTCTCCTGAATCTAAAAGGACGAAGAAAAAATGCAAAAGGGACCATTATACAAGGACATGTGATCACGGGGGGAGGTTGGATTGCCCAACTTGCAGATTGAATCATTTTTGTTGTTGTCTAGGAAAGAGGCCAACAGAGGCATCTCTCTCTCTCTCACCACAAGTCCCCACTCTGCCTTCTTTCCCCCAATCCTTTGTCATGTTCTTCCATGGCAATTTCGGTCCTTGTCCCTATCTTGTCTTCTCTACGAACAGAGGCAATGAAAACAAAGAACACATCATTTTCCCTTACAAACACAAAGGTCAGGTTCAGATTATAGAGAAGAGATGATCACTTAGAGCCTGCTATATTTTGATGATGGGACAGGACACCCAATTTGAATATCTTTGTCACAAAATAAATACAAAGTTGCATACAGTTCATATCCGGCTCAAAGGTTCAAAACAACAACCGGCAATGCCCAATTTTTTATATCCCAAAGATTTAATGTAACTGTTTATGAGTTAGACATTTTTTTCATACCAGAACTCAGTGGCCACGAGTAATGTAGCTCATACTGCAACTTACTGCTATGCCATGTCATGTTTAATACAGAAGTTTAAATTAAATAGTATTTTCAAACTGTGTTTTCATGATTTTCTCAATGAAGTTTTGATAACCGAGAAAAAATTGCCAGCAGTGAACCACAGAGGGCCCATTTTGACGACAGCATCAAGACTACAGTGGAAGTCATTCACTCACTCAAATCACAAGAATGATTACAGGCAAAAAGGGTCAAAAAAGAGAGATTATTTGAAAAAGAAAAGAAAGATCAGAGGAGACATGGAGTTTTAATAAAACAAAAGAACCCCACAGGTCCCCACATCCATTAGGCCCACCTTTCACCATCATTCTGCAGAATCTTGTCCCACTCTGCATTTCCGCCTTCCTTCCTCTCTTTCACCTCCTCGGCAGCTCTTTGAGATGTACCGTGGAAAATTGACACACTGCAGGGGTTTAATCTAACAGCTGTGGTCAGGTGAATCTCCAAAGGCTTAAGAAGATGTGAAAATAAAGTTTAAAGCAAAGATGCTCATAATAAAAAGGAAGAGGAGGATCCGGTTTGATTGCAGTTTTCGAAATCGTAGTTTTCCATTCGATGAGTGAGTTCTTTTACAAGGACGACCAGGAACTTTTTGGAAAAGTCGATCAGTTTGACCAAATGTGATGGGAAGAAATGAGGGCTCACTTGGAATGCGTTTGGATGTGTCCTCCAGAACGTGTTTCCTAGAAACTATCTTAGAAAGGTGCTTTTGCAAACGATTCTCCAAGAACAATGTCCTAACGACTGGTGATGTTTGTTTTCTGGTCACAAGAACCAAAATTCACCTTCCAAATCCATCCAAAAGCATCCCGATGATGTTTTTCTCTTGATAGCCGTCATGTTTTCTGAAGCATATCAAACACGGAAACTGATACTGATGTATGAGACATTGTTTCTCAAAAACATGACAAGGAAACATCTATACGACATAATGAACATGGAATGGTAAAAATAAACAGGAAGTACCTATGAGGTTACGGTCGAGTCGTTGGGGATGTATTTCTGATATCTTCTCTTCCTCTATTCTTATCAACAACAATGGTGATGAATGAGCCATCTTCCTCATCCTTCAGAAGCTCCGAGCGATCACTAACACTAAGTTCTTGACCATGAGAACTCCCGCTTCTCTGACCCTCCCCCACAACCATCTTCCTCCTCAGCTTCTCCTCTGCATCCTGTAAGAACTTGAACTTCGGGGGCGGTGAAGCCCTGACCCGGTTGAACTCCGCATCACTCGACAACTCGAACAGGGGGTTGAACCCGTGCTGCTTGTACATTGACTCGACCGGAGTCAGTGGAGGCGTGAAGAAAGACGGAGAGGCAACTGGGGTGAGATATGGAGTATCGATGGCAGCCAAGAGGTCGCTCAAGCTCCTCCCCCTTGAGCCCTTCCTCGATCTCCCATCCTCCGAGTCCAATAGATCCTCCCTTGTTTCCTCGACTATGGTGAATAGAAACCTAGGAGGCCCAGCAAGCTTGTGCAGCCGCATGAGCTCTGACTCCATCGTGTCTTGCTCGAGTGGTTTGACCAACGAGTCCTTGCCATCACCACTGTCACTAGACTGAACTTGTGACTGATTTTCTGAATCATGCGAAGAAGAGCTATGGGGGTAAGCTTCTTGCTGGTTAAGGGCGGATTGGGAAACTGTCGGGGATGGCTTCTTCAAGCAGAAGATGTGTAAAAGGTCCTTGGCAGGACCATTACTAGCTGTACAATACCTTTCCTGGATTGATCTATGTGCGAGCCTCTTCTTCCACCATAGCAGATAGTAAAGCTCTCCGACTAATGCTAGCAGAAGACAGCCGAACACTACACTCAATCCCAATCCTACACCACTTAAAGATTTCATCCTTTTTGCCCACAAAATCACATCACAACCAGCAAGTACTTCCTCACCACTAAACAGTTCAAACTGACCAACTTCCCAAAGAGGCTGAGCAGAAGCAAGCAGCGAAAAAAACAGTACAAAATTGCTTACTTGGGACTGGGACTCCAGAGAAAATTTTACCACCAGATGCAAAGATGCGAACTTTATGTGTAGCACAGAGTAAAGCTCACCAAACCCACTAACTGAAACAAATCCAAATGCGCTCCTTATCCGCCTCAGATCACAAGAAATGATTGTCAAGAGCCTCCCTTTTCGCCTTTCCCGTCAGGCTCAGAAAGAGACGCGCACCGAGCAGCGCTCTCTGCGGCAATTTCACAAACACCTTAAAGCGACCGGGAGCCTGCTCGCTCGTTCACTGAGAAGCGAGATGAACTGAGCTCAAGGCTGAAAAAGCTAATGTAATGGCTACTGTCAAAGAGTGAAGAGGGAGCGGAAGACGAGGCAAAAGAGTCGGCACAATATTCCCTTTCCTTTTCACCTCCTCATCGCTCGTTCATTACAGTTGGTGGTCTCAGTCTTCGAGGGCTCCTCACATGGGATCTAAAATGGAAGACAAAGGCGAGAAAGGGATGTGTTGATCTATGCATTTAATCATATTCTTTCGCCGTCCCAAACTACCCCTTACTCGGTGCTGGTAAGCTACATCTCTTGACAGTTCCCTAGTACCCGTCCACAGTGGCTCGGTCCAGGCACGGTTCGACCCTCAACCTGAGAGTGCGTCGTCCACGAATGAGACAGTATCGAGCTGCCTCAATTTAAACGCCGAGTTTCATATTTGATAGTTAAATATGAACTGTATTGTTAAAATCTATACGTTGCAAGCGGACCGTTGGCGAAGTAGGTGACTGGGCTTAGAGAGAACTTTGATAATAGGTCTTACAAGACACTGGGTATGTTTCCCCCCAAATGTTTAAGGTTGATGAGCGGACAGTTAGGGAGGTAGGCGACTTAGGCCTATAAGAGATTGCCGGACTTGCGAGCTTACGGTTGCGAGAGGACTACATAAGAAAAGTACAGGCTTACGTCACTGATTATAGTAGTGGTCAGGCACTCACGCATTATGTTATTAATAGTGGACTTAACAGTAAGCTGTGCTCGTTTTCACCCCAAATCTTAAGCTATCAGTGGATGGTACCTAGTGATTTTATAAATTAATTATTGTTCTCTTATATGACCGATGTGAGTTCTAACATGTACAGCTTACGAATGGTGAATTCGCACATCCGGTGGAAGATTTCATCGGCACGATTTCATCCCTAAAATTTGATACGAAAGGCAAGTCTCTCCCAATCGATCTTAGTGTGTTGCTCTAGTTAAGTAGTTTTGGGAGAAGTGTAATTCGGAGCAATGTGGAAGGGTAATATGGGAAAAGAAGGTAGAAGGATCTGGGTCATGGCTTGGCATGGAGTTGATGAGCAATCTTTACTGGGAGGTGACTGAGGAGTCCAACAGAGCTATCAAACATGGGAAGCATTTATTCGATCCTTTAATTATTAATGCTCTTTTTTTTTTTTTGAAAATAAAATTGTACAAGACAGGGAGATTTTTGAATAAAGTCTATGGAGTAAATCTTACTTTATTCTGATTTTGTCTTGACCATTGTATCTTGCTTCAACACCAAAAAGAGGAGAGCCCTGTACAAACAATATTCTTTAAAACATCGGCGTTGAAATGAGGTTTTTTGTATGATTGGTACCACTCTCGATCTGTGATTTAGACGTCCTTGTTCGATCTTACCAGTAGAAATTCTCGTACTGCTTTCATCGTGAAAGAACGCATAGAACGAAAATAATAAAGAAGCACGCGAGATTCGCGCGTGACAATTGAATATAACATCTCTTGATTTTAGATTGAAAGGCAAGATCTCCTTATTACTATTTTACCATTTGCCTTCGGAGATAAGGTTGAAATCGGTCCAGACCATATTCAGTTCTTAGATCTTTCTCTTAGGTTCACTTTTATCCATGTTTATTATTTTATTAATAAGAATATAGTAAAAAAAAAACCGGATAGTGTAAAAAAAAATTTTTAAGTTATGAAGGTGCCCAGCAGGTCCTCACGGAGCTCTTCCATCCCCGAGTGCAGTTCCTCCATGCCGACTAGCGCAACTTCGACCTTGCCTTGGACCTCCACAGTGGCGATCTGCAGTTTTGCCATGTAGCGTCCTATGATGCAATTGCATCCATCGA
This sequence comes from Lagerstroemia speciosa, assembly GCA_037672795.1. NCBI lineage: Eukaryota > Viridiplantae > Streptophyta > Magnoliopsida > Myrtales > Lythraceae > Lagerstroemia > Lagerstroemia speciosa. The sequence continues at coordinate 10,122,319 of CM075290.1, read as the reverse complement.
GTTGTTGATGTCATCTCTTGGATCAAATTGATCTGATACTAATTGTCATCGGCGTGCTGCTTAAAAATACAGGGAACAGAGTTGAAGGAGAAAGATCAGGTGGGGGCGGCTGACACCGCCGACCGTCGACAAGCCTTGGCGACCTCGTGGGTGTGGATGCAACGGTCAACAAGCACCCTTCTCTTTCCCAATTCAGTCCCATTCAATGTATTTTTCTCATTATTTCCTAATTTTTTTACTTGGTCAATTTTTCAGTAAATTTTAATAATTAAAATAAAGAGGGTTAAAACTAAACCAAGATTAACGACAAAATTCACCCAGATTAACACGAGAACGGATAATGGGGAAAGACCTGGGGGGCAAATTCAACCTTTTCCCCTTTTTTCCCTTTTTAGGGTTAGGAGATGGGCCGTGGAGGAGGCCCACGTGGGAGGGCCTATTCAGCCTGTTCGAAAGCGAAGGTATACGAATTTTACTCGAGAATCTAAAACAGAGGTAGGTAGGTTGGGTAAAGAAAATAAGTAACAATGGTCCCGAAGCTCTACCCGGGACCATCGATTTCCCTTTTTTTTTTTTTTTTTTTTTAATATCAACTACTAATGTTCATAAATCTAACGAACTATAACTAATTTAGTTTAAGTTAGAATGACTCAATAAGGTATAAAGCTCTTCTAATATGAATTTTTTCCATTCACAACACTCAATCTCGAGATCTTGGTTAAAGGGAAGATGCATCCTACTATCTCAATCAAAACCAATCCATTTTGGTTCAACTTCCAGTTTTAGGCAAGTAAATAGGCCAGCAGATGCAGTAATGAACTTGTTCTCTTGGACCACCTTCAGGTGTGCTCCTCCCCTTGCACGAGAACCTGAATTCCCGAACAGTCTGAGCTTGAAATCGACCTGCTATTTTAATACCTTTTTTTCCCGTCTCATTGTGGCCGGGATAACAAGTCTTTATTGGGTAAACAAGTTTCATTGTGGCCTGCCCCACCTTAGGTTGATGCCAGATGCACCCACCATACAAGTCATGAAGCTTGATGTCACCAAGAAAATATGGATCACCCATGCGTTCACAGTTCACCAGACCAGGATTTTAACACTTGAATGTAGAATCTTAAGTTGACACTAGAACAGATGCTCCAGTCTAAAAGCACTATCAATGAAGACAGAAGTCGTTTTGTCTTGCACTGGTGGCACGTGTCTGTCCATCACTAACTTTCAACAGTAGGGACACGTTTGATTAGCAAAAATGAAATAGGCAGGGAATAGGATGACAAGGAATAGAATTGATGGTGAATAAAATAGGGGATAGAATCAATATTATATGATTTGTTGAAAAGTACATTCTGATTCAATTCTAAGTGTGCGTGTGTGTGTTAATGTGTAGCAAAATATTTATGTGGCGTTTGGTACACATTGATTGAATGGAATGGGGTGAACTTTGTTCTGCCTTTTAATTTAGTTGAGTTATACATCTTTTTGAAGTTGTAATTTGCATCCTCTTGGGATGGACTATATTATTCAACCTAATGAAATGGAGGATACTTGTTCAAGAATGTCAACAACATCACTTCTTTGAATAGCATTCCCTCCCTTTTCAAGATAAAGACAAGAATCACCAAATTTTCCTCATTGCAAACCCATTTTACTCTTATCATTATACAGTTCTTTCCATTTCATTCTGGCGCATCAAATTCATTCCTATCCAGTGCTACATGCTCCATAATCACGGGATATTAGAAGCTTTCAGATGAGATTCTTTGAGTTAAAACATCATATGGTTGGTTTTGTTTTCCTGATTGAAAAGGGGAGCAATGCAAATGCAATTTCAGTTGAAGAAGAAGCCGGAAAAGCTGCGACCCAAACCCAAAAGATGGAAGAAACATTAAAAAAATGTTTCCAAGACAACTAGTGGAAGGAAGGAGGGAAGCAGGGATTTAACCCCAGCCAGCCAAGACTTAACACACAATCAAGCAGCAGTTTTCCTAATACTAAGGCCCTTCCAAGTAAGCAACTACGGGAGACAGTGGGCAGACTGACATATCTATCTGCATTTCATCACTCAAATCATTACTTTAGACGCACAGTAAAAATTCATAAAGCTGCCTCAGGCTACATTCACACAAACACTTGGAGTCCGTGCCTTACCTTCTGGATCATATTCTGACTCCAGCTGATTCGCTGCTGCCTCCAAACAAGCCAACAATCTGGGCCTCAATCTCTTCCACGCCCTTTGCAGCAGACTTATCCCCATGCCTCCTCATCTCAGGAACATTCGGCAGTCTTGATACTAAGTCCTGATAAGCTGGCACCAATAATTTGATCACAGCCACTCTCAAGTCCTCTCTTAGCTGCTCATCCGCAAATATCCAAGATGACTGGGCCTGGCATGTGCCCTCTAAAGTCATGGAAAATAACTTAAGCTTCTCTCTCATGGAGCTCGCATCAAATCTAGGAGCCTGAGAGCTGCTATCTAGCTTCAGCAACCCAAGGACCTTGCTCCATGAGCTTCTGATGTAATTCTGCTGATACTGCCGGACTTTGGCCACGTGCTTACGGATCCAATCTTCACCTAAGAGAGCCCCCAAGTCACTATCTCTTACCTTTTGCACAATGTACTTGGCATTGTTCATCATAAAGACTGAACAAAGTGCAGCCTTTCCATAGATCTTTGATTTTGCCTCTAAATTGCTCTCCAAAAGATCCATGATCCATGCCATCTGGACTGACAAGGAAGAGGAGGCAGCTCGGCCATCAAGCTTAGCATACTCATTCGGGGATAAGATGCTCTCCTCAAAAACCTGCTCCAGGGCCTGACGTGACCTGCAGGCTGCTCGTAGGTAATTCATGACATATCGTGTGATGGGATGAAGGCCACCCCCAGGAACTGCAGCCTTTGCAGGGTCTCGGCGTATTAGATTCTCCAGTTCCATAAATATACCCCTGATCGCTTCCCCAAGCCTCTTCCAGATGGTTATTGCTTCGTTCCTCAGAAGCAGACAGAACTGATCAGAGAACAGGGTGTCCAATTCAGGCATTAGGTCTCTTAGAGTCTCAAACACATCAAGAACTTTGAACAATCTCTCCGGCGAGCGCGAGCCTATGGAAACTGCATCAGCAAACTTCAGGAGCTGAACCATGGATCCGCGGCAGACCTCCATGAAGGAGAAGTCAGCCGCTGAAGAAAGGCCAGAGAAGACGCGATCGCAGAGCCGCCGCTCACTTGGGAAGAGGATCCGGACTGCCACATTCATGGCCTTAATCCAACGCTCAATCTCATCTTCTAGATCCTGCCATGGCATCTTCTGAGCCTCTTCGAAGCTCAGCTTCTGCAACCCCAACCTTGAAATGCTCTCCTCTAAGAATTCCCTGCGGCAGCTGCTGTAGACGCTGGAGCACTCTTGGCCAAACCCTGCCGCCACCATCCGCTTTGCGATCTCATGCAGGTCGTTGATTGTCCCAGAGGGAAGTGCATCGATTATGATATCGTAGTCAGTGACTGGGCGTGCTACCGGAATGTGGTCGTCCACACATTCCAGCACATCCAAGTCCTCCTCCTCTGAGTCAATAGCTGGATCATCCCCACGCCCATAGGGTTGACCAAGCTCGAGAGAGTCACCACCGGTCTCCATGAGAGTCCTAAACTCATCCAGCAAGCGGAACATGGCCTGTTGCATCAGCTCATCGGCACGAGAGAGCCACGCAAAGACTGCCTTGTCAGCAGCAGCAGCAGGGCGCCAGTCCCTGAGGGTGGTGAGCAGCTCGTCAACAGCATCAAGGAAGGCAGAGGAATCGGCGGAGTCAGACCAGATGGAGTTGTCAGAGCTGAGGTACTGGGAGATCTGGCGGTCGAGGGAGTGGAGGGTGGGCTCAAGAGGTGGAACGAAGCCACGTGAATATTCGGGGTTGGAGGAGAATTTGTCACGAGACAACCGTCCGTCGAAGTTGGAGAAGATCTGGAGGATGTCATCGGTCATTGAGTCATCACGGCCGAGGGTTTTGGCAATGTGGCGTGCCATAGCTAGCAATTTGTCTTCTCCGTTCTCACCCATTAAGTCCTCAAGATATCCACCAGATGACAGCTATCGTTGATTCCCCCACAGCCACTCTCGTCTTTTCCTTTCTACAAGAAAGAAGATGGACACAATTATGTCATGATAGAACAAAGCTAACATGACAAATGGTCAAAAACAAAACTAACTAATAGGGTCCGATTCATTTTTACCCTACAAAAAATGAAACCAATCTGCATATTTGCAGGCCAACTGTACCATGATTTTACAGTCGTGGTCAAAAAATCCGTAATCAAAGGTGAATTTTGGCATGGCAAAATCTCCACTCCAGGATGCAAATGGGATCGACCATGAATATTCACATTTGGCGAACAAAATGATATCTTCCACGTTATCTTCTCCGTCAAATTAAAAATGCAATATCAAGACTTTAGATTGCTCACGTAATTCTTCCATCTTAAGCTCAATCTTCCAGCATTACACATCCTCTCCATACCCGAACACAAATGCTTCCAAAAACACCAAAAACAAAAACTGTGGAAGACAATTCAGAGCAAAAGGTACTAGTAAGCAAGATCACAGCGAGATTCCAACCCACAACCTTTAGATCCGGAGTCTAACGCGACATCAAACCCACTAAGCGGTCAACTCTGCTTTCAACTCTGCTCCGGCTAACCGGAACTTACCCAGACAGGTGAAACCTCGACACTTCCTAGTAACCAGACACCTAACCTAAGATCAAATTCCACCCAAAAGCAGAAAAAACTGTAGGAAACTAACCGAAAAAAGACGAGATCCTAAGACAACATCGCCAATCGAGGGGGAGAGAGAGAGAGGAGTACCTCTGTCGTGTTGAGGAGGGGAGAGGGACCAGATCTGAAGGTCACAGACCGACGGCAACGAAGAGGAGGTGTCTTCCTCTGCCGTGAGCTCCCCGTGATCGGAATGCTGACCTTTGCCTCAGAAGTAAGAAAGTTCCCAAACTTCCAATGCCCGGCAGCAGAAGCCGTGTGGACTGGGGAGGAGAGGGGAGCGCTGAAAGAGATTATCTTGTGAGGCTTTTTCTTTGGATGTGAAATTCTGGCCTTATGAACTCATTGGGCTTTTAGAATGTTCTATGGGCCCATGGTTCTCTCGGGCCTAGAAAAAGTGCAGAGGAATGTGGGCCCATGTGACTCTACTTTCGGAAATTAATACAAAAATTAAATGAAAAAGTAATAGAGAGCATATTGTGGCTGCTGGGATTCGAGCCCAGGTCTCCACGGCCACAACGTGGAATTCTTACCACTAAACTACAGCCACCTTGTTGCAGCAGTGCATGATACTGAAATCTTTGACGCGGACTGAGAGCGCTTGCTCACGCCCTCCTTCTCTCATTAACAGTTTCGTTAATAGAATAGTAATATTTCGAGTTAAAAATATAATAAAAATAACTTTATATGACTTAATTAACTATTTTTAAATTTATAAGATTAAATTGTCTAAAACAATAAATATATAATACTTCTATTATTATTTTCCCATTCAAAATATTCAGTGCCCATTGATTTTTGTGTTAATATGACCACAGATACGACTTTAAAGATATTTGGTACAATAGAAATAAAATGAAATGAGTTTAATAGAGTAAAATATAATAATATATCGGGAGTGGCCAATGAATTTCTGTGTTAATTATGAAAACGAGAAAGAATGGATTTGACACTGATAAGATCGAAATTCTTCAAGGTCTCATCGTATCGATTTAAGTACCACCCCATGAGCATGACAGTCTAGTTTGAAGTACTGCGATATTGTATTTATAGGATAGGAATGTGGAGAGTAAATCGTGGTTAACTGACCAATGATGAAGTCGAGTCCAGATCTACCATACTCAAGTTCGATTTGTTTAACAATTTGTAAGCTCGACCGTAATAAGTGTGCTGAGTGGGAGGCGAAGTTGGGTTGTTACGAAAACTACAACTAATAGACCTTGACAGCAAAAAATATTACCTTCTTCTACATCGAAATTTTATGTTTTTTTTTTAAATTAGTTTTTGTAACAAAATATTAATTGGAAAAGGTTTTACAGCTCGGTGATTATCCCATCCCAACGACTAGGGGTGGCAGAATTTGGCCCTGCCCGATAACTTAGCATAGGCTTGGCCCGAAAACACGTGCCTGGCCCAAAGGTTGCTGGGCCGGATTGGGATGGACCTTTTAATTTCATCAACGTGTCAGCTCGATAGCCCGATTAACTTAAGGGTTGCTCTGGGGTTTCCTTAAATGGGCCTCAGTCCGTTGCTACCAGTGCAGAAATTAAGGACCATTTAATCATCGATCCTACTATTGGGTGTGCCGGGCGGCCCGATATAAAATTATTTCCATGGTCAGGCCGATCGTTATCGTGCTACGATCTTATCAGGTCGGGCCGGCTCAGCATGATAACACTTTCGTGCCAGTCTGGCCCGATTTGCCACCCCATTTTTTATTAAATGAGTTGGCAACCACCTGCTACTGGGGGTAACTGTGGGTAATAATGTAATTATGGTCAGGCCAGCATCTCTTAAAAAGCCGCCATCGTGCTCTCCGCATATGAGGGAAAGGAGGAGGAAATAGAGCGGACTGATGAGCTAAGCTCCCCTCGAGCGATGGCGTCATCTTCTCCCAATCCGATTCCGACTAGAAACCCTAGCTTAGCAAGAGAAGAAGGCGAGCTCTCCTCATCGGACGGCGCCCCGGTAATTGCTCTCATCCCTCCCCGTTACCTCATCCAATTCGAGCCCATGTCGTCCCCGCCCGTGTATTTATCTTCGATTCGTTGCTTCATGGTTTGGTTTTCTCTGTTTGATGTTTAGGATAGGAATATTGAGTGCATTATACCGTTACTAAGCCCAGCTATGCTTGATCGCTGATGAGCAGCAATCGACACAATATTCGGAAATTTTGCTATTCCAATCATCGAGTAGTCGAATTAGGTAGACGTTGTCGTTTGATACGATGGGCGCCGTGCTGTTCTCACTAGCCGCCGGATTCTACTGGTGAATGGAGTTAAATGCCACTGATGGGTGGTTTTAAAAGTCAGGAATTCTTGTTTCTTCGACTATTGAATGATCCGGTTCATATAAGCTGCCAATATGTTATGCATTACAATGGAACGCTGCAAACGAATTGCCTGATTAGTAACAACATCCTGAGGAACTGAATCTCAATCAGATGACCCAGTTCATTGACCAGTTGTTTCCCTTGAGTAGAATCTAAGATGCATTGTAATTATTTGTAATTGTAAATGCGACACTGGGCAATGATCTACTCTAGCATAGTTTTATAAACTGCACACTTACATCTAAGTGATGTGCCTTGTAAGATTCTACTTCATCTATTGCTGAATAATCATCTGACTGTTATAATCTTGGTGGATCAATATCTACTTTTCCCAGGAACTTCCTCAGAATTTTTCCCTCTTATTGATTATGCTATTACAAGCAAGTTCTTTCTTCTCAGGAACATCCTAATCACTCTGCCTCACCGTCAACTGGTACAGCTGCCCCTTCCTCTTCTGCAGGACTTGACCATGCTCCACCACGACTTCCCGAAGCCAACCAGGAGGGTAAAACTTTGTTATTGGCATAACAAGGGAATCTGCATCATGCTTATGGGTGCATCTATATAGCAATAGTGCATTAAAAACAAATTTATGTGGAGGATGTTGTATGCCCAAAGCATCATCTAGGCAACATAGTATGTAGATGTTGCAATTGATTTGTGGGTAAAATAATTTCGAGCTTCTTGACCAATTCTTCCTCCTAACACACGTGCATACTTCTCAGAGTAGTGATCATTTTTTTTTATGTTGCTTTCTTTGTGTTTTGTACATTTGTGATTCTTTTTTATAATTATTATTTTCTCCTGATAACAACTTTCATTTGCCACAGCGACGGCTATTAGGGGAAATACCCAAGTGACCGCAGTCAACAATCATGTCCAAGGTTCGCTGCAGCAGAAATATGAAAAAATTTCTCTTACAAATCAATTTCCACCTAAGACGGTCACATCTAGAATTAATGGCGAACGAGATAACAGCAACCTTGTTATAAGCTTCTCAGAAGATGAGAGCAGCAGTGGATCTGATGATAACAGCGAGACTAAGCGTTTCAAAAACAAAGGGAGCATGGGCACAATACATGGAAACCGGAAGGCATCTACTTTGACAACAGGAGGACCAAAGATGTATTGCAAGGCCCCCAGAAATACAAATCTGAACATGTCTAAAAAACCATCTTTAAGCCGTACGTTTGTTCCGACAATGATAAAAAACCACGGGGGCTACAGAAGAGTTGATGATGTATTCTCAGGTGGGCAAGGAAGCAATAGTAGAAATAATATAGTCAATAAAAGAATGGATGGTCAAGATCATGGATGGGGTCTTGGCTCAAAAAAGCTTGAACTTTTGGACTTACGACATCAGATTGCTCTTCGGGAAAATGAGCTGAAGCTTAGGTCAGCTCAGCTGAATAAGCCTTCAACTTCAGGTGCTTGCCGGGACTCTGAAGCTCTAAACTCTAGCCAAGATTCTGGTAGGAGACTCATGTCAAAGCCTGCTGATGCTGCAGAGTTAGGACCAAGAGAACCTCCCAGCAAAAGACCAAAGGTTGGTCCATCCTATTACGCTCGGCAAAGTCTAGAACAAGAGAGGCTTGCTACAAGATCTTTGTCACCACCTAAGTCACTAATGTTGGGAAGCAGCAAGATGAACAAGTTTGACCATGTCCAAAAAGCATCCTCCATTGGTGCAACAGAATTGAGCATTGCTAGGTGGAACAGCCAAGATGGAAGTGTGGTGAGGGCATCACGAGAACCGCATGAAAGCAAGCAAGAAGGTAATAATTTTGACAACACACTATTATTTCAGCATGACCTTTCCTAACAAGTCCTCTCTGGTTCTGCATTAGGTAGTAAAAATGGAGGTGTTGGTCGGCCCGACCTGGAGAGCAGAATGTCAAATCCTGCACTTCTTCCGAACCATGGTGCTGTGGCAGATGTGGCTGCTCCTAATGCTTTCACTAAGAATGCAGTAAGTTCATAATGCTCGTTTCATTGGTATGTGCACCAATGTATTCATAAGATTCCATGCTTTCTCACATGCTGCAATTAAGCCATAAAGAAGAAATTCCCTCAGTGTAAATTCTGGTTGCTCTCTGATGTCATTGTAGGGAAATCCTCTCAGCGGAAGCCTCTGTGGCAGTTTGGATAATGTAAATGCTTCAAAGCAGGGCAATAGAGAAATAGAGGCTCTGATTGATATAGAGGAATCACTCGACAGGGAGCTTGCAGATGCACAAGAGCACAGGAGAAAGTGTGAAATTGAGGAAAGAAATGCTCTTAAAGCTTATCGCAAAGCTCAAAGAGCATTACTTGAGGCAAATGCTAGGTGCGCTCATCTATATCAGCAAAGAGAGCTGTATTCATCGCATTTACGATCTTGTATCATGGATGATTCTGGCTTGCTTGGTTGCTCAAGAGGCCGTGATTATTTTGGAATTCACATGAAATCCTCAAATGGCATGTCTGAAAACATGGATTTGATGCCTTCACCTAGCCAACAAATGCAGGCTGAGGATAATCATTTTAATCAGCCAGTTTATGCATCAAATGTGCAACGCATTAATGGTATTGCATTGGACTCCTCTTATCAGCCTATGAATGGACAAAATTTGGGTTCTGAACCATGCAGTGAGCCTGATGTTAGTACGTCAGAGCCTTTGCCTCATAGGGACAATAATCTTATTCCTGGAGAAAGTTCTTCGAATGAGCAAAATATATCAGCAGATGAGGATGAGGATATTCTTCCGGACAGTAGACAACCCACATACGGATATCACAGAGACAGAGGTAAATCTGCGGAAAGGCACACCGATATTCCCCATCAGTCAGGCAGGAAAATGTCCAGTGATAATTCAGGCGAATCTCTGCAACTTGAAGCAACTTTAAGATCTGAATTAGTTGCGAGGTTGGGAGTGAGAGCACGAAATTCTAAAGGATCTGATTCCAATATGAGGCCATCGGTTGAAGAGGTATGTCTACATGATGTTGGAAGTGGAAAATCTGATAGGAGTAATGAGAGCAGACTGCTATCCGAAGTGGAAAGGATGCAGCTATCGGATTTTAACGGTTAGTTTCTTGCCTGGAACTTATTTGACCTCTACATTTTGATGTCGGAAGAAGATACCAGACGAAAGCCTGCATCAATCATCTTTTGATGGGTAAAATTATAATGATAAATAAGATGGAATAATAAAGTTTTAAAGCATGTTCCATACTGTTTTTATTATGCCAAATTTGACTTTGTAGGAGGAAATAAATAGACAAACAAGGGATCAATGTTTCTTTGATTTTTTGGCCTGTCTTTTTCTGACACCATATATTTAATTTAGGCAATAAAAAGCAGGAGCAAGGTCCTGTTCTGGATGTGGAAAAAACTTCTCTGGATCAAAGTGCCTCCCATGATTTTGAAGACAGCAGATCTACCTTGAAAGAAGGTGAAGATGTAACCTCGGTGATCTCTCTGTCAACTTTTAGTTCAAGGAGTGCATTTCATCATGTGAAGATTGTGACTGCAACGAGAATTGAATCTGATCAGCAAAATGATGAGCCTAATTTGGCTGTTTCTGATGATTCTGGTGAAATCAAGTGGATGACTTCCATATCAAACTCATCAGATAAGATTGCTATGGATCTGTGCGAAAGAGAAGCTAGCTTTTACTTCAATGATGTAGCTGTGGATCCATTTTGGCCACTGTGCATGTTTGAGCTGAGAGGAAAATGCAACAATGATGAATGTCCATGGCAACATGTTAAGGACCCCTCCACTGGGAAAATATCTCAGCATGTGCATGGTGATTCTGAGGGGGCTGGTATTTTACATTTTGCATATTGTTTCTTTGTGTTTGCCTTTGATGCTTGATCATTCTGATTCATCCTTTTTTTGGGGTCAGATTACCAGGTAGCTTTAACATCAAATGGACATTGCTGTAGTGCCACAACAGATCATCTAAAGTCTTCCACTCCAACTTATCTGGTCGATTTAGATATTCTGAAAGCGGATTTACACTCATATGATTCAGTTGTTGCACAGAGAGTTGGTCAATCATGGCAGAAGTGTTTTAGCATCTCATTGGCCATATCTGGTTTCTTTAAGCAAGTACTAAATGCAGATGACTCTGTTCTGCAAAATACGGATGGCCGCATTGAGGTCTTTGGGTGCTGGAGCAGTCAGCCATCGTACTTTCGGAATAGAAATTGTGGAGTGGTTTGTCCAATACATTCTCCTCTTGTTAGTTTTATTAATAATAATATTGGGTATCTCCCTTTTTCATTATGATCTTTTAACATATCCATCCAACTATTTTGATGTTTCCTATGCAGTATTTTTAGAATTATGTCTCTGACATGATTTAGTATGTTCTGATGGTAAATTGATAAGTGCTCTGTCATCTTGTTTCACAGATTCTTTTTTTACCCATTCGCCAACAATGTATAGTTCGAAAGTTTTCTTTTGCAAAATGTGGAATTGCATGTTTTAAGTATGATAGACTTGGTTGTGATCTATGATCTAATAGATAGCATATGCCAATTTCTCCTACTTGGTGCTCAGCAATATAATCATTTATTTAACACCCAAAAAAAAGCGTATGCCAATTTCTACATTAGGATTAACAAGATTACTTCTTTACTATTTCTTTTCTTACTGTGATCAAGTTATTTCATTCATTGCTATAACTTGTTTCTCATCATCAGATTCCCCATTTACCTTTTGATGGGCAAAACTCTGTGGACCAAGGTCCCATGATTTTGCACACTGTTGGAGATAATATCGAATTGTTTAGCATCTCTCATTTCTCATTTCTCTTTTTCTCTCACGTGCCATTGCATAGAATGACCTAAAACAAGCTTCAGTTTGCAATGTTCAATCTCTGGAAACTGCTCTTCTACTTTTCAACCAGGAGGCCGACAAATTTGAGGCAAAGAGAAAGGTAGAGCTTTGCTGCTTAATCTGAAACTCTGGTATATTATTTTACTCCTTGAATTTCTCATAGGATGAAACCATCAGCTTTATTTTTCTTCTTTTTGTCTTTTTGCAAACTCTGGACCTCAACAGGCTCTTTCTGTGCTTTCACGTGCTCTTGAGGCCAGCTCAACTTCTGTAGTCCTCTGGATCGCATATTTGGTTATTTACTATAGCAAGACAAAGCCAGTTGGAAAGGATGACATGTATTCCCTTGCGGTATGCTTTACGTTTTTTCCTCAGTAATTTTGTAAGTACAAATTAATTTTCTTGTTTGCCTTCTCTCCAATACCAAATATCATCAATTGTATTGCAGCATATGGTGGCCTTTTTAGATCCTATTGTTTTCCTCGTTAGTTTATTATTATTTTATCGTCCCCTTTATACAATGACTTCCAAGGTGTTCTATTTTCCAGTAATGCCAGGTCTTCTTGTATATATCTGTCTGAAATATCTTAGACTGGATTGCAGCTAGATATATATATATATGTATGTATGTACGTATGTATATTATAACGTTAATTGGCTTTGTGGAAAGAGAATCACATCCAAAACATCGCATTTTGAAAAGTTAATGCTGTGAACCATCATTTTTTTTTCACCAATATAAATTCTCTCGAGAGAGACCTCTATTTCATTTTACAAATACTTTTTTTGGGCTTGCGGTCCTAGATATCTAGAAACCGGACAAAGCAAAAGAGGGGAACATAAACAAAATCATACTCTCTTTTCATCATTGTTATTTTGTTAATTGTTCTGAGCTTTAGAGATTGAAAGAGTCCCTTCAGCTGTCTTATATATTCCTCAACTCTTCTCAACTCCTATTTGATTAGAAGGCATGAAAGCTTCCATACAGATCCACTTTGGCCATTTATTTTTTTCAGGTAAAACACAATCCCGGATCTTATGAACTCTGGCTCACGTACGTCAATAGTCGACCAAAACTCTCCAACCGACTCGCTGCATATGAGGAAGCCCTATCTGCACTTCGTGACCGTATCTCTGTGTCGGATGTGGAGATGAGTCACTCTAGTTCATGCATCTTGGACCTGTTCTTGCAGATGATTGATTGTTACTGCATGTCTGGGAATTCGGACAAGGCCATTCAGATGATCTACGATCTTCTTCCTGTTGCTGAAAAGTCTAACGAGCGGTTTAATTCTTTGCTTTCTTATATCCTCTCATCATGCTTAACGATATCTGACAAATGTGTCTTCTGGATTTGTTGTGTATACTTAGTTATTTACAGGAAACTCCCTGACACTGTAGTACAGCAGTTTGAGTGTGACAAAGATGTCCGCTCAGTTGAATGGCCTTCTGCTTGTCTAACTGATGAGGAGAGGGGTAAAGTGACTGAGCTGCTGGGGTTTGCTGTAGAAAACTTTGGGTCATGCATCAGTAGTGAATTGAATAAGCATGTCAAATTAGCTCAGATTTTTGCTCTGAGCCACATCAGGTGCAAAGTGGCCCTTGATGGCCTGCAAAGGAGCCGGGAACTGCTTGATAGATATGCTAAGATGTACCCAACCTGCTTAGATCTTGCTGTCATTTCAGCACGTGTAGAGAATCACGATTTTGAGGGTTTGAGTTTTCATGGTTTTGAGAATGCCATAAGTAAGTGGCCAAAAGGTGCTGATGGGTTTCAGTGTATATGGTATCAGTATGCTGAATATGCTCTCAAAAGTGGAAAAACTGATTTTGCAAAGGAACTGATGGATCGGTGGTTCTCATCTGTTTGGAAGCCCGGGTATCCTGAACCTGACATGGATCAGATTTATGCCACCAATTTCAACAATATCTCCTGCAAACCACCTTCAGTATCCAATTCGGGCTTTTCAGCATCTGACACTTCTGATGTGGATTTAATATATGGCCTTCTCAACCTTTCTCTGCACAAATTGCTGCAGAAGCAACATGAAGAGGCTCATGAAGCAATCAGTCAAGTCCTGAAGGTTGCCAGTCGTGGGAATTATGCCCTCTGTCTGAGAGAGCATTCCGTGTTTATGTTAAAAGACAAGTCTCTTGTGAAGGATTGCTCTCTTATTCGTAGGATTCTCAATCTCCTCAAAGGATATCTGAATGATCCTAGGGCATCCCCTGTCTCAGAGCCCTTATCAAGAAAGTTCATTGAGGATGTTAACAAGCCTAGGGTGCAGCAGCTGATAAAGAACATCCTGTGTCCTGTTTCGACAAATTTCTTGCTCGTGAACTCTGTTCTTGACTCACTGTTCGGCCCAGGCCTTCTTCCTGAGAACTTTGGGAAGGTGAAGGATTTAGTAGACTTTGTCGAAGCAATCCTGGAGATTTCACCAGCCAATTATCAGCTGGCTATTTCTCTATGCAAACGAATCGTCTGCGGAGACTGTGACTATCAGGCTCATGCTGCTTCTGCTTCTACAAGTGTTTCTTTCTGGGCAGGTTCAGTATTAGTTGGCACACTCTCTAATGCAGTCCCCATAGCTCCAGAGTATGTCTGGGTCGAAGCTGCTACACTTTTGGGAAATATTGCAGGCTTCATTGCCATCTCAGAAGGTTTCTATAAGAAGGCTCTGTCTGTATACCCTTTCTCGGTTAAACTGTGGAAGTCATATTACCACACTGCAAATTCTACAGGGGATGTAAAGCCCGTTCTTGAAGCAGCTAAAGAGAAGGGCATCGAACTTGAAGTTGGAATTTGCTCTCCCTTATCTAAGAGAAGGTTATACTCTGTCCCAGGATAGGTGAACTGATATTTTGGGCAAGCGAACTTTGGGTAAGTACCACTCTCAAAGTATTTGACATTGCTTTGGATGAAATAGGCAATTAGGAAGCACTGTACAGGATAGAAAATCAAGCAGATAGATCAATTGATTCATCATAGCTGGCTTTTGATCTTCAAATATTCTGTTGCCACAAACGAACCATAGATTCTGTGAACAGATTTTTTTTTTTTAACTGATGATGATAGTCATGAGTTAGAAATGGTTAAAAGTAGAGGATGCATTTTGTCTTTGGAAATACTTGCTTTTGTTGCATATTAGCTCCATCTCTCTGCTTATATTATGTGCTTCTGTTTATATCCATATCGATGGATTTGGACCTCTCAGTAGGTCAGGACGCGCTGTTTGTTGGGTCGGGTTGATGCAGCAAATTATTGCGCTGGAAAATGAAATGGACTCCATAACGAATCCAGTCGTACCGACTCTGCCATTGAAAACCATTAGCTTGTTTCAGTTACATGATACACGAGGTTTCAGCGTCTGTGGGTACCGGCGTTTCATGGCTCTGGCTGTGGTAACCAATGTGCATTAAGGGGGTGTGATTTTTGAGTGCATTGGATTGTTTGTGAAGTTATTTACAGTTTAGCATTTTCACGTGTTTTGAACGTAAAGAATTCACCAATTTGTAATATCATATTACAGTAAGTTAAAACAAATAAAAATGGGACGGGCTAAAGCAGGTGGTTTCAATACCTGCCTCGACTTATAATTAATTATTTAAATTAAATAAAAGAAAAAAATTTAACTGTTGATAATTTTTTTTACTATCTTTTTTTTTTTTTGGTGTTCTGGCAAGTGTATTAGAGTGTTTTTCTGAACATGGATAGGAAATACTTTTTGTACTGATATTATGAAAAAGAATCGCTTGCTGATTCCAAGCGAAATTTAACCTTCCCGTCCTAACCTTTGCGCTCAACCGACCCCGGCACGTGGGAGGAACGGACAACTTCACCGCCCGTGACGTGGCGCAATCAGTGACGCATACAAAACGAGTCGCGACATCATAGGCCTATCCTCTTGGCCGTCACGGAAAGGAAAAGTCACCGCCCCTGAACGTGCACCGGAGCACGACGGTGCCTCCCAATTAGTTGCTCTCGACCGACCGACCGACGACCTACAGAAAGAATCGTCAAACATTGATGTGAGCGGTGGATTTGGTGATACTTGTAAATTTAATAAAATAATTAAAGTATATGTAGATAATTGAAGGAAGTTTGTAAAAGTTTTGATGAAAATATTATATACGATTGGAATTTGTGAGGGAAGGCAAATAAATGTTGACAAAAAGTATTATTAATATATAATAAAAATTTAGGAATTCCGTTCTTCAATTACGGTACTTGTCGGAAGATATTTTATAGATGCATTCGCTATGATTTTATTGTAAATAAGAAGAGTCAAATTGATGAATAATATTAATTAATTAAATATTGAAATTGTATTGGAAAAATAATAATTCGAAGGAGAGAGAGGGAAGAGAGAGAGAGAGAGAGAGAGAGAATAAGTCTAAAAGCAAAGGAGTAATTTTTTCCTAGGGGAGCCAAATAAAACTCAGCCATCAGAATCAGAAACAGTGGAAAATCCTCCGGTACTTTATAGCATCCGCCTCTCACCGGACCAGCCCTAGATTCTCTCGGCCTTCATCGTCTCCCCTTTCCACCTCTACTTTCTCGGAGAAATATGGTAAGCGCTCCAACCGGCTCACTGTTATGGCCACGTCGCTGCTCCTCTTCCATCGCCTTAGTCTCTTCTTATCTGATTTTCATTTCGTAATTTTTTATTGGATTCTGTCGCTTTGTTGTTCTTTCGTTGTGCTTTGTGACGGTGCCGGATCGGCGAGACTCGTGCGGTTTCCGGTTGAATCTTGTGGAGTTTGTCGTGGATTTGGTTTTTGATTCGTTTTTTAGTTGTCGACTGATCTTAGCTGGTGAATGTACTCAACCGGTGCATCCGATTGTTAGTCAGTTGGTCGGAGCTGAGCTGTTCATTCTAGATATACAAGATGAGATTTCTTCAATTTAGCGGTTAGCTTCTGAGAAAGACGCTTCAGCCTTTCTCCGTTTTTCGATTGCTGAAATCTTTTTCAGGATTGTACGCTGAGTGGCGAAGCAGCTTGATTGTTTTTACTGAAGATAAGGGTATTGATTTCAAGTTCGAGTGAGTGGAATAGGGGGTGTGGGTATTTCAGTTTCTGTGCAATTACTCGAATTGAACCTTCCATGGAGTACCTGGCCCTGTCTGATCTCAGAGCTACCTTCTGGAGCTCGAAGTCTTGCAACTGCTGGGTGCCACAAGGAAGTTCATCCTCGTGCCTGCCCATTAAAGAAATGTATTTTCCATTTAGAATGGAACACCTTTGCTTAAGCTATTGTCCCGTGCTAGAGTAAAAGACGATTGAAAATGTTCTGCTTCAGCTAACTTAAACCTGTGGATGGGAAAAAAAGAAGAAGAGGAAGAAGAAAAGAAAAGATCTTGGGAGAAAGGGGGTTTTTCTGCCTGTCCCATTGTTCTAAGTGTTGATAGTTTGCTAATAATTCTTTTGAAATGTAAAGGCGAACGCAGCTTCGGGGATGGCAGTGCACGATGATTGCAAGCTCAAGTTCCTAGAGCTCAAGGCAAAGAGGACTTACCGCTTCATTGTCTTCAAGATCGAGGAGAAGCAGAAGCAGGTTGTGGTTGAAAAGCTCGGGGAGCCCACCGACAGTTACGAGAACTTCACTGCAAGCCTCCCTGCTGACGAGTGTCGATATGCTGTGTACGACTTTGATTTCGTGACAGAGGAGAATTGCCAGAAGAGCAGGATCATTTTCATTGCCTGGTAATACACTGCTTGTCTAGTATGTATATATGTGTGTGTCGTAATTCCGAGCTCAAGTTTATGATTTCCTTTCTTTCTTTTCTTTTTGCACGGAAGGTCTCCTGATGCTTCAAAGGTGAGAAGCAAGATGATCTATGCGAGCTCCAAGGACAGGTTCAAGCGGGAGCTGGACGGGATTCAGGTGGAGTTGCAAGCAACTGATCCTACCGAGATGGGACTAGACGTTATAAGGAGCCGCTCCAATTAAAATGTACATTTCTCTGTTCTAATGGTGTCCTATCCTATACTGCTGCTATATTTCATAGCTTTCTGGGTTATTGAGCTTTGTGTTTATAAGATGTATTGGCTTGTCATCCAAAGCTTTTCACTGCCTGAGAAGTTTATCTTCATTCAGAATGACTTCTAAACATACTGATTTGTTCTGTGGGATGCTCTGGGCACTTTTTCTTTGCTATATAAGGTATATCTCGAACGCGGGAAATGGTTCGAATTTTTTCTTTTGAATCTCTTGCTGATGATATCCTTGTCTGCAGAAGGTTAGTGCAAAGAAATTATATCATCATCTGCTGCATAGTAGTTACCCCGCTGCTGATGTAGAGCTGGACTATTGCAGGAAGCTTTTTTTCCTTTTCTACAGTTGTTGGAACCGGCTGCTAGCATTCTTAAGCCGGTCTCGAGCCTGAATCCTAGAGTAGCTTAGATGTATTATATCGTGACTTCAGATACATTTCAGATGTATTATGTCGTGTGTATCTAGATCAAATCGGAAAATCTCGACGTGCATTGCTCGGCCCGAGCTCCACTGAATCTCTCGAGGCTTTAGGCTGGAACTGATGGGGGCTGAACCTTAATGCCCGTTTCCTCGTGTACGTTTTATTGATCACTAGGTGCAGGCGTCTTTTTCTGCTGTCCTCTCTATTGCGGCTTAAATACAATGACAATCTAGTAACTCCCCTTATATAATAATATTCAAATTTTTACATTCAATTACGAATATATTAGATGAATTCAATAATTAGTATTAATGTTGATCCTATTAATGTGCTACCACTGAAGGTATATTATAGTTCAATAAGTTAATATATGTCCAAATTCAAATTCAATTTTTTTTACTAATTTCATTTAGAGGAAAATTTGAACTTAAAATTTTGACCTTAGCAATTCGCATGTCAGTGAATTTTAGAGTTTAAACTGTCAAGCTATTGCTCTTGGTGATCGTGTAACAACTTAACCATTGTGCTGACAGCGGGATCAATCCAAACTAACAGGGAGCACTATGTAATAAAATGAAACCTATGGTACCGGATAAGCAGGCGCTAGAACTTCAGGGATCAAAGTCAAATTTCTCAGTGTTCTTCGCGCTCCTGTTCTACTTCGCCGTTTCCTGCCGCCGGAGCTGCCCCTCTCCGACCTCCGTCCCTCTCAACTCAAGTGAGTCTCCGGCGGAGTCTGCCTCCGCCGCTCCGCTCCTTGCTTTTACGGCCCCACCGTTAAAGAAGCGATCACCGGTCCTATCCATCGTTGAGGTGGGCGGCGACGATTGCTATTAATCTCGGTTTGATGTGAATCGGTGCCTTGTTTAGAGTTGAATCGAATTTGTCATCTACAGTTCTCCATTCATTCTCCCAGTCGAAAATCTTGAGTTCTTATCCCTCATTTGCGATCTGATAGCGAATTCAATCATTTTCATGCTTATTTCCAAGTTTTTGACTTGCTTCTTTCCGAAGGTTGACCTCCAATGAGATGAATCCTTCAATCTGGACAGAGACTGGAGGGTTGCTAATTATGGGAGGCGTTATATAATTATAATCCTTTTCCCTGTTTCAAAGTTATGATCTTACTGTTATCTACTCTTTTCTTTCTTTCTTTTTTAAATTGGTGTCCGGCACTTAATAACGGACTAGGGTGTATTATACGGCCCGAGGCAGCCATTAATCCCCACATACCAGCCTCCGGAAAGTCGAACCCTTCACCTGGCCTACTGCATGTTGACAGCTTATCAACGGGTCCATCCCGGAGGCTATGTTACTGTTATCTAGCTTCTCCATTCGCATCTGGACTCTCTGCTCAGTGCTAAATGAACTCGGACACCCAAATCTTTTGGTGTCTCAAATGATCCATCGTGTAGTTTGATCATCTTTGAATCTCCATTTACGTGAAACATTCGTGCTGTGTACCCTGGTTTCCATGACAAGGTCTACTGTTGTCTTGCCCCTGCTCTTTTGATTGATAGAATTAGCTCTCTCTTTATGGTGTGATGCTTATGGGTGCAACCTATGATAGGAATGCTAGTAACATTTTGATGGATCCGTCCGTCTGATCGAATAATTCCTGTATACTTCAAAATTTTAAGCTCAACAATTTACATTACAAGTCTTGATCATTTAGTGATAATGTGAAAAATGCAGTTTTCAGTCACAAGAAAGGGGACAAGAATCAGCCTGTTCCTCATGTCTCTACCAAATGATGAGAATCGTAGTATGTCTTCCAGCTCCCACGTATCACTATACTTTTTCTACAATGTCCTATCCCATCAAGTGCACCAGTGATCATGTTATCAATTAACTTGTGGGCACAGAGGTAAATATACTTCATGGATGTTTTTCAAGGACATAAGTTTAGTGAGTATTGATAATTAAAATCCTTTTCTGGTCCTGGATGTTAATTGGGTGCTATGAAGATTTTCGCTTCATAATACTAGAAAGAATTTCCATTGCTATGCTAATGGTATATCTTAATGATAATTTGTGGCGCAGATTTTATCCGTTGAACCTCTTGGTAATGATACTTCAATCTCTGACCACAATTTAAGTGTGCGAACAGTATGATAATCTGTGCGAACAAACCAAGTCCGGGTACAAAAGGAGATAGTAGTACTTATATTTCCTGATGATTTGGACTGGATGCATATATAAAATGTTGTCTTAAGATCTTCTGATCGATATATCACCACACTAAGCCCAGAAATATCTCTTCTAATTTTCTTTTATATCTGCATTTCTAATTCACCATACATAACTCGTAATTGATAATTTCTTTCTAGTGAGCACAGTGATGAATGGAGTGATTATCAACTTTGGTTTCCTGGGTAACTTCTTGAATGGATGACACAGCAACCAAGCAAAGGCCCCTGCTTCTAAGGTCTGTCTGTTTCTTTTCATATTCCTGTCAGTAATTAAAAGAAATCAGCTATTAGGGTTGATCTTCAGTAAAACCGTTGCAAGTTTTCCATTTTAAAACAGAGATACCTGTCGTTGAAGTGGTCGGATGCTGCTATACGAGCTGCTTAGCATCTGAAATAGATTCTGTAGCGCAAATTGGCAATGTAAAGTTGAGATAGAAAATCAGTCAGAAGTGTTTCTTCCTCCTCCTACTCCATTTTTATGATTAATGGCTGATTAGAATATTGAGTACCTGAATTTGCTCCTGAAGCAGCTTGATATAGAGAGAAGCTTCTTGGAGTACAGATGCAGTGTCAGTCTGCAAAGAATTTTGATTTTTCTTTTAAAAAATCAATATTTATATGGTTTTCTAATAGACCATTCTAAAACAAAATATTCTGTTCTCTTTTTTTTTTTGGTTGTAAAAAGCCATATGTTTTTACCTTGCCATATGGAGAAACCAACTTCTGCAGTGCCGTGATTCTGTCTCCTATCTTCTGGCTCTTCTTCACTGTCACCTGCAACTTTCCATGGATCAGAGGAAGAGAAGATAACCAATATATACACACAAATATCCACCTTGCATGTTCACTATATTTGAGAAGTCAGATTGGATTGCTGTCTTTTTTCTTGGAGTTCAGTTTATGATATAGTAGACATGTATTAACCGATGTAACCAATTTGATTAGGCGGAATTCAATTTTGGGCCACAGTTTCCAAGAAAGATAGCCGAGGTTCAACCTCGAGTTTGAAATAGCCAAATATCTTAAGAGGTTCGACTTAAGGATTCCTAGACTCTTCCATGATGCAGGTACATTTCCAAAGTCTGATAATGTGTTAAATCTATATTCACCAGGTAAAACCCGGATTCAACAAGAAATTTGACGTGCCTTGCTCTCTCTGACATCCACCGAATTTCTTCCTGCATGAGGAAGGAGCTGTTGTGCAGAACATAAGACCCTTTTCCTCTTATTCATTTTCCACCCACTAGTGGGAGCTGACTTCTCTTCTTCTGTGGCTGATTTGTCTTCTTTTGCATCTAACAGGCTTTTCCTTTCATTTAGCTGAGTCTGTACAAACAAGATCTTCTGGTAAATTATTGGGTCTTGTCCCGTTTAACTTCCCAAAAAATAGTTTTTTTTTAATTACACTTTTCTGATTAAGATCCGAGAGCAAAATTATTATTGCCTCATATTAATAAAGTATAAACACAAATATTACCGTTTCAGGTGTGAAAACTCGACTGTTCCTGCTTTGCCCATGCGGTTGTTCGGTGTGAATACTGCTGTGACAAGGTACGTTTGCATAACCTGACAGTAAAATGTAGATATAAGAACCATACTTACTCCTTTGTCCAATCAATAGTACTCATTTGTATAACCCTACTACCGATCAAACTGCTTCATCCTGAATAGTAAGTTTCCCTTCGTATGATCGATATACAGGTACACGCATGCACGAGTGAGAGATAAGGTTCTTCTAAGTGGTAAAATGATTTCATGATAAAACTAAGGGGTGAAGTTTGATAAAGATTAATATACCTGTTTGAGGATTAACCATGGGTTGAAATTGATTAATACGAAAGTTTGCATCTCTCATCTCCTCATCGTTGACTGATCTGGGCAGGCTCCAGAGGCTAAATGAAAAGCAGAACAGCAAGAGTAAACAAATTAAATCTTAAGCTAATATATAAGATTGTAGTTGATTAAACCAGCTTTATTTTCTTGCAGGAAAAAGTGTATTGTGTAGGGACATCGTTTTTTCAATTTGTAATTAAGAGGTCCCTGTTCGATTCTCAAATATTCTTGTCCCTTTATCTCTCTCTTCTTCCTATGCTCTTGTACACCCTCATTTTAACCAAAACTTCCTTTTCTTGCAGAGAAGGAAGAATTGAGGGTTTGAGAATGTGATATCTGATGGTACATTAGCTCGAGTTAACAGTCATAACATGGAAAACGAACAAGTTCCTTTTGTAGTTTTGTCGAAGTAAGGGTGACAGAAGACGACATACAGTTTGCTGTCAAGTACTGAGGAGATATCGGAGTTGGATGGCATTCGGAACTCATCGTTTCCTGAAGAATGCGGCAGAAGGAAAGGATTGTTATGATCGAAAACTGGAGTGAATCCCAAGCAAGAAATGAGGTACCGATCCCATGGCTATACAGCTAGAAGGATTCATGACTAAAGGACTTACCAAAGACGAAAACCTGAGAGGGCAGTGGTGCAAGAGACGGGTTCCTCATTTGATAGTTATCGGCTTGGTTCGATCAATGTAGCAGCCGAGTCTCGGATTTCAGCTAACTCAGCAACAGCCTGCAGTCTCACCCAAACTCTCCAGCTCAGAGCAGAATTCTCTTGCCTATGAATCTAAGGCGATGATATAGATCTGCAGGAGGACTCAGGGCTCGTTTTATTGGGTTGGGCGGTTTTGGGTTCGAGTGACGTGACAGATCTTTCCCTACAGAGGGAGATAAATAACTTGGCGGTGGGTCATCGAACGTGCAGAGCTGATCAATGATGATGATGCTGTTGATGTGCTGACTGCTTGCTTCAATCAATGGATGAATGAGAGGAAATTGCATAGGGGGAAGAAAGGGAAGAACGTTGAGATGAGTCAGGGATGATAAGAGAAGCAGAGGTATTTATAAATGATGGTTTTAATTATGGTTAAATTGATGAAGAGTGCAGCAACGTATCGGTTTAATGTCATTTTCGTGTCATTTAACGTTTGTTTATTGTTTTGACTTGCCATTTCCAGGTTTATGCATAAGAAGGAAAAGGACAAACATTGATCTGCTTTTTTATGTGCGTCTAGAAATGCAACGGACCCGGACAAATCCAGTCAAGTGAAAATCGCATGGAGTGACCTGTGCGGAAGGTATAGTATACTGGCGACTGCTCATCCGTCGGATGGCCGGTACGTGATTTCGGGTCGACACTTACTTCAGTCATTGATGTTTTGACTAATTGTGACTCGTGTAGTGCTGCGTTATGCCACCTAACTGATTCAACATCGAGTCTTCCTGACACGGAGACGTAACCGATGTTCGATGCATTGCATTGATGTTTCTGGGCTGCAAAGGACACTTGCAAATTTAAAAGGGATAAAAGAAAATGAAAGATACAAATAATCAGCATGACTTGATTGAAATTATTTGAGTCTAAATTAGTCGGTGTTTATTGGATGTTTAAATGCCATAAAGTATAAACTGAAAAAGAAGATAAAAATAAAAATGTAGAGGAAGTGCCTATGACTGGAGTTTAATCCAACATTGACAGGCTCCCGTAGAGTAGGGGTGTAAGTGAAAGACTGGAAATCTGAAGAGTCGAAAAAATCGACTCACTCTCAACCGAAAAAATCGCACTTATGGGTCCCGTGATAAATTCGAGGTAGCTCTTAAGGTAGGAAAAATCAGTCAGAGCTCGAGACCGATCCGAAAATTATGTTAAGTGTAATATGATATGTAATAAATTGATCTTGTGATATTTTTAAATTTAAATCTTGATTCATATTTATATTTTTCATCTGCTTAATACATAAAAATATTTATAATTTACATTTTTTTATTATAATGAATTTTATTTTATTATTTTTGTATTTAATTTATTATTATGTTTAAAATCACACCCTGAAAAAAATGCTTTCAAAAAATCGAACCCAAAGTGGTCGGTTTTCATATCCTTAAATGGTTCTCGATACAGCTTTTTAACTGAAAAAATACAAAAACGGCCTATCCGAATGCTCTGTTTCGGGGATTTTCCATGTTCTCCCCTGCGAAGGATTGTTCATGGAACTATTATCAAGATTCTTCGAACCAGATCTCTCTACCAACCTGTATAACTCGTATTTTCTTACTTCATACAACTCGAAAAAATCGGGATTCGCTAATTTTTACAAAAAAAAAAAAACCGACCTGAACTGTTTACACCCCTATTGTGGAGGGGAATTATATATATTACACTGAATCAATAGATTCAATACTGACAATTTCAAGCAGGCCAATTTTTTTTTATTATTATTAAGAAGGCGTCAACTACATCTTAAATGTTTATATGCCTTGGACTTAAGACTGATTGTCTTCATTTTTTTTTTTTAATAAGGACTAGAGGTCGGCCCATGCCGCTACGTGCAGAATTGTGAATTACTAGTTCTATTATAAAAATATGGTAGATAAAAAAATAAGTAATTCAAATTAAATAAAAATGTAACAGAATCGAAGAACTGAGAGAGTTTCTGGTGAATAAAGTAGATTTTTTGTGATAGCTGTGAACGTCACAAGGAGTTGGAGAGTCGCAAAAAATAATTAAAAGAGATTGTATTGTCAAGAGAATCGTGAAAATAGTTAAGGGATTGTGACGAATTAATAAAATGGACAAATATACTAAAGTTATGAAAATTAAATTTGATTGAGAGTATTTTTGGGACTCGAAGATGTGACCAAAATTATTTTGGATTTATTTTGATTTTCAAACTAAAAATAATAACCAAGATCGAATCGGCACGTTAAAATTTGCATCGAACATAAAGGATGCACAAAATTTCATGGGATTAAAATTGAATTGGCGACTTCTTAATTGAGAGTTGACGAAGATATCAACTAAAAAAAAAAAATGGGAGTGATCCCAAATTTGACCGCCTCCGGACCCCAAAGTCAACAGCGCTCCCGCTTATTTTTGTTGCCTTTTCCCTTTGTCACGTATCGGCATTAATTTTTATTTTTTAACAAAAATACGTGAAGTTGACACGTGTAAATTGGTGCGAGAACTCACCGGTAGCATTCGATCAGAACCGTTGCTAACCTCGGCAGACATAATTGAAAGCAGCCGTAAGGGTTGGTATTAAAATATTTGATAAAATGTACGACGAGTTCATCGTGTAAATTATCATTTAGATCTCGATAAGTGTAAAGTTTTCACGATTGCGGAGAGGGATGCAATTTGGTCCCGGTGAACCGACGGTCCAGTTTAGGAAGCGTCGGTTCACGATCCCATGATACATGAACTAAGTCGCTTCCTTCAAATAAAAATTATTAAAAAAATTATAGATAAATTTATTTAGCTGACCCATTTTTTTAGGAAAAAAGATATTTTTAGTCTTCAAACTTTTACATTTTTGTTATTTTAGTCATAAACCTCTATTTTTTATCATTTACGTCATCAAACTTTTGAGTTTTTACCACTTTGATCTTATGATTGCTTTTTTTATCCAAAAAAGCATATTCCATCCAAAAAAAATATTTCATTCAATAATTATTTTTTAACCAAAACTATTTAAAAAAACATATTCAGTTCTTAATTAAGGAAATATTGATTACTAACATATGTTTCTTCTAAAATTAGAATTCATTTGTCGTAAAATGAATCACGATTTTATAATGATAGTAGCCATCAATCAGTTTTCAATTAGCAATGTATCTTAATTTTAAAGGGGATGTGTTCATATGTAAAACTCTATCTTTTTTTGCACTTTCCTTTACTTTTTTCTTTTTTTATTTTTTTAAAAATAGTTTTTATTGAAAAATAATTTTTGGATAAAATATTCTTTTTATGGAATATGTTTTTTGAATGAAAAAAGTAACAGTATGACCAAAGTGGTAAAAACTAAAAAGGTTGAGGACGTAAATGATAAAAAAATAAAAGTTTATGACTAAAATGATAAAAGTACAAAAAGTTGAAAACCAAAAGTATCATTTACATATTTATTGTACTGAATTGAAATTAGAAAAATATTTTTTTAAAAATGAATTAAAGAACCTTAACCCTGGCAGCCTCTTTCCCTTTTTTTTTCCCCTGAAACCCTTTAACTCTACATATATGTGGTCCGGGTGAACCGACGGTCCAATTTAGGAAGCGTCGGTTCATGATCCCATGATACATAAACCAAGTCGGCCCCTTCAAATAAAAATTATTAAAATTTTATAGAAAAATTTATTTAATTGACGGATTTATTACAGGAAAAAGACACTTTTGGTCCTCAAATTTTCGCATTTTTATTATTTTAGTTATCAACCTCTATTGTTTATCATTTACGTCACCAAACTTTTGAGTTTTTATCACTTTGGTCTTACTTTTTTTTAATCCAAAAAAAGTATATTCCATCCAAAAAAATATTTCATTCAAAATTTTTTTTTTAAAGAAAACTATTTTTTTAAAAAAAATTCAGTCCCTGATTAAGGAAATGTTGATTACTAACATTTGTTTCTTCTAAAATTAGAATTCATTTGTCTCAAAATGAATCACGATTTTATAATGATAGTAGTCATCAATCAGTTTTCAATTAGCAATGTGTCTCAATTTTGAATGAGATTGCTCACCTGTAAAACTCTACATATATTTTTCACTTTCCTTTACTTTTTTCCTTTTTCTTTATTTTTTTAAAAATAGTTTTGTTGAAAAATAATTTTTGGATAAAATATTCTTTTTTATGGAATATATTTTTTGAATGGAAGAAGTAACGGTAGGACTAAAGTGGTAAAAACTTGAAAGGTTGAGGACATGAATGATAAAGAATAATGATTTACGACTAAAATGACAAAAAAATAAAAAGTTGAAGACCAAAAGTGTCATTTATCCATTTATTGTATTGAATTGAAATTAGAAAAATAATTTTTTAAAAATGAATTAAAGAACATTAGCCTTGGAAGCCTCTTTCAGTTGTATTTTTTTTTTCCTTAAACCGTTCATTAACTCTTCTTTATTGAGTTTCGTTTCCGAGCCGGGCTTTCGAATTCGTCCCTGCATCTATTGAAGGGAAGATGACGAACGTGTCTGGAGAAGTCAAAACATTAGCTCGTCGCTTTGGTCTTGTATTTATTTTCTTTGTCAAATTGGACCTTCGTCCCTTAATTAAAATAATACATATATGTATATGTATATGTATATGAGGTCCACTTATATATATATATATAGAGGCTATTTTTCTAATAGTATTTTAATATGCTGAGTTTCTTCTTTTTTAAATTTTGCATAGCCTGTTCCTGTCATGAAAGACATGTCCGATGATTCCACCATCCAAATACACACACACACACATTCAGCTTCAAAGGATCTCATACATACATATACATACATATATATATTAAATTATCTTATTTTACTATGTTGAATTTCATTGTCGGTTGGGGGACTCCGGCCGTATATAAAAATAAATATGTTACTGCATGCAACAATCTGATTGGCCAATGTTGTTTTAATATATATATATATATATATATATATGTATGTGATGCGACAATTAATGCTTTTCATTGTCACTCCATTAAATAAATATTTGTTTTTACAGCAAGCATATGCGGATTTTCTTTTTGCAGGCAGGCCCTATGAATTTATCTGAAATCGAAACGTTATAGGATTGATTTAAAAAAAAAATGCACTTCCCACTTAACCTTGGTAATTTTTAAAATGACACAATAACCCGACACGATACGAAATTAGGTGGGGTTGGATCAAGCTTATTTAAAAATGAACCTGTACAGACACGATAAATAAACGTGTTTAATTAGGTTTAAACATGTATAACACGACACGACATGTTTAAACAAGTTTATTAAATATATTCACTATTTATATAAACTCATTTAATACATTTATATATGAAAATTTCATGATGTATAAAATATATCATGCATTGTATATATCATTATTGTTAAAAATAATATTATATGATCAATAATTGACTAATCTTACTTATTTATTTTACTAATTATTAATAAATATTATTATTTTAGTAATCGCATCATATATTATTAGAGTATAATTATATATTCTCGATATTTCAAGTTAAATGTATCAACTCGATTTAGACACGACCGTTTAGACACGAAAAATAAATTTATCGTATCTTCTTGTTGATTTTCTGGTGTTGGATTTAGCTCTCAGCAAGTATTATAAATAAACCGTACGAGATATTCTTATCCAGCAGTAGGCTGAGGCAAATTACTATCCAGGCCCTGGTTTCCTTCTGAGCATCGGATGCTTTCGGTGAATTTCAAATTCCGACATCATCTGTAAATCAATATCTACCCCTAGTGCTGGAAGAAAACAAAAAAACAGTAGTTAAGATTAGAAGTCTGCATGAGTATTGGGTAGAATTGGAACTGATTGGAACTTGCCTGATAGGATAGGTTTTGTGTAGATACTGATAACATTCGGATAGGGTTAGGGTAAGACTCAAGGAACCGGTTAAAATAAATTTCGATTCCTGGTCTAACTATACAATACTCGGAACTGGAACCAAAACCGGTTATATATTCATCCGATAATTATTTCGTCGCTCTTAGTTTAATTCTCTTGTTGTTTATACTCTTAAGCTCCTAGCTCGATAATTTTTTATTTTAAATAACAATTATCTATTTATTATATTCAAAATACCAATAGGATTTATAAACGAATAACAAATAATAATAAAATATATTAAAAATATAGCTAATATTTACTAAATCTTATACCGATATATTAAAGAATGATAACAAAAATAAATTTATTAAAATTTATCATAAATCTGGTTTCTTAATTATAAAATGTATGGATTATAGATATATATTCACAAAGTTATTATAACGAGGAGAGAAAATGACAGATTCCAATATGATACCTGGAACATGTTGTATAATACAAGTTTCGGATATGGTTCGGTTCCTTGTTCCACAAGGTAGGGTATGGATCCACAGGTTAGGAACCAATCCTATATAGAGTACCCGAACCCGATCGCCCTGGTTAAAATGGTAATTTGCCAAATATTGCACTCCAAAGGGGCGATTGCGAAACTTCAAGCTGGAGGTAGATAATTCATAATCACTTGCTGTAAGTTAAACTTACAGGGCACATTGCATCTCGATCCAAAGTTTGGGGGCCTTTTTGCAATTACCGGATCTTGGTAAGTTTACCGAGATCTAGGCCTGCTCCTGCCCATGGGCTTCGTAGATAGGCCTAGAGCTATGTGGGCTTCCTTTGGCCCAAAAGCAACTGGAGTCATGAATTTCTGAAAAAAATAAACCGCGAGCCTTTTTTCTTAAACTTCATCGAGGAGGGCTGTATGGTCATTTCGCCACTGCTTGGATCAAATATAGGCACGAGCCTTTCCCTCTCTTCTTCTTCTCCAAAACCCTAGCACTCGGCGGCTGCTTCGCTCTGCACTCTCTCGGCGGCGCCTCACCTGGCCATCCTCTGGTACGGATTCATTCGTCGCATCTCTCATGAGATCATCTAACATGTCAAAGATCTTATGCAGCTGAAGAATTGTTATTTACTATTTGATTCGTAAGAAAAAAAATCAATCTCGGCGTGTTCAAACCTTTTAAGTTAGTAGCTGCTGCCGAGCTCAGTTAACTGATCGCATAGTCTTCTTTGTCTGTGTTTCTGTTCCTTTTTGAATTCTGTGCTGTCTGGTATTGTACGTGGATCTACTCGCGCTTTTCAATCAAGTGTGCACGGTTTCTGTCGTGCAGCTCGATTGGATCAATTACAGGCCCGATCACATGCATCTAGTTCATTAATGCAAGGTTTGGTATGATACGATGATATCAGGATGGAATCCGTCTCACAGTTAAAAATGGGGCCTTTATGTTAATTATTGAAATCGAGAGGTGTACGAGTGTTTCACATATTCCCAGCTATATTAGTTAATATGGACGAGTTTCTCGTGGCTAAATTATGCCTGTGACTCTATAGTTGTGGATTGCATTCCAGACTGGCGAGTGCTGAAACCTCAAGAACCCTGTGCGATGTCCCACTGGGTTTTGGTGCCTTAATCAGTTAGAAAAGGAGAGAAATTATATGTTTTTTGAGTAATGACTGACCGCGCATGTGCCTTGATTTGAGCCCCTTTTGTAGGTCAATGCTTTCATCTGTAATGAGCTGCTTGCTTATATCGTCCCAGGGTTTAACTTTTGCATTTGGTTTCACTGAATGTTATCAGCAGTTAGAGGTCGTGGTTGCATAAAATGGTGAGGGTTAGTGTGCTTAATGATGCTCTTAAGAGCATGTACAATGCCGAAAAGAGGGGGAAGAGGCAAGTAATGATCAGACCTTCATCGAAAGTGATAATCAAGTTTCTTCTGGTGATGCAGAAGCATGGTATGCTCTGGTGAACTTTTCCTGAAATATGACTTACCCGTTCTTGTTTCTGGTTGCGGCATTATGATGTGTTTATTTGCTGATTCGCTCGACAGGTTACATTGGTGAGTTTGAGTATGTGGATGATCACAGGGCTGGGAAAATTGTTGTTGAACTGAACGGGAGGCTAAACAAATGTGGAGTTATCAGTCCCCGGTTCGATGTTGGTGTTAAGGAGATTGAGGGATGGACTGCAAGGTTGCTTCCTTCAAGACAGGTGGGTTCCAATATCATCTTGCCACTGGTCTCATATTTGCTATAAACTGTCTGAGCCAATGTTGACTCTCTGTTGATATGTGCTGTGTCCTTGATTTGAATGCATCAGCTTCTGACCCTCTAATTTGGGTACTGAAGCCATGTCTGTTTTGATTATTGATCCGTGCTTGCATCTTGATCATGAACTAAATGTGCAGTTCGGTTACATTGTGCTGACAACCTCTGCCGGCATCATGGACCATGAAGAGGCTCGGAGAAAGAACGTCGGTGGCAAAGTTCTCGGTTTCTTTTACTAGGCACCGGAGGTTCCAGATAATGGGTTCTTTTGCCCACAAAGATTTCCTTAAGGTGTATTAGGTACTTCCTTTACGGCTCATAGCAGTGGCTCTTCGGTTCCATTTTTTCGGGATGCTTTTCCATCTACAGTGTTCGTTATGGCCACGGGAGGACTTCAAATCATTCTATGACAATCAATCAATTGGTGAAATTATCAGTTTGACTCTCAGTAATCAGCCGGATTCAATCATTGACCCCGTTTAGGTGAATCGTAGCTTTTAGATATTTGCTTCTACTGTCTTGGCTACTGATTCGTCAAATCACACGATAGCTCATGATGTCCCTGTTTGGTTTCCAGTGATCCGTCATTCTCAATTGGAATTTGGACGCACTTAATCTTAGCCATGAACATATGCGATCTTCCACTTAATAATGTCGTGTTAAATATTTATTGGTAGAATTTACTGAAGAGATGATGAACATTCATTTACTGGCAAAGTTTACTGCGTCACTTAAAAGCTCGACTAACCTAAAAATTTTTCAAGTTCTTTTACAGGTAGCGGTGCCCATTATTACTTATATATATATATATATCATAATTCCCTTTATTAACTATCCGTTAAGGATTCAATCTGGCAATACCTAACAATCATATTGGAAAATGTTACATACCACCAACAAGGCCTCCACTACATATTCCAACCATGGATACAAGGTTGCCCATGAGTTTTTAGAAAGGATTTAAAGAGAGAGAGTAAATAAAATACGGTGAGTTCGACTAATAATAAAAAAAAACTCATAACTCTTTATCTCAGGCTCAAATGTACAACGTCATTTGATGGTGAAGTTTGAAAAAAAAGGACCCATGGATTTCAACTGTTATCCACGTTAACAGCTTTGGATTTGGCAAAAATCAAGTGAAACAAGATAACTAAAAGAGAGTAGAGGGGTTTTTTAATTTTGCCCCCTTTGTCTGTCGATTCCGTTTAAACCAAAACGTGTCCGAATTGGTTATTTTGTTATTTCCTTGTCCCATGGAAGCTATATAGATAGCTGCCTCTCCATCCTCACATCCCAACCCATTCACCACCCGAGCCATACACACACCAAAGCTCTCCCTGCAACCGATCCGGTCGAGACAAACTCGAGATCGATCGATCGATCGAGCATGAGCTCTGATAGAGTCGATGGATTGCTGAAGACATCGAAGCCGTTCCTCGCGGTGGTGCTCCTGCAGTGCGGGTACGCCGGGCTGTCCATCTTGGCCAAGTTCGCACTGGACCTGGGGATGGACCAGCACGTCTTCGTGGTCTATCGCCATGTCGTCGCCACTATCGTCATCGCCCCTTTCGCTCTCGCATTCGAGAGGTAATGCTATTATCCTCGATACCGAGCCGGCACATTGGAAATGTTCGACGTACATTACGGGTCGTGAACCTTGCCGGCCCGGTCCTATCGGGTCAGGCAGATACAAGACAATAAGAACGGGTTTGACCATAGCAAGTTATCCGACCTGATCGTGCTGGTCTAGCCCGCCAGCATAATAATTGCCCTTTTAAAATATTTTATATTTTATTTAAGGAAAAATATTTTTATGTTTTCCATTTTTTTATCGGGTTACCCGGCCATGCCGGGTTAGCCCGATAGCCGTTGGCCAGGGTATGATCTTACTGTCCCGGCCCGGGTCCAACCCAAAATTACTTACTCTACAAGCACTGCCTTGCACACACCCACATGCGCATGTTCGATCCACGATAAACTGCTGCTGACCTGTTCTGATACGATGTGGTTGACAGGAAAACGAGGCCGAAGATGACTGTTACCATCTTCGTCAAGATCATGATACTGGGATTATTAGAGTACGTACATAACACACTCATCGAGATCTCAAAACCGATATAACATTCGATGTTTATCAGATAATTCTCGAACTATTATAATCCGATACACGATGATGGGCCCCGGTTCGATACTTGCAGGCCGGTTATGGACCAGAACCTGTTCTTCACGGGAATGAAGTACACCAGCGCGACTTTCGCGTCTGCACTGGCCAATGTTCTTCCAGCCTTTGCCTTCATCATGGCTTGGATTCTCCGGTGAGTACTTACTCCTCCTCGGTCGGACCGGTTACTGACTATTGGATTCGACTCGAGTCAATCCGCCGAGGGATTTTAAGGAGACAAGATGTCGAATAGTTCAGGTGAACCGGTTTATTAATACATGACATTGCTTTCCTCTTTTCTTTTTTTTTTGTGTGTGTGTAGGATGGAGACGGTGAATGTGAGGAAGCTCCACAGCCAAGCGAAGATCGCGGGGACGATCGTGACCGTCGGTGGGGCAATGGTGATGACGCTGGTGAAAGGGATGGTGATTGATCTGCCCTGGACAGGCGTGGGCCCCGCTTCACCGGCAGCCGGCCCGGACGGTACTAAGCAAGACCCTGTAAAGGGCGCCGTGATGATCATGACCGGCTGCACCTGCTGCGCTGCTTTCATCATCCTCCAAGTAATCTCACTTAATTAACCAAATCACACTTTTTCGTGTTAATCGACCCGTTAATCGTGTACTAAATTTATTAATCATCCTCTAATTAATCGATCGATCGATCATTTCTTGACGGTGACAGGCGAGAGTCATAAGATCGTACCCAGCAGAGCTGTCGCTGACGGCGCTGATATGTCTCATGGGCTCCCTCGAAGGCTCCATCTTCGTGGTGGCTGTCGAGCGAGGATTCCACGAGGCTGCCTGGGCCCTTCACTTCGACGCCGTTCTCTTAGCCGCCCTCTACGGCGTAAGCAACTGTCTTTCCTTCTTTTCTTCTTCCTTTTTTTTTTTCATTTTTTTGGGTTGCATTAATATTATATTTTATTTCAAATTACAACAAATTAAATAAAATTTAATGCTGAAATTGCAGGGGATAGTATGCTCAGCCGTGGGATATTACACCCAGGGAATGGTGATGAAGACCAAGGGACCCGTGTTCGTGACCGCATTCAACCCACTGGGCATGGTCGTCGTTGCCATCCTGGGCTCCATCATCTTGCACGAGACCCTCTACTTGGGAAGGTCCATTACAACCCGACTTATTTCTCGGGGGTCGAGCTTCGATCGCCACGAACTCGTTTCCTAGTTGATTAATTTAACATACGATCATGTGTGCGGGTTTTCCTTTCGGTGGCAGGGTCATCGGTGCTGCGGTGATAGTGGTGGGGCTGTACATGGTCCTGTGGGGCAAGAGCAAGGACGAGCCACAACCGGTGGTTGACAAGGTCGGCGACAGGGTCTCATGGACCGACGACGATCTCAGGTCGATGGTCGTTTCGAACACGCCCGGGACCGAGGAGTCTGTGGTGCACGTGACAGTGGATCTCACCAAGGTCGAGCCCGCCGACGAGGACTCGGTCCAGATCTGGTACTCCTGCGCTTCGGGAACTAGCTTCGAGGAAAGCTAGAGAGGCACCGAACTGAACCGAAACATACCGGATATAAGGTATCGTAATTGAGAAGAGACGGTCGAGATGTAATGGTTTCTATGTTGTGATGGGTTCTATATTAATTCTAACGTAAGTTAAGTAAGTAACGAAAATCTCATCCCTTGAGGGAGAGAATCGCCACCGTAAATTTTTGTGTTTCCTAATTTTTAAGTAAATAAATTATCAAGTTAGAGGAAATTAATTAAAATTATGGAATCAGCATTTCTTCGTAGTGACGTCATAATTAAAATTACCGGACCATAACAATGCCAGCTCTTTTTTCCAAGATCTACGGAGTTTTCTACGCTGACCAAAGCTAACTCTCCTTCTGTAACCGGAAAAAAAAAATTTATTCAATGCACGTGCTACTAACTGCAGAACATGCGGAGACACATTGCCGAACCAAAACCCGATCCTGCGAACCTAGTTTATCTCAGAGAAAAACGATATCAACTGACGCGCAGGAATACTATTTGAGATTATATAGGATTTGTAAATAATCGATCGACTGAGGAAATGAAATGAACGGTGTTCCCTTCTCAAACATTGAAACTAACCGAAGCTGATCTAACTGTGCTGAATGCTGCCGTGTAATCGGTACCGATTCTATCGGGCTGAACATCGAACAAAGCTTGCACTGCATAGTTAGAAACCACGGTGAGATAAAACTCGAGAATCGAGTTGCAGACAGAATGAGTATTGAGAATCGATGGATCGTTTTGCTAACATCGGATTTATTTTTTTGTAAACAAATGAATGAATGCGTACACACACAGATTTCGTAGAAAAAACTGCAGGGCTTGCAGAGACAAAAAATCCCTTATGTTTACTATCAGGACAAAGACACACACACACATATATATATATGTATATTTGTGGATGTATGTGTGTGTATGCATGCATATATATCATAGGAAACAGTCGATGGCGGGAGGCGTGGCCAGTGGCCTTCCCAAGCCTAGATCCAAACCATTCTCGAATGGAGTCAAGTTCAAGTCCAAGCACAGGACCCTCCGGCTACTCGATCTCTTCAGGACCGGCCCGGCTTGTCTGGCCAACGAGGGCAGGGGTGGAAGGAGGCCAGAGCCGTCGTCGTCAGAGCCATTTCTCCCCGGTGATGATGGTCGTCCACGGCCGCCCTGTGCCGCCTCATGTGACCTCCCAGGGCCTGCCCCATCGCGAACCCGAGCCCGCACACTGAGCACTCGTGGGTCTTCAGCTTTAAGGGTGACACAGTCCCGTGGTCCCCGGGAGGGCTCGGCCTCGGCTTCTTGTGGCTAGCCCTGTGGCCCCCCAGGGCCTGGAACGACGAGAACTGCCGGTTGCAGGTCTTGCACTCGAAGACCTGGCCACGAGACGAGTCGCCGGCAGCGGGGTCCACGTCAGGGACGAGGGACACTGCGATCAAGCAGCTCGCCACCGCGTTGCTTCTCTTCATCGGCTCCGGCAGATCGCTAGCTCCGAGATCCAAATGGTCACGGAGGTGTACAGAGGTTTCTTCTCGGACAAAGATCGACCCGAAAATGCAAAGGAGAGCTTGATCGACTAGAAGATCGACGGGTCGAGTGGGAACGAAAACAGATGGCGGAATGTAATGAAGTCGAAGAGTTCTGGAGCTAAACCTTTTATAGGAGGTTAGGGCTCCATTCGGAGAAATTAAATTTTATATTAAACAAATATATCACGTGACACATCAAATAAGTTAATAAACACTCGATATAACAGTAAAAATAATTATAATTATCTAATATGTTTTAAAAAATATGCTAATAAATATTAATTTTTTTTTTTGGTCGATAGGCCAGCCATGGTATCCAAGTAGGCCCCACCGGCGGTGAGATGACATCTTTCAGCCAACCATACTTGACTAATCCGTTGGTCGCCCCGGGTCGCACGCCTGGCAATGTCGGGTGAGGCTCCCAAGAGGGGTGTCTGCGTACGTGAGGTCTCGAACTTGAGACCTCCTTAAGCGGTACCGTGCTGCTTACCACTCTAAATGAAACTGGGAAGTGGAGAATTATTTTATTATATATATCACGATGGTACATTAATTACATGAATTACTCTAGGGTGGGAGCTTAGTTTGTGTCAGGGCTGAGAGTGGTACGGTAGGTTGACCGTGGAATGGCATATTTGCTCTTATTATAATTACTTACAGTCGCCTCCTCGCCGATAAACTGATAATATATAGTAGGTCATGTCCAGAATCCGACTCTCTAGAAAGGTCAGTATTTGTTGTTGAATGGCGAGTTCCGAACTGTATAATACGCAGTCTGATGGATTAATCTGTTGTCTTATTATCGGATGCTGTAAAAAAATTATGGTGTAAGTAAGCGCTTGACTCCGATTGTGATATGACCAGTGACTCGGGTGAATTACGCGGAGAGAAGTCAGCTCAGCAGCTGGACCGGGACTTCGTGGGCGAGCCAGGTCAAATCCGGCCTAGGTGGGCGAGTCGAGTCGATTGTCGTGAGTGGTGAGGCTGCCACTTGACTTAGGGTGCAGTTTCATTGAACTTTCCAAACTTGTCCAAGATTCCGACGTAAACCACGGAAACATGAACCCTTGATTTGGAGAACAAGTCTTCGTACGTATGTAACATTGTCACGTTATGGAGCGTGTCTTGCGTGTGTAACGGGTCTACCACATATCAGTACTGATGTGCTGTCACGAGCCAATAAGATTCAAATATTTTCAGGATTTTAAAAAAAAGCTTAGAAGGAAAAAATAACCCTAAAAATGGCTTGATTTGATTAGCTCGTGATACTACATCAGCACTGTCACGTATTGTATCCGTTATATACATGACCTTCTCCACGATATAATGTTATTTATGTGATAACACTAACTAATTAAATCAAGTATTTTATGGTTATTTCTTCTTGAAATTTTATAAAAAAAATTTAAAAAAATTAATTTGATTCTATTGATCGGTATTACAATATAGGCATCGATCGATATGTGATCTTGGACGCAATAATCTCTCCTTGATTTGAGCATTGTCAATGACATGGCATAAGGAAATTGTGGGCAAGACTTTTTTTTTTTTCCTTTTTTTCCCTCAAAGTACATCCCCTTAAAAAAAATTCTAGATCGTCGTACCTCACAATAACGTGGTGAGGAAGAACCAATCAAATTCCTTTGATTAATATCAATTATGGTAACTGCTCGGATGATTAACGCTAATTTACTCGCTTGTCATATTGTGATCGGTATTTTCTCACGTCACGTGACGAAATAAGATCATCTAAGAATTTCTCACCTCATTCACATGTATTTTTAAGTTCAGGGGAAATCGTACTGATAAAAAAAAGTTCAATGGGACTCAAGTAACTTAAATTTGAATACATCGATCAATTTATTAAGAAATAAAATCCTTTTAATCGTATGTTTTTTTATTGCCTGAAAAAAAATAAAAACTGCGTTTCCAGTAGAAAATCTTAAATTCCAAGCTTCAGTTTCAAACACATGGTAGGCATAATTTATTAGTCGAGAATCACAACTCAATTTTTTGCCCACTCTATGCGATTCTCACGGACAATTGAGTTTAATGCAGTCTTCAAATATTCAATTAATGAGAAGATAATAACAATTAAAAGAAAATCGGACATGGGTGTTTGTCAGGTCTTCGCTCGAGTATCGTAGATAAAGAAAAAGCACAGTTGCGATAGATTTAACTCCTTAACGAGTCCGTTCCACTCGATTAATTATTACTCATCGAATTTTTTGATGTCGGAAGGTGGACATTGAAAGTAAAAAAATTTTGAATGAAGAAAAAAGAATTGATGTCGGATTCTTTGGAATTGTTGACCGCTGAAGCAAGTAGGTTTGAGTCCACGTCACTTAAAAATTGTCCCATGTAGTCATCCAAATTAAGTAAGTCGATTATATAATTTTTCGATGTCTATACATATATCTCTCCTCTTTTTATTATATGTGAACGCAGAAATAGTTTTGGTATCTTTTTACGATTCCAAAATTACCCTCAATTTTATTTGTTTGACAAGCATTTGATTAATATCATTTTAACATATTCAGATAACAAACCAATTTTCACACCCCACTTTTTTCTCGACTTCCAATTATATTATCCACTTCTGATATTTTTCTCTCTGATTTAAAAATTCCATCCTTTCTCTCGCCGCATTTCACTCTTCTTTCTATAAATTTATTTTTAATTATCATATTTTATTTCTTGCTCTTGTATCAGTGATCGATATTACAAATTACAAATATAGTCCACTTTTACACCTATGAAATTTGAAAGTTAAATATGTATTAATCTTCAATTACGATTGAAGAGGTATTTATAATAATTTTATTGAGATAACACATACCGTGCGTAGTACGGGTAAACTTCTAGTGTGTGTGTATATAGCTGCAAGGGAAGTCGGTGAGTATTTAGCTAGTACCGAGAATGGTGAATGAAATAAAGGGACACGAGATGACCATCATATTAACAAGAATTGACTCTCCGAGTTCTGGCAGAACGGTTAGTACCGGACGTATCATCGCACTAAACTCCTTCCTCGGTTGTCTTAGGTAAATTAGGTGAATGGTCATTAAGTAGTAAATTATGTGGCCTTATAAAAATAAGAATCACATAAAAATATCTGTTAGGAAAAAAGGGTAAATTATATTTTTTAAAAAAGCACTTGATTTGCTAATTATCTTAAAATAAGTCAAATATTTTAAATTTAAAAAATAAAATCACGTAGTTTTAACTTTTCTCTCAAAGTAAGCTAAACTATTCGAGTTATAAAAATAAAAAAAAGTGATTTTCTTTTATTCCCAATTTAAACTAGACATTTCATATTTCAAAATTGAAATCATATATATTTTTTATTTTACTGTGTAATTAGACTGATTTATTTAATCTTAATACTAAATGCTCAAATGACTAATCCTTTATAGTTTTTTCTTCATCATGGGATAAGAGTATATTACAATTTTTTTAAAAAAAATTTACACTGGTTTCTTCCTAACCAATACTAATTTTAATTTAAGAGAAAATTATTTTGTTAATTTTAAATAAGAATTACTCTATTTTTATCTATTCGTGATATAAAAAAAATAAGTAGAATATGTTGCACACGAACATTACTTTATATTTAATATATTAGTCCACCTTGTCAACAAGCAAAAAATAATTTTTATTTTTTAAATTTGAAGAGTTTGACTTGATTTGAGAATGAAATAAAAACTAAATAATTTATTTTTCAAATTTAAAATGTCTGGTTTTTTTTGGAAACGGAGCAAATCACACGTTTTTTTTTTTATATAATTAACCCGGGGAAACACAGCCAATGAGGAGTGAATAGCAAGGTCCAATGTGAGAAACTTGTGCCCTGGTGTCCTTGCTTTCAACGATTTCGGCACTCTGTGGCATCAGCTTCGACTTAATGAGACGCATTCGACCAAAAGAGAGGCGCCTCTGTTACGGAACAACGATGTCATGGACACTTTGATTCATGGAACATGACCCGCCAACAGGGCCCGGTTTGAAAGTTACGTGGAAAACATCCTCGTCTAGCAGTATCCATGGAATATGAATACCTAAACCTACCTAATTTTCTCCGATATGGAGTTGAATCACCAGATATGAGGATCGGTCTATCGATGTCGGCTAGGAATGGCAATTTGACCTGGGCCCGTGGACCTGCCCCGCCCCGCCCTTCTGTATATATTATTATACTCATAATAACATATTTTAAAATTAATTTATTTGATTTATGAATATTTTTATATTAATAAATTAGATAATTAGTGGTTCTATTTTATCGAAATTATATAAATTCTTAATTTTTAAATTTATTTAATTATAATATCATAAACAAGTACCTTTATATCATGTTTTGAATTATATTTTAGATATCATTAACTAATTTCCCCAGCCTCGTGTCCCACCTCGACTCGACCAGGGTGGGGCACGAGCTTCCCCGTGAGTGTGTGGAGCCGGTTCGAGTATCCAAATACTCGGCCCACCTCGACCCATCGCCATCCCTAGTATCAACTGCGAAATTCAGCCCGAGACTTCGACTTATTTATTTATCTAATGGGTCATAATGACAACTCGTAAAGTAGATGGACTAATGTGCCGACATCCTAAATTAATTTCTAATTCTATGATAAACGGAATTAAAAATTAATAAAATTTTAAATACCATTATGCAATTAAATGGTTATGGTCCATAGGTCACATGTTATAAATACGAACCCGGCATCCCATTAGGCTATGAGGGCATAAGATTGAGAGGTCACCCAAAATCTCTCATTAGATTACGTGAATATACAAAAGAACCGAACGTCCTCGGTCGTACTACTTTCTATTATAAATTTAGGTACACTATTTACATTCTGCATAACCTTTCGATGATTTCGACACCCAGGATTTTGGGATTTTTTTGGGAGTTCACGGTTTTAATTCCAACACATTGTCCCAGGAAACTCGCAACGGGAAAGAACAAGACACACAGATGCCTTCTCCGTGTAGTTTCAACAGCCAGAAACCAGCGTAAAATGAGCCAATGGATAGGACAACAGGAAAGACAAAAAATATATAGAGTTGTTGGAATCAAGCTTTGGCTCGAACCACTGTGGCCTACAAACTCATGGTAACCACCGCGGGCCGATACGGCCATTTCAGACCGTTCATTTTATATGTTCGGTGAGCACGCCAGAGTTGGAACTGAAACCTCGGACCATTCAAACGAGAAGAATAGATGGGGAATCAATTCGAGGCGAAAAGAATAAGGCCAAAGACAACATAAAGAACATGCCTTCCCTAAATATCCAGTCCATGTATTTTATTCCTGCAGATCCAACAAACAACGGAATATTACTTCTTCTTTCCTTTTTTACCCATTTCTCGGTTCTAAAATATTTTACTCGATTCTCGTGTGTAGGACTCCTCGTATTTATTTGATGCCCCTTCCTCCTTCCCTGTCTAGCCCGATGGTACTCTCGGAAACTCGAGATGTGTCGAATGTGCTTTCGTCAGGTGAATTGCTAATGATGTCACATTGTAGTTGATCAGATTAGTTCTGCCAACTTTTTCATGAATTTAGCTTTTATTATGACTTCATGAAGGAAAAAGGGGAAAGGAGCACGGTTCAATTTGTCTGTGAACTAGACTTTTTAGTTTTTTTTTTTAATTGTATTTATGTATTTATTTAGACAATCAGTTTGGTTCGATTAACTGCATTAATTGAATCAGCTGTATCGAGTAATTAATAAAACATTTTCTCGATAAAAAGCATGCGTCACTAAAGAATTAGTTCAAAGGATTCGGTCCTTTCTATTCGGTTCGAACTGGTTGGATTTAATTTTTATTTTTCTTAACATCGCCAAAATGGGGGACTCATGAACTAGTGTATTAGATAGAATGGAAGAGCTTCTTTACACTATACACTTCACACTAGATGCTCAGCTATCCAACGTGTGAGTAATTCACAATATTAATTTGTTATATGCCGAGTCTTGTAAACAAGTAAAAATTTCATAAATTAAAATAGATAGTAATGGGAATAAAGGGCACGGTAAGTCACATGGGTGAGATCGAACCCAAGACCTCTGGGTTACTGAGCGAGAGCTGTACCGACTGTACTAAATCTTATTTCTCTACTCAAATTCAATTTAGTTAGCCCTAATAAGGCCTCTTGGACAACACACGACGGACACCGGAAGAAAGTTTAAGTTTTCTTGCCCAATAAAAAACAAGTTTCACTTTTAGTGATGATCTAGTCACTCTAATACATAATATTTAGCTGCGAATGTGCTAAACGTACCGAATGACTAATATTCTGAATCGGGTCCACCAACATAATTCCACCGAATACTTAGTCTAATAAGTATATGTTCTTCAAATCTAGACTCAAGAACGCACTTCTGAAGAACGTTTTCAATACAAATGTATAGAAGGAATTCGGATTCAAGACATTAAACTCACTAAACTATACGAATACCCATCATTTAAAATTTTACAAAAAAAAAAAACGATTCAAGGGAAAAATATTTTCCTGAATACTAAATTAAAATAGCATCTTTTCCATGTTATAAAGAACTACACTTCTACACCGTACGTGATTATTTTGTAAAATGGAAACCATATATTCAAGATGCATAAAATGGAAATATATTTTCGAGATACACTTGTGATACGGTATTTAGAAAAATATTTTTTTTAAAAACTAGTTTTTTGTAAATTAATTTTTTAGGGATATTTTAACCCGAGGCTCATCTACTTTCAAACCACTCGACCACCGAAGTTGTTAAAAAAAGTAAAAAGCGTACAATGCGAACAACGTTAGCCACACAAGAAACGGATGAACAAGGCATCACGCCACGCGAGCAAAC
Organism: Lagerstroemia speciosa; assembly: GCA_037672795.1. Classification (NCBI taxonomy): domain Eukaryota; kingdom Viridiplantae; phylum Streptophyta; class Magnoliopsida; order Myrtales; family Lythraceae; genus Lagerstroemia; species Lagerstroemia speciosa. Next base: position 10,079,088 of record CM075290.1, on the reverse strand, counting down.
TAACCTTTTCTTTACGCATTATTGCATCACCTGCCATTCTCTCTCCCTCCCTATAATGTGAAGAGGCAGATAGCTGGCGCCTGGCGGTCAAACCTCCTTCAATGGCCGCTTCCAGCAGAGACCACAGTCCCTCGTTTCTCTCCGCCATGTCCAGCCCTGCCCTCCTCCTCGCTCTCCTCCTCCTCCTTCCCCTCCACTCTTCGCTCCCCATCTCCGCTTCCAAATCGGACGGTTCCCTCACCTACCTGTGGCCTCTGCCCTCGGAGTTCACCTCCGGTGACGACACCCTCTCCGTCGACCCCGCACTCTCCCTCTCCGTCTCCGGAAGCGGCGGGAGCTCCCGGATTGTCAAGGAAGGTTTCGATCGGTACAAGGCTATCATATTTAACAACGCGGACGTGTTCTCGATCTTCAATGCGTTCAGGAAGAAGAGGGCGGACTACGACATTGTCAAGCTGAAGGTCGTAGTTCACTCCGCCAGCGAAGATGTGAGTTCGATTCTGGTTTTACTAGCTACTCGCGTTGTCATGGCTCTTCCGGTTTGATTAGGAGCGGTCGTCCGCTTATGAATTATCGGCAATTCACAGTGGGTGTGGTGTTTGGGTACGGGATCCTGTTTGGTAATCCGTTGTGAAGGTGTTCTGTCTGCGTGATTGGCAGCTTCAGCTGGGTGTTGATGAGAGCTACAGTCTAGCGGTGGCGAGGAGCGACAGCCAGTCCATAATCGGGGAGGCGACAATTCAGGTGATTTAGAGTTTTAAGCCCCATATGCCGTTCGCATGATCTATGTATTCTGATTCATGTGCAGTTCCAAGTTCATCGTCAGAACATGTCTCTCTCCTTTTTGGTAAAATAGTTAAATTTATCTCTTCGCTTATGCAATTTAATCTTCACTGTTAGAACATGCCATGACTCTTGATTGAATGATTGCATTATATTTGCCGGAAAGGAAATTACGGAACTTGTCAGTCGATTGCATTTTTGAACTGCTTTCAATGAATGCTTATGCTTGTGGTGTGCACACTCTTCTGGCACCCTTAACAGGGGAAATGGGTATGAACCTGCTATGTTAATTTTAATAACTTTTTCTGATTATTGTGACAGGCGAATACTGTCTTTGGTGCATTGCGAGGCTTGGAGGTACGTATTGGTCCTTGTATGCACATCAAAATTGCTTCCAGGACAAAGGAATGTATTGTAATTAAATGTTGATGGTTAGGGAACTCGGTAAGTCTGCTGCATGGTATACGAAGAATAAGCCATAAACCATAGGCCATCTTTCTAGGAAATTGATGGAATCTGAAGTTGCTTATTCTTTTTTTATGCGTTTGCAATTTTTAAACTTAACTGCTACATTTAGGTTGTTAAGTATGTTCTATCTTTGATGTAGTGCTGTGATTTGCAAATTTCTCTCATATCCTGAATTTGATATCCTTAGTGGCAGAACTAGGAAGATCTTATTCGGTGGAAGTGCACAACTTCCACTTCCTCAATTGATCTTCTTTTTGCAATGTTTCAGACATTTAGCCAGTTATGTACGTTTGATTATGGCACAAAAACTGTACTAGTACGCAATGCTCCATGGTATATTCAAGATGAACCGAGGTTCAAGTACCGTGGGCTTCTACTTGGTACGTTCCAATTCTCCTGTGAATTTCAGATATTCTTCATGTTGTTAGTCAATGATTTTTTAGCTATTCTTATTATGCATGATGTGAGTTTTGTTCTATTGATGTTGTTTTTGCAGATACGTCAAGGCACTATTACCCTGTTGAAGTTATTAAGCATATTCTGGAGTCTATGTCGTTTGCTAAACTTGTAAGACATTTTTATGTTCCCATTGCTTCATGTTAGTACTTATGTGGACTGGCGAAGCACTTATGTGATTCATACTGTTTTTCTCTTGTCCAATTGATGCATGTAATTCTGATATTGGGAATTACGTCCAGTAGAATGTCCTCCATTGGCACATTATAGATGAACAAGCATTTCCTCTGGAGGTGCCTTCATACCCTAAGTTATGGCAAGGTGCATACTCAAAGTGGGAGCGCTATACAGTTGAGGATGCTTATGAAATTGTCAAGTATGATATCTGCTGCCACCACATATTAATGAAAAAGCTTCTTCTAGCAGTCTGTCCATAACTTTTTTCTGACTTTGGGTGAAATTCTAGGGACCATGCTTCTCATGCATATTCAAACTTATAAATGAAAATTTCTGTTATTTGTTGTTGTTTAATCTTCCCCAACTGCTCTGTGTTGCTGCGCAAATCACCTATGCCAACCGATTGGGTCTAGAGAGATCTTGCTTAAATGAATAGAATTCATTATATGAAATAAATTCTTGCAATTTAAAAGGCCATTACCATAGCATATTGTTTTCTCTCATTGTTCACATCTGCTGTCATTCAGTAGTATTATTGCTCGTGTCATTGTCACGGTTCCTTGCTAGAATGGTTCATCCTGATTCTTCAATTGATTGTCATGTCTTAACATATATAGCATTGCCCGTCTCTAGCATCCACCGTGAAATCAAAATTAATAGCTTCACAAGTTTATGGTCAAAGAGCTTAACTGAGCTTTTTTTTTTCAGTGATGCATTTCTGTGCAGATGGAACTTTTAATTATTTAAGCATTAATGATAAAGGATAGATTTCCACATGGGCTTAGGCATAACATTTTTTGCTAGATTATTCTTGGTTTCCTTTTCCTTCACAAAGTCATATTCTAACTGAAAATTGCCTTGTCATGTATTCATGCGCCATTGTGAAGCTTTGCGAAATCTAGAGGTGTGTTCTCCCATTTAAGTATTCTGGTTAAATATAAAATTATGAAATTCTTTTGAGAATTCACTTATTTGCTGCCTGATGTCTTTCTGAATAGTTTATCCTGATTATCTTGTGTAACTGCTGGCAGGAATCAATGTTATGGCAGAAGTGGACGTCCCTGGCCATGCAGAATCATGGTAGATATTGCCCTTAACCATGTCTAGTATCAAAATTTGGTTCATGCAAAACTGAACTATCATTTTTAAGCTTCGATGTTGATGTAGCATCTGATTAGACGTTCCTATATTGTATCTGGTCTTCTCTGATAATCTAGAGCCAAGCTAAGTATTCAATGGAATTGCATTTCTATTCAAATATGATACAACCTAAAAGTCATTTTCCTGCGCCTAGATGTAAAATGATGAAAGGTGCTTTATTTGCTACATTATCTTTGTCTAACTGTTAGGCAGAGATGTGCAATGAATTAACTTTTAGGTGCTGTATTTGCAGGGGAAAAGGGTATCCTGATCTTTGGCCTTCTTCTTCCTGTAGAGAGCCACTCGATGTAACAAAAGACTTCACCTTTGATTTAATTTCCGGCATTTTATCAAGTTAAGTTTCTCAGTTCTTCCTTGTGTCGATATTTGTTGTCTCTAACTTGTTTATGATGTTTCTGCTTTGCATGATCTATATAGATTTACACCAAGTAACATTACAACATCCTTTTCATGAATATGTACAAGTAATACTTGCAAAGTTATAAATATAAAAAGGTGCATTGCAACTTGTTTTTGATGTTAGAAAGTAAGGAAAACCTAAAATGACAACATGTTAAGTGTCATACAAATCTATGAAAAATTTACTGTGGGAATAGGATCTGGTATGGAGTGTGCTTTCATCTACCACAAAGGGGGTTAGTTTTATGTTTGGTGCCATGTCTGTATTGAATGAACACAAAATACATCATTCCATTGCACTGCTGACAGTGAACGACTTATCGGTGATGTCTCCATATTTCTCTGCAGTAACTTGTATTATTTTCTCTTTCAGATATGAGAAAAATCTTCCCCTTTGAGCTCTTCCACTTAGGAGGTGATGAGGTTAATACAGGTTGGTGGAAAATTTTGAGGCCTAAAGATTTCATTTCCGTTAACTCCAAATTGATGGTTCTATTTATGATCATGACCGTAGATTTTTGGTGCACGCAACTTCATTCATTAAATGAAGAAATATCCATTTATCATTGGCATGATGCTGTTTCTGGAAAGGAATCTTATTCTTTAAGTCTTGATTATTTGTTTATATTAACAATGGATAGACCAGAAAACATTGCAGCTCCTCTGGAGGCAATTAGATCTCTCTCACTATTAACAGAAAATCTGTTCCTCTCTGTCTCTCCCTATGTGCCCTATTAATTTTTCTTTACTGTTACCAAGAGCTAAAGCTGGTTTTTGACAGATTGTTGGACCTCTACTCCACATGTGAAGACTTGGTATGTATTCTCAACTAATCATCTTAAGCCAAAAATTGCTATTTTAACTGTTTATTTATGTATACATGTGAGAGTATGCGCTCCCTGCAGGCCCATTGAACCTTATTACTTTTCAGTCAGTTAGTCATTTAACATACTTGATTCTATGAGGATTAATATGAAATGCAGGCTTCGACAGCATAACATGACCGCTAAGGATGCTTACAAGTATTTTGTGCTCAAAGCCCAAGATATTGCCATTTCAAAGAATTGGAGTCCTGTTAATTGGTATCTCTAGATTCAACATTTTCTTAGCTTACGGCATTCGCTATGATGCATGGCTTATACACTGTTACTTGTAATGCGATAATGTCTCTCGACAGATTTTCTGAAGTTTATCATCTTTTTAATGGGGTTTCTTTTATATTTTCTTTTAAATTAGTAAAAGTATGCATTTTCAATATTGTTATCTAGAATTTGTGAAGTATTAAAATACCAAATTTTTTCCCTAGTGTGCAGCCTGTCACTGCTTACTGGCGTAAACTTTTCTCCTTCTATTTTGTTTTATTTTTTTGGCTGAGATGGTGTAAACTTTTTGCAGGGAGGAAACATTCAATACATTTCCAGGGAGTCTCAACCCAAAGACTGTAGTGCATAACTGGTAAGGCTCTTTTGTCTTTTTTAAATGATTTCACGACTATCAGATCAAGGACTCAACTTAAAATTGTTTTGGCTATTTTGTAGGTTGGGACCCGGTGTTTGCCCTAAGGCCGTTGCTAAAGGTTTTAGATGCATTTTCAGCAATCAAGGTGTTTGGTATCTTGACCATTTGGATGTCCCCTGGTATCAAGTCTACACTGCCGAGCCCTTAGAAGGCATAAGTGATGCTTCAAAGCAAAAGCTCGTGCTCGGGGGTGAGGTTTGCATGTGGGGAGAAGTAGCTGATACATCAAACGTCCAGCAAACCATATGGCCTCGAGCTGCTGCAGCTGCAGGTAAGCCTTCCCAAAATTGCTTAATCAATCAGCCTTTTCTGGTTCTGGAAGACTTGTCATGTTTGTCAGTATTAGTTTTCCTGGAAAACAAAGTTGGATGCAAATTCATCAGTTGCATTTCACGAGATATTGGCTTATAAATGAAAGAACAAAGGAAAAATTATGCTTGAACTGTAATCAAAAAGATTTTTCTTCCAGTATCGGCTTCATTCTACCAGAAGAGAAAAATGGATTCAATGGGATTCAGTTTCACCTTGTTCTTCCTTTTTTTCGACTTTGTATCTGCTATGTTTAATATAAGGGATCTTTGTCCTTTATTATGCGACCGTGTTACTGCTTCCCAATGGGGAAATAATTTCCGAGGATCATTTGCTTACAAAATGCAGTTTCATGGAAAATCGAATATGCTACTCAGTTAGGCCACTTCGAACAGTTTGGTGGGAGAGAGATCTTGATTAATCTTAGCGCCTGATGCCGATATTTTAGTAAATGAACTTGAATGAGTGGTATTGATTGAAGTGTACCTCTCTTGTTTATGTAGCACATAAAGCATAATTAAAGCACCAAACTCTGATATCCTTGCAGAACGGCTGTGGAGCAGGAAGGACGCCACCCCGACGAGTAACGTGAATGCCACGGCTCTGCCTCGGTTGCAGTATTTCCGGTGCCTCTTGAACAGGCGGGGAGTCCAGGCTGCCCCTGTCACAAATTTCTATGCTCGGACTCAGCCGCACGGACCGGGCTCGTGCTATGACCAGTGAGGCTCCTGCCACCATCAGCTACCAGAGATACCACCAGGCTGACCGTGGGAGGGATTGCTATTGTATCAGCTCCAATTGTGCATCCAGCGTTTCTGATTCTTGTGTTAAACCGATCTACAAATTCCGCTTATTGATGATGTCCGTGGTGTTACTACGCTTTCCTCGTTGCAAGGCTGAATTCAGAATAATGAATTGCCTCTTCAACCGATTTCTGAGATCAAACTGAAACAAGAACGAATCGTTACGATACCGATTATGGGTTCATATGCTCCTTGTTGAAGGGGAAGATTCTCGAGAAAGAGGATCTCGACTTCTCCACTTTGGAACGTCAGAAGATCCGAGAAGCACGAAGGTCACCTGTGGCTGACCACGTACATTATCTTCGGTCGACTTGTGATGAGCAACCTTGACTCGGGCCACGGGGGCTATGTGGACTCGATACAGCATTAATGGAAGACTTATTTGATGAAATATGTCCAACCAGAAGAAAACAAATTACTGAAAAAAAGCAGAAATCATTTTTTTAAAAAAAATAATTGCTTTCACCAAAATCCAAAAAAAAAAAAGGTCAGCCCAATTTGGATGATACTCCGCCGGCCCTTTCTCCCGGCCCAGTCCAACAAACTAGCAAGGGTGAAATTGTAACTTCACACATAGGGTTGAAGAAAGGTTCATCTTCCACCCATTAAAAACCCTAGAGTTCGCGCCGCGGTATACTCGCCATCGATCTCCAGTCTCTACGTCGTCAGGTTGGTATGATCTCTCATCTCGGTTCTCAGGTCATTCCTCTTAGATGCGTCTGTTACGTATTACTGCACATTTTGAGTTTTGATTGGGATGATATTCTACAGTACGCCGAGGATCGCATCTGTCGTTGTCGTTGTGTTCTGGTGATTTTTGTTTGATTTATGTTGTTCCAAATTCGAATAATTCTGAAGTCGGTTTGGTGCAGGTTGCGGCTGCTCTGTAGGTAGGATCTACTCTTCCACTAATGGCGCCTAAAGGTAAAGCCTTCTCGTGCATTCCTATGCTTCTGCACGCTGCCATTTTATCATTCGACGTAGAAATGTTGTTTGAAGCACACTGTTTGCTGCTCGATGTTACCTAGCCTTGTTGAAAATGGGCTAGGGAGTGTAAGCAATGATGAGATTCGTTAGCGCGTTAGGATCTAGACATGAATGGAGAACCAACTTTTGCTTCACCGCAGTAATATTTTTATTCCGTTTAATCTCATTGAGCTGCAATTCGTCTAGATCTACATTAGATTGTTCAGGGATGCTTTGTGTTTACTTTGGTTTCAGTATGTTTATGGCTCTCTCTGAACGATTCTTTGTTTTTATCTTCGTTTTTGAGGCTGTGAATGTTTACTCCACTATTAGCATGAGAAAGTTGAGTATATGCTAGAGTGTAAGTTTTTCTTTGAAATTCGAAGCTGAAAGAAGCTGGCAAATTTACTTCTTGATTGATACCTTCAAATCAAGTAATATGCAGCTCTTTCAAATTCGCATCTCTATCTGAATGCCCTCAATAAGTTCCTCTGTCAATATTTTTCACAGTTACATTGGTCGATCATCTCTGCTCTTTGTTACTTTAATCTACAGCTGATGCTACCAAAAAGGCTGACCCGAAGGCGCAGGCCTTGAAGGCCGCCAAGGCAGTCAAGTCGGGGGCAGCAGCCTTCAAGAAGAAGGCTAAGAAGATCAGGACATCTGTCACGTTTCATCGCCCAAAAACCCTGAAGAAGGAGAGGAACCCCAAGTATCCACGCATCAGCGCCCCTCCGAGGAACAAGTTGGACCATTATCAAATTCTCAAGTTCCCGCTCACCACTGAATCTGCGATGAAGAAGATCGAGGACAACAACACGCTTGTCTTCATTGTTGATATTCGTGCCGACAAGAAGAAGATCAAGGATGCAGTGAAGAAGATGTATGACATTCAGGCCAAGAAAGTCAACACTCTGATCAGGTAATATTCGTGAACCGCAACCACTTATGATAGGTTCTGATCTCAGAAAGGAATTCCAGGCTAACCAGTTTATTATCTCCTTCTCTTCAACTTACTAATAAATAAATCAAGCCTATATTGTTATCAGCAAATACTTGAACTTGAACTTGCGTTTGATGCTCACTGTTTTATCTTATTCTGCTTTTCAAGTGAAAGAAAGGGAAGACTTGGGCAGGTCACCTGTGGTTCAGTGACTTGTCTCTTCAATGATAGAGACTGAGATTATCCTCTTTGCTACGATAATGCAGGCCTGATGGGACGAAGAAGGCATATGTGAGGTTGACACCAGACTATGATGCCTTGGATGTTGCCAACAAGATTGGAATCATCTAAATCATATATTGCTTGCTGGTGACTCTGGGAAATGGTCCGTCTCACTTGCTGGTTTACAAGTTTCTTTTGAGAGATCCTGAGATGGTTTTGAAAACCACTGTTACTATTTTTGACAGTTTATTTCTGTTAGATGAGACAACGTTTAGATTCTTGCAAGTTCTGAGGCTCCGCTGCGTCCTTGTTCCGACACCTTGTTTAACGAGCCAATGCATTTCACTTTGCACAAATCTTATTCCAACCATTGCCAAAAGCTACATATGCCCTTGTAATGGAGGAAGAGGTAACAGATTGCAAGGGAAAGTCATACTTCTGCTGCCACGGTGAGCTTTGTCTTCTGTGAGGGAGGAGCCAAAAGCTATGCCAGTTTCCTGTAACCTTAGCTTACCTTCCACCCGAACCGGCGGTAGAGAGGACCGGGATGTGATCCTTTTTGGTCCAAAACCGAGATGTGTTCCTTCTTAGTTTCCACAGCTAAGGGAATATTCTTTGGATACAGCCATTATTACTGCTCTTACAATTTGAAAAGGTCAGCCTCATAGGCAAGAGAACCAACTGATACGAAAAGGGCTTCGGGATCATTACATATGGGCAGAAGATTTGACATCAGAAATCGAGCTCTTGCAAGATATGGAATTTTTGCCAGTTAGAGAGATGCCTTTGCCAGTAGTTACAAGTCTGGTTGTCCCTTTTATGGTCCCGTGCCTCGTCAGCTTCCATCAGATACAAAACAGTGCCGTGTTTATGAGGCGATGTCGGAAAACTATGTGTTTCGAAAAACATGGAGGATGACTATAATCCATCGTGGATGTTTGTTGGAAAATGAGACACGTGCTCAGGGGAAGAAGACATGGAAAAACACGACAATCTTCCAAAATTGTGATGGGCTGAACTGATACTCCATGTTGTTCGTTTCCTCGTAATTTGTTTAATGACAGCATCGATCAATCAACTTAACACAAACAACCTCACCTTAAACGTAGTTACTAAAAATATGCAAGAATTAGATCAAGTGGATAGGAATCGTGTAAAACCCCATAATCTAAATCGTATAAAACTCCACGGGGTCGGAGGTTCAATTCCCTCTGTGAGCGCGTCGCTCGTGATGAAATCACCCATACATATGTTTTATACATGAACTTACTTGAATTCATGAATTTCTAGGGCATTCTGACTCGGGAAGAATAAATTCCTCGTCATAAAAAAATAAAATAAAGCATCGATTTTTTAGCGTGCACCGTATGATATTCAAAAGTTCAAGGGATCCAATTAATTGTTTTTCTAACCCGATCGGTCTACTAAAGGAAAAAACCATGTGTCTTCTCCATTCAAATTACTCGTACCTAAAAAGTCAATCCTCAATGTGTAAAACACGAGTTTATCGTGTAAATCTCTTTTAAATTTTGACATGCGTAAACTTTTTCACAATTGTTAAGGGTAAGCTTTAAACGTGTCATGACCTAAGAGGGATTTACACGATAACTCATTATATATTACACAGTGAATATTTACTTCATACATAAAACCTTATTTTTTTAAAAAACGACGTGGGACTAACCCAATAACTTTAAACCGAAAGAATGTGTATTAATCACTCGATTAATTGCTAAAATATTATTATTCACTAAAATGATCTCATTATTCTTATTGATCAGTTGCTCTCGAGCGACGACAATTTATGGATTTTTCTCTCTTCGGGGGTTGGTTATAATCTGATCTGGAAACAGCTGTTGGGCCTTCCTTAGCTGGCTGATTATTTAACAAATGACAATTTTAATAATAATAATAATAATAATGGATTATGCAAAGGAAGGAACTGATCTTATGAGTGCAAAGGAAGAAAATAGATCAGCGGGGAAACCTACTTTGCAATAAACCATAATTAAAGAGAGAGAAACGTAAATGGAATAAAGCGGAAACATCAATTTTTATAATTAATTGTAAAATTATATATATATATATATATATATATATATATATATATAAGACATTGAAAGACAATAATTTTCGTGACGAAAAAAAAAAGAGTCGAGATAGATGGGAGAGATCACGCGGTTAAAAATTAAAAGGATAAATAATAGAACGTATAGTTAGGGCTGCTCAAAAGATACAAAACCGAACCCAATCAGAAAATCAAACCGAGCCAAACTAAAGTAACAGAATCATTCAAACCGGTTCGCTAACGGTTTGATTTTCTTGTTGAAAAGAGGTTCAGTTAATTAATTACTTGGTATTATTAGTTTGGTTAATTACGGTTAATCGAACAGAACCGCTTTCTGATTAATAATTAAGTAAAACAAAAAATACATATTTTACTTAAAATTTTAAGGTTAAGTTCGGTTAATTTCCGAACCGAACTGGACAAATTTTATTTTGATAGTGAATTTTATTTATTTACTGAAAAAATAGTTAACCAAATTATTCGAACCGATTTTAAATAATTCAGTTTTTGCTTCCTCAAATGATTACGGTTTAGCATCTATACTGTCCTAACCGGAAATGTGGTTAAGTTCGGAACAGTTTTTCGAACAGAACCATGGACACCCCTACGTGTAGTTAGTAAAAATGGTAATGATTTTCTTTGGAAACGGGAATAATCACTTTGATAGTGGAATAACGTATCACATACCCCCTAATATTTTCTTAGCAAAACCAATCGTGTAAAGAGCATTCTCAAATAGTAATTCTGCTAGATTAACCAAAGTGGATTGGTTGAGGTGGTTGGGCGCGTCTTCTCTTTAAGTAAGGTCTCGGGTTCCAATTTTGTGAATGGAGAAAATTCACACTGGGAGAGCTCTACTCCCTAGTAGGTTTTTCTCGGCTCGAACTTGATCAGTCATGACCCGTCTGACTTTTAGATACCACTGGTTCATATTGACAAAAATCTTCTATATTCACCAAAAAAAGAAAAAAAAAGGAGCATGCTCAAATAAGAAAAGTTTGATCCAATAGGAACCCATTCCAGTATAATACTATACAAGATATCTTTTTATTTTTCGAGATATATGATATCTTTGATTCTCAACCTTGTACAATTTTGTAATTTTTGTAAAAATTCTTTATCTTTTTTATCTTTGACATCCTCAACTTTTTGAATTTTCGGTACTTTATTCATATTGCTACTATTTTTCATCCAAAAAATTAATTTTTTAATATAAATATTTTATAAAAACAATAAAAATTCCAGAAAAATCAAATGGGAAGTAAGGAGTATGGTAGGATCATCTTTAATTAAGAAAGTGTTGGTTATTAGTAAGTGTTCCTTCTAAAATTGAAACTTATTCTTGCTCAAAATGAATCACGATTTTGTACTAACAGTAGTAGCCAATTAATTCTTAATCAAGAATGAATTTCATTTTTGAAAGAGGATGTGACCACCAGTGAAACTCAACGTATATTTTTCCTTTTAATTTTGCTTTATTTTTTGAAAAATATTTTTTTGGATGGAAAAAGTAAAGTATAACCAAAATGATAAAAATTCAAAAAGTTGACGATATGAATGGCAACAAAAAAGATTTAGGTTGAAAATAATAAATGTACAAAAGGTCGAGGACCGAGCCCTTTTTTTCCCCTTTTTGATAATTATAATTTTTATCAATGGAACGATTATACATATAGGTGTGTTGGTTCGTGTACTGTTAAATTACGAAAAAAGTTAAATTACATGAAATGTGTATTATAATATAAAATTATTATATTTGGTAAGTATTTTAATTTTTTGTAAAAGTAGTTGAAGATATAATATTATGATATTTTACTTGATATGTCATGAATATAATTTTACAAAAACACCCTTGTTATTCTCTTGTGATTGAAGACGGTCTCATGGTGAAGGGCAAAAAGGGTCCTTTAAGCAGGTACACATGACATTGCAGGCTTTTCATTTAGCGTTCTGATTATAGATAAAATGAGAGAGTTCGGTAAGTATTAAATGGCATTGTAAAATAGAAATGTGCCCAATTTTACATTCAACACACCGTAAAACTTGTGTTATGTACTAAACTTTTCACATGAAGTTCAAATTTTACATCAGATCAAACACAGCCACAGTAATGTAAACCTGGCTCATCTGAAGGGATTCAACCAAAGTACATTGGAGCGAGCTCTGAGCATCTACCTAGCAGGCAGTGAAGCTACCCTCAGCTTCATCATACTCAAAATGGATGACAAAAGCACCGACTTGGATTTATTGAAATAGTTCTACTCCTCTTTCCTTTACATAAGGTTTCGGGTTTGAGTTTGGTAACTGACAAAGTCTACTATCGAGAGAGTTTTATGCTTAAGTGGTTTGACTCGATTGAATTTAAATTAATTAGAGACCATTAAATTTTTGAACATTATATAATAACTGCAAGCCGTTTTTGAACAATAAAGTCTTTGCTGGAGCTGCCTGTAGTTGATATTGAAGAGAGAGATATCTCCTTTCCCTTTTAAGAATTTTCTCTACCTAAAATGCCCTCCAAGCAAGAAAGAGGAAATAGACCGTTGATATTAATTATTTATCCGTCCCGTGAGGGAAAACGTAATTTCAGTTTTATTCATTTTTACTTCGTGTTTTCTGTTTCTCTTTTGGTAGACGCCGGTCGCCGTTACCCCAAAACCTCCGCCTCGGTTATTCAGTTCTCCTTCCTCATCATGAAATACGTCTTGGCGCCGGCGTTTGACCGTTAAAAGACAACGAAAACCCGAAAAATCTTATTTTGACGAAAAAGAAAAGCGAGCTGTTCTCGTCAGCCTGTCAGGTCTCCGGCGAGTAGGTCATTCTCCTCTCACCCTTCGACCTTCTTTGACTCAGGCGCTGAGCTCGCCGTTTCTCGTTCTTGCTCACCGGGAAATTCCTCCAAAACCCTAGATTTCGATCCGTTCGTGGCAACTGGAAGCAGTCGTTTCTGTAGAGGGGGTTTTGGGGAGTCTTTGATTCGTTGGATCCGCGGATTGTTTCCTGTTCGATGTAGCTAGGGTTTTTGTCAATTACAGAGGGTAATTTGAGGGTCAGGAGGAGGGAGGAGGAGTTGAGAAGATGATGATCTCTCGGGGGCTGTTCGGGTGGTCACCACCCCACATACAGCCCCTGACGCCGGTCTCGGAGGTGTCGGAGCCGCCGGAGTCTCCGTCGCCGTACCTCGACATGAGCGCCGAGGGAGGAGGGACGGCAGCTCCCGGTGCGGCGCAGGCGGAGGCAGAAGAGGAGATGGAGGAGGCTGAGGAGATCGAGTCCCCACCCGCTGCCGTGCCCTTCTCTCACCTCTTCGCCTGTGCGGACCGCCTTGACTGGGCGCTCATGGCCTTTGGATCGCTCGCTGCTGCTGTACATGGGACTGCCCTCGTCGTCTACTTGCATTACTTTGCAAAAATCGTACACGTGCTAAACCTGGGTCATGATGCACCAAAAGACGAGGTCTCTGACAGGTTCAAAGAGGTAATAAGCTAGTCCCGTCAAACCCTCTTCGGTAAATTCCACCACGCGCTTGTCTTCTATATGGCGATTTCCTTCCTACAAGCTTGGAAATTTTAGTGATTAACACATACAATTTGAAGAAATGCATGAAATTGATAGGAAAAAAAAGCAAAGTTTCATCTTGAATGAGCTGAAAACAATTGGCTGTTTCTAACCTGTTAAAATTTGGTATTTTTGAGTGTATGCGTGGGAACTTCAATCTATATACGAAGCTGTATTCCAAGTCATCAAGGTGGTGTTTAATCTCGTGCATCAGGTGAAAAGTTTGATAGACTTTATTAGATGCAACGTGTTGATTAGGCTTTATGGACAGAAATAATTACAAGGGTATATTATAGCGAAGCTGCTAATTCTGTGTGAAATTGCTGTTGTATGTTTAGTTGTCAATGGGGATTTATTTGCTATTACTTATTGATAAGATAAGTGATAACCAAGGAGTACTATTCTCTGTACAATACAATTAAAATTACATAAGTTCTTGAGGATGTATTGTGAAGGGGGGAGAGAGGCCTGATCTAGATCATTCTTATCAGAAGGAGACAACGTTTGACGTCAATGCAGTGATATTTGTTTACACAATTTTAAACTTTTTCTGAAGGCCGTCCTCTCTGCTCTTCAGAATTTTAAAGTGGCAGATGATATTGTGACAAATTCTAAGTTGAGAAACTTGGTCTGTTTGCAGTTGTTTTGAGTTGGTTATCAACCTACTGAGCTGCTCAATGCTGAGATTGATTTGATTGATTTTCACATAGGAAATGAAGTTTCATGTCGAAGCAGTGATATTTGTTTATACAATCTGAAGCTCTTTCCGAAGGCCTTCCTGCATGCTCTTCAGAATTTTGAAGGGGCAGATGATAGTGTGACAGTTCTAAGTTGAGAAACTTGGTCTGTCTGCAGTTGTTTTTAGTTGTTTATCAACCTACTGAGCTGCTCAATAATGAGATTTATTTGATTGATTTTCACATTGGAGATGAAGTTTCATGTTGAATTGAATTTTGTTATATTCTTGCTACAGCTTGCTCTCTCCCTGGTTTACATTGCGGTAGGTGTTTTTGCTGCTGGTTGGATTGGTAAGTCTCAAGAAGCTTGAAAATCTAGCCTAACTTGGTAGGTATCCCTCTATTACAAATCTTGATCTGAACTTCTTCCTTTGCAATAGAGGTTTCATGCTGGATTTTGACTGGGGAGCGGCAGACAGCCGTCATTAGGTCCCGATATGTTCAAGTACTTCTCGATCAGGACATGAGTTTTTTCGACACCTACGGAGACAATGGGGATATTGTGAGCCAAGTATTGAGTGATGTACTGCTTGTTCAGTCTGCTCTTAGTGAAAAAGTACGGTTAGATATCGAATGCTGCTTCCTTTCTTCTGTGTTTGGTAAACTCTAGCAATGGAATTTCACTGTAATTATTGCTTTAATCTTTTGATCATGCAGGTCGGGAATTATATTCACAATATGGCTACATTTTTCAGTGGGCTGGTCATTGGTTTTGTCAACTGCTGGCAAATTGCCCTTATTACACTAGCAACTGGCCCTTTTATTGTTGCTGCTGGAGGTATATCTAATATTTTTCTTCACAGGCTCGCTGAGAATATACAAGATGCTTATGCTGAAGCAGCTAGCATTGCTGAACAGGTATTGAATGTATTTTCTAATTTTTTTTACCAGAAATCTATAGGGTGTCTTTTGGATAGTTTGAAAGTCTCAACTGCCCGATGATACTCTTTTTTCAGTCTGACTTTTCTACTTGCTTGCTTTCCATTTATTGCATAGGAACATATTTTTACCCTTGAGGCTATTGTATGCAAGGAAAAAAGGGCATGTTTCAAGTTTCTTTCTACGCATTTCATGGAATTAATCGATGAATGATACCTGCTTCATCTTGAAGATTTATAGTTTTCCCTTATAGTAAAATGTTGGTTACTTTTGCAAGTGATGGAAAATGGACATTAAGGAGAAAATAAGTATATGACATGTATTAGGAATCTCGATTGGTTTCAACAGAAAGTATACTGCAAAAAATTTCTTGTTATTGCATTCTCTACTGTTCCCCATCCCCCAAGTGCATTCTCTACTGTTGCTTCACATCAGTTGTAAATGTATATCATTCTAAAATGTATCTTCTTCTTTTTTTTCTAAACAATGCAGGCAATTTCCTACATTAGGACCTTATACGCATTCACAAATGAAACATTGGCCAAGTATTCTTATGCAACATCCTTGCAAGCAACTCTGAGATATGGTATCCTGATTAGTCTTGTCCAAGGGCTTGGTCTTGGATTCACATATGGACTTGCAATATGCTCTTGTGCCTTGCAACTATGGGTAGGAAGATTCCTGGTAACACATGGAAAAGCCCATGGTGGTGAAATTATAACTGCACTATTTGCTATAATTTTGAGTGGCCTGTAAGCACCTTGTTCTTATCCCTTGTCCTATAATGTCTCATTTTTATTGTCTTATTCAGTTCATGCATGTATTTCAGAGGACTGAATCAGGCTGCAACGAACTTCTACTCATTTGACCAAGGGCGAATTGCTGCATATAGACTTTTTGAGATGATAACTAGATCATCTTCTGGAGACAATAATGATGGAAATACACCAGCATCCATTCAAGGAAACATCGAGTTTCGTAATGTATATTTTAGCTATCTGTCTCGTCCTGAAATCCCCATCTTGAGCGGATTCTACCTCAGTGTATCTGCGAAGAAAGCTGTGGCACTTGTTGGCAGAAATGGATCTGGGAAAAGCAGTATTATTCCACTGATGGAGAGGTTTTATGATCCTACATTAGGTATCTCAGTGTAATATTAATATACAATCAGCAGTTGATGTGCTATTATTTAGTGTCTGTGGAAATTTCACAGTTACATCTGTTTGCTGATCCCAATGATTTGTGCATGTTTTGGTGCAGGGGAAGTTCTTCTTGATGGAGAGAACATAAAAAATCTAAATCTGGAGTGGTTAAGGAGCCAAATTGGATTAGTTACCCAGGAGCCCGCTTTGCTGAGTCTCAGCATAAGAGATAATATTGCATATGGTCGAAATGTTACTGCAGATCAAATTGAGGAAGCTGCTAAAATTGCCCGTGCAAATACATTTATTAGTTCGCTTGAAAAAGGATATGACACACAGGTAAAATCTGAAAAAGACAATCAGCGATGGTGTGGTTGTTCGTTTGCTGTGCTTCATTGTATTTCTCTGTGGATTACTTGTAATTCGCTGAAAGAGGCTGCTTGGTCATTTCAGGTGGGGAGGGCTGGTTTAACTCTGACGGAAGAGCAGAAGATCAAGCTTTCTGTTGCCAGGGCAGTGCTTCTGAATCCATCAATTCTTCTTCTTGATGAGGTCACTGGGGGACTTGATTTTGAAGCTGAGAAAGCTGTTCAGGAAGCTCTTGATCTTCTCATGTTTGGACGTTCTACCATTATAATTGCTCGACGGCTGAGTCTTATTAGGAATGCTGACTATATAGCTGTTATGGAGGAAGGCCAGCTTGTGGAAATGGGCACACATGATGAACTTTTGAGCTTAAATGGGCTTTACTCAGAGCTTCTCAAATGGGAAGAAGCAACAAAACTTCCTAGAAGGTATAGAAGTTTTTTAATCAGTGTTGATTGCAGATTGCAAATGCATAATATTGAGAAAAAAGTTATTGAGAAAATGATAACGTTCCTTGGCATTGCATTTTTATGTAGGATACCTGTGAAAAATTACAGAGAGGCAGCAGCTTTCCAGATTGAAATGGATTCTTCAGCCAGTCACAGTTTCCAGGAACCAACATCTCCTAACATGGCCAAATCGCCTTCTCTTCAGAGAGTTGCTGCTGTACATGGACTTCAGCCCCAAGATATCGTCTACAATTTGCAAGAATCACCAAAAACTAGGAGTTCACCACCAGAGCTAATGCAGGAAAATGGCATTCCCTTGGATTCTGGCGATAAGGAACCGTCAATAAAAAGGCAAGACAGTTTTGAGATGAGACTGCCTGACTTACCGAAACTTGATGTGCAGTCCGCACACAAGCAAGTGCAAAGTGGACCGGACCCTGAGTCCCCGGTTTCACCCCTATTGACTTCTGACCCTAAGAATGAACGGTCTCACTCCCAGACTTTTAGCAGGCCCCACAGTCATTCTGATGATGGTCCCATAACAGTCAAGGATGCAAAGGAATCACCAGAACATGAAACGCCTTCTATTTGGAGATTGGCTGAGCTAAGCTTTCCTGAATGGCTATATGCTGCTTTAGGTAGCACTGGTGCTGCAATCTTTGGTTCATTCAATCCTCTTCTTGCATATGTTATTGCATTGATAGTAACAGCTTACTATAGAGCTGGTGAAGGCCCAAATCTCAGGCAGGAAGTTGATAAATGGTGCCTGATCATAGCCTGCATTGGTATAGTCACGGTGATCGCCAATTTCCTTCAGCACTTCTACTTTGGTATCATGGGTGAGAAGATGACGGAGCGAGTCAGAAGAATGATGTTCTCAGGTATATGTCCCTATTTTGAGATGATAGTTGCGCTTTGAGCACTCCCACGCGGGGCTACTGAGGGTTTGACTGTGCACTCCATTTTCTAATCAATTTACTTTTATATTTGGAACAGCAATGTTGCGTAATGAAGTTGGGTGGTTTGATAAAGAGGAAAATAGTGCAGACACTTTATCTATGCGCCTTGCAAATGATGCCACATTTGTTAGAGCTGCTTTCAGCAACCGGCTCTCAATCTTGATACAGGACTGTACTGCTGTTATTGTGGCAGTCCTCATTGGGTTGCTTCTGGAGTGGCATTTGGCGCTCATTGCTGTGGCAACTATACCAGTTCTCACTGTTTCTGCTATTGCGCAGGTTCTTTGCGCATCTATATCTTTTTTGTTGCGAATTTGTTTCAATTTCACTTTCAAGAGAAATCTGTCGTTCAGTATCTCAGTTCATGAATCACTAGAATTGTCATTTTCAGCTTGTATTACCAGATGTCAATGATGTATCTGATCAGCTTCATAATTTTCTATGCAGAAATTTTGGTTGGCTGGATTTTCTCGGGGCATTCAAGAGATGCACAGGAAGGCGTCTCTGGTCCTCGAAGATGCAGTCCGGAACATCTACACAGTAGTTGCCTTCTGTGCCAGTAGCAAGGTAATGGGGCTCTACCGATTCCAGCTCAAGAAGATCTTCAAGCAGAGCTTCCTCCAAGGGATGGCCATTGGGTTCGGCTTTGGCCTCTCCCAGTTCCTTCTCTTTGCCTGCAACGCCCTTCTCCTCTGGTACACTGCCGTCTCTGTCAAAAATGGCTATATGGACCCACCAGCTGCTCTCAGAGAGTACATGGTCTTCTCCTTTGCTACATTTGCATTAGTTGAACCCTTTGGATTGGCTCCATACATACTCAAACGGCGGAAATCGCTTGCCTCAGTGTTTGAGATAATTGATCGGGTTCCCCAGATTGACCCAGATGATAATTCTGCTCTGAAACCTCCTAATGTCTATGGGAGTATTGAGCTGAAAAATGTCGATTTCTGCTACCCAACCCGTCCTGAAGTACTGGTTCTGAGCAATTTCAGCCTCAAGGTGAATGGCGGTCAAACGGTGGCCGTCGTGGGTGTCTCAGGATCAGGGAAAAGCACCATCATATCACTGATTGAGCGCTTCTATGATCCTCTCGCTGGTCAGGTACTGTTGGATGGCCGTGATTTAAAACTCTACAACCTGCGATGGCTGAGGAGCCACATGGGCCTGGTCAATCAGGAGCCCATCATCTTTTCCACGACGATTCGAGAGAACATAATCTATGCAAGGCACAATGCAACTGAGGCTGAGATCAAGGAGGCTGCCCGGATCGCCAATGCCCACCACTTCATAAGCAGCCTGCCCCATGGTTATGACACACATGTTGGGATGAGGGGCCTCGACCTCACACCAGGGCAGAAGCAGAGGATAGCAATAGCCCGTGTTGTGCTGAAGAATGCTCCGATCCTTCTCCTTGACGAGGCAAGCTCATCCATCGAGTCTGAATCGAGTCGGGTGGTCCAGGAGGCCCTGGACACACTCGTCATGGGGAACAAAACTACTCTCTTGATAGCCCATAGAGCTGCCATGATGAGGCATGTCGATAATATTGTGGTCCTTAATGGGGGGCGGATCGTTGAAGAAGGGACCCACGATTCCTTAATGGCCCAGAATGGTCTGTACGTCCGATTAATGCAGCCTCACTTTGCAAAGGGTTTGAGGCAGCATCGACTTGTCTAGGGTCTTTGCTTTAGGTCAGTGAGGTTTTGACTTGATTCACTTGTAAATTCTCCTCCAACAGACCTTTTGGGATAGAACTCTGCCGGAACTTCCCCCCAGACTTTGTTGGGGTTCTGGATCTTCCTTGTGGCTGTGCGAGCAGCAGGCGAGACCGTAGCAAGGCAATTGAAGCCTGTTTCCAAGGTGTAACGCGAATGACTGGGATTGCATTTCGGGGAAGGGGAGGCAGTGGTTGGAGTCACATTGTTCACAGGAAGAGATAGGAATAGGGTTTTTCTCGTGGTGTTTGGTTGGTTGTTTAGTGAGGGAAAGTGGCTTCTGAGGTAATTTAGAGGTCTCATACATAATATATTCTTTTGGAGGTGGGCATGCTGTCTTGTTGCTCTCGTCTCTGGAAAATATTGATTTGTTGATTATAAATCAAGAAACGAGTGGTGGTAACAAATCGGAGCTTGTTCGTTACTCTCATTTGCAGCTCAGTGACAGTCAGCATGTAATATCTCCTTGCTCCGTCTCAGGATAGTGAGAACTTACTGTCTGCAACAGCTACGGTGGTAAAAGAAGTGCTGGTGAAGCTTGGAGGCTTGAGCGCACAATCAAAGGCGTGTTAGTTCTTTCCTCCACTGACCGTTTTCTGCATTCATTGGGCAGGAAAGAAAGGTATTGGAAGGGCACGTTGGTTGTTCATCTGGCATTGTCCGTACACTACAGGTGGGATTGGAATTCTCTGCGGTTAGTGAAGTTGTTTATGCTGATGTCAAGTGCCGATTTTATACAAGGATTTACTTATAGGACTGCATTGGTCCAAACGTTATACCAATGGGTTCCTCAGCAAGTTCTCGATTCTGTGTTTTCTTTAATATGCATTATATTTTAATTTTTTCGATTTGGGCACTGGCGCGTCACTAGAAAATGAAAAGAAAGAAGATTGGAAAATCGACGGTGAGATGAACCCGAGATAAAATCTGATGTTCGCGATTGTGAGGTATGATAAGAAGTTTGTGATGGATGTGAGTCATAGGCATCTTCCAGCTTTCCCGGTTCCTACTGTGATATGTGTGATTCTTGAGTTAGGCATTTAGTGGGGAAGGGAAGAGCGAATAGGAATTAGTCATCCAGCAGATTGATAGGAGAGAATTGGAGTGGGGATAGATCTAGAAGGGGTGAGAGTTCTATGTGTGATGGATATGTTACGTGATAATGCTGATATATTATTTCAAATTAATAGAATTATTCAATCTCTGGGGTTTTTTTTTTAAAGTTTTATTTTAAAAAATCTTAAAATAATTGAATTTTATTGGATTATGATATATCGTTAGTACTGTTACGTGATATACTTGTTGCACATAATAAAGAGGCACATAGAGTGTCACTGGTGAGCATTGAATCCGGGATCTCACGGTTCTATATTGAGAGAAGTATCACTAATCCAATTCCCCTTTCTCATTGAATTTAAATTGGCCACTTAAATTCTCTCTCATGAATTTGCTGATGTGGCTGATTTCTATTAAGTAGTAATGCCCTCTCCCTTTGAATCTATAGTTGGTCGCCTAAGTTCTCTGTTATGAATCTGCTGATGTCAGTAATTTCGATTAACTTGCGATACTAGTAAGTAATACTGACATGATACTTCTGTACTTTCTCTGGCAAGTGAACATAAAACTAAACGAGATTTGAAATATAGCTCCATTTCAAGGAAAAAGGAAACAAGCATGGGCTCGAAATTCGAACATTGAGCTTTCTGTATTCTCGCTTGATTTCGCACGCTAGGAGTAGATGATAGGTGGGGGCGTGGTTCGGTTCAGTTCGTACGAACCGAACCAAACCACATTTCCGGTTGAGCTGTATAGGGGCAGCCGAACCATAACCATATGAGGAAGAAAAAAACCAAATTGTTTAAAACTAGTTCGAGTAATTCGGTTAATCGGTTAACCCCTTTTTTATGTACATAAATAAAATTCACTATAAAAACAATCAGTTCCAAACCGAGCTGCAAAAAACTTAAGTGGAATATTTTTTTGTTTAAAATTGTATATTTTAATTTTAATTTTATTTATTTATTAATTAGAAAACGGTTCGGCTCGGTTAATCGAACTAATGATATCAAGTAATTAATCGAACATCTTCTCGGTAAAAAAACCGAACCGTTAACGAACTAGTTTGAATGATTCGATTATTTTTTATTCGGTTCGGTTTGATTTTGTGATTTTTTTGAACAGCCCTAAGTAGATCTTCCTCCCCGTTCTATGACCTTAGGCGCAGTATATCATATGTTATATAGTGAAACACAATATATGAATGTGAAATATATTGTGTTATGTTGCACAGAGGCAGCAATTACCTGAGGCAAACACAGAACTAGGCCGCCCTCCTTCCACTATGAAACCCTACCCTCAACACGAAAATGAAGAGTCTCTACGACGAGGTTACGTAGTTCAGTTATTGAACTGTTTAACAATTTAATTAAAAAAAACCTCATAATTTAATAGCTTATAATCATTTTCCCCTCCTACTCAGCGATCCGGCAACTTGACCGTAAAATTTTCCCGACTCGAGTTGATTAGTAGATGTTCTGTTAGTTTACACCAACGAACGTGCGACGCGTCATCAAAAATGGCGTCCGATCATGGCCGCTTGGATTTGCTGACGTGGCCAACCCTACCGACCACGAGGCTAAAAATTAACAGCATCCGACGAGCAGGGTTTGGTACGGTAGCGGTAGCACTAACACGAATATAAGATAAACATATTTAATTCTTATCAGCAAAATTTCTCATGTTCCTTATCCGTTCTTTCTCTTATTCACTTTTATATCTATAAGCCTTCTTCACAATTTTCTTTTTAATAAAAAATTAGAATGAGAAAGGGCTTCGTGCAGTGTATCATTATCGATATGAAACCAAAGAGTCATTATCAATATGAAACTGAAGAGTCAGTTCGATTCTCATTAGTGAAATTGCTGATGTCTCATTACTCCCTGTTCCTCTCCTTTTAAATCAGTGTGTGTCTGTATACTAGACACAGACCTGACAAACAAATGCGAAATACTGGTCTAAATTAATATAAATAGATTATTTGTTTATATCTTATTACAATTTAATTTATTTGTAATTCGTTAGCTTACAGTAGTAAGTATGAAATTCTCAATTATCATTAATATACTATGTTAGTTTTGCCTTTTTAATTTTAATTTCAAATCGTTCGTTCAAAAAATAAGACAGATTTTTACTGTTAAAATTATAGATATGAAGTGAGATAAGGAAATCCAATCAGTTAATGAAAAATTTTTAATGGTAAGATCGTAGATATGTAGTGAGATGAAAATAATTGAAAATATCCTAATTTAAAAATTAGATATTTGTCATAAATTTTAATAAATAAATTAATTTAAGAGTTAATATGAAAAATAAAAAAAAAATACTAACATCATTCTTTGCATGGAAAGCTTCCCGGGTCCATTCGGATCAACCTCTTTCGATCTGCAATTTACA
The DNA here is from genome assembly GCA_037672795.1 of Lagerstroemia speciosa. Lineage (NCBI taxonomy): Eukaryota > Viridiplantae > Streptophyta > Magnoliopsida > Myrtales > Lythraceae > Lagerstroemia > Lagerstroemia speciosa. Next base: position 10,055,557 of record CM075290.1, on the reverse strand, counting down.
TCAAAAAAAGTTGATTTGTCAGTATACATCCATAAAGGATGCTTTCTTCTGAGGGACGGCACATCAGTTTCGTTGGACTTCGACATGTACACGTAAAATAGACATAACTCGTGACGTTACACTGCCGAATAGACATCATAGTGATGTTACGACTTCACATGTTAATTTACCCTGTCATTCGAAATTTATTCTTAACATTGTTGCAACATTGAGGGTGATAGTACCTTTGGCTGGCCTATTGGGTTGATAGGCTCTCGGTGGAGTCTGAGCCGCCCTCGAGATGGAGAAGGTGGATAGACTTCGCTGGAAACCTGCAAGAAGTTAAATTCGGGGTAGTTCCTTGGAAAGGCCATACGATACTTACATTAGGATGGGATCTGAGTAAGGATAGTGAAAGAGAGGAGAGGAACAGTGAAGGGTTGGATTCATTATAAATTGTGTTCGTACGGAGGATTGATGTCAGTCTGTCTCTCACGTGCCAGGCATGGGAGGAAGCTTGGTTCGAGTGCGTCGGGTATCGGATATGCAGATCATGCCCCAACATGCACATGTCCGAGATACCCGACCACTTGTGCTTGGAGTGCCCGACGTGCACATGTCCGGGGTACCCAATTGCACGTGGTCAGGTCATTCGACATGCACGTCGTCAGGCCACTCGATGTACTCCCTGTTATTGAAACTCATTGCTCCTACCATCTCGACGTGCCCATGCTTGGAGTGCCTGACGTGCACGTGTCCGAGGGTACCCGATGTGCACGTGGTCAAGTCATTTGACATGCACGTGAACGGGCCACTCGATGTGCTCCTTATTATCAGAGCTCAGAGCTCATTGCTCATACCGTTCAATGCAGAGGTTTGGGTCTGGTGTCATTGTCCAGTCTATATCAAAGGCGGACCAGGCTTAGGCATCTGCTTCCAAGTCTTTGCGAGAAAACTCCTTTTTAAGCCTGTGATATTGTCTTGAAAACTAAATTCTTGTTTGGGGTTGTCGTTCGCAAGCACGCTCTCTATTTTTCATTCTACTATAGACTGGAAGACATAAAAGGAAAAGGGAAAATGAAAAAAAAATGGAACGAATTCCAATGGTTCGAATCTAATATGACTTTTCAATTTCTGGTCAGAGCAGATGTTACTGCACAAGTTTCTCTTTCTTGAAAGAACATCTCTTTTGGTTTCTAAAACCTTGAGACTCCTTATATTTACAGAGAAGATCCATGGGGCTAAGACGGGATTACAGGAAAGAAGAGAATAAATGTGTGTGAAAAGTCTTACCGTTGAGAAGCGAGCACGTGATATCTTAATTCGATATTGTAGGAAAATACGATCCGCCCATGTGAACCTGATCGACTTAACCCAAACCCGACTCAGTCAGAAAATACCTTCCCTCTAATAGTTGTGTTACTTCAACGAATGGTCATATTCGTTGTGAAAAACTATGACTTCTCATTCTCTTGAAACTACCCAAAAACAAAATGAAATGATGTATGGCTGTGCAATGAATGAATGAGATTCACGTGGGAGGAGAAGTTTGAGAGAGAAAATAGAGAGAGATCGGATTACGTGTTACTCCCATTTGAGATCGAGTTACGTGAGTTCTTGTGCGGTGAATCATGATTGGTTATTGCTCGACTACGTAGTGAGGATCCACTGCCGAAGTATTGTGTTCGTGAAGGTTACCGGTACGTGATTCGATCCCGTACAACGATATATATATATGGCTCGATGTCAGCTTTTGAGAGTGGGTGTGCACGAACACGTGACAAGTGTAAATTATATTATCATGTAAGAGTGAACATTGAGATTGAATCTCGTATCGGATAAGCTAACAGAGGAATTCTAGTATATAAAATAATTCGGTACTACCATCTATAAATTTAAACTTTTAGATAAATATATGTCTAATTCTCTTATAAGTTCGAATGATGCCTTCCAAAGAACTTGAGGAGGATGAATGTTTATTTGCTGAGGAGGTGGGATCACCGGTGTCCGCCATCCCTAGAATGTCGTCATCGGCATCGTCTTAGGGCACCAGTGACCTCATTTTCGAGTGATGGTTGACAGCACTGCCTCTAGTTAATGATATTTTTAAGAAAAAAATTACTTTTAAAGAAAAATCCGGGAAGGGTGGAATTATATCAATGGAAAATTGACCATACGATAAAATCATACCCAAAATCTGAAGTTAATAATTTAAATGTTTTTCAAAAATTCGTGATAAATTTGAGATAAAGTAAAAAGTTTACGATTTTGGGTATAATTTTAACCAAAAAAAAAAGGAGAGAATTAGAAGGTTTTTCAATGCTGGTGGGGAAGCCAAAAAAAGACAGTGCGGCGGGACCAATTTGGCAACTGCATCCATCATGACACATGTCTGCGTAGGAACACAGATGGCATCTTCTCTTTGGTTTCAGGAGAACCAATCAATGAATGCCATGTCAGCACGCAAGCCAGTTTTCGGATTGACCCCCGGTATCACGGCAGACTCTTTTACAGAACGGGTATATTATATTATATTATATGTAAATGTAACAAGCCTGCGAGTGTTACAATATATATATATACACACACGGATATACTAGATGCTCATTTGTGCTATGCACGATACCTGTAATCTCAGTAATGTCACGTATAATTCAAGGAATTAATTAGAACTAATTTTTAGAGTAAAAATGATTTATTTACATTTCTAAAGTATACAATTTAAAAGGAAATTATAATAAATAAAATTGTAATATTTAATTTGAATATGTGAATGGTTAATGGAAAGAATAAGAAAAAGTTAGTAATAAATATAAAAGAGAGAAATAGGTAGAGAAGTGAAGAGAGTGGAGAAAGCGGTGGGAGAAAGATATGGTAGTTATGCATTCATGTAAAATTTACTACTATACCATCAGTTTACTATCTATTTAAATGCCATTAAAGATTCACTTTTATACACAAAAGGGTAAAAAGGAAAATTTATACCGTTAGTTTACTATCTATTTAAATGCCATTAAAGATTCACTTTTATACACAAAAGGGTAAAAAAGAAAATTTAAACGTGTCGTGTCTATACGTGTTCGGATTAGAAATCCCAATGACCTGAACATGAAACATTTATTTTTTTGGTGTTTAAATAAATTCGTGTCTAAACGGTCATGTCCGAATTGTGTTTAAACTGGACAGACCTATTTAATATAGAATACCTACAATGTATAATTATATTTTAATAATATATAATACAATTACTAAAATAATAATATTTACGGACAATTAGTATAATAAATAATAAGATTAATTAATTATTGACTATGTAACATAATATTTGACAATAATGAAACATGTAATGTATGCAATATTTTACATATCATAAAATTTTTTACATAAATATATTAAATATGTTCAATATTTATATTAAAAATAGAGAAATATATTTAATAAACATATTTAAACGTGTTTTATCGGGTTACACAGGTTCAACCCACGTGAATACATTTATTTATCGTATCTGAACAAGTTCGTATCTAAATAGTCAAAATTAATAATTGGAAATGAAAAAAATGAAAATAATTATGGAGTGTGGTAGAGATTTGATTTCTTATTATTAGAAAATAATATTACAGATATTTGTAATTTTAATATGAGAGAAATTTATTTCACATTTTATCTTTTCGTATATTAGACTTTGTATTTATTAAATTTTTTGTTTATTTATTTTTCTCAATAACCAAGTTGTTTATTATAATTTTTTAACCGTTTTCCATCCTACAGGTTTTAACTGTTTCTCTTCTAGCCGTTGGATCAGGCAGGTTCCAAACCTCCACGGTTTGCTAAAGACTCCACTATCTATACTATAATATGCAAATGTTTAAAAAATTTTAATATTTTTCTTCATTTTTCATATTTATTTTTAATCTAATTTTCATATTAAAATCTATAATATATATTACAAAATCTTTCAAATTAAGGATAAAATAGTAATTTTAGTTATTTTAATCTCACTTTGTATCTACGATCTGGATAGCAACAATATTTCATTAACTATTTAGAGTCTCCTTTCTCACTCCGTATCTATAATTTTAATAGAAAAAATAATTATTTTTTCAAACCAATGATTTAAAATTTTAAACTTGAAAAATGTAAAATTGACATAGTATACAAATAACAATTAAAAATGCTCTATCCAATATTTCAAGTTAATGAATTAAATTATATTACGTTATAAATAAACGATCTAATTTCACGGGTTCATCCTGGTATTCCATTTTTATTTTTTTTCGTGCATAGAACTAGTCCGTATCTAGTACATGAAAAAAGCTCGAATAGGAGAAAGAGTCTTTGTATAATATTATGTAACAATATTTACATGACATCACAAGTCAATAAGATTCGATTATTTTAAAATTTTCTATAAAATCCTAAAATAAAAAATGACCTTAAAAATAATTAAGTCTTATTAATTTATAACATTACTTAAGTATTGTCACGCGATATAATTGTTACAGACAATGACTTTCTCCTCCAAAAGAATGATTATGTTCATTTTTATATAGCAAATATATGTATATTCTTTTGGGCGTATATAATATTTTGAGTAAACTAACAGTTTAGTCCTCAAATTTATAAATTGCCAACATTTGAGGACCTCAATTTCAATTTGCATCAATTTAGTCCAGACATTTCAATTCTGTCCAACACTTTGGTCATTCCGTTACTTCGATTTAACGAGAATCTAACGTGGCAGCCAATTTGGCAAACAGACGCTGAAGTGGCATTGCCACATTAGCAAAAAATAATAAATAATAGTCTAATAACACTTTAACCCCTGAATATTTAACATTCTAATATTTAAGAATATAAAAAAATTTTTATTGCAACTAAAGTTTGTAAAATTTACATTTCATCTAAGTGTTTGATGATTAAATATTCATGAAGTAAAGTTCATCAATTCATATTTTATCTAAAATTTTGATGCAGTTTTCAATATTTTTAAATAAAATCCATATGGTACCAATTTTGTACTAGCTACTTGCGATTCTAAATCATTCTAACATGAGTGTACGTGTTGCATGCATGCTTTATTTTACTACTTAAATTCTTTAAATATTCAAAGTTGACTCTTACCACTCTCCTTCTTTTCTTTTCTTTTTTTTGATATTGATGGTGTCTGGGCGGGCCACCAGAGCAACAGCGAATCTCGACTAATCTATCGAACGGTGTATTGTACGGCTTAGGGCCTGCCATTAAATCCTAGATGTCGTCCTCCGAAAGGTTCGAACCTATTTGCTAGCATACTGCTTGGTGTTAACTTACTAGTTGAGCTGGCCCTTCGGAGGCCTTACCACTCTCCTTCAATAAAGCTTATATTAGAGCATCTTTTAAAGGAAGACTATATACAATTAAGGAGTTTAATGTTTCTTATATTGGTTAGCTGGTCGAGCCACTAAAGCAGATGTCCGTTTACATGTGAAGATTGTGATTTAGTAATTTATTAGGTAACTACTGATAAAATCAGTTTAAATTATTTTTTAATTTTGGTGGTGACTTGTATCTCTATAGTTGTGGATACAATTTTCTACCACGTAATCAAATCATGCATGAAAAGAGTTCGTGGAATTCTATGCGGTCCTTTAAGTATCATGTTTTATTTAATTTTGGCAGGTCAATTATGATCCGGCTACAAGGTCAAGTAGGGCCTAGTTAAGAGAGAGATCAAGATGGGAATAACAACTTGAGGAAATTATGATCATTATGGCTAATTAATCTATTTAATTACTAGTGATTTTTATTTATTGCTTGCTTTCTTGCCAAATTGGCTGCCACGTCGGCGTCTCGTTAAACCAAAGTGACGGAAGGACAAAGTGTGTGACGGAATTAAAATGTCTAGACTAAATTGATGTAAATTAAAATTGAAGTCCTCAAGTTTTGATGATTTATAAATTTGAGAATTAAACTGCTAGTCCACTCATTCATATATATATATATATATATATATATATAGAGGCAGGCTTATGGCATGATTTATTCTAATAAAAGCCAAACGTGCAATCACATCTACGGGTATGGTAACCTCAGGGATAACAAAAGAATAAGAGAATGAGTGCCAAAGGACGGTTTGGAGGCACCCTCTCCATCTACTAAATAATTCAATCATCGGGAAAAGATAGAGAAAACCGATCCAATGGAATGAAATCAAAGGAAGAGTTAAAAGATGGAATTCGAAGATGAAATAATATAATTTAATAAAGAATATATATAAAATAATAAATTTTACATAAAATTTTATAGATTTTCTTGAGTTCGGGAGGTGATCCTGTTCGGCCACCTCCTTAAATCTATCCTTGCTGACCAGAATACATGTTTTATTTACTTCATCCTTTTCCATATATTCTACATATCAAAGATTTGATTATAACCTAGCTAAATAGGCGCCCCTGGGGCGCAGCTCCACATTGGTCAGGCACTGGGATGTTTGCAGGTTCGAATTCCAGGAGGGACTTTCAGTCCTCTTGAGTTTGTCGATTTGCCTGACTTACTTGGTACACGTGATTTGCTGGCTGTTGCATGTACCCGAAGAGAAGATGTCGCAACCATCGTTAGTCGAACCCGGAGAGCACTTGGATATCTCGGTTATTAAAAAAAAAAAAAGCACCAGCTAAATAGGCTTTGTATATTCAATTTGACTCTGTGTGTGTATATGTATATATAGGCTACTTTATTTTTTTCTTTATTTTCAAAAGATAGGTCGCGAGTATAAAAGATGATTGAAAGAAGAAGACGGTAAATTAGGGCATACAAATCCTCTGTGAAGTTGAGAGCGACGTCACTGTATTGAATATTTTTTTAATATATAAAAGGAGGAAAATAATAATAGTAGCGACTCGACCACATCATTGCTAAACAATTTTCACCTTTTCATATCGATTTTGAATATGTCAAATGTGCTGAACAACCGGTACTCTTAATATTAGCTCCGTTAGCACAGTACCATCAAATATCTAATGTTTTCCAAGAAATCGATATCTGTCAGAGTTCAAGAAACCGAGTTTCACTCTCTTGATCAGGACTCCCGAATCCATCACCATGCTGTATCATAAAGTCTACTGGATTCTAATAAATTCAAATTTTAATCGGGTGGATCGTAAACAACACCCATAAATCCCTTTTTTTTTTTTTATGAGTTCTTCATTCCCAAAGTTATACCACAACACATTCTTTCCCCCAAAAGACGCGCGTGAAAAGCCAAGACATTCATACGTCAACTCAGCTTTATCATTTGATCAAAAAAAAAAAACTCAGCTTTACCATATCATTTATAAATTTTGTTAATAAATATGTAATATATTACTATAAAATATCATATCATATAAATCTATTAATTACTTTTTTTAAATATACTTATTAATATATTAAATATTTATTAATTAAATTCAGCGTATTATAAATCATCCGGACACGCTTCAGAATTTTCCGTGAAAAACCGATTGTAAGTTTTGTCATTTTATGAATGATGATTTGAAGATGGGGAGGGAGGGACGGACCCGCGTCACGTGGGGAATGGGTCCCATCTTGCCCCTCTGATTGACGAAACCACACGGAAAGATCAAAGAGGAGAGAGGGCAGCTGTGTCATTTACAAAATCTTCCCTAATCCTCTCTCCACCAATTAGCATTTATCCCCCACGTGGGACACTGGTCCCATGCCCCCTCCTCCCCCACTTTCCATTTGTTATAAAAGCCTAATTTCCTCTCCCCATTCTCATCTCCCTGCACACACACCCAAAATTACTATTGTGGGCTTTCGAGAACATTCATTCACATATCGCACCACTGAGCACTTCAGCTCTTAGGGGTCCATTTCCTCGAGAGGGAGTTGGAGATCACGGTGGGGGGTTGATCGATTATGGGTGACGATTCATCTGCCTCATACATACACATGGTAAATTAACTGTACGTGTACAAGTGCTTTGTACTGTGATCTTGATCTCTCTAATTTTGATTTTTTGTGGTTTATGCATCTTTGGTTACAATTCCCATGATCCGCTAATTACTCGAATTAGTAGAGGTAGTTCAATACGTTCAGATTTGAATATCATACGAAGAAGATCCATGATTGCAAAGCTGCGTTTAGTAAGTCAACCCAATTCGAACTTGAATATGAGTTAATTATAGCTACCAAGCTTAGCAGATTGAATATGTTTGAAAAACATTCCTTTTCTCCCAATTTTTAAAGAAAAATAATGATAAAATAAAATAAAAGTTCTTGTCATCTTCCATTGACAAGGTTAATAAATTTTAACTAATTTAAATTCTAACTAAATCAGCACACTGATAGGCAAAACTCCATATTTACAAGCTTTGAACTTCAATCTTACATAGAAAGAGACATTAAACTGCTTCAGAAAAACCTTTCCTTTAATGTAAACATGGGAGTTTGTTCAGTTTTTTTCCTCTATGCATGATTGTAAACTTTTGTTGGCATGTACTTACATATATATGTGTATGTATATGTGTGTATGGGATGGAGGGGCAGGTGCACCATCTAATAGAGAAGTGCATAATATTTAAGATGAACAAAGAAGAATGCATGGAAGCTCTCTCGAAACATGCCAACATTGAACCTGTCATCACCTCCACAGGTATTTTATACGTGTGTGTGTGTATATGTACTAAATGATTTCTTCCTCTCCTTTAATACATACATGATCTGCTCACAGTGCCGATCATCGCAGAACACATGCATGCATACATACATACAGACACACACACACACACTCGTATATATATATGTATATCTATGTACGGGTATGGGTATATTGTGTGTCTATGTGAGGACAATCAAATAACAAGAAGGGTCATGGAAGTGATCGACCTCTGGCACGCTACTTCTCTTGTGTGTGTATTCTTAAATCGCATGCCAACAAATTAATCATGAATTTATAAAAGAATCGAAAATCATTACCTAATAGTTTAGATCTTTGAATTGAAATGAATTCAATTTTTTATAATTATTCACGGATAATAATATAAGATCTAATTACTTAACTGATCCCATCAACCTAGCATAAGCCCGGACCTAGCCAAGGGTTTCTTCCTCGACAGTCTCGTATAATAGCCAGGGAAGGTGATAAATTCGGATTCAAACCCGGTCCTGGCAGTGAAAGGTGAACGCGGGCCATGCTAGCTCATGTCGTACTACGAAGAACCCAGCGCAAGGACTTCCCGTACGAAAGAGATCAAGCTTTTCCAGAAAATGGAGAACACAGTCAACCCTCACCGTACAGCATATAAATTTTTTTTTTAATTTTTTTCTGGTGGAACGCGCAACTTACAAATTCAATAATGCGTACTATTAGTATATGATCACCACTGCATAAAATTAAATGGGAAAGAGAGTTCAGTATAGTACGTGTCACTTTTATCATGTGACCTTGGAGACGGTCTTATGTGTAATGGGTAAATTATGTAACATTATCGACGTGATGTCATGAGTCAGTACGATTAAGTTATTTTTATGATTTTTTTAATAAAATCTAAATGGATAAAAATCCTAAAAAGAAAAAATCAACTATAAAAATAGTTGAATTTAATTGATTTGTGATATCATGACAATACAGTCACGTAGTATGCCTGTCATATACAAGGCTTTCTCGTGACCTAGACGTCATGGTTTCGATCTCACACGTGAGGTGCCCATTTATCCCCTCTCCTTCCAACTCCTTTCTGAGTTTTTATATCTCATTTGTATACGGAAAAAAATGACCAAATGCGCTAGGGTTGTTCTGGTTACAACTATTTTTACTCATCAGAGGTAATAGAAAGCGATCGCTTCGACTCTCCCTGGCCTAGAAGAATCCCGAATGAGCACACAGACCGACCGAACCAACATTGACGGACATGCATAAATTGTTCGAGGGCGTGGATCGATCTGTTAGGTACTACTAAGTCCTTACATGTATTCGGTTTGGTTGATATATATATTTGCAGTGTGGAAGGAATTGGAGAAGGAGAACAAGGAGTTCTTCGAGGCCTACGAAGAGTCGCAGAGCAGAGACCGACAAGACGGCCGGATGTCCGAGGAAGAGACCAGTCAAATGATTCTCAAGCTCATCTCCGGCGCCGACGGCGACGACGACCCTCCTCCTCCGGCCTCGTCCTCGTCCTCGTCCCCCTCCAAAGACACTAGTCCCAACACCTAATTTGCCCATTTAACTTATAGCTTAGCTTCCCCCTCCACACACATATTTAATTCGATAGCCATCTTACTTAGCTTATTTACCAATAGTTATCTATCCGAGATAAGAAGGAGAAAGTCTTGGGATGTAATGATGTACATTGTCGTGTGATATCACGTATCAATAAAAATTGGTAATATCAGTAATTTCATAATAAATCATCTAAACTACAGAACAAATATTTAATTCCTTTTTTCATCTTAAAAAAACCTTGAAAGCTCAAGGAAACTTTAAAAATCCGATGACTGACAGTGCTCAACATCCTTCTTAACTTCTCACTAATTGATGTCGAGATTTTTTTGGGATTTTTTGAGTTTTTAAAATATTATTTAGGGTTTTTAGTATTTTTATTTTCTAATTAAAGAAAAAGAAATTCTGAACATGAGTTTTGCAGTCTAAATTATCTATGATGGAATTGTTGATATGACTAATTTATATTAATTTATAATATCACATTAAAATACTCATGCGTGATACTGCCATTACACCCAAGACTTTCTCCATAAGAAGGGTGCAAGTAGTTGTTCAACCTCTTGATGGACATAAAATAATTTGGCAGCAAGGCTCATTAAGGTTTGACCCATATGTTGTAGATTTTTTTCATAAATAAGTGATCTTATCATGTCTATGAATAGATAAACTTATCGTTAACATACATATATGTATATGGTCACGAGGTCCATAGGCCTACGACAGGTAGAAGTAAGAAACAAATAAACAGGAAGTGGAAGTTTCACTGATGAGAAAACAATCCAATACCAATAGGTTGCAAATCGAGAGTTTTGTGGGAGAAATTATGAATTTATAAAGTGTACTACCAGTATAATTACACGAGTCTTGATTATATCTATATGTATATTATCTTAAATAAAATATCATACTGATATTATCTAAAAAATAATGGTTAAGTTTTGCTTCTTAGTCGAAATAAAACTATCTGACATAGAGAGTATTATACATAACAGATATATCAGACGATGGCATTGAATCTAAATTGGTGTAAAAAAAACTTGTAAATAACTATATCATATTAATTTACCTCCTAATTTCCTTTCTAATATGTTATTATCTTCCATCTTAAAATTATAAAAAAAAAAAAATTGTCGGTGCCCATCAATTCTTATAGGTCATGTCTACCGTTTTGACCTCTCTCATTTAGGTTTCAAACTCACTATGCAAATTACTGTTTAGATATTTATATATATAAAGCTAACTTAAAAACTAAAAATTTTATACATATTAAGTTTTAAAAAAGAGTACGCAACAAACTCGTAGTGCTTGGGACACCGGAATGTTTACTCCGTGACATGATACGCCGCACGCCGAAGAGTACGGAGTGAAAACGTGGAGGCGTGTGCTCGGCCCACCGGGTTCGAAAGGCAAGGAAAATTAATTATACTGCTGCCGTGCCACTTGAACGGTTCGTGAAGGAGCCAGTCAGAACGCGCCACCTCCTCACTTCCTCGTGAGGTCCTTCTCGATGACGCGGCATCCCTCTATTGGTTGGACAGATATCGCGTGAATGTACGTTAGATGATGACGTGAGCTGCATGCAAGTGTGTGTGTGTGTGTGTGTTTGTGTCTATATATGTTGGAGTTATGTGGCAGACACACCTGGGAATCTTGGTTTGGGCTGGCGCTGTCGACCTCCCAGCGTATAATTTAGATTCCTTCTTTGTCGGGTTTCCGCTATTGTCCGAATGATCTTGTCAAGGAGAAAAGGACCGTGTGGAAGCACTATTACATCGGGGTCCGAATTCTACCTACTAGACAACCCCAAAATTAGAAGAGAGAATGAGAGCGGAGATATAAAAAATAAAAATATAATATTTGCAACCAAAATTACGGAATTTATTCAATCAAATGACTCAACAAATTATATTAGAAGCCAATACGTGTGCTGTACAGTGTAATATGGTATAAGTCTTATGGCACAGCAGGTATATTACTGTGCAACAGTACTCATGTAATGTTATAAACTAATAAAATTTAATTATTTTTAGGGCTATTTTTTAAATGAATGAATTTTATTGATTTATTATATTAGGTAAGCACTACATTATGTTATATACCCGTTACACAGAAGATTTTCTTTCCTACGTGACATTAACATGCATGTGCATTATATATATATATATATATATATATAAAAGAACGTGTTCAGTGTGAAACTAGGTGGCCTGTGTGCGTGTTCTCTGGGACACCAATAAGAGAGTCTGGATTCCTCTCTTGTGATTATGAGAGAGAAGTGTGTAGATCGGGATGGAGTCGAATCGAAGTTCTGAAACCGAAAGGTGCCGGCGCGGAGTCGAGAGAGGAGAAGAGGACCGATATGTCATGTAGCGGACGTAACTCAAGCTCCCAATAGCAATAAGGTTCCCGTCGCTAGCTAGCCCTTGCCGTCCCCCACCCCCAACCAAGCGAATCTGACGTAGTGACATGCACGACAGTGAAACGCGCCCCACCTCCCCCCTGTCTCTGTTCACTAACCGACCATCTTCCCAAAAATAAAAGAAGACGAAGGCACGTCGCGGGTTAATTTGTCTTTTTCCTCCTTATTTTATATTTTTGCACTAATTTAAAGGGATACGAGAAAAATGGAATAAACGGTGGGAGAGAGGGTGAATAAACGAGAATCTAGCACCGGAACATCTTGAACTCGGGAGAGACACTGTCAAATTTACCAGATTCCCGTTTCTCTATTCTATATTGTTGGTTTAGACCCGGAAGAAGGTTGCAACTCATCTAGAATTCTAAAACTCGGTACTTTAGATGGAAAGCGGAGGAATTGCTCTTCTTCTAGGCTTTCGAGTGGGAATCCTATTCGCATCCCCTGGGAAGCAATTCCTATCGGAAGATGAAAGTTGTCACGCTGAGAAATCGAGAATGAACGTAGAATCCCTCTATTCAAAGCCTTTCTACCCCTTAGGATCCTTTCCTTTTATGTATTTTTTGATAAATATGTTGATCTTACTGTCAAGCAAACTTGACCGTTATAGCCCTTGAACCATGTTAACCACTAGATTGGCTCAAACCAGCCCAAATTCTACTAATGGGCCCTGGTTGGAGAGGCCCAACTTGTGTGTTCCCAAGGCATCCTTGACTACGTGCTCCGTTGTGAAATCTGGTTTTTTCATGGGGACTTTGAATAGGATATTACAGTTTTTTTTTATATCACATAATATCCAAAAGTTCAACAGTCCATAACTAATTCGGATCTGAGCGGAGTCTTGACAGTGGGTCTACCTAGAGCTTTTACGCCAAGTGCATCGATGAAGAATGGAGTTTCTTGATAGAGCAATCCCCATTGAACTCGACAATGGAACCACCATTCAAAGCAAAAGAAACTTGAACAGAAAAGATTGATATATTATAGCTCGCAGATACTGTTAATAATCTAGGAAGTGCAATGCAAGCGATGACAGAAGACGACCCAACCACCCGCACACTCTTTATTCAAGTACTCTCGAGCACAGCTCTTTCCACCAGACTTTCAATAACTAGAGTTCTAACCAAGACCTCTACAGTGCACCTCTGGTAAAGCTAATTCAAGCATCGACCTTCGGCGCCCATCCTGCAATCACGTACTCCTTTGCTGCCTTGGTCTTCACGAATGATTCCCGAGCGAAGAGCAACTGCAGCCAGAATACTATGATGTTAAGCTCTGTAGATGATCAGACCATACGTTATAGGAGTATGCTTTGCCTCTTCTCTGTATCGGTGGTTCCAATTTGGGATTGAATCTTGCTTTAAGGGGCAAGGTCTCACGTAGGAGTTCTACTACTGAAGCTTCTAGTGTTCCACACTAAAGGAACCATGAACTCATGAAAGAGTGAGTTGCTCTGGAATATATGAGCAACACTTGGTAGTCTGAGTATCCAGTCAGATAAGAGTGCTATATCACATATCTGGGAAAAGGCCTGGATTACCACATTTCACCTTCATATAGACTATAGAGAAGGGATTATTGTAGAAAAGAAAAGGAAGAATTCACCCAGCATTTGCAGAGCATGAAACCAAGACAATATTCAACAGCATAAAACAGCTTGTCTACCTTTGTGTAGCTGTGGACATAGGTCAAGTTTTCAGGGACACTCCACTTCTTGAAATGGCCAAGAGCGATCTCAAGATGGTAAAGCTTCGGTCCCAAGCCCAAGTCAACAGCAGTTATCTTTTCCCCAGCAATGTATGGGCCCTGATCCCACCCAAAGAATGATCAGTCCAAATTTTCGGGTGTGCAAAGATATTCACAGGCAATGAAATATCGTTCACTTAATCAGAAATAAGCATACATGAGCCTTGAGATGTTCGTCCAGGGCCTTCAATTCATCAAGAAGAGCCTGCTCGGTCCCATCACTGGCGTCCTTGCTCTTCAGGAACTTCACAAAGGACATGAATATCTTGCAACCGCTGAAATATCAACAAAGAAAAGCCGGTCAGTTATTAGACCAATCTTCCCAGACAGAAACAATGCAAAAGGGAGACAAGGAGGGGCAGGGCACAGGATTACACGGAGGCAAATTCAGGTGCGGGAGTGAGGGAGGGCTCAGGGTACTTCTCCTCGAGAATACCAACGATCACATCAGAGTCGGCCACCCATTTATCTTCGACCTTGATGAGCGGCACCTTACCTTCTGGGTTGACATCTAAGAACCTACCAAACAATTGTTGCAAATTATCTCTTTGGAGTGTTCCAAGTCCTGGGTAATAAGCTCATAGACCCGATCAGAAACAAATACTGCAGTTTATATACACACAAATCTCATATGATTCATGGAGAAAAAGGGTAATAAAGTTTTCCTGTGGTTGCTTGACTGTCCCTTTTGATTTGCATTCCGAAAAGTCTTCCTTTTCTGACTTCTGGTTACAAAGTTGTATCATTCATCTTGTCTTTGAAGTCTGTACCTATAATTCACTATTTTCCATCCCATCAGAGTTGAAAATTCCTCACCTTTCCTTACAATTGGAAAGCACGTCTTCTAGGCAACAGAATCGGGAAACAATCAACACCCAGCAACATCAGACAGTTTTCACTTTTCTCTCTTCATGATAACACGCAAAACCCAAACTTGTCCAGTTCCTTAAAAATCCCAATTGGGTCCTGCTACCAGGATACCATGTCCGATTAATACTATAATCATCATCCATTTTAGACCCTCATCGCCCGTGAAAATTTTCCAGGAGTCACGTTTCATGCAGTTCCAATAGCTTCGAGCTTATAATCAGTGAGTATAATGGGGGTCAGATGGAGACGTACCACTGGGGTTTCTCGCTGAAGTTGATGAGGTGCAACTTGTAGGAGACTTTCTTCTCCTCCAGAGTCAAGAGAACCCGTTGACAGAACGGACCTGAAAACCCAAAAAGAAGAACAAACGAAATCGACAAACACTGAATCAGGGTTCTACAATGGAGATCAAGGTACCGATATTGAAGAAAGCCAGAGAAACAACGTACAGTCTCCGAGCTTTTCAGGGGCGCCGGCGGCTGCCTTGACGCAGATTTCCAAAGCCATTGCTATCTGGGCGGAGAGTATGAGACTGAGTGTGATTCGCTGAGGACAGCAAGCAAAGGAGACAGCGCAGAGATTCAGCAGGCGGATGGAAATGTGCAACGAGGTGACTGTATAAGTAAACTTTCCGAGACCGCGATTTCGATGAATGACAGTTAGCTGTCGAACCGGCATGGACCGGATGGTCCGTCCCGGTCTTTGAATTCAAAACATCGGTGGTGAGAATGGACCTGGACAAATAATCGGCCACGTTCAACGATGATTCCCTGACTGATCACAAGATTGTACACGTGGCTCAATCTCTCGTTTTTACACACGTGGAAAGCATCTCATGGGAAACGACAGTGGTCAGCCATTACTAAGAAAATGGGGATGCATGCAAGTGGATATGTAAAGGAGAGAAAATTTATTTTGAAAGAGTTTGATATTTTAATGGGTCATTTCAGTTTAAACTGGATTAATTAGGATCCGTTAAATTTTTAGATATTAAAGGTGCAGACTAAAAAATAAAAGGAACAAAATCTGTACGTGTTGTTGCCCCTTTTTGAGAGAGTATTATACGCAATAGTGTTATCATTTAATAGTGTTTATATGATACTAATAAATCAAATTAATTAATTTTTGTGATTTTCTTATCAAATCTTATAAATAATTTGATTTAATTTATTAGTGTCATTATATAATTACTTTCCCGTAATGATACTGTTGCATGAAAAGCTTCCTCTTTCATTTTTTGTGCTTGTTTTCTAGTTCCTCGTGGCGCATTCCTCCTCCCCAAATCCTGGAAAAGCCATTTAAAGCTTGAAAAATGGCCTTTTCCAATATGTATATGATATTTAGAAATTCAAAAAATAATTTTTAATTAATCTAGTTTTTAGCGAGTCTGGAAAAATAAAGCGCAATTCTCGAATTCTTGTGTTATTATTAGGTACGTACTTGTCGTTCAGTTTGGGAACAGGACAGGAGGGCCTCTCTGGCTACCGGTCAATGGAAGAAGTGCAGGTGAAAGAGGACGAGAATTGAAATCAAAATCCGGACTCTCTTTTCGCCGGAAACCTCCGGCGCACTCTCCGACAAACCCGAAATAAAAGAATGTTTGAGATTAATTTATAAGAATCTGGGACGATCATGAATGGCGACAATCGGAAAATTTTAAGAATATACCGGTAGTCACTATATCCTTGAGATGGTTTCGGTCCTCTTGACCGTGCTTAGATGAGGTGGACTCCTGTCTCTAAAGATACAATGACTTTGTTGAATCATACATCAATTACAGTGGGGAATAAACTTTGATTTGTAAGAGAATTAGGTACCGAATTTCTCCTTCCACGGGAACTGCATCGATAGAAACCTCTGACTCGCACGGGGTGTGCCCTCAAACTTCACCTGCGAACTTCATCTCCGTTCTAGGGTTTCTACTTTGACCCGATTTCCGGTCGAATCTTGGCTTTCCAAGCCTCGATCTGGATTTTGATCACGAGTATTCATTCTCCCTCCGTGGAGGCCCTTTTATTCTGCTTTGTCGGAGCTAATCTATCTCCCTCAGTGGAGGCTTTTCTATTCCGCTTTGTCGGAGCTTACCTATCTCCCTCAGTGGAGGCTCTTCCATCCTGTTTTGATCCAGATCTGGTGGTTTTGAGACGGAGACGAGGAAGGCGAACACGAGGATTGTGAATAGTGCTGTTGTGTGAGTCTTCCCCAGATAGACGCCTTTGTGGAAAAGCTAAAGGATTAAGAATTTAGAAGGAAAGTCTTGTGCAGGCTAAGGTCCTGTCTCAAGGTATTCACCGATTTCATTACCTTCCCCTTTTCGTCCTTATTTCGATTGCATACAACGGTCAAGACCAGATCTTGAATATAACGTTGCATTAGTGGATAGGTCTGTACCTTACCGTAATCTGAAGATTTACCCTCTATCATTCATTCACTTTGAAGATTCTTTGAATGGTGCGTGCTGTTGGTGCGGAATAGTGGCTATGTCCTTCGATTTCCACAGTAATCCTTAATATTAGTTGGCTATATTTTGCTTCTAGTAGGAGTTGAATAAGGACCAACATAAATACACCCTATGAGTCTAATAGCGTGGAATTGTCGGGGATTGGGAGGTGCCCCAACAGTTCGATCTTTAAATTTCCTGGTTAGGAAGCACAAACCAGGAATGCTTTTTTTGTGTGAAACTAAAACAAATGCAGATAGATGCAAGAGGGTGGCAGCAGCTTGCAGAATGGAAAGGTTATTTTGTGTAGAAGCTCAAGGAACAGCCGGCGGACTGTGTCTAATGTGGCATAATGAGCTTCAGGTAACAATTTCTTCCTCAGGTCCTCATCATATCCATGCATTAATAGAACATACTGTTTTTGAAAGGAGATGGCATATCTTCTGTGTCTATGGGCCACCATATAGCCATTTAAAAGAGGATTTTTGGGACAATCTAGCTGCAATGGTTAAGATTTTAGAAGAGCCATGGGTTTTAATAGGTGATCTAAATGAGATTATGAAGGATGAGGACAAGTGGGGTGGTAAAAGCCATGCGAGTTGTTCAAACACTTACTTGGAAGATCTTGGTTTTTCGGGGACACCTTACACTTGGAGAAACAATAGGCCAGGGAAGAAATTTATAAAACAAAGAATAGACAGGGCCTTTGCTAGTAGAGAATGGATAGAACTCTTTCCAAGAGCTGGAGTACAACATTTAACCTCAAATAGGTCAGATCACAACCCAATTGAGCTAAAACTATGGAAATCTAATTCTAACCACAAAAAACCATTCAAATTTGAAGCAATGTGGACAAGAGACAACACTAGTAAAAAAATAGTTAAAAAAGCTTGGGATATTAATATTGCTGGCTCTAAAGCGTTCCAATTTGTAGGTAAAATAAAAAACACTAAGAAAGCTCTAAAGGAGTGGAACATGAAAACTTTTGGAAATTGTGAAGTAAGAATTAATGATATCACAATAGAATTACAAGATTTACAAGATAAAGAACCAACTGAACATAACCTAAACAGAATAAAAATCCTAAGAACAGAAATGGAAGAACAGCTAATTAGAAAAGACACAATGTGGAAGCAAAGAGCCAAAGAAGAATGGCTAAAGGATGGAGACAGAAACACATCCTTCTTCCACTTATCTACAAAAATAAGAAAACAAAGAAATAATATAACAGCAATAAAAATCGATAATAAAAATTGGATTCATGATACCAAAGATATAGCCGACTACTTCATAGATAACTTCACACAATTATATAATTCAAAAAACCCAACAATTCCAGAAGACTTGGAAGGTTTAATTCACCCAATGATATCCCAACAGGAAAATGAGGAACTCATCAAAATTCCAAAACCAGAAGAAATAATAGCAACACTAAATCAGTTGCCTGAGCTTAAGACACCAGGGCCTGATGGTATTCCTAGGTTGTTCTACAGCCATTATTGGAGCACAGTGGGTCATTTATTTATTGAAACTGTGCAGAAATTTTTTAAAACATGGTATCTATTAAAAGAAATAAATAATACGTTTATAACCTTGATTCCTAAGCATATGGGGGCAAATAATTTCAACGACTACAGACCCATTAGTCTTAGTAACACTATTTATAAAGTAATCTCAAAGATTATAGCTAATAGATTAAAGCCCCACCTGGACAGATTTATAGCGCCGAATCAAACTGCTTTTTTGGAAGGTAGATGGATAAACGAAAATGGTCTTTTAACTCAAGAAATTCTGCATGTAATGAAGAGAAGTAGGGCAAAAAAGGGATTGTTAGGATTAAAAATTGATTTCTCTAAGGCATTTGATAGACTCGAATGGAAATTTATAATGATAGTTTTAAAAAACATGGGCCTACACCAGAATTTTATAGCTTGGATAGAGCAATGTATTAGCACCACCTCCCTATCTGTTTTAATTAATGGCACACCAATGGGGTTGTTGAAACCAAGTAGAGGCTTAAGACAAGGTGACCCCCTATCCCCATATTTATTCATTATTAGTATGGAAGTCCTCTCTAGGATGTTATATAGGGCTGAAAATGAAAGATTAATTAAAGGAATTCAGTTAAGTAGAAATGGTCCTCCAATAACACATCTAATGTTCGCTGATGATTTACTAATCACCATGAGGGCCTCACAGTCGGAAATAGGACACTGTAAAAGAGTACTAGATAAATTCTCCAATTGGTCCGGTCAGCAAATAAATTTCTCAAAAACGGGCATTTTCTTCTCAAAGAACGTAACAGCACAAATTAAAAGAAACATTAAGAGCTTCATAGGAGCAAAAAAACTTAAGAATAACACTAAATATCTAGGAAACCCAATGTTCATTAAAAGGAAAAAATCTGAAAGCTTCTCCTTCCTCATTGATAAAATAAAAGGGAAACTTGAGGCATGGAAGGCAAAAACACTGTCTTGGGCAGGGAAAGCTACACTAATAAAATCGGTTCTCAATAGTATACCTTTGTATACAATGTCACTATTTAAAATTCCAAAGAAAGTATGCAATAAGATTGATCAAGTTACTAGGAAATTTTGGTGGGGAAAATCAAGCAAAGAAGGACACTACTATGCACCAATTCAATGGGAAAGCATCTGTCAACCAAAAAGAAATGGGGGTTTAGGTTTCAGGAAGGCTGAGCAAGCAAATATGGCAATGTTGTCTAAGACAGCATGGGCACTTACACAGAATAAACAAGGGTTGGCAGCTAGAGCAATGAAAGCAAAATATGGTAATTTTCTTACGTCACGAAATAGGCAAAATAGTAAAACATCGCAAGTGTGGAAAGACCTGCAAACATGCTCAAAAACAATGAGAAAAGGAACTTGCAAATGGATAGGAAATGGTGAAAATACAAAGGTATGGACAGAACCTTGGATCCCAGATAATAAAGCTAGTGAGTACAGACCAATCCCTCTAGTAAACTCCCAGATAACAAACAACTTATTGGTAAGTGATCTAATGTGGCTTGGTCCAAGAAGATGGAATATCCCAATGTTGTATTCCCTTTTTGACTCCAGAACTGTAAGTAACATATTGAGTATTAGGCTTGTGCAAACTAATGAAGCTGACAAGTACATTTGGCTCCCAGAACCATCAGGAAATCACACTGTTAAGTCCTTTTATCAAATAGATCAAGAACATAGATTTAACCAAAGAAATGTACAAACATGGAGCAAACTGTGGAAAATAAAGGTGCATGAGAGATTTAAAATCCATCTTTGGAGAATAGCGACGGAATGCCTCCCATGGTTTACATCGGAAGGGGAAAGTTGTCCCCTTTGCGAAACCAGCACGGATAATTTCAAACATCTATTTGATGAATGTTTGTATTATCGTGTAGCCTGGAGGGAGTCGCCTTGGAAGTTATGGTGTTATCCAAGATGCAACCAATCACCCCTAGAATTCATAGATGGCATAGTCAGCCCCTCTCTCACGATAACAGCCAAAAGGATCATAAATCAGGAGCTGACTCTCTATGGGTCGATACTGGTATATAGACTGTGGGATCTTAGGAATAAAGTGTTGCATGGACAACTGAAAACTGATCCACTTGAATTTACAAATAAACTGTTGCAAGAGTACGACGAACACAAGGCTAAATGGTTAAAATCGGAAACGAATACAGAAAAGCACGATTCGGAGTGTACTGAAAATAGATTAAGAGAGGGATGGATACGGATATACACAGATGCTGCATTCTTGAATAAAAGTTCATGTCTTGCAGGAATTGCACAAGAGGGAAACAACATCATCCGATCCTGGTTCACGAAGACGTGGAATGCCTCTCCGATGCAAGCTGAAGCAGAAGCCATATTTTTGGCCTGTAAGGTAGCAAATGAAAGAAAATGGCCATGCATTGAGATAGTTTCAGATGCCCAACTAGTTGTCAATGCATTAAAGAGACCGAAATACGCACCATGGGAAATCAAGAGTATCATTTTGAACATTAGAAGTCTATTGTCAAGATTTCAGAAATGGGAGTGCCATTGGATTAGCAGAGATCTAAATTATCAGGTTCATAATTTAGGTCAGCTGGGTTTTAATTCCAATGTAAACGGTTTGTGGTTTTTTGTTAATGGTTGCTGGTCATCTGTAGATATAACTGATCAAGGTGAATTATGTATCATACCAAATTAGATATTTAGTAAAATATCCTTTACCTATCAAAAAAAAAAGAGAATTAGGTACCACCACATGATAACTTAGATTTTTAGGTGGAAACGGGGCCCGGGACTCTTGTAGGCCCAGCAAAAAATTTAATATGGCATCAGAGTGGGTTGATTCTGAACTCACACCATACAAGACCCGAGTGTTGAGTTCGTGGCCGATAAGTTCAAAATCGGAAGAAAAATACCCGGCTTGTGGTTAGTTGTTGAACCCAGGCATGGAACTCGTGGAATTATAGCCCGAGATCGGTAGAAAAATGTCCGGTTCAAGGCCAATTAATTGGCTCGAGGATGGAAGAGAAAAACCCTCATTGTGGTAGTTTATCCCCTAGTCGAGAGTGGAAGAGAAATACCAGGTTCAAGATTAGTTGTTAAAGGCGAGTGTTTAATGGTACGCGTCAAGTGTGAACACATTGCTACGTGATCCCACATCGACTAAATTTTAGAAGAAACTTAGAATTAAATACTACCATTTAATAATTTAGTCTTTTACGTAGAAACGGACCTGAGACTGAAAATTTAATAAACTCAAAATGGGTTATCCTAAGAATCATAAATCCTAAGAATCAAGGGATAAATAAAAACAGTCTCAAAATGCCCACGGCTCAACCACTAAAATAATACTGATGCCTAAATTGTATTAAAAATCTTTACGGCACGTATGGCTTGCGAAAATAAGATAAGTAAGAAATCAAGTTATAAATCAATGGCATGGTTATCCTTCCATTCATCGCAGGCCTCAGCGGGGCTCGCCTGCAACCGAACGCTGCGATCCAGAACACCGGGAACAACAACCAGGTCCAGGGCAACAACAACCAGCCGTTCGTAACCGCTGGGCAGCTTCCAGCCAGCGGAACCCTCCAGCAGCTCGTATTCAGGTCGATAATGGTGTCCGACGATGAGCTGACGTAAAGGCAAGGGCTGGGGTCCGCCGTGATGGGGGGAGCCCGCTGCCCAGGGCTTCTACCTGGCGAGCTCGTTGGACGGGACCAGCCATGTGATTGATGTCACAGTGATGCTGCATGGGAAGGAACACGCCGAGGTGGAGGACACGATAAGCCTCTTCGGGGTCCACCGGACGGTGTTGGAGGCGTCACGGGTGGAGGTGACCGGTGGGACTGGAAAGTAGGAGCACGCCAATAGGGGTGTGCGACCATGGAGAGCCTTCAAGATGCGGACTCGCACACGAACGATGGGGTCGACACGATTCACCACTTCAACATCTGCCTGTCCGAATAGTCACGGGACGTGGTCTGTTCGGAACGTTGGGCTTGATTGAGAGAGTGAGTATTGAAAGGATTTTTAATTCATCTAATACTGAATGAAGGAACACTTGCTACCTGCTGGATCTTCACAAAACTGTTGAAAGAACCTATAAACAAGCCACCGACTATGGTGGTATAATGATCTAAAATTTACTCTCATGTGATTTAATACATTTAAGATCAATGATTCGAGTATTACTCTTATGTTATGTTTGGATTTAGGGATTTGGAAGTGAGAGATTTGGAGGTATTTGGAGGGGAGGGAAGATGAGGGATCTAAAGGAATAACTTATTATTACAAATCACTTGTTTAGATATTATTATTAGAGGAGGATGTGGATGGATAAAGAAGTTAATTTGACTATTTTATTGTTTTAACTTGGAAAACCAATCGAACGGGAGGAAGGCGTAAGGGAGACACAGTAATTTCATGATGATCTTGCAATTCAAACAAAGTTGTAATTTCGGAATATTCTTTGGAGGTTCGGTCGTTACGACCTGGTGGTGGTCGAGTAAGGGAAAGCGTATTGTAATCGTGACTTAGTGATAATCGAGAAAGGAAAGATGAGTGTAATTGTGTAAGTGTATGATGATGAATTATGACATGCCAGTAGTTTCTTTTAAGAAGTTATAATGTGTATATTTGTCTAAAAATTTGTAATCCCGCCAAATCTCTAAAATTGGAGGAATTAAAAAAAGTGAGGTTTGGAGGGATTGTGAATCCCTCCAAATTTCTCTAAATTCTTCCTAATAATTTGCCTAAACAAGGGATTGTATTATCTCTTTGAATCTCTCCCCTCCGAATCCCTCCGAATCGCTCAATCTAAACAAAAAGTTAGTAATATTACCAGAAAAGACTCCTGAACTCGTGTTTTAATGTACATCAATTTCTTAGACTATACTAAGTCTTTGGTAATAATACGTTGACTAGTCTTAGTACTGAATAAAAATCTTCTTAGTCATCTGATGTGATATTATAAATCAATAAAGTCAAGTCATTTTAAAATTATTTTAATAAAATCTTAGAAATTAAAAAGCAATTATAAAAATAATTGAAATTTATTAGTTTGTGATACTAGGTCAAGAACGTTTCCATTATCTATGACATGTTTCAATGCTGGATAGTCTCCTTCGGCCCATTAAAGTTAACAGGCCCATTTCAAAAGAAAAGTCCGGCCCAATGAAGCCCTGGAGGTATATGAGCTTAGACCCCCCGAACTTCACCATCCCTGCCGCGCTAGGGTTTCTTTGTCGTCTCAGAACTAGCCGTCTCCTGTCCGATACATCGAAAGGCACAGCGATGGGTACGGATCAAGCTCCATCTCCATTTCCTACCTTTATTCGCTTCCGTTGCTGCTGGTCTTCGAGTTCTTTGTTTCTTGCTTATTTTTTCTTCTTTTGCTTGCGTAGCGAGGATTAAGGTCCACGAGCTGCGGCAGAAATCGAAGGCGGATCTGCTGAACCAGCTGAAGGATCTCAAGGCGGAGCTCGCTCTCCTCCGCGTGGCTAAGGTCACTGGTGGCGCCCCGAACAAGCTGTCCAAGATGTAAGTGGCTGTGTTTTTGTGCAGACACCACGGCATTATCGAATCGTTAGAAAGGATCTTAGCTTGTAGACTGCTTTGATTGCGTCTGTAATTGATGCCGTTGTAGATAGTAGTTTAAGGATCTGAAGATATCCTCTTTATGCTCCAGTGGCTTTTTCTTGTTCAGCAAACTGTGTGAATTGAGCTCCAGATAATTTTTCTGAGAATCATACTAAGCTGTTTTATGGCTATTAGTTAATGCATTTGAGGTTTATGTATAATGTTTGATAATTCTGGGATAAAGTCTCCACTTGCTTGTGTTCATTGGTAGCTCATTTATCTAGTCTTTCTCATGTACATCTCTTTTGTCGTTTCTATTGGTAGGTTAGCAGACTTTTACCGATCTTCTCTCGAGTTTAGCTGGGGTGATTGATACATTGTGAATTTGATGTTACGATTCAATCAATGCAGAAAAGTTGTGAGGTTATCAATCGCCCAGGTGTTGACCGTCATCTCACAGAAGCAGAAGGCAGCTCTGAGGGAAGCCTACAAGAATAAGAAGTTCCTGCCCCTCGATTTGCGTCCCAAGAAGACTAGAGCGATCAGGAGGAGGCTTACCAAGCACCAGGTAAGGCTTCTTTCTGTATATTCTTAACAGTGCACTTCTGTCATCAGACAATGGAACCGGATGCTCTACCTCTTCATCTTAGTTGAATGATGCTTTGGCTACCCTGATATGTCTAAGTCAGGAATTCCTGATATGTTCGTTTGTGCAGGTGGCTATGAAGACAGAAAAACAGAAGAAGAAAGAGATGTACTTCCCTCTACGGAAATACGCCATCAAGGTGTAGATCTTTTTTACAAGTTGCTTCAGGCTTGCATTCAATCCAGCTTTTGTCACTTCTTGCAGTCTATGACATTTTCCGGCGGCTTCTTTCTGATGTTGTTTCTAGGCTTGGTATATCATCTTTGTCAAACGTTTTGCTCTGTACTCAATTGCCATTTTGCCACTGATCTTGAGTCGATACCATTTGCCAAAAGGATTGGATGATTCAACAAATTGCATATGTTTGGCAGTACCATTTCTCTTTAGTGGTGTCTGTTGTGGTCTATCTGGTGTATTATTTGATACCCTCGGTCGGAAAAAAAATAGTATGAGATGAGTTGGAGGATGAATTGCTTTGGCAAATGTCTTGCGATCCTTCTCACTCACGTAGATGAAAAATAGTCAGTAAAATTACGAGAAGGTAGTTTCTTGTGTAGTACAAGAACATGGTGGACCTTGGTATCTCGAGGAAGGAACGTACGACGTATCTCTTGGAACAGTCACTAGTTTTTATTTAAAACTACATCTAAATGAGTCATATTTTCCATCAACTGAGAAGGGGAAAAGAACTTCAGATGGAAGACCAAAAAAAAAATAAAAATTCTTGTAGTCGTAACCTTGCATAAGATTTACTGATATCGTTTCGGTTATTGCATCTTGCATGTCTCATTCATTCAGGCAACATTTAACTGTCTCTTGGCGAAGTTTGTCGGGTAACTTGTGGCACTCATGAAAGCCGGTTCCTAGCCCTCTTGCTGTTTTGTTTGCTTGGGTTGGTAGTTCAGAGCTAGTGGCCACTCATCCGAAGTCAAATTTGTTGGAACAGTTGGTTGAGTTAGTGAATTGGACAGTATCCACCTGTTTTCATGGTCTCCATCAAAGTCTACAAAAATGGACACGTCAATCGTATAGTCAGCACACAGGGGGTGTGAATCGATTGAAGGGAGAGCATCTTCGTGCCATCTTTCTCTGACCACCGGGGGTCACCGATCATTTCTTAATTTGAATTTATCTTCTAAACTTTTTGAGCAGGTCGGTATTATTCCGATCGATCAATTCGTGATGTCATCTTCATTTTCCTCTTTCCGGGATGAAATTAATTATGGATTCCATCTTCATATTTTGAGGCTGTCCTGCCGAGTGAACAGTCAAAGGGTCGCATGTTTCGGCAAACGGCTGATGCTTAGTCAAGACATTGTGGACGGATTTGTCCTTTGTCGAATTCTCGAAGCAATGCACTTCGTATGATGCCGTGCAGTTCAGGGCACCGATTGGAAATTTTGACTGATTTTCCATTTTATTTGTATGCATTGATCTCTCCTCTCTCTCTCTCTCTCTCTCTTACCCGTACTTGAGCACGGTTTTCCATTTTGCAATCCATATATATATATATATATATATCGTATAAAATTCAAAATATTCCAAAGGAGAAATTCTTAAGTGATCCGCTCTCATATCGTGACTGAGAAAGTGTTAATTAAATTACGATAAATAAATAAATTAGTGCAATCATCTCAACAGTTGTTATAACTATTACTAATCAAAGTAATTTAATCGGTTCTTCCACGTTAGGCCATTGTGAGGTAGAAGATACATCAAAATAGAGGAACGTTTCATATTCGAGCATGTTGGAATTCTCTGAATTC
This sequence comes from Lagerstroemia speciosa, assembly GCA_037672795.1. Taxonomy (NCBI): domain Eukaryota; kingdom Viridiplantae; phylum Streptophyta; class Magnoliopsida; order Myrtales; family Lythraceae; genus Lagerstroemia; species Lagerstroemia speciosa. The sequence goes on along the minus strand of CM075290.1, from coordinate 10,028,408 downwards.
GATTATCTCGGTATTCAAACATGTAATCGTATATTAGAAACCCTAAGGGCTAGCTTAAGTGGATAGGACGTACGTACGACCTGTGTAAAAATCCACAAAGTTGGAGGTTCAAATTCCCCTTGAGCGCATAACCCTCGGTGAGACTATCCATACATGTATTTTACATATGGAATGACCCGGATTCATAGACCTGCGTGGTGTTCATGGGATCCCACACTGGTGAGAATCGAACTCAAGATCTCCCGGTCCCAGGTCGAAGACGGTATCAACTATAACAAACGCACAATCTCTTCTGATAAACTTTAACCATTTGAAAATTCAGAACTCTAAAAATCAATTTTTTCCCCAATAATTAGGTTCGTAAGGCTATCTGATTTTTTTTTTCCTGTTTTTATATCATTTTCAATAGTTATGTCCACAATTGTAAATTCCATAATTGCAATGGAGAATGAAGAGCTCATTAGTCATTCAAAAAAATCCAAATCAGTCCATTAGATATTCATCAGTCAACCTTTGCTGTCAGGGCATAGCCTATAAATATCCAAGGGATCGGTTCTGTGGTAAGAAAGATGCATAATATCCTTCCATTAAAAGCAGTCCGTACCTCTAAGTTTATCATGTCATGTGCGCTTGTAACTGTGCGTACATGATTGCGAGAATTGATCGGACGAGATCCGAACACCTTGTGATATCAGACATACTAATTGAATCTACTTGTACACGATAGATTTTATCAAAATTATTGCATGGCAAAATGCGCGGGTATCAACCAGTGGCGATGCTATCTGGATCGGTCAAATCATTGACTTTCTCCTCCACTGACAAAAGCCCATCGATCTCAGTCGTCGTTACACGTAATTTAATTTTATCGGACACTTGTTCGTAGGTGGAATAAATGATCAATCGTCATCAGTCCAATTTAATTGGCGCGTATATATATATATATATATATATAGAGTATGCGTCATCCAATATTTGATTCGTATTGTTCTACGCATGAAAAAAGTAAAAATAAATAAATGTAAAATATTAAAATAAATTAATATAATTACACTATTTATTTATAATTTATTACAATTAAATTCATTTAAAATTCGTTAACTTACAATAATAAGCATACCATTCGTAATTGTTATCAGCGTACCGTGTCAAGTTTATTTTTTATATAATTTTAAATTATTCTTTCAAAAAATTGATCGATTTTTATTACTAAAACTGTAAGTATGGAGTGAAATAAGGGAATCTAAATAGTTAATAAAAGATTTTTGCCTCTAGGATCATAGATATGGGGTGAAAGAAAAATGATAAAATTATTATTTTGCTCTTTATTTGAAAATAAGATACACATTATAAATTTTAATATATAAATTAGATTGAGAATAAATACAAAAAATGAAAAAAAAACTCCCAAAACGTTTTCGTATAATCATCCAATATTTTAAAAAAAATCAACGAATCCTACTAAATTCAAATCCAGATGAATACATCGAAAACCATTGTCAATATGAGGGGTGCGAGGGCACTTCAACTAATAGATATTGGTTCACATATAAAAGGGTAAATAGTTCAAATAATCATAAATTATGGTTAAAATTCATTTTTTTTACAGACCAGCGTACGCGCATTTCATGATTAATCTGCGGTCGGACAGGGATTCCTGGGAAAATTCATGTCGACCCTCTCAACGTGGAGATTGATCCTGTGATCACCCAGTAAGGGAAACCATTGGGCTAACCCCAAGTTGTTTATTTTGCATGCCCTTCGTGGTAGAAAGTGAGATTCATCTACAGGCTATGTATGAAATTTTGACCCGATCCACAAGAGATTGGGCCCATATCCATCCCAAAAGTTCAAACTAATAAGATGGTGGTACCCGATCTCTTATAAATCAGGTTTCAATTATCTATTTATTCGATGTGGGATTGACTCCTTAACACCCGTGAACACGTTCCCACGTGCCTTTAAATGCCCGCCCTTGACAACTAACCTAGAGCCGGGTATTTTCTTCTATACGCAGGCGAGGGGGATTATTGATCACGAGCCGAACATGTTTTTCCGGTCTCGGCTTAATGGACCACAAGTTTCATACTCGAGCCGTGGCGTGACGTGAGCCCACTCGATTGGCTCTAATACCATATGAAATTTTCACCCGACTCATAAGAGATTGGACCCGTATCCATCCCAAAATCTCAAGCTGATAGGATGGTGGTACACGCTCTCTTATAAATCAAATTTCAATTGTTTATTATATATGGCAAAAAAAATTATTTGTTGCAAGAAGTGGTACTCTCTCATAATCCGTGATTTTTTGAGATATTTTTTCAACAAAAAAAACACAAATCCTATCTTCTAATAGGTCCATTTGACTAGAATTGGATCCGCCGTGGCACAGCCTGGGGAAATATCTATAATTTCGCTTTCTCCAAAAAAAAAAAATATTTATGTGGGCAATATTTCTTGCACATATAAGGACAATTTGTACATTCCTTACGCGACACGGGCGACCAAAATAAAACTAATTTATGAATCGGTGGTTTTTTTTTGTTTTTTTTTAAATAGTGCCCGTTGGATTAAGTCAATATTGAAGAAATAAGTTGCTTAGTGAACGAGATTAATCTCCTCTTATTATTTTTAATTACGATGAAGAGAATTAGTCCAACGGGGAGAACTCTTCAAATGTCTTCCGATGCTTCTCTGTCTGCTGACATTGCTAGCCTGCCCCTTTTTTTTTTTTTTCCACAGATATGATATAATATGCCCACTATGCTATAGAAAATGCATTTTATTTATTTATTATTCTCGTTTTAAAATATTATTATCAATATATATATATATATATTACGTGAGAATACTAACGTTATATATATATATATATATATCATCCAATTAGTATTTGATGTAAAATCAATACCTATAAATTTATAATTAAAACCCTAACATATATATATATATAAACCTGAATTCTAATTAATCTTATTAACTTAAATTATGACATATTAGAGAGGTTATTAACACTAATTTAATTAATCATGTTTATAATAACAATTTATTAGTATTTTGTATAACGTTAGTGGGTGCGTGCGATTGCGGAGGAAATTTTCAAACTTATCAGCTAATTCTTCACAAAAGATTTCAAGACATTCCTAGGAAAATAAATAAATAGGCAACATATCTGAACTGGTCACCCTCATCAACTTCTGACCCAGCAATATGGACCATTGGTTCTCTCAGTCTTTCCATTCACAAATGACATGGCAGTCCTGACCATTGACTAAATCGGCTATGTGGTTGGACCTAGAGGAAACTGTCGCAAAAAGATTCAATTTTACACCAATGAATGGGTTACCGGAGATGGTCTGAGTTTACATCAGTGACGCTCATATAATATATTATTATCAATGAGCCTTACAAAAGGCTGGTCCGCTTTCACTATAAAAATCTAAGCTGTTAGATAATGGTATTTAGTTACTTATAAACTAATTTTATTCCTTAATTTTGTCGATGTGGGATCTGACAAGTTCAGAGGACTGGGAAAATTTTACGATCCAACCGTTGAATCAATAAGCAGAGGAGAACAATCAGAAGTCATTACATTCTTTTCTACGGCACTAAGTGCTGATTATAAAACGTTGGATTAAATTGCTAAACATTACGTTTTTAAAAGGAGGGGACAGAATGGCCGATTTGAATGGCTACAGAGATTGATCTTTTTTTTTAAAATTTTTTTAAAATTGAGCAAGCACCATATTAATTAACTATAGTGTAATAGTCGGTCAAACTTTTATGCTAAGTCAACAATCCTTGGTCCGCAATCACCAATGTGGGGCCATGAACAAGATTCAAGATATCAATTAAGAATACTCGACCAATATAGTTATTTTGCATATTTTATTTAGTAGCTCAAATATCAATAAAATATTGCCAAAACTCTCCTAGAAAAAACATTCTTGACAATAATTGCAACACTCACATTCAATACGGTGTTCAAGATTATCAAGGAATTGCAATTCATGTGGCCGGAGCGAGGACGGATCTAGGAATTTCAGTTAGGGTGATGAAATTCAATACAGAGTTAAAAGACGGATTTTAAGGATCCAAATATGGATAGAGTTAGTGAAGTTGGCATAGGATTTTGCGGATTTTTTTGAGTTCAGATAGCGATCGCGCTGATTAAATTTTATTTAATTAATTTATAATTTCTAATAACTAGATTATATCATATCAAACATGAGTATCATGCATAAATATATAAATAAATCATAATCTTTTTCCGCTTTCCAAGGAGAAAGTCATGCGTGTGACAGTTTCATCACGTGAAAATACTTATTTGGTAACACCAACTAATAATATTTTACGGTTCGATGACAGAACCATTAACGAGCAAGAAAAAAATTGTAACAAATTATTAGATTTTTTCTTTAATTTAATTTATATTAGTCTTTATAAACTGCTCAATTAAATTATAATATGGTCCAGTCAATTTTTTTTTTGCATGGAAACATTTGTAGACCCTTCCTCTCTACCTATAAATACCCCCTCTGCATAAAATCTTTCCAGCAAGAACAAGAAACTCTCTCAATCTCTTATGTACTATGGCCTTAGTGAAGAGGAATTCAATGGAAAGCCTTCCTAGCCATTCTCCTTCACCTTCCAAAACCCTAACCCTAACCAGCTCTCCTTCACTACCAACAACGATACGCTCCTGCACTTCTTTGGCTGCAGCCGAAGAAGCCATTCGAAGTGCTGAACCCTTCATCGCCAAATGGGACTTGGGCTCCTCCTCGTACACTAAGCTCGTCTCCATCTTCCACCACAGCCGGAGGGAGGCCAGGGACTTCCTCAAGTCGGTCCATGAGCTGCGAGAAGCCATGCACTTCCTCGTCTCCAACCACCACCGCTCGAACGATAAGCTCGTCCTCGCTCAAACCCTAATGCAGGTCGCCATGAAACGGCTCGAGAAGGAGCTCTACCACATCCTTTCCTCGAGCCGGGACAAGCTCGACCATCAGTCCCTCTCGTCCGTGAGGTCCTTCTCGAGCCACTCAAGCAAGTTTGGATCATTCGAGAATGACAAGGAGGAAGAACACAAGGATGAGGAAGAGGAGGAGGAGGAGGAGGACGGAGGTGGTGAAGATATTGATGTGGAAGATGGGCTAAGAAAGGCCCGGGACTCGATCGTCGAGACCGAGCGAGCTTCCGAGCTTGCCATGTCGGACTTGAAGTCCATCGCCGATTGCATGATCAGTGCCGGATATGGGAAGGAGTGCGTCAAGATATACAAGATCATCAGAAAGTCGATCGTTGATGAGGGTCTTTACCAGCTCGGGATCCAACCGTTCAAGCTCTCCCAGATCCAAAAGATGAGGTCGGAGTTTCGGGACAATTCGGTCAGGGCTTGGCTGAGTTCTTCGAAAGTTGCAGTAAGAACGCTCTTCCGGGGCGAGAGAACTCTGTGTGATCATGTGTTTGCTTCATCAAACACGATAAGAGAGTCATGCTTCTCCGAAATTACAAAAGATGCTGCAATCAGCCTATTCAAATTCCCTGAGCTCGTGGCGAAGTCTAAGGGGCCATCGGCAAGAATCTATCACCTCATCAAACTCTATGGAGCATTATCGGAGCTATGGCCTGAGATCGACTACACCTTTGACTTCAGGTCGACTGCAATGGTCAGGCTTCAAGCACTCACCTCATTAGTCCGGCTGGGGAGCTCAGTCCAGACCATCCTTTCAGACTACGAGGCTTCGATTCAGAAGGACTCGTCGAGAACTCCAGCCCCTGGAGGCGGGATCCATCCTCTCACACAGTCCGTCACGTCATTCGTTTGTTCACTGATGGACTATACCGGGACCCTATCGGACATTCTAGCCGATCATCCTCATCCCAATGGGACCTTACAGTTGCCCGAGTCTTACTTCAGTAGCCCCAGCTCCGGTGACGATCTGACATCCCCGGTGTCGGTCCGGATCGCGTGGTTGATCCTCGTACTGCTGTGCAAACTCGATGTGAAGGCTGAGTTGTACAAGGATGTTTCCTTGTCCTATCTCTTCCTAGCCAACAACCTACACTTCATAGTCCAGAAGGTGAGCACAACAAACCTCAAGTACCTCCTTGGAGACGAGTGGATTGCTCAGAACGAGAGGAACGTCCGGCAGTACGCTTCGAGCTATGAGGCCATGGCCTGGACCCGGGTACTCTCTTGCCTGCCGGAGGTCTCTGCCAATGATGATTTGGCAATCTCGCCAGCACTGTCAGCCGAGGAGGCGATGGGGTGTCTTCGGAAATTCAACTCCGCGTTCGAAGAAGCGTACAGGAGACAAGGCACTTGGGTGGTTCCTGATGGGAAACTGAGGGATGAGATCAAGGTTTCAATAGCAAAGAAAGTTGTGGGCAAGTACAGAGCATTCTGTGAGGAATACATGGGCTTGCTAAAGGAGGAGGACCGGGGTCTCGCGGAAGAGACGGTTCGGTTCGGACCTGATGATCTTGGGAATTACCTGTCGGATCTGTTCCACGGGTCGGCGATTTCCGGTAGCTCATCATGGTCTTCGTCTCGTCCTTCTGTCCCACAATCTCGAGGTTGTTTGCCTCATACAATTAGAGTGTATTGATGGTCTGATCCATTCCATTCCGTGTGTAATGTAACAATCAGGTTGTTTGCCCAATACAATCCCCCGAGTCACTACCATCTTTGTCTTTAAGTGCTTTTGTTGTCGGATTTCCACATTCCAAGAAAATCCAAGATTCAGAGGATTTTACTCTTTTAAGGGGCATCGTGAACCAAACGTACATTTGTCATGTTCACGTGAATTTTTGGATACGGGTAAGGTTGATATTAAGAAAAAAGGGAGAGACCAACCTAGAGTTGGTCCAATAGTTCACTCACTGTCGATGATGGAACCGTGCGTACTTGCAAGGGTACAGGCCCGAACAGCCCAGGCCCGTTTGTGGGCCCATATCCATTGTTTCCTCTTCCTTTTAGCAGAATCTATCGTGATGGGCTTACAATACGGCCCATAAATTGATCTCTCAAAGTCCACCTGTGAGCCCAAAAATCTTGCACCCAGTCCTTGATAGGCCCACGAAGTAACTACCAGCATGCACCGGGTGCACAAATAATCTTCCGTGGGGCAACTGCGCCGTTCTTCCCCCGCGCTCTCTCTCTGTGTCTGTCTGTCTGTTCAGCTCAGTCGGAGAAGCTCGATCAGTCAAGTGCCAATGGTGCGGCTTCTGGTTAAACACTGTGAGGGCGATAGGGAGAATGAATTCCTTTACGATTGTGAGAGCTCTACCCCGGTAGAAGGAATCCTCCGGGAGATTCTACAGATTTCCAATCTGCAGCTGAAGATTGATATCCTCGCTCTTGAGCTTGAGCCTTCCCTCGCTCATCGATATGGCGATAAGAAAGGTCAATTGTTCGATAGAACAGCAGTGTCAGTTCATGCTCCCATGTGAGATATTATGTAATAATTCCTGCAAGTTCGGATTGATAATTAATTGCTCATCGGACCTGTGAAAGAACTGATCTGTTGTCAAACTTTGTTGCATTCTGAATTTATGGGAAATTGCTCGCTGAAATTGAGTTTCTTTTTGTAGCCATTGGTTTGATGAGAGCATTATCAGAAGCCAAAGCTTATGCATCAAAGGTCTCTCTCTCTAGCCAAACCAGTGACTGCTTGTTACATTTACTTCGAAAAATGATAAGAAATAGAAATTTTCAGTTTCTAATTCATGATGCCACAGTTAGATTTTGAGCTTCTCGGAATTGGTATTGGCAGGATCATGTTCAACATGGGAAACCACTAGTCTATCACGTCTTGAGAGATCAAGTTAAGGCAGTGGAGAAGGAACTCAATGTGAATTATCAGCTGCTGGGTTTCTCTGATCCCAAACAACTTCAGCAGCTTGCGGCAGGTATTTCTTCTTCAGATAAGGGTGCATAAATTTGGCAGATTTTAGAAGACTTTTGATGCATTTGATACTCTTGATCATAATTATTTTACACTTTCATTTCAATTAAACTTATATATAATTACATCCATACTTTCAGTTTCACATGTCCTTGTTCTGTTTTGGAAGAAATGAAGATGTAATATTCAGCAATTTCTTTTGTTATGTAAAAAATGAGTTAAATAGATCATTAGTAGTACATGAACAGCCAGAGCTAATTTCTGAAATTGTAATGCAAAGTATGCCAGCAATTTTAATTCCAAATGTGATTTCGGTTTTTTTCCTTTCCAATCAGTAACCTTTGGATGGCTTTTACAGTATCTTAGCATTTGATTAGATTTCCATTATTGACCAACCTTCTGAGAATATATTGTGTTACTATGTTTCTGCAACCTTTAGATGTTAAACAATTACAACTGGATAGCACTCACCTTTGGTGGGCTGGGAAAGAGTTGATGAGGGACAAGCAATTATGTCATTATATTGGCAAGAACGAGAAAACCAAGGTACTTAAAAAAGGTTTCCTGTTTCTATTTGCAATGATCAAATTCATTAGTACATGAAAAAGGACAAATATTTATTAATGATCTCTTGATACAGATCACTGTGAGACTACAATCAGACGGGTAATTTCTGCTTAAATATCTGCAGGTCCTGAATTCTTGCAATACAGCATCTTGCTTTTGTTTAATACCAACAATTATCTGCTGATATCTTTGACATTATTTGTTTCAGACACTTGAAATCTGGAATGGAAGAAAGCAGCGTGTGACTCTTGTTATGTCAGTAGGTTGGCCACATTCATCTTTCCCAGTATAATGGTGGGGTTTGATGGCATAGACTAGAGAGGAAGAATGTGTGTCTAAGATGCAAATTGAAAAATTCGAAAATGACATATCTTACTTGAAATCTGCAACAGTGATAATGTAATGGCTTGTCACCTTTTTTAGGGATGACGAGGGCCAATCCTGTTTTTTCGTGTTTACTGCACTTGTGTGCTGTTTATCACCAATTTTCTGTATTTAGCTTTCTCAAGAATGTTTTGCAGTTGTATGAAGTGTAGTTCCGGTATTTACTCGAGAACAACAGTCTCTCTTGGCAAGTTCATAGCCTCATCGAACAACTCAGAAAAATTAAAAAGGAATGTACTACTTCAGAAGGGCAAAAGACTTCAGACTATTTTCCTGAGAGAATTCATTTGAGTGAGGGAATATGTGTACATGAGTAAAAGCATGTACATAAGCAAGGTACTCGGTGACCTTAAAACATGGCACAATCCTTTAGCCAACCAAATCGACTCGTGTTCATGTGCAAGTGGCATTTACAGGAGTAGTTGTATGTCTTCCTTGCTGAAAACTGGAAATTATTGATATTTATGTGTTTGACATTTTAAAGTGGAAATTATATTGTAAGGTGGTTTAAAGAATTGTTAAAATGAAGTAAAACACACACCCTTTCTTTGCAGTAAATTCTTGACGTGCAGGCTTATTTCCACTCTTCGAATCAATTACCACTAAATTTCACCACATATATGTGTTTTTGTGTGCGCGCATGTATTTTGCTTAGTAAAGGAACAAAAGAGAACTGTGGCTAATGAATCTCTTTTTAGTACATCCATATAACCATGTGGGGAACGGATGTCTCCGAGATTTGAGATCTGCTTGTCATCAATAACTTGGTGCTCTGAAACATTAGATTGGTCCATTCCTTTTTATCCTTTCATTATTTGTTTTGTCATTTTACTGTCTCTGTCTTTGTTGAAACTTTGTCATGTATCTGCCTGACATGTTCGCCTGGTTTATGGTTGTAAGTACAGCCAACCCAGAATATCAGAAACAAAAGTTGAAAAGCAAAAGGTACTCTTAAAGGCTCTTTTGTCTGCAGCTGAAGATCTCATCTCTCTTCCATTTGTTATTATTTGCCTTTCTTTTTCCTTGTCAGAATGAAAAACTTTTTGTGCTTATTTGTTGATTCAGTAATCACTCTGCCCTGAAAGTGACAGGCTTTGAAGTTTTACTCATATTATCAATGCTGACAGGTGTCTCTCTGCTTTTCTCAAGAGGCGTATGGAAGTTCTTTGCAAATGTTTACATTGTTGTCTCTAACTAATTTTCTATTTCTTTCAGATTATGCAGTATTGAAACTATCAGGGCATCAAAATGTTCCAAATAAGTATCCTAAAGAACTATTGATCTGAATACTATGTGTGACAAAATATATGGACATTGAAAAATAAATCAGTGAGACTTCAGCATACACTGAGGTCATTAAGGATAAAATCTTGGTATGCAGGAGTTTCTTGAGCTTCTGCTTTCTTCTTTTATATTAAGAACGTCTGAAAAATCATTTGACATATAGAAACAATAGAGATCTTGCCAAGGACGATTCAGATGGAAATTCACATTATTTTTCCATTTATATCAGTTTTTAGATTGTAGTCAGGAGAAGAGAGGATCAAAAGGACTGGTGACCTTACCATCCTTCGATTTGCCAACAAGAATGTAACGACATCGTGCAGGGAAAGAACTACTGTTCAGTGATCTTCTCATTCGCTGTCTAGCCTCTTTAAGCCGTTCTTCTATAAAACAAAAATAGTCTCCAATTGCATTTGATCAGTATTATCTCCTTTGTTGTAAATTTTATCAGGCTTTGAAGTTGCTTCAAAATTCAAATTGCTGGGTTGAACTAAAGAAATGATGTTTCCTTTTGTGACTTACACATTTACTTTCTTCTTCAAGCAATATAGTACTGGAAGTTGCTTACATATCAGCATGTGCACAATCTTAATCGGAAATAATGTGCTTGTCTCATTTGAGGACTCGCAAGTATTAAGGTTTTATGACCTTGGTTCGAGTAGAAATTAATGACAGATTTAGGAAAAGTTTTTCGGGACAAAGTGGATTAGAAGAAATTCACATTCCTAATTTTCCCTTGACAATAAGAAGCTTGTTGCAAGATTTTACACAGTTTTCTGCTCCGTCCATTGTTTCTTTTACACAGTTTCTGGAAACTCAGCAACAGTATTCCCTAGATGCTGACATTGTTTGCAATGCTTAATTGCTCCTTGAATCGGACTCTCCATCTCTGAGTTCCTGCTGTTGCTTTCCTTCAGAAACTGCACCTCATTTAATCTATTTGGAACATTCAACGTAAGGGATGAAAGAGAAGACAAGGATGATGAAGAACAAGATGAAGAAAAGGTCGAACTCTTGTTCTGCCAGTGCCTCTTGCTCAATCCCGAGAGTGACTTCCTGCGGCGATGTTGATCATTGTCTGCTTCACTCTCTTTATGACAGCTCCTAGTAACAACAGCGCTCGAGCTCTGATTCTGATTATTCTCTATCAACTTTCCATTTATATGTGTAGATTCCTTGCTCTTAGTCTTTAAAGAGGATGCTTGGTGAATGTTGCTCGCACAGGATTCGTGTGAGCAGCTGTATTTACCGAGCAAGGACTTGAGGTACACTTTTGGAGTACTCAGCTTCGAATTTAGTAAAGACTCCTTGAGCAGCTTAATCTTTTTACTCCAGGACTTATTCAGGTTCCTGGAGCTAACTTCATCATCCGGATACACAAACAAATATTCATTTGGGTTCAGTTCCCTGCTCACAGTACAGGATTCGGTGGGTGAGACATTGCAGGACTCAAATGGGGTGCTATAAACTCGAATTGGTGTGGAGGGAGAGGCTGTTAAAGGAGTCAAGTAGAACTCCTCACAGGTTTTTCTGGATTCAGGTTTGTTCGAGTTATGGAGGAGCTTTTCAACCATCTGGAGACGAGGTGGGATGTGGAGGGGGAGGAGCTTGCCCTTGTAGAAGAGCTCATCAGCTGGCGAAGTCGAAGGCTGCTCTCTTTCCAGAGAGCTCGAGGACATTTGAAACTCAAACTCTCCATTGTTCGTGTTCGGGTTGTGATGAGAGGGAAAGGTGAAGGCATTGCAGTGGAAAATGGGGTAAGAACTCACTTCTAAGTCTATGTAATCTTCTTCTTCTACTACTGCTTCAACTTCTTCTTCTTCCTCTTCTTCTTTTGAAAAATGGGCAGTTGAGAGAATGTTTATGGCCATTATAAGAGCTCTGTCTACTGAATGGCTGAGCTCCTAAGGGGTGGGTTTGGGGCTTCCTCATGGGGGATTCTTCCTTTTTAAAGTGTTTTCTGTGCAACGACCATGAGAGCCAAAAAAAAAAAAAACAAAACAAAAGAAGAAAAGATCAAAATAGAAATACAGAAAAGAGACTACTTGGGTAAACTCATTTTAGGGCTTTGGTTTTACTACTTGCAAATTTTTATGATATAAATGACAAGACTGAAAGGTTTCTGGACCACAGACGGTATGCGTATTGCATGTGTATACTAAATCATAAACTCTGTTATGTTAATGATTTACAAACCCACATTGGACAAATAAGAGGGATCTTGAGCTATTTGTAAAATTCAAGAGCAACCTTTTCTCTGAAGAGTTGATTTTTTTAAGGATAAAAGTTATGTGGATCATGTTCAAAGTGAGCACAATCTTGTGGTGATCTTTTCATATCGCGAATTCCATACCCATGACAGGGAGCCTTTCTCTTGGGACTAATTTTTTTTGTGGCTGCAGTGAAAGTTAACATCACAGAGATGTCTGGTCTGGTTGACTTCAGCAACAGCACAATCTAATCCTCTGGGGACCAAATCCCTGTTTATAGATTATTGGGAGATTGGAATTTTTTAAAAAATTTTATTAGAAAACGGACTAAACAAAAGGGAAGGGGTCTCATAATCATTGAACAATAAACAAACCTGTTGTTAATTTGGTTTTGATTAATGTTAAAGGGAACAGAAGGGAGAGAAGATCTAATGTTTGTGTCTCTTTGTTTGAACCCTATGTGACCATCTTTAATCAACTTCTTGTGCTTAGATATCAGATAAATGTAAGGATAAAGAGATTTTTTTTTTAAATTCTTTTAGAAATAAAGAAAATGTAGTAACTTATATTTTTTTTATGACACTCGAACCTTTTATGTTCATGATCGATTATTAAATTTTGAATTCATATCTTACCCGTTGAATCTGGAAATCGAACCTACTCATTTTCATCTTTTACCGGTTTAAATGCTGCTAAGTAATCCAACTTAAGATAGATTTGTCTTAGTTTTAATTAAATTTTAATTAGTTTAGGATAACTGTCTTATTAAAATTCAGTATATTCTACTTAATTTTACGTAAATTCTAGTGTATTCCATCCTTATTCATTATTTATCTTGTGATATTTTTAAATATAATAAATAATCAAATTGAAGTTCCTCAAGTTGGGAATTCAGCGGTACAAACGGCACGAAAATTAAATACGAAATGGGAAAATTATAGTCGATAAAAATTAATCGCACGAATTTCCCTCTCACATTCCTGGTTCCCAATATCGATTTCGGGTTTCGTGTATGCTGGAACATGAACTGGTTCTGATACGTACTCTAATTCCCTTCATAACCACACTCGAATTTTATCACGATCTACTCGGAATTTAAATTAAATCCTACAACAAAACAATAAGACCACCATGAGACATCCTTCCTTATTTTAGGCGCTTGACAAGGCCACATTTGTTTCCTTATGTTTTCTTGGATTTCTGCACTCACACAATTGCTTTAATTATTTAGCTAAACTCTCTATTCTATTCTTTGATAGGCTACTAGTCTCGAACCTAGACTTATTTTTATGGCACAAAGATGCCTGCTCTACATACCGGGGTTTTGTTGCAGACTTCCTAGTTACGAGCTCCATCTAAACTGTAAGTAAGAGACCAAGTATCAAAGAATGAATGAGCTCGCATAACTCTGATCGATGATGAGATCCAATTTTGCCCATCAAGAAATGGCACCGGTTGACTCCGCGTGCGTTGTCGAAAAGTGGTGTAACCCGAACCTAAAGACCATATGGAGGTCGCGAGGAAGGAGGAGGCAGAAGACAAGGTGTCAGTAAGCTAGAGGGGTGCGGATTTGTATGAACATTGAACTTCAGGGGCCAAAGTGGAAATGTTTATCTTTTGGAGATCCGATCTGAGGGATAAAGAGTTAAGTAATAAGAGGATTTTTTTTTTTAATAACCGAGATATTCAAGCGCTTTTCTGGTCCGACTAGTGGACAGGTTAGGACACCTTCCTCCGAGCTTTACATTTTGGATTAAATCCGAGAATCGTCTGGGGCATATCACTAACAGAATTTCACAGTTGGAAGTGACCCCTCTTACAAAGAAAATAGAATGGTCTTTGAATTTTGTAGGTCCAAAGACAATACAAGATACAGAGCCAGTTCGAACGTGCGGACTGCGTTGAAAGGCAAAAGTCTTAGGAAAAGACAACACTCTAAAATCAAACCCAATGGGGCAGCCCGGCTGGTAGAGCATTGGATCTTATACCTCCCAAGATCGATTCCTAGTAGGCGCACTCCAATGCCCTACCAACTGGGCTGCCTTTTTTCTTTATAAGAGGAGTCCCTTCCAACACAGTTCGCATCTGCAAGTCATTTGGGACCGGAACCCAGAAATCTCCATGGCCTCGCGCCGTGGCCGAGGGATACGGCGCTGGTGGCTGTATCCCGCGCCCGATGTTAACAGACACACACAAGACGAGTAGAGAGACATGAAACGACAAAGGCACAGAGAAATCAAACAGAACATATCCCAAACAAAGCCTTTTTGGTGGTCCAATTTCTGTGGGAATCTGATGACTCCCTTTAAGAGGAATTTCTGGTTAGCAGGGCTCTACTGCTCTGGCTAACCACCCCATGTACCCTTTCCTGTAGGACAACCCAGGGGTCCCCGACCATGATTCTGCCCCAGAAAAGATGGAGCAATATTCCAATGACACTTTCCATACCAGGAAACTTTTCGGGCGGATCAACGTAGCAACCAACCCCCACTACCCTTGTCGAGGCTCCCTCCTGTCTCCTCTTTTCCAAAGCTTCAATTCTGATTTCTGATATACTCCACTCACGCGCACTGGCAAGAAATTCTAACCACAATCTCTCCTCAATGTACTTTCAAATCACTGTCACTGACTATGTCAACCAACAGAGAACCCCACAAGCGAAAAACATTTTGCCAAACGTGCGCGACATTTTGCATAGATCTGATACCTTGTCACAAACTTTCCCCCAGTAAACTATTACAACAGAGAGCTGAAGAATATACAGAAGAATGAACTGAAATTCCGTCTTAGCTGCTTAGTTAGTAAGAGAAAACACAATAAGCTTACTTGCCACTTGCTGAATCACTGGATCTCAATTCTCTCTCGAGCTCATCAAACTCCCAGTCATCGATCTCCTCTCCAGAGTAGTTTTGCCCAACCTTTCCGAACTCGGACTCGAGCGTCGCCAATTCTGCTTCAGGGTCCAGAGCATGGTCAACCTTCACTGGAGGAGACTCGGGATGCTTGCCAGCCCCAGCTTTTGGAGTCTCAGAACTACCAACTGCCACTGCCAACAAATGGGATGGAGCTTTCGGATGAACCTCTCTTGGAGTCTCTGCCTTGGGACTTGACGTTTCTCCTCTGGGGCTCGGAGTCTCCATCTCTAAATTGGGCCTCTCAATAGATTCAAATTCTGCTCTCAACTTTTCAACTTCATCTAGCAGCTCCTTCACTCTCGAAATATCTTCCCTGTAACAACAGAATGTTCCGCAACCCCATTTTTTGGAAATTTTTATGCTGTTACTTGGAGAAAAACAAGAAAATAGATGAGCTAACACTGCACAATGAAAAGCTCACCTGGAAATTTTGTTTTGTTGAGAATAAAATTGCTCCCTCATGTTGTCTACTACACTGAAGGTGGTAACAATCTGAAAAGGGAGACCCAGATTTATTAATTGGTAATTAATTTACAATCACATCACCCTGATGCTATCACTTTCAATTCAAGCATGAAACATACTTAGCAACAGAAATACTACCTTCGCTTCATATTCTAGAAACTCTGCTTCGAGGTCCTTCCTTGGGGTAGGTACATTGGGGTCCTGGTCCTTAGTAGAAGATATCTCTGACCTGTCATAATTGATGAACAGCATCATTTAAAAATAAAAAGCAGTACAGCTCCGAAATCAGAACCTTTTCCACATTCTGTGCAATTATAAATTACCCTTCACTCAAGGTCTTTAAATTTTCCACGAGTTTTCTGATGCTCATGATAGAAGGTCCCAGGTCATTCTGTTAAAAAAAAAATTGTGAATCAATACATCTAGGAAATGCAGATTGAATCAGTAAGTTTTCTAATCATACTACCATACATATGGAAAAATCAGTTAATATTATCCATATATGAATACCAGTGTGATTTATTTTTTTAAGAGCACTCAGACATTCCATTCCAAAGGAACAAGAAAATGTAGAAGTGACTGGTCCTAGGCAGAAACATATTTGGGAAGTTAAATGTGTCTAATACCTTATAATTGGAAAGAAGCTGAATGGCCAAGTTCACATAATAGTCCTCATGCTTCTCCAATTCATCACTAAAAATTCAGGCAGAGGAATTTGTTAACTAAAGCAACGGATCTCAAGGGGGGGAATTTTCTGCAATTTCAGAAAAGAGCCAGAAGCAGCAGATTTGCTGTGCGTCAGTGGGAGCAAAGTTAAAGTCCATACTTTACTTGCTTCTCCTGAGCTTCAGCATAGTTGCTTTGGAGAACCCAGGTGTCTTCCAAAAAATTAATCCACGTGCTTAGTACCTCTGCTTCAACCTTGCAAGATGCAATGGATTTTGACAGCTCATCCTCCTATAAATCAAGCAATTTTTTTAGATATTTGACAATTTGTAAACTGAAATTAAGTTAAATTGTCATTGTTCATATAAGAGTATCTAACGAGAGGCAAACCTTAGTTTTTAAGTGTGCAATAATCTGATTGTTTGCCTCATCAAATTGATCTCGTTCTTCCACGATATTGCGAAGGCGCGCTTGAGCAGCGGCCAAGGAGATGTTAACCTAAGCAATGGATAATAATGAAGAACAGAAAACAATATGCATAGGCACAGTGCGAAAGACTACATGTTTCAAAATATGAATTAAACTCAAATTTATGGGTTTAAATAAACATCTGAGTCTCCATTTGGCACATATATCTGAATATCAGTTCAGAGCAGAAAGCGAGCGAGAGAGACGTGGGAAAAACCTTTTTCAATTCAGCTTCAAGCTGATCCCTTTGTTTCTCCAGTCCAGCAATCTCAGCAGCTACTTCCTGTAGGCAGAATATGTGAATTTATTAATTGCTCAAATATTAACAAATGTCAACAGAAATACATAAGCAATTTTGATGTAAACAAAATTCAATCATTATTTTTTTCTTTTAGTCACGCTTTTTGAAGTGCTTACATCAGTGTGCAATACACATGATAAATGGAGAATCAGAAAGACAATCGATCAGTATAAAAAATTTATATATATATATGTATATATATAAAGTCAGCAACAGAGGAAACAAGAAGACAAAGGCAGCCTTTCATGTTACCTTTTCTTTCTCATCAACTTCCCCAGCTTTAGTTACACGAACTTGTAATGTTTCATCTTTTTGAGATCTGCCATCACAGACATAATTCAAATCCCAACTTAGCAAGGTGAAATTACATATTCCCTAGTAATGATACCTGTTATCTGAAATGCGCTTTTCGGCCTTTCCAATTGAGCTAGCAAGAGATTCTGTCAACACCTTCAACTTATCAACCTGATAGTCAATTTCAAAGATTAATTACCACATATGAGAAACAGATAGATGGTGAATCACAGCAAGAGGTCATCTGAACCCAATCTAGAGCTACTTAAAGTGCCGAGTACATTATAATGTGTATGCATAGCACTGACATTCATCCAAATGATCAGCATGGATCAGATAAATGGAAAAGGTAAAAAGTCCAAAATTCTGAAAATATAGTTGAACCAAAACACATCATCCTCAAGAAACATGCAAGAGAAGCATCACCTTTTGAGCGTGAACCTCAGGAGAGTCTCCATTGCTCAAAAATTTCTTCTTGAGTAAAAGTCCTTGCAGTCTTGAACAAACTCGAATTTTTGCAAGATCTTCCTTCAATTTCTACAGAAACAAACCCAGCAACTAGATTCAATATGTTCAACAAATTGCTCTCTGGCGATGGTCAAGAAAGAGCTGTAATATAGTGATAAATTCATCAAATATATCAAGCGAATAAGTACTAAAAATGCTACTAAACCTAACGACAGTTTACCAAATCCCTCAGAGTTAAGATACCGGTAATAACATGTTCTTCCCAGTAGTTGTACTATTGTGATCAAGAATATCTGCAAAACTTTCGTTTGTGCAAAATATTATAATTTGTTAGGGATACTTATGGCCATACCTCATTAGGACTCCACATACATTTGCAGCATGAAAATGCATATAAGAAAGATCACAATTTAACAGTCCCAGATCATATAATATTGCTACAAGATGAATGCTTCACCAACTTGGCTATCGTAAGTATTTGAAGAAAGTGATTTCCTTCTTTAGTACTCTTTTAATGCAAATCCAACTCACACGCACTGATTACAAAAGGCAGCACGTCATACACAGAAACAATAAAAAAAGAACGCTAAAGATACCCGTACAGCTCAATTTATTAAATCTCACAGGAAACACTTTTCACAGCAGTGACCAAATTGGCATATAGAAGTGTTGAAGTTCTCTGTACTTGTGCTCAGCACAATGGCATTTGAGCAATTATCAGATAATGGATAAGAAATGCAATGGTAGAAGGAAACATTATTACCCACGATTTAACTTACCTGAATTGTGGGTGAAGTCGCTCCTTCCAAAGCTCTATCAGGGGCCTCCTCAGCCGCCTTCTTGGAAGTTATCAATTCATCAAGTTTTTTCTTCAATCTAGAGGCTTCAGCATCTATTCTGCAGCCACAAAGCAAGTCAAACACCAGATAAGGACAGACTTCCAACCTCAAGCCACTTGATATTATTCTACCAGATGTGCATCTACTTAGCTCATGTTTGTGCAACAAAACAGCCACAAAGACTAATGAGCACAAGATAAAATAAGAGTTAAGGACAGGCATCAAATCTTAATATGAAAAGCCAACTCAAACCAGCAGAATGCACAAAAATGACAAATGAGGAGTTTTCGCAAATACGGTGTTATTACCTGTCTTCTTATTGTTTAATCTATGCATGAGTTTCATAAATATTAGCTCCATCTATAGCACAATGAGAACAAAGAAAATAATCCAAAAATCTGTTCATCATGTTTACTTTTCCAACAATTTGAGATCACAACTCATCGTAACACCTGCAAACTGAAAATTTAATAAGCTCTGAAAAATTATGCAGAACATTCACTTACAAGCAAGATATATGAATCAAGCAACATTTCAAGAAGACAAAATCAGCCACGGGAAAAGGATGAGCAATGATGAGAGCCAATATTGAATTTAAGTTAGATTTTAGAGTGAGGTGACCAGATAGTTTATCCAACTTGCTGCAAGAATAAAATGTTAAGCAATAGTCAAGAATAAAATCAAGCTTCGCTGCAATTTAACAAAAAATATGAGCATACGCGAGACGACATAACCATTCCGAACAAAATGTTGAGGCTAAAATTGCACGTGGCAAACATAGCCCCACAGAAATGAAATGTATAACTAAAGAAAGTAAATGTATAAAAAGGACAAGCACTGCATAGGTTTAACAGAAATACCTTGCTAAGTCAAAGTTTATTTTTAATCCGCTAATGGCACCTTGGGCAAACTGAAGTAGCTCCTCACGCTTAACCTAGAAAATAAGCATAACAAAATTAGAGTAAGGCAATAATTACTTCCCTTCAATTGAATTGGTTCAAAAGTTAAATATCATTTCAACTGATTAAGGCTTGTCTTGGGATAAACGTGTTTACTCTCACTAGCCAATTTAAACACAGGTAATGATAAAAAAGTTTCGGTTAGACAACTATTATTATGATAAATAAAAAGGCCGATGTATCATAGTTTAATAGAAGTTCATCCTTCAAGCAAAGTCCTCAAGGAAAAATATGTATGGCTAATTGATCTGCCCATGACTACTTTTCTTCTTTCTTTCTTTCTTTGGGGTTGAGCACCTTCTGTGTGAATGAACCCTTCGTCCAAAAGATAATCGGGGATTAGGAATCATAATTCTCCAAAAGCATTTGACAAAGAAAATAAAACAATGTTAAATACTGGCCCTATGAGCTACTACCTTCTGCAAAATGAAGCTTTTGATCCCAATAATTAGACAGCCAAAAAGAGAACAAGGAAATAAAGATATAACAAAACCATGGTTATGTCTGATAAAAAAAATGTGGTTTTGTCTTTTCTGTCAAGCTAAACCCAGTAAGACCACTTTCTCGTGACTTTACCAAGACTTCATCTTCATAGCCTGTGAAAGCCTGTGATAAATCTTGTATACTGCTCACAATTGCAACATGAACTTCTTTTCTTCCAGCAAGACACTGCCTGTATAATAATTAACTGACAAATGTCAGGTTGAAACCGAAGCATTAGAATCATGAAGGATCATAGTTTTCTATAATGAAATTATTATTTTGCGATATATGCGTATTGAAAAGAGAAGCCAACATTAGCCTGATTCCTTTGTATCAAAAGAAATCTCAGACACTATCATTTTCATTTCAATTCAAATCATCCACTTGTATTTGCCCCTCGAACACACTTAATGCAATAAAGAACCAACTCCCAAAAACTGCTTACCCAAACATGTCAAGAAGCAAAGAAATCTCTTCCTCATTTGGGGCTTCAAGAATCTGAGATATATCCAAAAGTAACTCCAGTCAAATTGTGCACAGTAGTAAAGAGCCATTGCCAGAATCACAGATTAACCAATTAACTTTTAACACTTAAAATCATCTAGAAGTTCCAAAAAATGGCAACCACTAAACTTGCGCTGCTCCCTATGCACGAGCTGATAAAATTAGCTTCAGATACCATCTAAAAAGAGACTGCTAATGGACCCAAATAAATTCACCAAAAAATTTTCACAATCCACACACATACCATAGACAATACAATGCCCTCTAGAGCCTGACTTTGAAGAAATACATCCCGAAAATTCATGGGTTTGCCCCCAACATCAGCATCGTAATACAGAACCTACACATAGAAAGCAACAATTAGTTAAAAGAACTTGGCAAGAGAGATCCAAAACTTGCAGCTTGCTCTTTCCATTGAGAGAATTGTTGATAGAATAAAAAAATACAGCTTCAAATGACCTAATGGATTATCTCAAGATTCTGAATAAAGGCACCCCAAGTACAAAAACTCAGTTGAAAATGTTCATCAATTATTCATATCATCAGAATGAATGGCCACACCACAGACATGCGCCTCATTTAGGTTGCAGGTTTGGCCAGGTCTGTACTCCCTATGAAGTGATAATAGTAGCATCCATGAGAGGAAAATCCTGAGCCTGAATCTGCATGCCTCATTAACCCCTCAATATCTAACAAAAGTTTTGCATTTTAGACCTAAACCACCTGTGCAGCTGGTTACAACAAGACTCCGAAGTGTGCGAAAGTGATGCCTTATAAACAAAAGTATCCATTAATCCCAACCCATTGTTTTATGGGCCTTCAATGAAAAGACTCATTCTCTTCATGAAGAGGAGGAGATAGAACCAAGAATGATTTCCCCCCGATTCATCCCAGGAGTTGAACACCTCATTCAAGAATTGTTTTTGATCCAGCATGTTATTTAATGTGTATACTGCCTATAAATATTCAAACCAGAACTTTCCATCAATTCATCCTAAGCGCACCTAAAGAGGTTTCTAAATAACCGAATTTTTTGCTTATCCTTAACTCTGATTCATTAAGTATAAAAGAATATCAAATACCTGATATCCATATTAGAATAACATTAAAAATATATATATTAGAATAACATGAACAAGCTCACTCACCAGAGATGGACGCCTTGGACCGTCCTTCGATTCATCAGAGGCAAGATGCTCCTCAATGGTTTTCTCGCCCTCTTCTGACAGCTTCTCGATATCTTTAAGAATAGCTAACCATCTCCTGAGCAACTGAACCCTTTCAGGACCTCTGTAAGAGACAGCAGCCTCTTCCAATCTCTTTACAGTTTGCTTGACACTTCTAACATTCCGAGGCCCCTGCTAGCCCATGCAGCTCGAAATAAGTCACAAGCAATCGCATCAAAATGTGAAATTTCACAGACAAAAAAAAGGAATCCCCAATCATGTAATGAAGCCAAAAGTGTCACAAAGCAGTAAAGATGGACGGTAGACGGAGCTGCAGATTCAAGGGAGAAGCGCCCAATCGGGCACCGACTGTGGAGAAAAAGGAGACTCGAGAGAGCGAGTGTGTTCGAGAGAAGCGAAATATAGCAGGAAACGTACAATGCGATCTTGGAGGATCTTGGCGCCCTCGGCAACGGCCTGGCCGGCGTGGTGGACGACGGTGTCTGCGTAGCCCTTGACGGCGCGGGCGAGGTTGTTGCGGTTCCCTGCCTCCACGGCCTTGCTCACCGCCGACCTGAACCAAGACATCTTCCACCGAGCTGCTGCTGCTCCGCTCTCTCCCTAATTCTCCTTCCTCCTCGGAAATCCCGCCAGGGACAGCACGCAGGAGTCAGTAACACAGGCAGAACGGAATCTCTGTGCAAAAGCGCAGAATATGCGTCCAGCAGGAGCTGTACCGTGTCGCTTTCGACTTCGAGGCTGAGGCGTGGAACTTCAGACTTGGAGGAGTAGGAAGAGTGGAAGACCACGGTGAAGAAGTCAAGATGACGATACGGCGCCGTTTGAAGCCTAGTTTGCCTGTACAGTGCCACCTGCTGGTATCATTCCTTTGCTTGTTGCCCATAACCACCTTATTTTTTCTATTTTGCACCCTAGGATCTACATCCGATGCATTTCGCACCACAAACTTTTTAAACCCTCGCAATCCGCACCCGTGAGTTTGAAATTTTCCCGTGATTTGCAGAATTTACTAACACTCGCTAAATAATTAAACTTGTTCGGATAAGATCGGGAGAGCTTAAACTCCTTGGAAGTAAGAAACTTTGGTAGTCGAAAAAAGTGACCAAAAAGTGACCTACAGGTCACCGTAGAGCATATTGGAATTCGCCAAATGGAAAATCCAGAAAAATCGATTTAATTGATCAACTGTTCGATCATGTTATCAACTATTCATTTAATTTGATTTATATTATTGAATAACAAGTGACCATGATAAAAAAAAAGTTTGCAGAGAATTCTTCGAAATGCAAAGATAAAAAATAATCAAACAAATGTTATTTTTTGTCCGATGTAAATCAACCGGATTTTACAAGATTAATGCATCCCAACCAATTCATGTGAAAGTCAAGGTTACCTATTAAAAAGTAAAATTCTTTCGGTCAAGAATTCTCATAAGAGATCTTATTTAAGGAACTACATCAACCAACTCGTATGTTGAGATTAGAAATAGACCATCCTACTGAATTTGGAGCCAAAATGCACATCCGGGCATCCAATATTTCCTATGGCAATCATGCCACAACTTTCTGCTACGGGTGTTCCTTAAGGTTTATGGAATCAACCAGGATCCTAGATGTAGAAAGAGTGCTCACTACAGGCATTACGCAAATAGCTTGTGGAAGGGAAGTAGCTCCAGGAAGAAACTCGGAATCCCTATTCCATGTTCGAGTGGATTAGGGTAACGTTTGTGCACTTGAGAAACGTGATCAATCATTTTCCCACGGGCACTATGATCCTTTTGGAAGAAATTAACACGGAAAAGTAGAGATGTTGGTGATCTAGCGCTTAACCATCTGAGCAGGGCCACCGAGTTTCGAGCTAGCATTTCTCCAAAGCTGCCCGCCGGGGATCTCGCTCCCATTCACATCAAATGGTCTCCCACCTATGAATGCTGGAAATAGAAGTGGATGCCAAGACAGTCTTCTGCTCATCCACAGACATGGATCAATTCCAAAAGAACATTGATACCCTCCGCGTACAGCAAAACTGGAAGTACCCACACAAGTGTCCAATACACAGCATACACTGCACGGCTCATCACATCATCGAAAAACCTCAATCATGTTAAGAGAGCGTGCAAGCTGCAAAATGGGCCTTTTCTCACCCCCTTTTTTCTGGTCAGGGCTTTATTTGACGAGAATGTTACCTTCGCAAGTCGGATTTTTCGCAATGAAAGCCCATATGACAAGATTAAGCACAAAACCTAGCATATTGCGAAAATCACCTGACACAACGATGCTAGTCTCAGATAACTCCGAAAGACCGTACCTGAGAGGACTTCTCCCTGTCTAATCCTCCGATCTACATCTGATCCTCTGAGAAGTTGACAGCGAGATCCCAGTAGTGACCAACTCCGGCATCAGCAAAGACTTTTCTGCCGGCAGCCTCAGTCATGCACTCGTGAATAGAGAACCTACTAAAGCTTGGTTTAGCTACACTTCCCTGCCACACCAGGAAACACTTATTGACTGGCTTGTCTTCATCTTCTTCCTCATCCTCGTCTTCATCCTTCACGGCAGCAGCCCAATTTATGCGCCGGAGCATTAGCTTCCCATACCTCTTGGTGGATTTTGTCCCGCCCTCAACCACTACCACATTTATGCCTTCTGATATAACAGCAGACCCCGTAAGGCGGTTCTCCTTTGCATTGACATCAACCTTATACTGGGTCTGCTTGTGTGAAAGATAATTAATCCTGTAGACAGACACAATAGTTTCCATTGTATTAGGGTCATCAAAAAGCTTCCTCTCCTTCTTCTCTCGCCGCTCAGCTGGAGTGAGCTTGCGTGCAATATTCCTGTCCACATGAGCCTGTTCACGCTCAGCAGCTGCTGTTCGGATCTCCATCTCGAGCTTCGTTGGATCTTGGGTCGCTTCAGCACCCAAGACTTTCATTAAATTGCTCATTTTGACTTTGGGTTTCGGGGGTTCTATGAGGCCCTGTCGAATCATCTCCTGCCTTTCCTTCTCCCGAGCCAGACGCCGTTGAGTGCGTAGTTTCTTCTGCTCTTTCTTTGTTAACTTCAGGGGCTGAGGCGGCGGAGGCGCAGGCTCTGCAGGGGGCTCAATAGGGCGAGGGTGCTCAACATAGATTGTGATCTTCTCGATCTTCAATTTGCCTTCATCGATGACTCCATTATTAACTTCACCGTAAGTACCAAAATGCAGAACAGGCACATCCCTAGCAAATGGTTTCAATGTTAGAGATCCAAGTTTATTAAAACAGTAAATAAACAAAATAGCACTATATATATAGTATTTTTCACAGGACGGATTTAAAAAAGAAGCATAAATTTTTTTTTTAGAAGGGTAAAATGTAAGATTTCTTCCTCTTAAAAGGCAATCCTGAGGGTTCGTCTTCGAGGGATTACTCAACAAATATAAATACAACTCACTGTCAGAGCGAACTTACCACCATTCAACTTCAGGAATTTCTTCTTTAGGTTTTTCTTTGGTAATAACTCTCTCTGACACTTCAATCAAGTTTGGATTGATATCTGGTGCAGCCTTGGCCTTCGCCAGCTGAGCTTGCTTGGCTTTCTGTTCTTTTGCTCGTGCTTCTCCAAATTGACTCTGAAAAAAGCAGAAACAGCTTAGTTAATTGCATTGTTTTTTGTATGAAATAATCAACAGGGGGAGAAACCAAGGCAACTGATAAGCACCTTCAACTTCATTATTTCTGCTTCTTTTGACCATTTCCCTTCCTCGACAAACTCAAAACTCATCCTCTTAGGACGAAGAAGCTTGCTTTTATTGATACCCATCTGTGCATCAAAATGAGGATTTGACTCTGGATCCACATCTAATTCAGGTTTAAGAATTTGAAAGGCTTCTTTCTTTTGTTTGTTGATGTTGACCTGAATACATAAAGGAAAGTTGAGCTTAGGCACAACACAGCCCATTGATAATGACTAATAGAACATTAAAAGAAGAGCATAAAAAACCTTGAGGGTGCTCAGGTTGCTCGGTTTGGTAATATTCACAACATTGCCATGCTCATCAATCTCTCTGCCAAGCGCATCTAACCGAAGAACCGGGGCCTTTGTAGGCTTCTGTGGCATAGAAGCTTCTGTTGTCAATTGCCCTGGAAACAAGTTGATGATAGGAGCAAACTGTGGGTCCTGACGAAATCCCATCTTTGCAGCAAGTTCCTGTGCACGTTTCACAGCTTCATAGTTCGGTATAGTTGCCATGGTGGAAGCAACCATATTACCACCTGAAGAAGGCACTACAGACGACTTGGCACCAGATGTTAAGTTTGATGAAGCAGATGCTATATCAAATGCAAGAGACTGAGTTGACGTGGAGGAAGGCGCAACAGCCCCCTCCTTCTGAACCAATTGCAGGGTACCATCTGTACTTGAGCTTGCACTTTGCTTTGGCTGCGGAATCATGATATTCAAGATAAGTTTATATAGATACAGCATCAAGATAGGAAGCATTTGGGACAGATGTCATCCTAAAAATAATCAGAGAAATAAAAAGCTTGTCTTTGCTTGAACCATACCAGTGGTATCTTCTTCAGCTTTTCTGACAATTCCTTTTGCATTTGCAAGGCTTTCTTAGCTTTAGCTAAGACATCAAGAGATAAATTTCCACTTTTTCCAGCAGCTGGAGATGTCCCATCTGTACTAGTTTTGCCAGGAACCTCATGAGATCCGGTGATACTAACTCCCTTATTTTGATTTGTGGTAGAAATTGAAGATACCTTGGTAGGGAGGGGATGATTAGAGGTCAAAGCAGTTTTGGTGCTTGATGTCAAGGTTGATGATGCAAGAGCTGCACCCTGTGTTCGAACATAACCACTTAGTCAAATAGCTCATAAATGAACTACAGAAGTTTCTTTATGGAAACAAGCATGCCAACAATATAGCAAAAGAGAAGAAACTTATGCATAAAGACAAATGAATTTAACTAAACCAGGCAACTAGCAGATCATTGTTTGGCTTCAATCTTATCATCAAAGTACTGCCACAGATGTTCAAAGAAGACCTTCACAGATAATAATGAACAGTATAGAGACACTAATGTCCTAAACCGATCGCCTGTACCTAATAGTGCATGTGCAGAATGACTGTGTCTGTGTTTTTGAGCATTAGCAAGTTAGACATATGTCGAAAGACTAACACAGCATTTAGTCGTCTTGAGATCTCAATTATAATCAACTTATGTTCTTTAGATAAGATTTTGACAGTAGACTCAGACACCTCTGCCGAACATGAACCCTGAAAATTTTTTCAAGAATTCTACTTGGCATCTTTTCTAGGTATTCTGACATGGACTAACAGATTCATATCCTGTAACAACACAACTACAACTCAAAGCCAGACTGAACAACACAGACCTTTTATCTGAGCAGCTCCACATCAAAGACAGTCCTTTTTGTGTGATATTACACCTCAAGACAAACATTGTTACAGAGATGGGCACTTATACACATTTTAACACTGACATGATGCTTCTTAACCAGCTGCCATTGCTGATTGCTCAATATATCAATAATCTGCTATGTCATATTATCGTTATGAGACATCGACACCTGGTTATAACAAGAATAGAATGTGCAAATCATGGAAAGCAACAACCGAACAGCAGTTATAAATGCCAAACTGCCCATGAGCCATCATCTAGAACAGATTGTGAAAAAGGGATTATCAGATGACTCACATTTTCAGCCATGACACCACCATTTCCAGCGAGATCATCCTGGACTTCAACCTCGTCTGCGTTCACATCGGAGCTTAATTTCACACTTTGGCCACCTTCAACTCCGTCAGAATCATCTTCCTTCACCTTATCCCCAAACCTCCTCCTCTCCCTCCGCTCCCTCCTCTCCTCCAGAACACCATTCTCATCTTCAAAACGCCGCCTCGGCTTCCTCTCACCATCGCAGACCTTAATCCTTTTTTCCTCTCCATCAGCTCCCTCGTCCCCATCCCTCTCCCTCTCCTTCCTCTTGTGCTTCCTCTCCACTGACTCCTCCCTCCTATCATACGATCTCTCCCTGTTCCTAGCCCTCTCGTCACGGCTCCTTTCCCTGTCATCCCGGTCGCGCGATCTCTCACGCTCGTCGTCCCTCGAATCGGGGGACTTCTCCCGGTCGCGGGAGCTTGCCCGGTCCCCGCGCTTGGAGCTGTGATCGCGGCGCGATGAGTCCCGTTGGTGATGACGGTGGTGGTCGGAGTCTCGGTGCCTGTGATGTTCTCTGTCTCGATCTTCTCGGCTTCGCTTGCTGCTGCTCGATTTCTCCATCCTAGGGTTTCAGAGCGCTCTCCCCTTTCTCCAGGAAATGAAAAAAGGTTAATCCCCTTGAGAAAGAGAGAGAGAGAAGGCAAGGCCAAAATACAAGTGATGGTCGTTAATTTTCTTATTTTCAAAATCGCCCCCGAATCTTGCTACGCTTCCAGTTCAATCCAATTAGTCTTAATTGTTTTGATTCATCTCCTACACATTTTCTTTTACAAAGCAACCACGTGGCCCAGAGGCGGATAGAAAGAGGCGGGGAATGACGGGACAAGTGAGTTCCCTTGTACTATGTTTGGAATGAGGGATTGAGAGGGATTTGGAGAGGAATGATTCGAAGAGATAATATAATTCTTTATATAGGTAAATTATTGGGAGTGAAACCTCACTTTTTTAATTCCTCTAATTGGGGAAATTTTGAGAGATAATAAATTTTTAGACAAATATACCTATTGTAACCTTTTAAAAAAAACTTTTGACACGTTATTTCTTTATCATATAATTACACAATTACACTCGTCTTCCATTTCTCGATCATCATCAAGTCACGAGTACAATACGCTTTCCCTTACTCGACTACTACAAGGTCGCAACTATTAAGCCTCTCAAGACTATCATAAAATCATAATTTTATTTGAGTTTTAAGATCATCATGAAATTACCATGCATCTCTTACTCCTTTATTCCATTGGATCGGTTTTCCAAATTAAATGGGTAAAATGGTTAAATTAACTTTTTTATTCTTCCAAATCTCTCATCTAATAATAATATCCAAACGAGTGACTTGGGGAAATAAATTATCCCTTCAGATCCCTCCCCTCCAAATCCCTGCAAACCCCTCTCCTCCAAATCCCTCAATCCAAACATAGTGTTAGTGAAAGTCAAGCAGGATCTCTTGGTTTCAACTACTCCAGACAGAACTAACACTACTGAGCTTGAGCTTAATCTTTGGCAAATATCGGATTCTTGTACTATATTAACCTTTGATAGTGTTACGTTAACGGGACCAATGCTAATATTGATTTTTTAATTCATCTGATATATTCGTAGTTGAATACGAAAATTCGAACATTACATAACAAAAGGTGATTAAGTCATTATTACTGTTACCATTCTTTAAAAAAAACTACTCCAAACTCACTTTCTCTTTTTTTTTTCAATGGAATAAAAAGGACTGTAATGGAAATTCAGACCAGATCCAAATAGCATACTTCTATGTACTAAGGAAGTATTCCAACAGACCAAATCATGAGAGTAAACTCTAAACCATTACACCACTAGAAGTAAACCCGGTTTCTCATTCGTCTCATGTACTTCTGATCAACTTGGCAAGGATTATGATCGGAAATCTGACATGTAATTTTAAGCAGTCTTCGAACCACATGAAAGAAGCATATCTATTATCTAGACAAGAAGTCAGGGATTCAATAACTTAATTGATTCGTTAAGTCATCTTGAGAATATGGAGGACGATTTGACTGGGTTTTGTCGTTACTTAATGATCGAGTTGTTGAACCATCTGGAACAAAATTTTCATGTACTTGAAAAATCCAACTCTCGATAACGGGTCTTAATGTAATAACATGACACTCTACTTCACAGCCTCAAGGTTTAAGGTTGGTTTAAGGTTTGATCCTCACCATGTGTCCTTTGTATTAGAACTATAGTTCTACTTTATCACTTGAAAGAAAAATTCTACTGCTCGAACATGCTTAGTGTGTGCTGTTTGGTCTTTATTTCTCACAGGTCGCAAGATAATAATTTTTTTTGTTTTGTTTTGATAACCGAGATATTCGAGCACCTTTCGGGTCCGACTAGCAGTGGTTGCGACACCTCCTCCTCATGCCACACGCAATAGCCCGCAAACTACATGTGCTCGGTAAGCCAGGATGAATCCTGACGGGTTCAAGAGGGTTGAAAAGGCCCTACCTCCAACGTGCATTCACTCGTTTTCGAACCTCTTTCTCCCTACCACTGGGGCTGTCACTGGAAGGCCGCAGGATGATAGTTAGATCTCTGGTTAAGAGCTTATTATATAGATAGCGAACTAGCTCTGTTAGGTACCAAGAGCATACAAGATATCGCTGCAATCCTGACATCAGATCGCGTTCATTCACAAAGACGATCGCCAGAGCTCGTAACCGAGCCATCAAGTTTACTACCCAAATGGACATATGCTGCTCATAGGATCCTTTCCAACTGCAACCCGAAGTCGCGACATCTCGAGCACTCACTCAGTATCCTTCTTGTCGGTGACACCTTTGAGAAGCTCTGAGACTCTCGTGGCCAAGCTCTTCTTGGCTTGGGGAGACACCCCGTGCTTCCCGATGATTGACTCGAGCACGGCCTCGGAGAGCTGCTTGTTCTCTATCACCACCTTCCCGTCTTCTGGGATCTTCCCATCTTTAGAGAAAGCAATCTGAGATTTACACAATCATACCCAGAATCTAAGACTCCTCTTTAACCGATCAAAGAGACGTAAAGAAACTCGAATAACTAATTCAATCGCAAACCGATGTTCAAGCCGAGCTGATCCTGCCAGCACATCTCGTTACGGGTGAAATGATCTAATTGTTAGATCAAACTAACTCAGATCTACTCAAATGCCTACTCAACACAGTCAAGAAATCATATCCTTTTGCTCCAGCAAAAACTCAATGAGTCCAACTGGATTTGGCTCTTCTCAAAGTAAGAATTTTCAATTTGGATAAGGCAAATCAGGTCAAGGTTGGTCTACTCATTGCACTTAACGAATGGAACAGAATCGAATGCTCATGTACCGGGAGGAATCACATGATATCTACAATTCTGCAATTGATTATGGTTATATTAGTTACTGACTTACGGTTAAGGATCCGCCAGGGAACTGGGTGAAGAGGATCGAGGCACCAGGTGGGAAAGTTTCTTCCTTGAAAACTTCGATGAATTTCTCCACAGCCTTAGCTTCAGCTTCTGTGTAAGTGCCGATGGATTTCCAGAAAGCCACGCAGTTCTCGGTCACCTTCTCCGAGTACTGGGCACCCGTCAGAGGGAGTATCATCGTAACCTGCATGAATTTCTCGAACGGCCCTGCGAGATGAAACGTGGCAATGATCATCACTAGATTCCTCGATTCACCCCACCATATCGACTTGGTCAGAACACAATCAGACTCCCTGATCCTAAGCAGGGATAGTGAAGATTTCCTAACCAAAGACCACAGCTACATTAACGCAATGCTATGCAGGGGCTCCCCTGCAAGACTGAAAAAAGTTTAGGGGGGGTTTGAAAATTAATTTAAAATTAGTAACCTTTTTCGGAATAAAGACTACTGAATTAATCAAGTACCGGTGACGATGTCTCGGAAGAACTCGACGGAATCCGTCAGCTGCTCGGCGGTCTTGCCCTTCCACTTGGCGGCGAGGCACGGCAGGGCGGCCTCCTCGAGGTACACGCCGATCGCCGTGAACTTGATGAACTTCCCCTCAATCTCCAGCCCCCTTTCCCCTGCACCCGCCGCATGTCAGCAAACAAGAGTTAGAGGAGATAAAACAGTCCATTCCGCCGGCGCTGATCGATCAGCCGGTCTGAGCAGTTGCGATGTACTCCGGCAATTAGACTGGGGGGTAGAGAGAGAGAAAGAGGGAGGACAAAAGGACCTGCACCGCCGAGGAATAGTGTGTTGGCGGAGCCAGGGGGCCTGACCGCTGCCGGGAACGTGAAAGACTCCACCTGCACCTCAGTCGCGGCGGGCATTGCGTTTCGCTGGGGTGGGACGACTCGTTCCGGAGGCGTTATGGTGGCGAAACGTTCCGGAGGGTGGAGGCTTGAGTGCTCAGTGGCCATGGAATGGGCTCTGGCGAGCGTTTTAAATCGGAAGGGATGCAGGGGTTAGATGGTTCTCACGTGCTTTTGATGGCGTGGCATGAACTGAGATCATTACGTGGACCCGGTTCATAGACTAACGCCTCACCTGGCGAGTTCTATATCTCTGGGCTGACGTGCACCCGGCGTTGCTATAGGAGTAGGAGGTTGGCACTTAGCAAAACGTGGAGGCGCCGGTGGCCGTTAGTTCCACCAGCTACCGCTTACCCGAAGTGGGCCTGTCATTGAAAAGTGTTTGGCAAAAAATAATAATAATAAAATAAAATAAAAAATAATTTTCCCCCCTAAAAAGTGGGATTGCCTTTATTACTCGAAAAGAGTAATTACCAAATATGACCCTCGACAAAGATTCCAATTACAAGACCTGACCCATTATATATAAGGGTGACAATTTTTGACATTACACAATAACTCGATACGATACGATACGGAATTAAGCATATTTGGGTCAAATATATTTAGACATGAATCTGTACAGACACGATAAATAAATATGTTTAATTGTTTAAATTTGTATAGCACGACACGATATATTTAAACACATTTATTAAATGCATTCAATATTTATATATATATATTGACTCATTTAATACATTTATACATAAAAAATTTATGATATATAAAATATTACATGCATTACATGTGTCATTACTATTAAAAATGATGTTACATAATCAATAATTAATTAATTTTACTTATTTATTGTGCTAATTATCAATAAATATTATTATTTTAGTAATCATATCATATGTTATAAGAGTATAATTATATATTATCAATATTTTACATTATATGAGTCAACCCGGTTTAGACATGACTGTTTAAACACGAACTCGTTTAGACACGAAAACTAAATGTGTCATGTCCAGATCATCGGAGTTTCTAACTCGAACATGTTTAGACACGATACGACACAATTTACCAGGCTTAATTATATGCAGATGGATTTTATAATAAATAATTAAATAAAATTTTAAATGTAATTAGGATGTGATCTTTCAGAAAATTGTATATGAAGAATAAGTAATGAAATTATAAAAAAGTGAGTGACGATGAAAAAGGTAGAAAAATATGAAAAAATATGAACGTAGAAGAAAAATGTTAATGATAATTAAGTCTGAGAGTATGATTTTTTAGTAGATCAAATATGAAGAATAAATAATTAAATTACAAAGAAGTGAGAGATGATGAAAAGGGTAGAAAAATATGAGAAAAATGAAATGTAAAAGAAGAGATGAGAGGGGGGATTAGTAGAGAAATATTAAGTAAATACGTATTAGTGAATTTATTATCATATTCTTAATTTTTCTTAATCTAATTATTATTAAAAGTTTAAATTTTATATATTAATAGCTAATTTAAAAATATAAAAAAGACGCCGAATGCTGAATTATTGCTACACAAAACTAACTTTCCTAACTTTGATTATGAAGATCACAGGTCTGACTTTCATTGTCGTTTTCTATATTCAATGACTTTTGTGTTTTTGTTCTTATCACATGTAAAAGTCTTCGCAACTCTTAATGATTAACTTTACAAGTGTTAAGATCTGAACGGTGATTCACCCCAAACCGGGGTAGAGTGGAGCAGGTCTTACGGGCGGGGGCAAAATTGCCATCGTAGAAAGAAGAGCCCCAGAAGTCGAACGTTGGGTGGAATGTCATGTCACTGTGACAACAACATCATATGCCGAACGTTTTATGACCAAATTCAGTATTACATTATTCAAGTTCACCGTTCTATACTACATAAATCATTGGATAGAGCAACTCCTGCTGATCGGACTGGTTGAGAACCATCTCTGCGCCATTGGACTCGGCCCGAGCATCTCCAAGGAGTGTGGCGGAATCCCCTCGTTGTCTTCCTCCTCCTCATCCTCCTCGTGGTACTCATTACATTACATCAGAAAGCCAACCCTCCAGTTAGTTTAGATCCCTGGAGCTTGGGCACTCTTTGAACTCGAGTTACTCCCAAAAAATTGCTGCCCCCTGCAAACTCATCCGAGCTTTGGACTGACAGACGAGCAGGCTTCTGCATTACAAGGATGCCCGGGCTAGAAAATCATTGACAGCGAGATTAGCGTCTCCATGAGCCACGGCATCTTCGGGCTCAGGTATGTAGAGGCTAGATGAGGATGCCTGTAGAGAGAGAATCATGGCGTCATTCCTTTTCAGACAGAGAGAGACCGACAAGCATGAAAAAGAACGGACACTAATATCGAAAATAAGGAACTTTAACACGTTTTGCAGGGGAAAGGAACACCAGAAACTGGACATCATTAATTGTCAAGAAAAACCGAGTTGGGTCTAGTACTGCAAGCATCTACTCTTGACCACGGAATTAAGAGCAGAAGATGCAGATTAAGGCAAATCTTGAGAAACAAGATACATTTGGTAGTACGCACACATACGAGAGAGAGATCAATATCCTTCTTCATGCAAAAAGCAAAATTATCGAATTGCAGAATGTGATGGAAGAAAATAAGCAGTATTATCCAAAAAACAAAGATGGATGAACACCTCTACTTTAATATAGCTAATCGGCATTACCTTAGCATCAAGCTGCATCTCCCCGAAGGTATCAGTGACTAGGCAGGCACCGTGAGCTTTCAACCATTCTACACACTCTTCTAACCCATCTGTTTCCTTCCCTTCAGAGTCATTGTTCGCAGATGAAGCACTTGCAAAGCCCAAAACCTGGGTGATATAAGAAACAGGGACAGTGGGCCGGTACGACTTTGACATACAGCTAACAGCCTTATACCGCATCTTCTCAAGATAAAGATCTGAAGACATGCAAATAACCTCGGCATGTCAGGCTATTTCCTCTGATACATATAGTTCTAGTCAAGATATCTCGTGTGCATTGTACATACCCATGAGTAGGAATTTAAGTTAGGGGCCTTCTTATACAGCTTGAAAAACATTATGTAATTCCCAGATGTGACAGCCGCCCGAACTGCAAGAGCATGCCTTACGGCCTCATCCTCTTTCGCATCACTTGGCAACCTATTAAAATGAGTTGATGAAAACCAGCAAGTAATCTTTCCCGATGAACTAATTTATGGAAAATTAGAGAGTTAAGGAATATCAGCTGCTTGATATAGAGTTTACATATTTTACTGTTGACTAACCTTGACATCAATGACAAGAGGTCTCTGTTACTGTTAGAGTGCAAAATCACACAGAGCAAGCCGTAAGCAGAGAATTCCATATGACACCCCTCAATTCCTTCAGCATAAAGGGTCTTCAGCTGTGATTGGCACTGAAAACAGAGATAATTAGAGTACGTAAACCCCAGAAATCAATCTAATCAACTCCAGATTGAAGAAAGGACAGACTAGATTTAATTCTAAATGCATATAATGAAAAGCTACACTTCTTGAGAAATTTTCAGTATGAGGCCACCAACCTGATTGTACTCGGGCAAATCTCCGTATTCAAGGGCTAAACGGCCATGTGTTTCATATACCTGCATTTTCACCCAGAAATAGGATGAAAGTAAATCACTATGTGCAATTTAAAAGGGGGAAATGAACATTATTGCAGTGGAAGCGATAACCTGAGAGGTATAATGGCTAAAAGATGAGGGAAGAATCGCATGAATTATTTCATTGGAGCAAAAAGAAAAAGGTATTTCTTTCAAGGTTGAGAAGAAATGGTGATTGGATATGTTGAAGATCCTTTCTGTAAGGGAAGAGACTGAAATACCTTTACAGTTAGCTGATTCCGAATTCGTTGAACTGTCAGATCTTGGCGAATTGACTTCAACTGATCACATTTATAAAGATAGTTCTTTTGTGAGCATTGAACCATTGCAAGAGCCTTTTCAAGAACTTCTTCCGGCCTCACCTGCAAAGCAAGAATTTTCAATAAGGAGAAATCACTATGTTACAGCAAAATCATCGTACTCCTTAAAATTGTCTGACGATCCAGGACATACAGTGGCAGGATCAGGAGCAGAGGTAAGGCGCAAGTAACGTTTCTCAATTTCCTGACAGGTACCCTTAACAGTAAGGGCATCCCAGTCAATGTCTTCAACAGCCTCTGAGCCCCCGTTTTCCAAGTTCTTACTCGTCACCATGGCAGTGGCCCTTCTAGCATAGTTGGCCGCTCCAGCCCATTTTGGTTTATGATGATTATGATGATTGAGATCTGTCCGATTCCCCTGTCCCTTCTCAAAGCGTTTAGATCGATTTTCCCGTCTCTTTCTTTCCTCAGGTGTATTTGCCAGTGAGGTGCTAGAATAGTGAGATGACAAACTTTGCTCCTTGTCATCACTATCACTTGATGCATCACCATGCTCAGCAGCACTCGGCTTATCAGTGACACGCTGCCTCTTAAATGGCCTCTGTACAGTCTGATCCATGACAGAAAACTTTGTACCGTTCAGTCTGTCCTCCTTACTTTCAGAATCAACACCGAAAGGCTGCACACATTATGCACAAGGTAAACAACTTGCAGCCTTTTCCCTCAACAAAAAGGGCTTCTATTACTAAAATTGCGTCAAAAGGCATGAGAAACAAAATGAATGTACTACTTTTTCCTTTTGACTTGACTGCTTCCATCCACCATATTTTACGGTTACACCACCAGCTAACTTATCCTGCTGCCTCTCCGCAGGTAAAGGCTCCCACCTGCTTTTGACCCGTCTTGTGGGACTTCTTTTCAATGATGCTGGAGGTGGAAATTGTACACTGCAGCAAAAAGAGGTGAGCATGGATCATCAAGAAATACTCATCAATCTGAGCCGAATGGACCAAGTCATTAGGTAACAGAATGCAAAACCGTTGTCCTAATAGAAAAGCTTTTCAATCGTTCTTCAATTGCTCAGACCATAAATGGGGAAACATACTATGTACTAGCTCCATCCATGCTTGGCAGTGGGAAAAGAGGCTCAGTATCCCAATCTCGCGTATAAAGAGTACCGTCAGAAGTTGCGGCAGTAATCATCTAGAAAAATAGAGTAAATAGAAACACAAAGATAAGTGAATAACCCGATGAATTAAAAAGGAACAAATACAATCCCACTAGAAGCCCCTAGGGGAAAAGAGATTCTCAAAACGTTGAAAATGAACCACAACGATGCCAATGCAACAAACAGAAGGGATGAAATTGCTCGATCCACCACCTAAGACAGTCTTAGAAAGTTTCCACTGCTCTCCTCTTTTGTTTTAATAAATCAGTAAGATGAACCCCATCAAAACAGGATTCTATCCAAAGATAATAACCAGTCTCCTATCAGAAAGTCTTCTACGCAGACTCACCCTCTTCAAAATGACAACAAATCAAAGAAGAAAAAATTTCCCAAAGAAACAACCAGCGAATTCAAAAATTCACAAAAACAAATAAACTGCTTCAGAGATTGATTTACTCTCCTTTGTAATTATTTGTTTTGAACGTTCGCTCTCCTTTGTAGGTTTTATAACACCAAAAGGCCTATACTCAATAGCTTAATGGGTTCAACAGACAGTCTCTTCCGCGCAGAGAGAGAAAGAACAGAAGAAGTGTTTTGGAAGAATATCGTCAAAAATAACAAGCAAGAATATAGTTTACCAGCAAATTGACCTTTCATTAGAAAATAGGTATAAATGCAGCATCTGATCCTCCAAGACCCAGTGAAAATAGTTTAACCAACCAATAGCAGGTAGAAGATTGAACCACCATGACACGGCTCAATTAGACTGACCTCTTTCATGACTGCTTGGCAAGCAGCCAGCTGTGCATCATCTTTACAGCGAGCTAGCGCCCTCTCAACGTATCCGCGTAATGATTTCGGGAAAGCACCAGACTGCATAATGGATAACTGAAATTCGAATAAAAAATTTCCACTTTCTTGAACAAATGGTTTGGGCACAGCCATGGTAGTACACTTTCTAATCTGTGATTGACAGCAACATGATGAGACTTGAAATTTCAAATGTTGTGTTCAAATTTCACTCGATGATGTTCAAGAGCCTTCCAAATTGGAAGATTAATGCATTGTCAGAGGCACCATTGAATAGATGATATTACGTGCAGGGATGATATCATTGACATCATATTGAAGAATAAACAGGAAGCTCGCTAAATCCAGAACTCAGCAAATCGTATATAAGATTAATTTTGTGACAGAAAAGCAAGTCAAATATCTTTTGGAAATATTAATATTTGTTCTCTGCACTAGATGGCCATTTGGAGATGCTTCAAGCCTTCCATCATAAGCACAGCTATCATTTGCACTTCATTTTCAGCGTTCAGTACCATATGTAATATGGCATAATTGGAATGCCAAGCTTTCATTCAGAATAATGCAAAGAAGCAGGAAACTCACCTTAAGTGCAGATTCAGAGGCATCGTTAGACATCACTCTCTCATTTGAATTTGGCAAAGAAACACTGATATATGCAGGTTTTGATGCTGCATTGGTCCCACAGCTAGCCTTGTCTGTTTTCACTAGACCCAAACCCAAGTTAGAAACAATTCTAGGATTTGTCTGAATCTGGAATTTGCTTACCCTCCGTGCATCTAAAGATGGAGAAGTTTGGTGGGTATTGGGGAATGGATTGTTTTGGGGAACTTGATGAGTAGTAGGATATTGCAAGTTGGTTCCTTGAGGACTGGCATTGTTTTGTGAATCCTGAAAGCTAGAATATGCCAGCCTTGAATCCACAGGCTGATAAGGTTCAAGTTTTCCAACAGTGGACTGGTGGTTTTGAAAGCCAGAAGCACCATAGTTCCAGTGACTATCATGTGCAGCACTGACCACTGTGCTAGGCTGGATATCAACCAAAATCATAAATTTGTCAAAGTATAGTAGAGAATCTAACTGAAAATAAAATTACATTCAAGAGTAATGATCATTCAATATAACAATATCATCTATAATTTTAAGAGGAAAGTTCACAACCTCCAAAATGAGGCTGCATAACTTACACAGAAACATGCAATCCCTCAAAAAGGTGATGAATTTCCCAAACATTGCCAGTACCAGTTCATGATGGCCTTTTAGGACCAACAAGAATCAAGACCGACATTACATATATAAATATAATATACATAATGTAAAAGCAGGACTGTAGCTCAAAAATGTTTTTTTTTTTTAATATTTTCTAAAACATATTGATTTTTGTAGCAATCATAAGCATGAAAATTACGGCCTTTCACAATCTCAGCAGAACAAACTCTTCCAGATAAAAATGTTAGCAAAAATTAGAGCTCGAAAGTATAATTTGCCATACTGGCATTGTACAAAATACAGCTTCAAACCTGCTGGGGGGGCAATTGGAACGAAGTAGCCTCTGGCCTCCATGATACAGCAGAAGGTTGTTGGGGCTGGCTAATTGCCACGGAGAAGCCTCCTGTGACCCCGGTAACCCCAGGAATAGGGCAGTCCAACTTAGTCGTCGAAGTGATAGAAAGGTTTTCAGTACCAGGAGCACATGTCACTTCTGTATGGCTCTGACCATAATACTGAGTATGCTGTGGCTGATAAAGCAGTGATGCTTCAGGTGCACTGCCAGAACCATGTGTGCCGGTTGAAGTTGGAGCATAGTTCAAATACTGGTAACTGCTATAACTTGCATAACTTCCCTCATTCCATTGAGTAGTACTCTGATTATTGTAATTCGTATTTGGATATCCAGCAGATGTCTGATAATCACCGGGATTGTAGTAAGTGCTTGAATAATTTGCAGGCGCAGCATAAGACCCTGTATTCTGAAACGAGGAAAGAGGCTGATAAGGATGACTTGTGTTTGGATATGCTGCCACAGGCTGAGAGTATGAATGACTAGTCTGCTGCTGATAGCCGTTATAGTAACTTGTGTATCCAGTAGTTCCATACCCATATGAGTCAGTTGTGGAGTTCTGGTGCGTTGCATAGCCACCATAATCTTGGGGAAAACTTGTGGAAGCTAAACTCGATGAGCTAGCTGCGCTTGTCCCATTCAATCCCTCACTAGGAGCTGGTTGTGCATGCTGCTGATAACTATAAATGGAACTTGGTGGAAATCCATTTTGCATGGATCCATTATCCACTCCGGATATGGTCCATGATGGAGCCTCTGAACCAATTGATGAGGGAATATGTGCGGTCAGTTGCCCATGGTTCGCACCAACAAAATTTTGCACCTGAAAAAACATGAATTGATATCTATCAGTAATCTAGTGCTTAAACGTAAAATAGGTGATACCTGTCAGTAATCTAGTGCTTAATATTAAAATAGGTGGCAAATGAATCAAAAGACCTCACAAGGTAAAAAGTGATGGGAAAAAGCAGGTTCCTTTTTCATGTGCTTCCGGGAAAGCTAGCAACTTGAATAATATCACCACCAACCTACTTATGACAATCCTCATATGCCTACGTTTTGCTGATCAGAGGAACAAGAATGATTTCTCCTCCAAAGGTCATTGTTAAGAATCGCAGCATCACCGAATAAAATTATGGATATTGCAAACTATTACTTCACAAAATATCTAAGGCGATTTCAGCAAGGGCTTCAAGTATTAGTTCTCTAATTCGCATTAAACCAGTTAAATGCAATCAGAGGAACAAAAGGACAGAACTTCAAACAAGATAGAAGGATTCTGAATACGGTCCTGCAGAGACGAGAGAGAGAGAGAGAGAGAGAGAGAGAGAGAATTCGACTATTTTACCTCTTGTGAAATTGCTCCGGGCAGAGCTAATAACGCATCAGTATTCCCTGCTTGATTCATAATCTCATACGCGCCCTCCTATATAACATGACAAAACATACACATTTAGCATATATGCAGACAAACAATCGACTAAAGAGTAAATTAAAGAAAACCCCAATCAAATTGTTCAGCGAGCTAACCTTCAAGAGAACGCTTGCAAGATCGAGCTCGATCCCAATTATCTAGTGCGACTGACGCCGATCAAAAGATCCAACGGTAAACTCGGGCAAAAACTCGACTCGATTCAGGGGATTGATTTACAGATACGAATCACGTTGCGAGGTTTAACTCGAAAGAACCCTAGCTAATAATGGACAGAGACCGTAACGAAATCAAAAGAAAACAAGCAAGAGAAGAACAAAACGAGAAAAGCTTTCAGGGATCGACAGAATCGACGGGATGAAAGGAAGAAGATGATGCAAAACGACGATTGGCTTCGGGGACGCCGATAAGAATGTGTACGCAGATGTATACGGAGACGGGGGAGATTTCAACGCGCTGTCGGAGTCGGGTCTGGGTTTTCAGCCCTCTTGGACGATGGCGTGGGGATCGTCTGATAGAAATAATGTTTTTCTTTCCTCCGAATGACCGATTCGCCGGCAAACTGACAACATGCAGTAGATTAACTATAGAACTCGACCTTCTCGGGACTGATATCTGGAGTTAAATGACGGACCCCAGATCTTATAATATACTGTCAAATGAATTAGTCGATTATTACAGCATTAAATACAGTTGATATTAAAAAAAATCAAATTTTTCTTTTTTTTATTATTACTGAGCTGACCGATTTAATTTTAAATTAATAAAAATTTATTTTGTTTAAAATAATTTTATATAATTTACAATTGAGTGCTGGTTTTTTTTTTTATAATACAGTTAAAAAACAAAAAATATATGACAAATAAAAAAGAAAAATAGAGTCAACAAAGAGAACTTTAAAGATTATTTTAAAGTAATAAAAATAACTTTCCCGGCCCGACCTTTGAATATCAACTGTGTAAACATATAATAAATTTTTAACTAAATAACAAGGATTTTACAATTTGTACCTCATTACTCTTTTTTATTTGTTAAATATATATATTTATCAGTAACACTTTTTTTAAAAAAAAATATACAGAGAAGTGACCAACTCTTTCCATATAAATTATTATTTTTTATAATGAGCAAATTATTCTTGCTACCATGCACATTTTACAAAGTTCGTATTTAAACAGACACTAAGAGTCAGAGCAATGGCATCAAGAGCTACCCGCATGGGGTAAGAGTGAAGCTTACGACCTTATAAATAATCAATGAAGTCTAGGATTATCCTAGAGTATACCGACACTTTGATTCTCAATGTTTCATCGAACCGACAGTTTCATTCCTATTCTTTTTTTTTTTTTTACAAACATTTACGCCTAGACATTTGCTATTTTACCACCAAGTTCGTCCAGACGTTAAAATACTATTAAAACAATCCTACGTGGCATTTGATGCATTTGATGTTACATAACGGCGTTAGGCATATATTTTTTAATATGAAAATACTCAAAACGAAGTCATTTTGATGAATGAAATGTTAAAATTACCCTTTTTACCCCCTATTGTCCATTAAATTTTCATTCAGTTGCCATTGTTCCAAAAACTGGGGACTAAACCGTAATTAAACTTCAACATCGACAACTTCTCCCGGCCTTCCAATTTTTCCCCCACTACTCTTCCTCCACCCTTTCTTTCTCCCTTATCTTGACCACTTCACCGAGAGAGAGGAGATCTGATCCTCGATCTACTTTATTTCTTCAATCTCATC
The DNA here is from genome assembly GCA_037672795.1 of Lagerstroemia speciosa. NCBI lineage: Eukaryota > Viridiplantae > Streptophyta > Magnoliopsida > Myrtales > Lythraceae > Lagerstroemia > Lagerstroemia speciosa. The sequence goes on along the minus strand of CM075290.1, from coordinate 9,985,882 downwards.
CTAAACTTTGCACCTCTTGTTCGATTTAGTCCTGACATGACATATGTCTATTTTCACGCCGAGTGTGGGAGCTAGGCAATTGAATGATACCTAGAGAAAATGTGAACAACAACATCAAGGTATTAAACTGTGTAACAGCTTTGAATCTTTGATGACTACTTTTTGGAAGTGCGAGACCATTTCTGCGGCCGGCAGCTCCCACAAAATGTCTCATACTAATGGTAAGGTCCCAAGATACAACTCAACTTTCAACAGGCACAAGACAGGAGCCTCTAACAGTAGATCTCGCAATAAAAGATCCGAAATGTAAATCTCCATCGGAAGCTCTCCATTTTATTACCTTGTAAATCACAATACCAGAGAATATCCAGCAGGAGCCAAGGAGCCAGTAAGAAGCTTCAATGTTCGAGATGCAAACATTGAGAATCAAACTTTTGCGAGCTTTATGGTGTCTCTTCACTCATAAGGGTGCAGGCCTCCAGAAATCCAGGGGTCTTCGTTGCTGGAACAGAAAATAGGAAAGAGCTGAGCTCGGAGAATTACTTCGTATCTGTGGCTTTGCCCTTTGGCACGGCTATAGAGAGAAGTCCGTGCCATTGGGGAGCCATATATTCACAATTGTTTTAAAGGCAAATGATGTTCTGGAAGAGAACTAGGCTAATTGGATTAACAAGTGAGGTTTCCTCATCTTAAGGGATAGGTTGAACAACTTTAATGCAGAGAACAAAGAGAGGAAAGTCAGAAGACTTCACGACCATGCAACACCGACCATTATATGTAAGGTAAATGAAATTATCCTCATTAGCTCAAGTAGGAGATGATCGCATCCTCTGTCACTCACAGAGAAAATACTTACGTCTAGTTATGCTACGTGACAGCAGGCACATTATAGTGCCACTGCATGCAGCTGTCATATTTTCCGAATGATTATTACTGGTCCATTAGACAGTGATGCCATAGTGAATAATCCATTCAGTGTGTGGTGGCAAAGATGTTGAGGTTCTTTTTTTGGGCTATTTTACATATCCACAGCAAGATTTTAGCAGAATTATTACCTTGGCCAAAGGCATCTTTGTCCTTACTGAGTCAAGAAATGAGAGATCGATATCGGCTACAGCAATGCCTGTTGCCAGGCGATCTGGAATTAACAAATGACAAGATAATACAAGTCAATTCATGCGGTAAGTGGGGGCAGCAGCAACACTGGCCATAAGATGAAAGCTCGCTGGCAACTGATGCAATTTCCGTACATATATAAAAACAATTTCGAACCAAAATAAGAAAAAAAAATAGAGACTAGTAATAAAATTAGGTATAGAATAACTGGGAAACAAACTATATAAGAAAATTCCAGGAAAGGAAGGCGATCATGTTCTTACCTGGAAGTCTACCTACTACAGTACCCCATGGATCAATGATTAAAGTGTCACCATAGCTCTCTCTTTTATCATTATGCTTTCCAGCTTGTGCAGCAGCAATAACCTAGTAATGCAACAGTTTAATGCCCCAGAAGTATTACAGAGTAGATCAGCTATGATGTCCCATAAACAGTCTATGAAGAAGTTTAAGCTGAAAGGGTCTAGGAAGTAGAAGCTGGAAATATTCATACATAACATTGAGTCTCAATAGCACGAGCTCGGAGAAGGATTTCCCAGTGAGCTTGACCGGTCACTTTTGTGAAGGCTGAAGGGACAAGCAGAATCTGCGGATGCAATGGAAAGACAAGTGCGTGCCATAAGTGCAGTGCTGGGTTGCAACTTGCAAAGGAAAGACCAATAAATCTATTTATATTTCACACCTGTGCTTCATGTTGAAATCTCAGCTGCTGATAAAGCTCCGGGAATCTCAGGTCATAGCATACTGTCAACCCAAGACGACCTACAGGACTGTCGACTGCCACTACATCTTTTCCTGGAAACACAAAATAATTCAGATGAACTGCCAAATTCTACATACTGCATCAAGCAGCTGAGCAAAATAAAGATATAAATATTTACATCAAAATTTGATATAATGAATTTTTTTAAAAGTTATTTTGATATAATAATTTTATTTGATCTAATGCAGCTGTTCTCTTTTATTATGTTCACAGTGAAATATATATGCCCCACTTGACTGGTCCAGGGCTGAAGTTGAGAGGTATACTTACCTCACTCACAAGTTCATAGAAATTAAGCTTGTATTGCTAAATTATTCGAACTAATTAATAGTTATTACAGGCCAACCTCATGCACTTTCACTGGACATGGACTAACTACCTGCTTCAGTGAAGCTGCTTTCCTTGTAAACCATCCCTCCAGGAACATCAACATCAAACCTTGGAATAGCAGAAGAGTCGACAAAAGATATAAGTTCAGTGACAATATATTCATACATTAACAACACTCATCATTGAAAAAACCTGCAAATGCAAGAAGAGTGAGAGAGATAATCTTTGAGCATTCAGGGTTCCAAGTTAGTCATCTCACAAGTGTATCTTCCGATAACTGCTCCTGATATTCCCCTCACTGTCAATTATAACATGTGTATTACACAGGTGTTCGTCATCTTTCCCTTTCTCTTGGAAGCCTCCAAGCGACAGCCAAATATTGGACTCTCTGCAACTCGTAATGCAATAAGAAAAGGAATTTTCAGGATCCAACAAATATTTCTTGTAAAGAAATGACACTGTGTATCACAACACAAGATCAAGGAAGAGTGCACAACCACAATACTTAAGGAAATCAAGAACGTCAACAGCATTTAAACCTAGCCAGAGATCGATATTGCTGCATGATTGGTCCATCCAAGGGCTCTGCAATCTTGATACTGTCCCCAGCCTCAGCACCAATGTATGAGAAGCTCTCCGGAAAGCAAAGCAAATTTGCCCCAGCAGAAGCTGCTTCCTTTGTCCACAATGCAAACCTCGAAAATCAGTACCAGCTGTGGTATTCAAGCAGAATGAAAACAGATCTAATAGGCAGCTCTGTCGGACACAACATCGAATAGGAACTCAAACAGCCGGCATTTTCTTTTTTTTTTTGGTCGCCAGCCACGGTATCCAAGCAGGCCCCACCAGCGGTGAGATGGCATCTTTCAGCCAACCATACTTGACTAATCCGTTGGTCGCCCCGGGTCGCCCACCTGGCAATGGCGGGTGAGGCTCCCAAGGGGGTGTCTGCGTACGTGAGGTCTCGAACTCGAGACCTCCTTAAGCGGCACCGAGCTGCTTACCACTCGGCCCAACCTCCCTTGGTAAACAGCCGGCATTTTCATTCGAAAATACAACAGTATCTGCATCGAATCATCTGAAACATATAGACAGGTATCTGCTAGCGATCCATGAGCTGCTCAAGTCGGGAAACAATCGGAGGCTGAGGAATTGAATTCAAAAGCCAGGGGAAATTCAAATGACTCACTTTAACGAGGCGGGAGCAGGTAGTGAAATTGGAGGCCAAGTCGTTGATGGAGGTCATCTGAGCGGCGGCGACACGAACCGACGCAGCGGCCGCCATGGTTGAATCGGCTGCTGATGCGGTGGCGCGTGCTCGCACGAGCTGGGAACGGCGAAGCTCAAGGTGTCGCGTTGCTACCGGTCCGACTGGAAGATTAACATGAGGGAATGTAATGCAACGCGACATCGTTTTTGCCTTCGGAGGGACCGAAAGAAGGCTCCCGACAGAGAACTGACCGAGAGAGCGACAGCTTTGCTTTATCGTATCGTCGGTCCTCACATTTTTGTCTATTTATGAAAATGCTCCCAGTCTGTGCTTTTATTTCCATTTAGGTTCCAAATTATTCAAATGATTTCACTTTTCAAATAAGAAAGAGGCTACAGGGTTGCCAAAACTCTTGGAGGCCAAGGATCGACCACCGGCGAGGTCCTTAGCCCTATTGATTAAGGTATCTAAGGACAAATCGAGATCTCTTGATCGGGAGAAATTCTTAAACGAGCCGAGCTCACGGATAATGTGGTGAACTTAACTAACGAATGTTCAACATGTAAGCAAGTATTTCAAACCATGACATGAAAATGAACATTATTAATGAATAATAAAAATGTAATGCGACACGTAATGATAAAAGTGTTAAGTATTCATCGATAAAGTTCAGAAATAACGCAGTGAGCTGAGACCGTGCAAGAATCTCTCATTGATCGGAGGAGGAGAAAGGCATCATCGGTCACCAATCCTCCTCCTCCGGAGCCACAACCGACTCCTAAGGCAATCAATGATTCGACGAAAAGTCTGCCAACTTACAACAAACTACTAAGAGTGTGTTTGGATCCATGTAAAGTTACAACTTTATTTAGAAAGTATTACATTTTACATTATCTTTTACAATGTTTAGGTTCAAGATTGGGAGAGAATCTTGTGTGCAACGGGCACATCACGTAACTATGCTGGTGTGATATTACGAGCCAATAGGATTCAGTTATTTGGAAGTAAACAGTCACTTTGGTCCTGAAATTTGTACTCGATCAACACTTCAGTCCTTAACTTTTTTTTTGCCAACAATTAGGCTCAAGAATCCATATTTTTGCTAAAAACTTGGTCTGACCGTCAACTTGTCGTTAAAAATGCTAACGTGGAGTTCGATGTGTCATTTACATCATTAGATTTATACTTTTTATTGGCAAAATATTAAAACAGTGTCGTTTTTTCTGAATGGAAATGTATAATGACTATTTTATCCTTAAATATTAATCATATTTTCAATGAACTTTGTTTTTAAACCAATGGTAATTCATTAAAAATATGTTCAATAGTTAAGAATAAAACAATCATATTACATTTTATTCAACAAACGATATCGTTTTAATGTTTTGCCAATAAAAAAGTATAAATCTAATGCCGTAAGTGAGGCATTGAAGTCCACGTCAGTATTTTTAATGGTAAGCTGACGGTCGGACCAAGTTGTTAGCAAAAATATGGATGTTTCAGCCTAATTGTTGGCAAAAAAAAGTTAGGAACTGATGTGTTGACCGAGTACAAATTTCAGGACCAAAATGACTGTCTACTAATTTTTAGAATATTTTTAATAAAACCTAAAAAGAAAAAAATAAGTCCAAAAAAAGAAAAAAAATCATAAAAATAATTTGATTTAATTGGCTTGTGATACGATATCAACACTACCACATAATGTACTATAAGACTTTTTCTAAGATCGGAGGCAATTGTATTTTCTCGGGCCAATAGAATTTTGCCGCCCAGCCTGTTTTCCATGCAATCAAATCGCTGAGAGAGGCATGTGAATCCCTTGCAAAAGACAACCTTTACCCTTTTTATAATGAGAGCATGCTCAACTATAGGGAGAAGAACAAGGATATTTTTGTAATATCACATCAAATATTATAACATCATATCTTCAACAATTTTTCTGACAATTTAAAATATTTACAAATACAATAATTTCATATCACAACGCGCTTTTCACGTAATATAACTTTATCCCATAACGTAATATTATCCGAACCAAATGCGCCCCTAAGAGGTAAAAGGAAAAAGGTGCACGACGAGTTCATATTAGTCAAATCACTCATCAGCATTCCATAATGGTCTGGTTCAGGTTTCTCGAACTCGAATGAAATCTATCTACATCAATATCACGCCATCATCAATGGATCAGGAGAATAATAGTAAAAACCGCAGCAAAGATTATCACATGAATCTGATCAGTCATGCCTTTCATGTCGGACAATTTATAGAGAAAATCTTAAATAATTGCACCTTTTGACGAGAAAATACTAATAAAAATGTTTTAGTTAAAAATAGTTACGGTAAATATTTGAATGGTTACGGTAAATTTATTCATTTATTTTAATTTTATTAATATTTTCTTGTGTTGTGCAGTGAAATAAAATGGTCGTAAATTTTACCTGGTTTAGGAGGGGAGGAAGGGACAGGAGGAAACGTGAAAGAAGAGCAAAAGTTGCCTAAAATGGTGGCTACGTTTGTTAAAGGTCAAAGTCAAGAAAATCCTTCTAAACACCACCCCACAAAAAAAAAAAAAAAAAAACACCATCAAATTGGAAGGGAAAGAGAGGCAGAAACTAAAAGCTCCCCCCAACCCTCATTCCAACCCCGCAGGCAGAAAGCCCAGAGAGGCAGAGAGAGAGTGAAGCTTTTTTTTTTCCCCCAAGAAAAAGAGGGAAATCAACTCTCCTCTCTGTTGTGATTGACTGCAAATCCATTTCTTTCCTCAATCCTTGTTGTTGTTCTGTAATCTCTGTCTGTCTTCCGAAACCAACTGGGTCTGAATATTCTCCGTCCTCGGTCGGATTGAGCTGATTCTCTCATCAACCCTCCATTTTTTTTTCTTGAATTGGTTGATGGGTCCTTGTGATCTTGGGCTGTGACTCTAACGATCTCGAGGGGAAGGCGCTTTCTTGATCTGCTATTTAAGGTTCGTGACGGGTAATCTCCCCGATTGGCATATCAAATATTTGGTTTCTGGGTTAGTTAGCACGTGACTGTTTGTTGTTCTAGACCCATCTGCTGCCCGTATCTGATTCTGTCTTTATACTGCCGGAACGCGATATCTTTAGCTCGTTCTTCCTCTTCTTCTCCTCTTTACCCGGTTGATCTTGCGTGCTTCTGATGTCATGTACGATCAATCTCTGTTGTTGCCCATGTGGATATTGTTGTCTGTCATTTGATTTCTGCTCCATCTTCTGTTTTGGAAGCCATATGCCCTTACAGATGTTATGTTATCGGTTGAATATATATTGATTGACTAGGTAGATTGGGGCCTAGCACGAAAGTTTATTATTCATAGACCCATCTGCCAGATTTGAAAACAGTTAGGCTCTATAAAAGGTGGACGTTAATGGATTCCTGTGTTGTAAAAATTGATTCTGGAAGATGGAAGCATGTTTTATGTTCATCGTTTTAATAATTTTGTTTATTAGCAGTTCATGAATTTTGCATCTTCTGCAGATTAATGGTGTCTGCATTTATTGATGTGGTTTTGATTCCTGGAAGCTGTGGAGTCTTCTTTGAGAAGAGAGAGCAGAAGCTCAGCCTTGGCATTTGTCGGAATATCAATACATTGATTGCTGGGTCATTTGGGTGAGAACATGTAAAGATATGGTATCCACTTCATTGTTGAAAATTGTATCGCCCTGCTGGAAGCCTTCGGTTGAGGGTGATAGCTCGGGAAGAGGCGGAGATGCTGGTGGGAGGCACGATGGGCTTCTGTGGTACAAGGACCTGGGCCCACATGTTGGTGGGGAATACTCTATGGCTGTGATTCAGGCGAACTTTCTCTTAGAAGATCATAGCCAACTTGAATCGGGACCATTGAGCTCAAGCGACTGGGGTCCGCAAGGTACTTTTGTTGGCATTTACGATGGTCATGGAGGCCCTGAAGCAGCCCAATTTGTGAATGAACGGCTCTTTGACAATGTAAAAAGTACGTCTTTTCCTCGCTTTTCACCTGGCAAATTACTGTACTGAGCTATTAGATAGTTTCCTTTATAAATTATGAAAGAGCACTGCTAAATTATCTAAAACTTGACATAGATAGGAGTCATCAAAGAACTATTGATGCTCGCTATTCTATTTATACCCGCACTGCTCGTGGAAGTATTCATTATTTTATATTTTTGTAGGATGTACTTGAGTCGCCAGCAGAATAAGTATTTAAACCAAAGAAACATGCACTTAATGAAATTATTCCACAAAATCAATAGGAGAGGATGTCTTTTCTTATTCTTCTGTAGGAGCTATGAATTGAACGGGTTTGATTGTTAGTAGTTAAAAGCTAAATCCGGCCTTCTCACCTCTGTCAGAGTATGCAACAGAGAACCAAGGAATGTCTGCGGACGTAATCAAGAAGGCCTTTTTGTCTACAGAAGAAGAGTTCCTCTCCCTAGTGAAGAAGCAGTGGCAAATTAAGCCCCAGATAGCTTCAGTAGGTTCATGCTGTTTGGTAGGTGTGATATGTGGTGGGCAGTTATACATCGCTAATGCAGGAGATTCCCGGGTTGTGCTGGGTAGGCTTGACAGGGCGGCCAAGGAGATAAAGGCAGTCCAGTTATCTTCAGAGCATAATGCAAGCATAGAGTCTGTGAGAGAGGAGTTGAGATTGTTGCATCCTGATGATCCGCATATCGTGGTGCTGAAGCACAAGGTTTGGCGTGTGAAGGGTTTGATACAGGTTAAGCTTCTCTCCCATAATATGGTCCAATGAGTCTCCATAGTCCTGGAACTGCTTTCTCCCTCCTATAGGGGTTGGTATGAATTCCATTATTTGGACTCTTCAGAAACCAAAGTAAAATATGCGTATGAATACAATTCTTCCATTTTTACAAAAACCGAGATATGCTCGTGACCCTATCCTTATTATCTCTCTCTCTTTTTTGGTGGGGAATCCCCTTTTCTTATTGGATGGAACTTTTGGTACGTAATAATGTTACTTATTATATATCTAATCCAATTACAATAAAAGGGTAAAATTCGTGATGTTATTTCATAGAGTTATGCCATTGTCCTTTTTGGCTCTCTTGCAGATTTCGAGATCCATTGGTGATGCCTACTTGAAGAAGGCAGAGTTCAACAAAGAACCTCTCTTGGCAAAATTCAGGTTGCCCTGAACCCTTTGATAGCCCGATTCTTAGAGCTGAACCCACAATACATGTGCAAAGGATTCATCCACAGGATCAGTTTCTCATATTCGCATCGGATGGCTTGTGGGAACACCTCAGCAATCAAGAGGCGGTCAATATTGTTAACAACTGTCCACGTAACGTATGACTCTTCAATTTGACTTTTTTTTTAGTGTTATTATGAGCAGTTTGGGCCATTTTCCTTCATGCATTTCTTCAATTGGACTTGGTGTCGAGTAGTCCTATTTTAAACTGGACAAGCGATGGGTTCATGGTTTCACCTCTGCAGTTCCACTGGTCCAACATCGTTTCTTGATTTTTTTTAAGCAACTAGAAATGTAAATTTAATGGGTTTCATTTAATTGAATCAAGTAAAAATGGTCCATTTAAGGCAGTGGCTGGTCAATTTGTACCAGTAAGATCCTGTTAGCTCAGTGCAAACTTGATCTCTTGCTTGGATCTCCCATATCAGTTCAGTTCAGTCTCATTTCTAAACGTGCGCTTTCAGTTTAACTTTTTTAAATCAGTCGGGTTGTTATATCGATTAAATTTTAACTGATTGCTTGCTTGGCAAGTTTGATACCTGCTTCATACTGAAGCCTATGAACAGTAATATCTTGGATTCATTTGTCAGTGACAACTATGAGCTGCCTTTTCTCCAAATCCCCCCTCGATTTATAATACTCTTTGCATTTTTCGGGTGTTCCCTCTTTGTTTCTTTCCAGTTGGTTTCTTATTGCAGGATCTGAACGGTTTACATCTGTATTCTTTCAGGGTGTTGCAAGGAAGCTCGTGAAGGCGGCGCTGTGCGAAGCGGCGAAGAAGAGGGAGATGAGATACTCTGACCTGAAGAAGATAGAAAGAGGGGTGAGAAGGCACTTTCACGACGATATCACAGTGATAGTTCTCTTCCTCGACACCCACCTGCTAACACGGAGCTCGTCTCACTCGATAAGCCGGAGCTTGTCACGGGGCGCTCCGGTTTCGGTCAAAGGAGGTGGCTTCTCTTCCTTCTTCAACTCGGCCTAGTTTCGAGTTGTTTCCCCTGAAATAGACCGTCCCCTGGAGACTTCAACCTTTGTTTCCTTCCCTCTCCTTTTTGTTGTTTATTTTTAACTATTGGAAGAACAATTTATAGCTTGTAGAAGAGAAGCCTGAGGAGCGGAACTCCTGATGTATAGCAAACTGATTTCTTCTTTGAGAACTTCCAACAGGTGATGTTTGAGGCCAAAAAATGGTTTCCACTGACATTTGATGTCCACGTGTCCTTAATAATAGCTAGCCGCAGCAACCCTTATACGGCTGTTTTGTGTGTTGTTTTGGGTGTCTGGTCAGTTTGTAAAATTCGAATTTTCCACATAAAATCTGAATTTAACTTACTTGTTATGATGTTCTGATGTAAAATTTGATGAAATGCGAAATTATTTAAGTTAAAACTCTATATATTTATGGCCGGCAAAGTATTTAAAGCCAACATATTTGGAATATTTTTCGAGGCTTATCACATAAAGAACGTCTTATCATATAAGAAGTGAATTGTTTGAAATGTCAGTCATGATGTTAGGTTTAGTTATTTTGAGTTAAAATAGATACAGTTGAAAGATCGGGGAAGGCCTAGTGGCCATTAGGGGCAGAAGAGATGGCTGACGGAGAGACGTTTATAACTCTTTATTTAGAATTAAATAGATGACGCAAAAATATACGTAGCACAAAAAAATTTAGTTATTTCAAAACTAGTACCGGTTTATAATAGTTTTAAAATTTGGCATCACTATTTAAATATTTTTAATTAATTTTTTTGTAATACTATTTTTACCCTTCCTATTACTCTTTCTCCTTCTCAACCTAATTCTCTCTCTCTTGCCACTCCCCTCCTGCCCGCCATTGTTGTCCTCCATTCCGCGTCCAACCAAGCTCCGGCGTCCTTCCTCTGAGTGTTGGGGTGCCGGGGGACAACGAGCATTGGGCGCCTCAACGATGGAGCGTTAGCCATTAGGCGGCGTAGCGTCTGTGTCAAGCTAGAGCGTTGGTGTTGAGCAAGGGCGTCGGCGTCAAGCGGGGCGTCAGCCGTCGGGGCAACAGGCTAGGGACTGGGGAAGGAAGAGGAAGAAGAGGCACGGGCAAGGACTGTGAAACAGGAAGAAGAAAATGGAGGGGAGAGAGAGAGCTGAAGGGGGCAAGTGTGAAATTTCACATAAACTAGTGCTATTTTTTTTAATTTTGTTTAAATTGGTGCTATTTTCAAAAATTAATTGAAGAGATGTGCTACTTTTTACCTTTAACACTTGCCCTATGTTTGGATGGGAGTGAATAGAGGGTGAATGGAGGGGAAAGGACCTCCAGGGGCAACGGCCCAGTGGCAAACTTCTTGAGCAAACTCCAAAAGCGCAAGGGTTCGAAACCTCCTGGATGTCGGCATCCTGGGTTTAATGTGGGGCCCAGGGCTGTAAATACACCATTCGGTGGATTAGTCGGTTGCTACGGCGCCGTACACCATCGATATCAAAAAAAAAAAAAGAATGGAGGGGAAAGGGAATGGGGGATAAAATTTTTTGTTGTTTGGGTAGTTTGATTTAATGGAGGGGAATTATTCACTCAACTTCCCCTCCAAAGCCCACGTTTTTTTCTCCCCTGATTTGGGGTTGAATGAAAGTGAAATAGATAATAATAATTTATTTAAAATAAAATTACTAATTCACCCATTTTATGAAATTAATATAAAAACCTAATCTTACTTTTCTTTCTTGTAAATTAGAAACGAACTATCATCTCTCTATTCTCAACTCTCGACGAAGACCTTCCGCACCCATCCAAAGTTTCGTGCTCTGTTTCCTTGCGTTGCAGGAAGCGAAGATCAAAATTAAGCACCTTGATGAATTGAGGACAATACTTAGTTGTCCAATGTAGATGAGAAAAGAGGTTGTCATGCAAATTGTCTTTGGTCCTTCTACACCTATGGGTTGAGAGTAATATTTTACTACTTCTTTAGGCCTATGTTCTTTGAAGTTTTATGTCGAATTAAATATTTCTTTTAATTGTAGGGGATTTAAGATCTATTATTTATAATAGATCGAATATTTGGTTATTAGATTATTTAATTAAAAGTTCCTTTCATTGAAAATAACATGAATATGTAAACACCCTATTGATCTACTTCAAGTAGATATTTGATGATCAATTGAAGTACAACACGTGCTTCGAGAAATGAATATAAGAAAAAAGTCGTAATTAAGTTTGATATGAAAAGAATGGTATTTTTATCTATTAATTAATAAGTCATATGAATACGATATTAATTTTTCCCCTCACTTCCCCTTATTATAATAAATCCAAACAAGATGAATATTTCCTCTCCATTCGCCTCCGTTTCCTTCCCCTCCTTTTCCTTTCATTCACCCTCATTCAAACATAGTCTTAAAGAGATCTAGTTTATTAATTATCTGGGGGTGTTTTTTTGGCATGATTGAGGACTAAAGTGAACAACCGTGGGAAGATTGGGGACTAGATATCTTCTTCCGAAAATACTGTTACGCAAGCAAAAGTAAGTGCTGATAATTAGCAAGCGGACGTATTGGGCACTTGTATTTCAGCAAAACACCTTCTGGAGCTGTCACCCGCCGCCGCATTGTCTCCAATCTCCCATCTCCTCCTCGCCGGCGAACTGCAAAACCCTAATCAGTGCTCGGAGCTACCTCAATCCACGACTATATTCTCACCTTTTCTTCACTAGTCAAACGATCCCGTCCGGTCCGATCTTATCTCCCCTTCCTCGAGCTCGAAAGCGGCGCCCGACGATGCCTCCAAAGCAGCAGTCGAAGGCGGATTTGGCGAAGAAGCAGAAGATCGTGGAGGACAAGACCTTCGGGCTGAAGAACAAGAACAAGAGCAAGAACGTCCAGAAGTACGTCCACTCCCTCAAGCAGACGGTGCAGCCGAAGCCCGACCCATCTAGAATCGTTGCTAAGGTCAGCCTTCCACTGGCCACTCTATCCACCAGACTCTTTCTTTTCTTTCTCATTATCTCTTCTTTAGCTTCTGCTTATGCTGATGGAAAGTGCAAAGTCGGGGCTGGTGGAGCTTTCCGGCGCAATTGTGTAGTTATATGATTGTATCCTTAGCTGGGCGGCGGTTAGATTGGAATGGCATTGTATAATACATTCAGATGGTTCAGGAAATATAAAGGATGAAATTAAAATTTAATCTTTCTACAGTAATTCCCGCCAGACATTGTATGCTGAACATATTTCATCAAAACTATCATTCTCTCATGCAGAGTGAATAATGAAACGAGATGGAACTTGATTCTGCCCCATGTTAGTTGAAAAAAGTTTGTGGGCGTTGAAGTTGGATTTACAATATTTGTTAGGAGCAATGGATTCATATAATTGGTCGGGCTATATGTAAGAAAATAATAGTTACATGTGTAATATTTGCTTTAGGACATGGGATGTATTGCATTCACGTGCCATAGTTAAAAAATTCTAGCTCAAGAACAACTGGGGGATCTACTTATTGTGTGGAATATCAGAGTATCAGGTAGTAGCACAATGTCGATTAGAATGGCAAGTCTTTTCAAATTACGGCAGCTAATGAAGGCAGGGTATAAGATGTAAACTCTAGCTGGAGCAAGTGTGGGACCTAAATTCTAGCGGATTTATTGTAACACCAGTCATTTGGGTGAACAGCAAAAGAAAGAGGAAGAGAAGGCTAGGGAGAAGGAGCTGAATGACCTGTTTAAGGTTGCCGTCAGTCAGCCTAAAGTTCCAGTCGGTATGTTATTTGTATGTGTAACCCCTTTTAGATTGTAGACAAGGCTCTATGAATAAATGTAACTGACTCTTAAGTTGGTGACTGACATGGGCATCTTTTCTGAATAGGTGTTGATCCCAAGTCTATAGTGTGTGAATTTTTCAAGGTGGGTCAGTGTGCTAAGGGTTTTAAGTGCAAGTTCTCTCACGATTTGAATGTCCAGAGAAAGGGTGAAAAAATTGATCTTTATAGCGACAAGCGAGACCAAGGTGATTGATGTTCTATTGTTCATTGCTTTCACATGGCTTCTGTTGGCCTGTATCTTCTGTTGTCTCCAAAAATTCATTATGATGATGGTTCTGTCTTTTATTTGATGATTTTTTTTTTGTTTCAGAAACGATGGAAGATTGGGATCAAGAAACTCTGGAAAAGGTTGTAGAGTCAAAGAAGAAAGAGTATAATCAGAATAAGCCTACTGAGATTGTATGTACTCTCTCCCTTGGGCATTATTTGGCTTTTTTTTAATAAATCATTATTTGACATTTGTTGATGTTGCTTGTTATAATTTGTTTACCCAAGTCATGTAGCTAATTATCATGTGGATGAACAATATTCTCCATATATCTTCTGATATAGTAATTGGCTTTTCCTTATTTCGGAAATTTCATTGCTAGAACTTTTTGAAAAAGGAAAGAAATCTAATCAGGTACAACTCTGTGCAACTCTAGTTTCTTCTTAATGATGTTCATTCTTCTGCGTCGAGATGGAGCAGTTAGTGCTCTTCTACACTTAATGCTGAAGCAGCAGGTGCTTATTCTTTGCTGTCTTGGAGGTGTGGTGAGCTTCCATGCTTGTCTTACCAACTAAGCTAGGAAGCCGCAATGTCATTTTTAGATAGCTATGGTCCTATTTAGTGTTTAATAGCTTAATCACTCGTTGCTGCCTGCTCCTTTCAACTGAATAATCTTCTATTTTTACGTGGCCAGGTCTGCAAGTACTTCTTGGAAGCTGTGGAAAAGAAACAGTATGGTTGGTTCTGGGCCTGCCCTAACGGTGGCAAAGACTGTCATTACAGACATGCTTTACCACCAGGATATGTTCTAAAGTCTCAAATGAAGGCCCTCATTGAAGAAGAAGCTGAAAAGATGCCAATTGAGGATGAAATTGAAGATCAGGTCATCACCGTGATTATATATCATATTAATAAGCCCACTTTCCTATGTCCTCTGCAGCAGGATCTTATCTTTTGTACCCAACAGGAAAATTTCTGATCATCTTATTTTCATTTTATTGCATCCTCACCAATACTTCAGCGGTCTAAATTAACTAAGTCGACTCCAATAACTCCTGAATTGTTCATGGAATGGAAGAATAAAAAGACAGAAGAACGAGAAGCTGGTTTGGCTGCTGAGCGAGCAGAAAGAGCCAAGAACGATCGAATGAGGTACCATTCTCCTACTCCTGTGGGTTTTTATTCTTATGGATGTAAAACTAGATCAACTAAAGGCCTAAAAGTTAACTAGAGAGTACAAAGAGCTAGGACAGAGAGAAGAAGATGGAGAAATCCCTGAATCCCTGATTATAGATGGTGATAGAAGTCATTAAATCCATCAAAAGAATAGAGAGTAGTTTTTGACCAAATTGGTGTTTAAACTTCTAAAAGAAGCTATTATTTTATGAAGTTTGCCTTTTGGAACTGTTGTGGGAAGGCCGTAGTGATGAAGTTTCATCTTTTCAGTGGTCGTGAGCTGTTTCTCTCAGACGCTAGCTTGTTTGTTGACGATGCTGAGGCATACGAGAAGTACCAGAGGGAGGAAGAACCTGAGGCGGCCCCAGAGAATGTAAATCATGAACTTTTTTGGGTTTCCGTTTCCATTCGATATTTACTCACTTTCCCCATGACCTAGGGTAAATATCTCTCGAGTTCAGCTCATGTTCCATCGACTCAGCCATTTTCTTGTCAATTGTATGTCAGGCTAGGGAGAGTTCAGGGAAAGGGGAAACAAGCTCTTCGAGAGGAGATGTTGCCACTAATCCTGAAGAACCTCTTCCAGACGACGACGACGATGAGTTGGACATGGATGAGTTGAATGAACTTGAAGCCAGTTTGTCAAGAACTTCGATGTGAGGAAGTTACGAGACCTATGACGTGATAGCGCTCCGTTGGTCGCCCCGCTGTCGGAATTTTCTCGGCTAGATAGAATTCGTGCATGGGATTGACAGTGTTGTGATTAAAAGAGGTTAGAAGTGAGAGAGAATATAGATTGCCCTAATCTTTTCCAACCAACCACTACCGTCAAATCAAGGTAATGTTTTGATTCACCATTTAAATTGATCTGCCGGTGGTAATTGCGAGGGACAGGTTATTGGATCATTGATATTCTGGTAGATTTTTTAATGAAGTGTGAGAATATATCAATTAAATATAAGGAAATGGGTAAATGAATGTTAAAAATATTCAAATAATTGTGATAAATATTGCAAATTATAGTAATTTTATTGATATTTTTTTATTGCGTTGATAGGACAAAAACCAGCTTAAACTCTTTGGGGGAAAAATATTGAAATTTAACCCATGTAAGGGTCCTGGTCCTACGATGCATTTCTGTCAATACTGTTTAATATATCCTTTTTTTTCCCCTTAAAATATATAGTTTTAATTATCTGCTCTACAGAAAAGAAATAAAAGAGAATATCCATTAATATTTAAGATGGACAGATTAATTAAAAATAAAAGGAAAGGGAATGTGGCCACAAAAAAGGAAATGCCATGTGCTAAAAGGAAATGGAAGAGACTCAGACAGGATAAGCCAGACGTGAACAAAGACTGAACGTGAAAGAGTGTTCTCATTTGTCCACTGGACAGCAGAAGAGGAGTCAATTCCACATCTTGACCTCCCCTTCATTGCTGATAACAACTGTTTTTGATGAGTGAAAATGATTACAATGTTTTAACTAGACTCGTGTGCTTTAGAGGATTTTCTGAATCACTGAGAGTAGGCGGCTCGAGATTTGCTCTAATGCAGTACAACGGGTCCAACACTCTATGTTTGAATTCCTTAAACGCTTCTAGCGAAAAAAAATCCGGTAAATGTAGTCCAAATATAATAAAATAATTTCGATGGACACAATAGAGGATGAACATTAAAAAAAAATAAAATTTCCGTTGCTTTCTTTCTTTCTTTAGGCACGAATTTGTACTAGAAAAACCTTACATTAAAATTGAAGAAGGATGAAGAAGAATACATAAATAATGGACTGAAGAAAATTGTTGCTAATCTTCGAGGCTTGTAGCGGTCACGATTTCCTTAAAACTTATTTGTTCCCTCTTGATCGCACTAAGGAATTGTGAACTTTAATCTCCCGGGGTACAATGGCTGCTTTGCTCGAGATTGCACGAAATCCAAAGCTGAAGAACAAACTGAGCCGAAGCGCCGGAAACCACTGAAAACGATGCTGGAATGTAGAGAAGGGAGAAGAGAGTGCTTGAAGGTGTGCTTGAACCTATGGACGATGTCCTATTTATGGTGAGGTGGAGGGCTAGTGACCTAATGGCAGAGAACCGGGATATTAAAGGGCCGAACTAGCCTTAATTGCACCGAACTGGCCACTAAAAGGGCTGAACCGGGCATTAAGAGCCCTTATTAAGGCCGGCTCTTAATTCCATGCCTTAATGCTCCCTTAATTCGGCCAATTAATGTCCTTAATCGCAACGCGATTCAATAATTAGATAGCATGATTCACTTATTTATAAATTTTTAAAAAATATTTAAATAAAAAATAACCCTCCACATGTTAGGATAATATCTAAGTTAAATCTATATATTATTTTAAATTTTTTATTTTCTAGAAGACGAGGATAATTGCTGGTGGGACTTGGAGCTGCCTTTGTCAAGGTTTTAAATTAGAGACGCACGCTGTGTGAATGACTAACTAAGAAGATGATGCGATCGATGCATTTGACCATTGACTAGAAGTGGAGTTAACAAACGGATGCCTTTTGTTGATCTAGCAAGTTATTCAAAGGAATTCGGATTGGATATTGATAAAACGTTATTCGACTCCTGATTCCAGGAACGATCGCCTCTAGCCGCGCGACCGATGCAATTTAGTCCTTGGAATGGCACGCACTAACCATGCCGACCGCGAGAGACGTGGAGCTGACTACAGTGTTGGATTTATATCAGTACAAGTCACACAACTCAAAGTATTCGTATCGTGACTCCAGTCAAGTCAACCAAGTTTCACGCCCACTTCCTGGAAAGAGCCTATAAATACGTTTGAATCGCCAAGGTTCCAGTATTGAACGTGTCACTCTATCCTTTCTCGGTACTCTCATTCCTTGTATTCACCTGTAAGCCCTGGTTTGAGTATCGAAAGGGTCGGTTTGGAATCTAAACTCCGGGCTTGACTTCCTTGCAAGTATCAGAAGACTCCAACTGGGATGCAAGACCCATAATAAGATCTGAAGATCGGCAGGTCACTTGAACGACCCATTAAGATCAAAACTCCAATTAACACCACGGGCTCATCTCTCAGTTGTCATAGATTCGACACGATCACGAGCGTTACGAGAGCGATTATAGAAATTGCTCTTCCAATCTACCTTTGGAAGAGAGCTGCTGACTGAGATGCATACATCAGCTTGCTACTGAACTGATGACCTTTTTTTGTCCTTATTTATTTCCTTTATCTCATGAAAGGAAAGAAAGAAAAGAAGGCTTATTTATTTATGTATTTATTTAATAAATTTGTAGATTCCATGGTTGAACGTGGACTGGAGTTAGGTGGGCTCCTAACTCGAAAAGGACAAATTGGAAAAGAATGAATAAAGTTAGCTTAAAAGGGTTCGAAATATCCTTTTTTTTTAAATAAAATTTTAAGTTTGCATTTTTTTGGAGGATCATGATTCAGAGAATTGTACTCCTCGTTGGATGAATCTAGATTCAAACATGAATTAGTCAGATATACAAGATTTCTGTATGTCAGAAGACGGGAAATGAAAAGAAAAAAATTACATCTTTTTATTTCCTAGGCATCCCGGCCTCATATGTTTCGAGTCGGTCTGGTATGCTTATGTGTAAAACCATCTTAAACGTGACTTTTCTTTTCTTACTAGACTTATATCCGAGATACTATTTAAGAAAAAAAAAAATCTAACCACTCGAATTCCGATCAAATTTGGTCAGAATTTCCCTTTTTTTTTTGGGGGCAAAAATCTCAAGGGTGACCAGAGAAAGGAAAGATGGGAAAGGTATACCAGAAGGAGTGTGCAACAATGTCTCGGGTTCGAAGAGTCGCTTTCTTTTATCACGACACAGCCATCCATTTTTCCTTTTGGCACGGAGTCTGGTTTTGAAGAATGTCACCGTCGTGGCACGTTTTCACCACAGAGAAATCGATTCTGATCTCAGGGATAGATCTGAAAAATGTTGCACGTAGATTTTTAAAAGCTTTCTCAAACTCAGGGGACGACCGCCCCGCCATGGCCATGTAAATCCGTTCTTGCCAGACCGGCAAACAACTGTGCTCTGCCTGTCTTACATGATGAAGTCTGGTGTATAACGAGTATATCACGTGATAGCGCTTATATTGTGTCACGAGCCAATAAGATTTAATCATTTAAATTTTTTATACAAAAACTCAAAAATAGAAAAGATAGCTCTAAAAATAATTAAATACTATTGAATCGTTACATCGGATAAGCAGTGTACCGTAACAAAGGTTTGTTGTCTTACAAGCATTGGAAACTAATGAAATATATCGTGATGTATCATGGTGAAAATAATAAAATTTAAAGGAAAAAAACTCATATACATATATATATATTGCATTTGTCAGATGAATGCATTAATGAGAATTGCACACATTACATCATCAAGAACTGCCCTGCTATCCCTGCTCTGTTCTTTAGAAACTAGACAATCTGCACCGGTCTGCTGTGTTTCTCCACCGACTCTAACAACGTAGAGCTGCCCATTCTAGACAGGAGTCTGAATTATGTAAAGGGCTGATCGTCATTTGGTCGGGGACGGGGAGACGAAGCTGGACATGGAGCTGCGAGCTCTGGCATCTCGCAGAGCCGCCATGGCAGAGGAACAGAGCGTGACGAGCTTCTCCACTAGCAGCTTAAAGATCCCAGCTTTGATCTGTCCTCTCTTTGGGGGAAGCCTTGCCGTCGTCTTCTTATGCAGCGCTTTAGTCCCACTCTCATCACCCTTGGCCATCGCTTTTGATTCGGTGTGAAGAAGACGACGGAGGAGGAGGAGGAGGAGGAGGAGGAGGAGGGGGGGAGTTGAGAGAGAGAGAGAGAGAGAGCGTGTGTGTGTCTGTCTGCGTCGACCGCAGAGTGGAGAAGATAGGCATATAAATAGGGAGAAATCCGCTGTGGACGTGGAAGTGGACGGAGAATTTGAGATACTTTACGGTTATTACGTAATAAATAACTAGAGGCTTATCCATATAGTACAGTATATATTATCTCAGTAAAAATTACAATACATAATTAAATAGAGTAATTATTTATAATTAATTTTTCAAGTAAAAATAGTATATGTTTAACCTTAAAATTAGATAAATATAAAAGTATTTGTATAAATGAAATTAGAAGTCGTAATTTATACGTACAATTCACTCATAAAGAATGAGAATGAAATGTGACAATGACACAAATTAATTAGAAAAAAAAGGTGAAGAAAGAAGAGGATGAGAGTTTTAAGAGTGAGAGGAAAAACGCTGAGAAGCGAGTAATTGTATATGTCAAATTTATGATCATACTCTCATTTCATTCCAATCTAAGGGTTAGTAATATCTCAATTTATAAGTATGAGGACATTTTTGGAAAGGAAAGAGTGATGCCAAAATGCAACATCTTCCTTTAAAGTAATAATATATAAATTATATCATTTTATAACGGATTAACTTTTTAGCAGTGGTTTGGTGTGTATTTTAGAATCGGAAACAGAAACGGAATGGGATAGAATCGGAAACTGAATGACGAATTTCAGTTTTTATTTAGTTTAACTCGGACACAGAATAATAAATTTCAATTCTCTTTATTAATATTTTAGAAAAATCTTATAAAAAATGGAGTAGAATTTTCTGATAGGAGGACGAAACCAACCAACCCGCTTGTCCTGATGGGAACGGTCGAAGAAAGAAAGAGAATGGTGTCCCCTTTCGGCCAGGGGACAGCGTCGTCGAACAGTGTCGGGGACAGGGTTTATTATTATAAACAATAATAACTGGAATATATATATATATATATATATATATATATATATATAACATCAAAATAGATTAGAGATATGAATGCAAATAAAAATATGATATTAAAAAAGTTGAAAATTGTGATGTAAAATTACTTCTTTACTCCTCAGTGGTTGGGGATGACATTCCCTTTATTAGGGAATCCAATTTCATTAATTGAGAGAATCAAATTTTATTTTCTTTAAAACAGATACCGTCTAACGGAATCACTCATTTCCAGTCAGTTTCCCCCTCCATCTTTTTGCAGAAAACAAACGTACCCTATCAATAAATTAATAAACCATGTCGTTACCTAACATGTTGATCTTTTAGAGTAAACAGTTACCTCTCGAGAAATTCTTACATGAATGTGGGGGGTACGCTTCCAACGTTTCGATTTTAACCAGCCCTAATTAATCAAAGACCAAGCTGGGATCGGATCGACTCCCTGAGTTGTGAAACTCATTTATTCGTAAATTTTCTTCATTTATAAGACTCGAATATAAAATTTATTTAAAATTTTATTCAAGGGAAATATGAAAATAATTTATTGAAGTTCATTTTGGAAGCTTCGGCTGCAGCCCTTCAGACCCCATAATGCTGCTGTGACTTGATACAATGGCCATCTTGTTAATTTTTTTTTTTTTTGTAATATATCATTTTTTATCCTTGAAAAGTGAAGTGATTTTTGTCGAGTGACCGATTATTATAATTTCAGAGGTAAAATTTGATGTAACTGTGATTGGGTTCAGACATCTTGTATTCTTTAATCTGTATAAGATCGATTTTTAAATTATAAATATGAAGCTTATAACCAGACCCCTACTCGAAAGTTGTATTGTAGCACAGGTTCGGCTGCCCCGTTGGCACGTGTCATCTTTTTTCCTTGTCAGCACAATAGTATACTTATTTCAATAGCATCTAAAGGTTTAATTACTACTAAGAAATTGAGTTTAACGGTATAAATATCACGAGAATTTGAGGCCGAATAAACGAGAAAATTATAGTCGGTTGAAATCAATCGCCCCTCAATTCATTAATCAAGCCTACTTGAATTCCATTGATATCTGCTCGAAGACACACGTGCACATCCCTGATTCGATGGTTGCGGGAAAAATTGGGGGGGCCGACTCGCACTCTACTATTAGTCAAACTGTGTCGGTCTTATGTCAGTTTTAGACCTTTTCCGTTTATTCAGGGGTTATTTACTTATAAAAATACGAATTATTAAAGAATTTATCAATTTGTCATGAAGTATTTTTTTACCCAGAAAATTACGAACTATCTAAGAATTTTCTAATCTACTACGAACTATTTTTTTTTCAGAAAATCACGAATTATTCAAGAATTTCCTGATCTACCACGCCATTAATTTATCTATTAGCTACTGATGTGTACCATTAATTTTACTAAATGTGCAAACAGAGTCTGACGTGACATCATATGTGGTATCCATTTGGTCATAAAAAATTACGAACTATTGTCGAATTCTTTATTTCAACCTGAGAATAGACGTGTAAACATATGTTCTATATTTTTATGACCTGATAGATACCACGTCAAACTCTACTTGTACAATCAGTAAACTTAAATGTACAAATCAGTAATTAACAGATAAATTGACGGCGTAGTAGATTATGGGATTCTTGAATAATTCGTGACTTTCTGAACAAAAAAATAGTACGTGGTAAATTATAAAATTCTTGAATAGTTCGTGCTTTTCTGACAGATAACCTCCTATTCAATTTAGTTTTTCCCCACTCTTCCTTTTTTTTTTTTTTTCCATGAATCCCTATATTTCAAAGACATTACAATTCAAGTTTTGTAAATAGTTTTCGTCATTACGAGAGTCGCTCCTTTTTAATGATAAAAAAGGTGAAAGAATACGTCCTTCTGCTCTCATCGCATGACTGCATTATTTGCCAAATAGTTTCAGTTACGTTATGTCCTGCTCCCCTGCGGTCTGACGATCTCAAAGACCATTTCGAACCGTTGCCCAAATTGAAACTCTTAACTATTTTGCACGAGATTTCAGACAGTTGAATTAAGCTAGAAAAGAGCATGGGCCTCTAGACAGAGTTGCATGTAAAATTTTATGAATTTTTCCGAATTTAGAGGCGAGTTTCGCGCATCCCTGAAATCCATTACCCGAACGATAGCGAACACACCATGGAGCGAAAATGTGACGAGATTTTTTTTTGGGGGAGGGAGCAAATTAGATAGAATTAAAAAAAAACCATTGTACGATATATCGAATTCGAACTATGTGAATGGAGAAAATTCACCTTAAAATAGCCTTACCTTTTATTGGAACCATTTCACTAGAACTGAACTAATTAGAATTCGTTGAGTTTCTGAATACTAATAATAAATATTGAAAAATAAAAACATCGTACGAATAATATTTTTCTATTGTGTCTTTTGCGAATATTATAAAGAAAAGTTCTAAAGACATGCAAGCAAGCTGCGGTCGGCACCACTTGTCCTGGCTGGAGCCCACCAGGCCTGTCGTTTTTAATAGGAGTGTAAACGTGCGGTCCGGGTCGGGTTTTTTCAAAGATTATCGGGTCCCGGTTGTTTTTGGTCTGGTTTTTTCAAGTTAAAAAACTGTATCGAGAACCGTTTAGGGGTTATAAAAACCGCCCACTTCGGATCCGATTTTTTCTGGTTTCAACTTTTATTATAATAATATATTAGATACAAAACTAATAAAATAAAATTCATTATAATAAATGAGAAATACTAATTATAAATATTTTAGTGTATTAAGAAAATAAAACAAATAAATATGTATTAAGATTCAAGTTTAAAAATATTAAATATATTATTTGATTGTCAAAATCTAACAATAAAATAATTTATTACATATAATATAAATTTAACATAATTTCTGGTTTGGTTTCGGCTCCCACCGGGTTTTTCGGTTCGGGGCCTAAATTTTTCAATCCGGTTTTTTCCAGTTTAAAAACCACTTCGAATTTATCCCGGGACCCGTAAATCCGGTTTTTCGGTTCCGGTTCGGTCGGTTTTTTCGATTTTTCGGATTTCCGGTTTTAAACTTACACCCCTAGTTTTCAAGTTGAGGTGGAGGATGAATCGAGCAGTTTCAGGGAAATTTAGATTTCTCACGACCACTGAGAAATTCTCCCTGTCATCTTAATTTTGTATATAAAAAATATTAATTAAACTATAATAAATAAGTACTAATTAGTATTTATCATAATAATTATTATATAATTATCCAAATAGTTAGCAACCCGTACGTATCTATACGCTAAAAGAGGGTTTTAAGGCCTCTCCTCAGCCTGCCGCATCACCCGTTTAGGATAGTTAGGTTGGTGGTTTTCTTACAATGCTGTCACAGTGGGGGAGAAAGTCTTCCATGCAACGGGTATATCACATGACGGTATTGATGCGGTGTCATATACTAATTAAATCAAATTAAATCATTTTTAGGATTTTTATCTTCAACTATATTAAAAACTTCTGTTGCGGAGCGTGGGTCTGTACGCTAGTGTGTGTATATATTCCTTCCAACGGAACAAGTATTTGTATGATTTGAGTTGTTACGGAGACCAATTTTTATAATCTCTTTGCTGTAATCTTATCTGCACTGCACACATGAACTGACCCGGACTAATAAGTTTGAATCCACGTATTTGTGAGGGTATTTATGAGTTCGGAAAGAATAAATTTCTGGATATAAAAATAAAAATCTTATATGTATTATGGCGAGTTACGATCATGAAAAGGGTCTTTGATCTTCTCTTCAAGACGTAATTAAATTCACGCTTGGTAACGGGATTCATCGAGATGGGAATGATAGGTACACGTCACATTGTTCTAAATAGAAAAAAAGAACATAAAATTTTAGTTCCTTACGTTTGATTGTACACCCAATTTCATCATTTTCATTTTTACTGGTTCAGTTTTACCCTTTGTATCGTTGTATCAAATGATTTTTTGCTTAATTGGAAAGGACATTTGCAAGACGCAGGGGCATCAGTACTCCTGATTCCTCAGGCCGCTGCCACTTGGATATTCAATGTTGTCGGACGACAACTTGTACATTATAATTGAAAAGGAAAATTTTAATTTTACGACACGAAGTCGTGTTTTAATAATACAGTAACATAAATTAAAATACTAAAAGTACATTTGATCACATTCTTGCACACGGGTTCAGTACATCGAGTTCCCGTCGGAAATGAAGTCATGTTCTACTTCTTTAATTTATGTATTTCTTGGTCTTGTAATTTCCTCTCCTTTTTACCCTTTTGTCCTTTTTTTGGGTTTCAATATTTGCCTGATTTAGTTCTTCCTGTGATTAAAAGAAAGGTCGGTATTCTCCTCAACTAAGTCCTCTTCCAATTCGAGTCTTGTAAATGAAGAATATTCATATAAGGAAATTTGTACCCTTAGTGGGCTTACTTAACTTGAACTGTATAAATCAGGACTCGTTAGACCTTTGGATATTAATGGTTCAAATCGAAAAAAATAGAAAGAAGAGAGAGAGGGTAGTGTTTGTGTCGCACTGGCAGCTTTAGATAGCCAGACCGGCTCGGTATGTTGACTTGGGCTCATTGGACTTTCATGGGCTGTGGCCTCCTCAATGATAATGCATCTCCTCCTCCTCCTCTTAATAATATGTAGAAGTTTAATGGACTAATTCGAGCTCGTGTCGGGTCAGTTCACGGGGTGTAATTTTTTCGATCATCAATTTTCTCTATTTATGATATTTCGAATATGAGACAATGTTACAGGGTAAGAGGGTGTCAAGCCATTCCGAATTCGAGTATGGTTGGTCCATTAAAAAGGTCAAATTCTCTTGAATCATGGATTTTCTCCATTCATGAGTGAGACTTTATTCAGGGAAACAAAGGTGTTGAATCACGTCGATCAACTTGTGTTGATTGACACAAGCTATGCGAAGAATAATTTTTTACGATTATTTCGACAATATGAGAAGGAGTTATTTCTATGAATAAATACAGACCGTGGAAGTAGTGATGACCTACCTAGCCATTCCACCATACAACATGTTCAACTGTGAAAATATCAGATGAAATGAAAAATCAGTGCTCAGCACCGATTCTTGCTCCAAGAAAGTGTTATGAAGAAATAGCAGATGAGCATTCAACAATTTTTTTAAACCAAAATTCCATTTTATCAATCGAGAGTAAAAATCCATAAAGTAGAATTAAAAAAGAACAACTCAAATTTTTTTAGGAATTAGGATAATTTTTTTATAATCAAATTGATCACATTTTAATATAGAGCAATTACATTAAACAGTTGGAATTAGGTTACACAATAAATAAATAAACATCCAAACACCCCCACCATAAAAAAAAAAAACAAAGAATCATAATCTCCACAAAAAAATTCAACAATGCACGATAATTGTAAATTAAAAAAATTAATAATAAATCCAAAATTTGAGCAGATTTGCCAGCTCAACTGTTAAGAATCAGAACCTCGGGCAATTGTACATTCTTGTACCGACCAGAGCTAAGGCATTCATATTTCAATTTAGGCAAATTTCAGCACCTACCACCACCACATGAGGTTGATAGCATAAAAACGACAATATAGTATAATTTCATTTTTTTTTAATTTCTCCTCCCTTAATTAAAAAATTTCATTACGAAAAATATAAAAGGAACAAGAAAAATAAAAATAAAAATAAATAGTCTGTCTCATACTAATGTCAGACATTGAAAAGGAACTATAATAAGATGTTCTAATTAGCTCGCAGCATGGCACATCACTAGGATCATTAACAATAATTTACTAACTTGTAATAATTTTAGTTTATTATTCTTTGTATCATATAATGAGATAGAATAATTGAATAATTTCTCACCAATCCAACAGTGAAAAAGGCTCTAAACAGTTCACATAATTTCCATAGTATTTGTACAAATGATGCATCTCATCCTTTTCCCAACTTAAAAAAAAAAGGAATATAACACTTAACATTGATGTATCATCTTAGAGAGAGTTTTCTGTATAATGGGTATATCACATAACAAAACTTGTGTAATGTCAATAATTTGCGATTTTAAGATGTTTTTATAAAACACTGTAAATAAAAAATGACCCTAAAAATAATCAAATTTTATTAATTTGTAATATCACTGCAACATAATATACCTACTTTCTCCTCCACTGGTAAGGAGTCCAATGTCATTGCACTTCCAAAAAAACTATGAAAGGGCTTTTGATTGGGAGGAACAAAAGGGGAATACTCCTAGAAAGCATGCTCTTGATCCTATTGGCATATATACATTGTGTACTACACAATAGCCTTTTCTAATAGATGCTATCTTGAGTCTTTTCAAGGGGTATGGACCATATGGTGCGTTTTATTTTGCTCATTTCTTGTGTTCATCGTCTTGGCTTAATTAAGTTACATATCGATACAAATCGAGCAATGAAATTTGCAGGATTCAACATGTTTAAACCTTGGCTCTTTAGAGTTAATCGGATCAATGGGTGGCTCTTCAGACCGGTACAAATCGCTCTATGTTGAGTTATTCGATTCTAGGAAGGTTTCAAGGGTGGCCTGAGGATAAAGCAGCTTCAAGATGGTTTCAACCCTAAAACTTTAAGCCCCAAGTTTAACACATATATATATATGTAATTATTATATTTGTTCATAATAAATTATTTCCAAAAATTTACATTCATAACTTAATAATTAATGAATCTCTAAATTAATAATAATATTAACACAAATCAAGCAAGTTGTACGACCATTACCTGAAAAGATCTTCCAACGAGGATAGATGGTCATGTCACGAGCGAGGTCATGCCGTATTAGCGCTCGGTGGCCAAGTAAGAGCCTATAAATACGTCCGAATCACCAGAGGCTCCAGTATCGAATGTCATGCTCCCTCATTACTCGGTACTCTTATTCCTCATTCACGTATAATCCCTGACTTAATTATTGAAGGGTCGGTTCAAAAATCGAATTATGGGTCTGACTTCCTTGCAGGTAGTGGAAGACTCCAACATGGATCCAAGACCCATAACAGGGATCTGAAGATCGATGGAACCCTAATTAACACCATAGACTCATCTCTCGGCAATCACAGACCCGATACGATCAAGAATGTTATGAGACCAATTACAGACACACGTCTGCCAATTTATCTTTGGAACAGAACTGCTGATTAAGATGCATATACATCATCGTGCCAGTGAACTAATCACTTTTTTAGTCATAATTTATTTCCTTTATCTCAGGAAAGGAAAGAAGGAAAAGGAGGCTGCTTTATTTATTTATTTATTTATTCAATAATTTTGTAGATTCTCTGAATGTGAAGCTGTGGGAGTTACGATGGTTCCTAACATTTTCTCCCTGCAAAGCAGTCAAGGGCACTTGCGTTGATGTCTCAATCTCAACCCTTGCAAGTTGAGAGCAAGTTGAGAAAGAAGACGAAAAATAAATTTATGTGGAAATGGCTTGGTATCTATTTTTTCTTAGATGAAATTTCAAATTTGTATTTTTTGAAGGATTCACAATTCATAGAGTTATACTCCTTGTCAGATGGATCTAGATTCGAACATGGATTAATCAGGGATATACAAGACTTCTAGATATAAGATGATTGAAAATGAAAATAATGAAAATCACATGTTTTATTTGGTATGCATCATCATCTCGACAATCTGGTCTGTTCATGTGCAAAACTATCTTAAAAGTGATTTTCATCTTCTCGCGAGACTTACATCCGAAATATTATTTAAGAGAAAAAGTCTGCGAAACCCTTAAATTTCGATCTTAAGGGGGTCAAGAAAAGAAGATAAGAAAAATATACCAACCGGAATATGCAAGTTTGTCTCGGTTTCGAAGGGTCCCTTTTCTGTGTCGTTTTGTATCCTTTGCCTTTTCGCATGGGGTCATTATCGAAAAATTTCGTTGTCATCCTATGTTGTCACGGTAGACAAACCGGCCCTGATCTGGAGACTGCAGTCTTCCGGTCTTATGCAACATCGAAAACTAACGAGACAGATTATGATGTCAATCATTCCCCTCTAGACAGAAACACAGCTTGAACGTTTCAGATTTCTCAGGATTGTTCGTGGATACTCGGTCTCAGGGTTGATCGTGGATGTGAATGTGAAGACGGACGCAAGTGATAACTCACCATGATGGAAAAAACATAAATGAAAAGGAAGAAAAAACTCAAATATATATATACATATACACACATATATACAGATGTGTGTATGTATAAATAGACCAATGAGAACTGCAGACATTATTAGATCAACAAGATCTGCTCTGTTCTCTTCTGCCACGTCTTTATTGACGACGAACCCAACCATCCATGCAGTCTGCTGTGTTTCTCCCCCGACTCTAACAGCGCAAAACTGTCGTCGTTAGGTCGGGGACGGGGACACGGAGCTGGACACGGCGCTGCGAGCTCTGGCATCTTCGAGAGCTGCCGCCATGACAGAGGAACAGAGCGTGACGAGCTTCTTCACCAGCAGCTTAAAGATCTCAGCTTTGATCTGTCCTCTCCTCGGGGGAAGTCTTGCTGTCATCTTCTTATGCGGCGTTTTAGTCTCACTCTCAGAGGAGGAGGAAGTTGAGAGAGAGAGAGAGAGTGAGAGATTGTGTGTGTTTGTCCCGTCGACCAGAGAGTGGAGAAAATGGCGTATAAATAGGGAGAAATCCGCCGTGGACGTGGAG
The DNA here is from genome assembly GCA_037672795.1 of Lagerstroemia speciosa. Classification (NCBI taxonomy): domain Eukaryota; kingdom Viridiplantae; phylum Streptophyta; class Magnoliopsida; order Myrtales; family Lythraceae; genus Lagerstroemia; species Lagerstroemia speciosa. The sequence continues at coordinate 9,956,594 of CM075290.1, read as the reverse complement.
GGATAAATTCGAGATTTTTTAAGATTATTAAATAATAAATAATAAACTATACCATTACTTAATTTATTAAATTCTTAGAACGAACGATTATAACGACTTCTAATTCTATTAAAGGTCAATCCAATCCAATCCAATCTAATCCACTTAAGGATCTCACGAGAAATAGCACACTTCCAGCGATTCGATTGGAACCATCCCGCCCTAATTAATTGAGGACCGAGCTGGAAAGAATAGATTCCCTGAGCCGTGAAACTCATTCATTTGTAAATCTTTTTCATTTACAAGACTCGAACTCGATTCGTGGAAGCTGATTTAAAGGAAAAGATGAAAATATAATTTGTGGAAGTTAATTTTGGAAGCTTCGGCCGCAGCCCTCCAGACACCATTGTTCTGGGACTTGACACAATCGCCATCTTCATTAATTTTTATTTCAATTATTGTTTCGTATACATCAGCTTCCCACGTAGTCATATATATCGTTTTTTATCCTTAAAAGTGAAAAACTGACTTTTGTCAAGTGACCGATTATTATAATTTCAGATGTAATATTTGCGATTGGGTTGGGGAATTTTACATTCTTTAATCTGCATAGAATCGGTTTCTAAATTGTAAGTATGAAACTTACAAAATTAGGGATCGGATTTCGGTGTCCTGCTGCACTCGGGAGCTGTACAAATTCTGGTACGACGTTTGCACATGTTATTTTTCCCTTTTTTTCCATGTCATCAAAATAGTATAATTATTTCAATATCATAAGAAATCGAGTTTAAAATTGGAGTTCCGAATGAACGAAGAGGTTATAGTCAATTGGAAATTAGGAGCACCGTCAGCTAGCTGGTCCTTTACGAATTAGGATGTAGAAAGTAGATATCCAAAATGTATATTTTGTAAAATCTTGTAAAACTCTTGTGATGAATGAAATTGGTTCTATTACTTGAAAAAAAAAGGTAAGGAGCACCTGAATTTAATTAATTAGGGGGGAGAGCGACTCGCACTCGACCATTAGTCAAACTATGTCGGTCGCCGCTCACTTTTCGTCCGTTCAATTTAGTTTTGCCCCTACTTTTCGTTCTTTTTATCCTTGAGTCCCTATATTTCAAAGATATTACATTTTACCTTTTGTAAATAGTTTCATTGTTACTACAATCCCTCCTTTTTAAAGATAAAAAAGGCGGAAGAATAGTGTGTTTTGTGCTAACCGCACGGTTGCATTACTTTCAAATAATTTCGGTTACGTTATGTCATGCTCCTTTGTAGTCTGATGACCTCGAAGGCATTTCAAAACCGTTGCCAAAATTGAAGCTATTTAATTGTTTTGCATGAGAGTTCAGGCAAGTCGAATTAAGCTGAAAAGAGCATGGGATTTCTTGCTTCCTCTTCCTCAGTTGTTACGCATACAAGGCCCGGCCCTGTGACATTTTGGCCCAAGCCATATGTACCTTTCACTAAAAGCATAAGAGAGTGGTCTGATTCAGAAAACCTGTCCAGCGGCAGAACTTAGTAGTGGAATAGGAACGTGAATAATTCAAGAGAGTGGAGCAAGATAATCTAACAAAACAGTGAAAATTGAGTTAAATGTATATAGAATATCACGAATTTTTTCAACTTCAGAGAATGTGTCTTGCGCAACCCCCAAATCCATCCTTATGGAAGCACGATATATTATTGGGTCGGAAGTAAAAACGCCATGGAGCGAAAATGCGAGGGGGCAATTTTTTGGGGGAGCAAATTAGATAGAATTAAAACATGTGGTGTGAATGAATATTTTTGTACAGTATCTTCTGCGAATATTATACATAAAAGTTCAAGAGACACGTATGCTCGGCACCACTTGCACTCGAGCCTGACGGCTGGTCGTTTTCCAGTTGAGTGGAGAGTGAATCCAGCAGCTTCAGGGAAATTTAGATTCTCACGACCATTGAAAAATTCTCCCTGACATGTTAATTTTACATATGAAAAATATTAATTAAATTACAATAAATGAAGTACTAATTAGTATTTATAACTACGTATACGTTCCTTTCAATGGAAAAAGTATTTGTATGATTCGAGTTGTTATGGAGACCAATTTTTGTCACTTTTTTGTTGTAATCTTACATGAATTCATGGTTTTATGAAGGCGTTCATAGTTGGAAGAAAATAAATCGCTGGTTCTTTTTTTTTTTTTTTAATCTTATCTGTACTATGGCGAGTTGCAATAGTAGAACAGCTCTTCGATCTTCACATTCAAGAGGTAAATTCACATTTGATAACGGGATTCGTCGCAATGGGAATGACATGTACACGTAACATTGTTACGAATAGGAAAAAGGAAAACATAAATTTCGTTCCTTACGTTGGATTGCATATCCAATTTCGTCATTTTCCTTTTTACGGGTTCAGTTTTAACCTTTACCTCGTTGTATCAAATGTTTTACTTAATTTGTAAATCATAATTGAAAACGAAAAATTCAATTTTATGACAGGAAGTCGCGTTATAATAATACAGTAACATAAATTAAAATACAAGAGGTATATTTGACGCGTTTATCACGTGCTTGCACACGAGTTCAGTTCATCGAGCTTCGGTCAGAATTGAAGCCATGTTTTGCTTCTTTTCTGTATTTCTTGATCTTGTAATTTCCTTTCCTTTTTTCCTTTTTTTGGGTTCCAATCTTTAACTGGTTTAGTTTTACTTATGACTAAAGAGAAGAAAGGGCGCTTCTTTCCCTCAAGTGAGGTATTGAGTTCCAGTATTGTCAATGGAGAATATTCATTTTGAGAGATCTTTACTCTCTAGCAAGCTCACTTGGCTCGAACTGGATTAGTCAGGACCGGACCTGTTAGACTTCCAGACAACAGTGATTCAGATACATAAACGTATTGGCAAGTTTTAGATGGCAAGATCGGCTCAGTATGTAGACTTGGGCCCATTGGATTTTCTTGGGCTCCGACCTCCTCAATGGTAATGCATTTCCTCCTCTGATAATTTATGATAATTGTAAATTAAAAAATCAATAATAAATCCAAAATTCGAGCAGATTTGCCAGCTCACCTGTTAAGAGTCACTACCTCGTGCAATTGGACATTCTTGTACCGACCGGAGCTAAGGTATTGCTATTTCAATTTAGGCAAATTTCAGCACTTACCACCACCACATGAACACGTGAGGTTGATGGAAAAAACGACAACATAGTATAATTTTTCTTTTACGTCTCCTCCAATTAACTTGGGTCCTTAATTAACAAATTTAATTATAAAAAATACAAAAGAAACTGAAAAGAATTAAATATTCTATCCTGTACTTATGTCAGATATTGAAAAGGAGCTATAAATTAAGATTATTCCAATTAGCTCTTGGCATGTCATATCACTAGGATCATTAACAGTGAACTATAATTTATAAATCTTGACACGTGTAAAGTTAATCATAAAAAATTGTAAAAATTTTACATGTGTTAAGAATTCAACTATAATTTATACAATGAATTCGTTCTATAAATTAAATTTTATTTAATTTTGACAAAAATCGAACCTGTTGATTTGGAATAGAACGAAACCGTAGTTTCGAACCGGAACCATCCGGTTTCAAACTGTCCCTGAATCGTCCAAAGAAAGGTTCAGGACAGGTTTCAAGGGGTTAAGAAACTAGAACCGTCCGGTCCTGGAATCGTGGCCAGGTCTACCACCAGCACATGAGGTTGCTAGAATAAAAAAGACAAAATAGTATAATTTCATTTCTTTTTTTAAATTTCTCCTCCAATTAACTTGGGTCCTTAACTAAAAAATTTCATTACCAAAAATATAAAAGGAACAAGAAAAATAAAAATAAATAGTCTGTCTCATACTAATGTCAGACATTGAAAAGGAACTATAATAAGATTGTTCCAATTAGCTCGTAGCATGGCACATCACTATGATCATTAACAATAATTTACCAATTTATAATAATTTTAGTTCATTATTCTTTATATCATATGATGAGACAGGATTATTGAATAATTTCTCACCAATCCAACGGTGGAAAAAGCTCGAAATGGTTCACATAATTTCCATAGTATTTGTACAAATGATGCATCTCATCCTTTTCCCAACAAGGAAAAAAAAGGAATATAACACTTAAAATTGATGTATCCTCTTAGAGAGATTTTTCTGTATAATGAGTATATCACATAATAAAGCCTGTGTAATATCAATACTTAGAGATTTTAAGATGTTTTTATAAAACACTGTAAATGAAAAAAATGATCCAAAAATAATCAAATTTTATTAATTTGTGACATCACTGCAACATAATATACCTACTTTCTCCTCCACTGGTAAGGAGTCCAATGTCATTTCACTTCCAAAAAAACTATAAAAGGGCTTTTGATTGGGAGGAACAAAAGGGGAATACTCCTAGAAAGCATGCTCTTGATCCTATTGGCATGTATACATTGTGTACTACAAATAGCCTTTTCTAATAGATGCTATCTTGAGTCTTTTCAAGGGGTATGGACCATATGGCGCTTTTATTTTGCACATTTCTCGTGTTCATCGTCTTGGCTTAATTAAGTTATGTACTAATACAAATCCAGTAATGAAATTTGTAGGATTCAACATGTTTAAACCTTGGCTCTTTGGACTTAATCGGATCAATGGGTGGCTTTTCTGGCCAATACAAATCGCTCTATGTTGAGTTATTTGATTCTAGGAAGGTTTCAAGGGTGGCTTGAGGATAAAGCAGCTTCAAGATGGTTTCAACCCTAAAACTTTAAGCCCCAAGTTTAATATATATATATATATAATTATTATATTTGTTCATAATAAATTATTTCCAAAAATTTACATTCATAACTTAATAACTAACAAATCCCTAGATTAATTATAATATTAACAAAAATCAAGCAAGTTGTACGACTGTTACCTGAAAAGATCTTCCGACGAGGATAGATGGCCATGTCACGAGTGAGGTCATGCCGTATTAGCACTCGGTCGGCCAAATAAGAGAATATAAATACGTTCGGATCACCGGAGGCTCTAGTATCGAATGTCATACTCCCTCATTACTCGGTACTCTTATTCCCCATTCACGTATAATCCCTGACTTAATTATTGAAGGGTTGGTTCAAAAATCAAATTCCGGGTTAGACTTCCTTGCAGGTAGTGGAAGACTCCAACCCGGATACGAGACCCATAACGGGGATCCAAAGATCGACGGGCCATCCGATCGACCTATTAGGACTGAACCCTAATTAACACCACATACCCATCTCTCAGCAGTCATAGCCGAAACGACCATGAACGTTACGAGAGCAATTACAGACACAGGTCTTCCAATTTATCTTTGGAAGAGAACTGCCGATTAAGATGCACACATCATCGTGCCAGTGAACTAATCACATTTTTAGTCTTGATTTATTTCCTTTGTCTGAGGAAATGAAAGAAAGAAAAGAAGGCTTCTTTATTTCCTCACTGTAACCAACATAAATTTTTTTTTTCCCCTTTCCTTCCATTTACACCCGTTTGTCTAGGTAAGTGTATTGATATTAGGCCAATGAATATGTGAGATAAATGTTCATTGGGCTTAAGCCCACAAGCCCATTAACTTGGCCCATAAAGCTAATCAGCACAAATTTCAATTGTTTTCTTTCCCCACCGCCTTAGCTTTACATATACTCATGAACTACTATTCACTTTTTACTTTCCAGGCATTCTGCGTTTTACACTCAGGCAGCATTTAGTTCGAGTAATCTTAAATTACGGTGAAAAATAAATTATAAAATAAAATTATTGTGTTTGGTAAATATTTTAAATTGTTTGAAAAGTGGGTGAAAATATAATGTTATAATATTTGATATAATTTTACAAAAATACCCTTAATTTGCCTATCTTGTCTGACGGAGCTTCTCTTCCCTGGGCAAAAATGGCTTTACGGTGATGTAATCTCAAAATACATACTCTAGGCTCTGCGATTGGATTACCTGGAAAATGTCAAGGGCCCTGTAAATCCAAATTGCCTTCCATTTTGCTTCCAAATAGAGCAAAGTTGGATGGAAAGTTTGAATTTTCCATCCAACTAAACAGGCTATCAGAGAGAAGGGTGAGGGAGAGAGTTCTGGAGATACGAAGTTCAAGAAGCTCATCTAATCCATTCCGACCCTCTGTAGGTACTTTATCTTCTACTGTTTTTGTTCATCATCATCTCCTGCCTTCTTTAGACGCACAATTTAAATAGTTGACATAGTTGAGAAACTGTGATTTAGATCAGTGAGATGAAATGAATCATGAAGCTACGAAATTGCAATGTTATGTGCTTATTTCTCATTAATTAAGGTTAGAGTCATGAAAGATCTTGAACCAAAATGCTTTATTAAGAGTTTATCAGTCTCAAGTTCAGTTCTAATGGTTCCCTATGTATGATATTTTTGTCTTTGTAATTCCCAACACCTCTTAACAATTAATTGTTTAATAAATGAATAAGAGCAAATCCAGTCTTTCACCTAACTATTCACATCCTTGATTGATTTCACGTTTCCATGTTGTACTCTTTTTCTTCTTCGGTGTAATTAGAAGTATAATATTAATAAATTGTTGAACTGGGGGCTAATTAAATGGCAAATACAGATGGAAAGAAATATTGATTTTTCTGACTGAATTTTAAATATGATTAGTCCCACCTTGCTGATTGTATTATCTGGTGACATTAAATTACTTTTGGAACCTTCTTTTATGTATAAATATGATTGATAGGGATCGAGAAGATTGAAACACAGCATCCAGGAGGCTCAGCAAGCAAATTGTCTTTTATTAAGGGTTCATCGGTGAGTATTCTTTTCTATCTTAAAATGATATAAATATAGAGTATAAAAGCATTAATATACGCTATGTGGAATGGTAAATGATTGAATATCTATTATTTAAGTGTCACTTATTAATTGTTGACACTATGGTTAGTGTGTGGATATACACATATATATATGGTTATATTGATTATATTATATGATATTGATGGCATTATATTTAATGTTATTGATTGAATATCTGATCTGTTGGAATTGGTTAACTCTATTTGATTGTGCCTTGATTCTGGACATGTTTATTATGTCTGATTGTATTGCATTGATGTTTATTGATTGAGTATACCCATGGTGATCACTAAACCGGCAGAGTAGAAATAGGCCTAAAAGAAAAAAAAGATAAAGATAAAAAAAAGTGAAAACAGAGAGATAATAAATTTCTCGCTGATGTCCAACGAGGTATAAAAATAAGATAACTAAAAAATTGTTCTTACCACCAAAGGGTAATGGACGACCCCCATGGAGTGTAGAGTGTAGATAAAGGGCACCGGGAGATTGAGAGGAAGATTGATTTGATTATGGTATGGGGTCGCGGTATCGTCAGAGAATGAAGTATTAATACTACCAAAACCCTGTCATAGGAGAAATGTGACCCCGTGAATATACTAATTATTTGTCAAGTCCAATGCATCGGCTTGTTTGCATTCTTTAATATGGAATTGTATTTGATATGAGTGGTGGTGTTGTACTGATGTGATTTATAAATGGTTGAGATCATCTTGTTTGGGTTCCTTATTATGGAACTACGTGGATTGACATGTATTCAATTGTACTAAATGATTTTATATTATATGATTTATATTGAAGTGGATTGAATGGTTGGTTTGAACATGATGGTGATGGTTGAAGGTTGAGATCTGCTATTGAATATGAGAATGGAGATAAGGTATATAAGAATGTAACATATGATATAGATTTCATATTTGCTGATAGAAGAATTATACATAAGTTGAGTTATGCGGTTGTAGATGATTTATTATGTTTATTATATATATATATATATATATCTCTCTCTCATTTTACTTTAAAATTGAATATTAACTTAGATGCGGCTCACACCTTCCGCAAATGATTTTTATAGATAATTTTGGGGTTACCGGATCGATACAGTGCACAGAGGTAGCTTTTTTGATAAGGGGAATCGATTGGAGTAGGAGTTATTTTGGCTATTTATATAGTTTTGTATTATATATCGCGGCCCAAAAATTATATTGCAGTTTATGATTATGAATTTTAGGTATTTTCTAAAGTTATATAACATGTTTATATATTTTTATTTTGAGATATCCATAATTTAGGAGAATTTCTGTTGAATTTTTAGATCATGAAACTTACTTATTTATTTAATAATTTTATGGATTCTATGGTTGCACGTGGAGTTGGAGTTAGGATGGTTCCTAACACTTTCTCCTTGCAAAGGAGTCAAGGCAGTTGAGTTGATGTCTCTATCTCATCCTTTGCAAGTTGAGAAAGAAGATCGAATAATAAATTTACTTTGAAATAGTTCTATTTTTTCAGATGAATAACACTTTCAAGTTATACTCCTTGTTAGATGGATCTAGATTCGAACGTGGATTATTCAGAGATATACAAGACTTCTGGATGTAAGATGATTGAAGATGAAAAGAATGATAATCACATGTTTTATTTGGTATGCATCATCGTCTTGGTAATCCGGTCTGTTCATGTGCAAAACTATCTTAAATATGGATTTTCTCTTCTCACAAGACTTACATCCGAAATATTATTTATGAGAAAAAGTCCGCGGACCACTTAAATTTCAATCTTAAGTGGGTCAAGAAAAGAGGATAAGAAAAATATACCAACCGGAATATGCAAGTTTGTCTCGGTTTCGGAGGGTCCCTGTCCGTGTCGTTTGTATCTTTTTACTTTTCGCATGCAGTCAGTTTCGACAAATTTCGTCGTCGTCCTAGGTTGTCACGGTGGAGAAACTGGCCCTGATCCGGAGACTGCAGTCTGCCGGTCTTATGCAACATCGAAAACTAACGAGACAGATTATGATGTCAGTTATTCCCCTCTAGACAGAAACACAGCTTGAACGTTTCAGATTTCTCAGGATTGTTCGTGGATACTCGATCTCAGGGTTGATCGTGGATGTGAATGTGAAGACGGACGCAAGTGATAACTCACCATGATGGAAAAAACATAAATGAATAGGAAGAAAAAACTCAAATATATATATATATATATAAATATATGTGTATGTATAAACAGACCAATGAGAACTGCAGACATTATTAGATCAGCAAGAACTGCTCTGTTCTCTTCTGCCACGTCTTTATTGACGACGAACCCAACCATCCATGCAGTCTGCTGTGTTTCTCCCCCGACTCTAACTGCGCAAAACTGTCGTCATTAGGTCGGGGACGGGGAGATGGAGCTGGACACGGTGCCGCGAGCTCTGGCATCTTCGAGAGCTGCCGCCATGGCAGAGGAACAGAGCGTGACGAGCTTCTCCACCAGCAGCTTAAAGATCCCAGCTTTGATCCGTCCTCTCCTCGGGGGAAGCCTTGCCGTCATCTTCTTATACGGCGTTTTAGTCTCACTCTCATCGCCTTTGCCATTGCTTTCGATGATGATGAGGAGGAGGAGCAGGAGGAGGAGGAGAGTTGAAACAGAGAGAGAGTGTGAGAGTGTCTGTGTTTGTCCCGTCGACCCGAGAGGGGGAGAGAATGGCGCGTAAATAGGCAGAAATCCGCCGTGGACGTGAACGGATAAATTCGAGATTTTTTAAGGTTATTAAATAATAAATAATAAACTATACCGTTATCTAATATATTAAATTTTTAGGACAAACAGTTATAGCGATTTCTAATTCTATTAAAGGTCAATTCAATCCAATCCACTTAAGGATCTCTCGAGAAACAACACACTTCCAACGATTCGATTGGAACCATCCCGCCCTAATTAATCGAGGACCGAGCTGGAACGAATCGACTCCCCGAGCCGTGAAACTCATTCATAAGTAAATCTTCTTCATTAACAAGACTCGAAGTCGAATCGTGGAAGCTGATTCAAAGGAAAAGATGAAAATATAATTTGCGGAAGTTGATTTTGGATGCTTCGGCCGCAGCCCTCCAGACACCATGATGCTGGGACTTGACACAATCGCCATCTTATTAATTTTTGTTTTAATTATTGTTTCGTGTACATCAGCTTCCCACGTGGCAATACATCGTTTTTTTTTAATCCTTAAAAGTGAAAAACTGACTCTTGTCAAGTGACCGATTATTATAATTTCAGATGTAATATTTGCGATTGGGTTCGGACATTTTATATTCTCCAATCTGTATAGAATCGATTTCTAAATTGTAAATATGAATCTTACAAAATTGGGGATCGGATTTCGGTGTCCTATTGCACTCGAAAGCTTACAAATTCTGGTATGATGTTGGCACATGTTATTTTTCCCTTGTCACCACTATAGTATAATCATTTCGAGAGTTTAAAATTGGAGCTCTGAATGAACGAAGAAGTTGTAGTCAGTTGAAATCAGGAGCACCCGAATTTAATTAATTTGGGAGGGAGAGCGACTCGCACTCGACCATCAGTCAAACTGTGTCGGGGGCCACTCACTTTTCTTCCATTCAATTTAGTTTTGCCCCTACTTTTCGTTCTTTGGAAAAAATCTTATCTGTACTGTGGCAAGCCGCAATCGCAAAACAGTTCTTCGATCTTCTCATTCAAGAGGCAAATTCGCATTTGATAACGGGATTCGTCGCAATGGGAATGATAGGTTCACGTCACATTGTTACAAATAGGAAAAAAAAAATTTAATCAGAAAAAAAAAACATAAATTTAGTTCCTTAGGTTTGATTGCATATCCAATTTCGTCATTTTCGTTTTTACGGGTTCAGTTTTAACCTTTACTTCGTTGTATCAAATGTTTTACTTAATTTGTAAATTATAATTGAAAACGAAAAATTCAATTTTATGATAGGAAGTCGTGTTATAATAATACAGTACAAAAAGTATGTTTGACGCGTTTGTCACATGCCCTGCACACGAGTTCAGTTCATCGAGCTTCAGTCAGAGTTGAAGCCATGTTCTGCTTCTTTTCCGTATTTCTTGATCTTGTAATTTCCTTTCCTCTTTTCCTCTTTTCTTGGGTTCCCATCTTTAACTAATTTAGTTTTACCTAAGACTAAAGAGAAGACATGGCGCCTCTTTCCCTCAAGTGTGATATCGGGTTCGAGTTTTGTCAATGAAGAATATTCATTTCGAGAGATCTTTACTCTCTAGTGAGCTCACCCGGCTCGAACTGGATTAGTTAGGACCCGACCCATTAGACTTCCGGACACCAAGAGTTCAGATACAGAAACGTATTAGCAAGTTTTATATGGCAAGACCGGCTCAGTATGTAGACTTGGGCCCATTGCATTTTCTTGGGCTCCGGCCTCCTCAATGATAATGCATTTCCTCTCTGATAATTCATGATAATTGTAAATTAAAAAATCAATAATAAATCCAAAATTCGAGCAGATTTGCCAGCTCATCTGTTAAGAGTCACGACCTCGTGCAATTGGACATTCTTGTACCGACCAGAGCTAAGGTATTGTTATTTCAATTTAGGCAAATTTCAGCACCTACCACCACCACATGACTACATGAGGTTGATGGAAAAAAAACGACAATATAGTATAATTTTTCTTTTTTGTCTCCTCCAATTAACTTGGGTCCTTAATTAACAAATTTAATTATCAAAAATATAAAACAAACTGAAAAGAATTAAATAACATGTCCTATACTTATGTCAGATATTGAAAAGGAGCTATAAATTAAGATTATTCCAATTAGCTCTTAGCATGGCACATCACTATGATCATTAACAATAATTTACCCGTACATTGAAGGCGGATTTGGCGAAGAAGCAGAAGATTGTGGAGGACAAGACCTTCGTGCTGAAGAACAAGAACAAGAGCAAGAACGTCCAGAAGTACGTCCAGTCCCTCAAGCAGACGGTGCAGCCGAAGCCCGACCTGTCTAAAATCGTTGCTAAGGTCAGCCTTCCACTGGCCGCTCTATCCACCGGTCTCTTCCTTTCCTTTCTCTTTCTCTCTTCCTTAGCTTCTGCTCATGCTGATGGAAAGTGCAAAGCTGAGGGTGGTGGAGATTTCCGGTGCAATTGTGTAGTTGTATGATCGTATCCTTAACTGGGCGGCGGTTAGATTGGAATAGCATTGTATAATACATTCAAATGGTTCAGGAAATACAAAGGATGAAATTAAAATTTAATCTTTCAGCAGTAATTCCTGCCAGGCATTATATGCTGAACATATTTCGTCAAAACTATGACTTTCTCTCATGCAGAGTGAATAATGAAACCAAATGGAGCTTGATTCTGCCCCATATTAGTTGAAAAAAGTCTGTGGGCATTGAAGTTGCATATACAATATTTGTTGGGAGCAATGGATTCATATAATTGGTCGGGCTATATGTAAGAAAATAGTAGTTACATGTGTAATATTTGCTTTAGGACATGGGATGTATTGCATTCACGTGCCATATTTAAAAAATTCTACCTCAAGAACAACTGGGGGATCTACTTATTGTGTGGAATATCAGAGTATCAGGTAGTAGCACAATGTCGATTAGAATGGCAAGTCTTTTCAAATTATGGCACCTAGCGAAGGGTGGGCATAGGATGTAAACTCTAGCTGGAGCAAGTGTGGGACCTAAATTCTAGCGGATTTATTGTAACACCAGTCGTTTGGATGAACAGCAAAAGAAAGAGGAAGAGAAGGCTAGGGAGAAGGAGCTGAATGACCTGTTTAAGGTTGCCGTCAGTCAGCCTAAAGTTCCAGTCGGTATGTTATTTGTATCTGTAACCCCTTTTAGATTGCAGACAAGGCTCTATGAATAAATGTAACCGACTCTTAAGTTTGTGACGGACATGGGCATCTTTTCTGAATAGGTGTTGATCCCAAGTCTATAGTGTGTGAACTTTTCAAGGTGGGTCAGTGTGCTAAGGGTTTTAAATGCAAGTTCTCTCACGATTTGAATGTTCAGAGAAAGGGTGAAAAAGTTGATCTTTATAGCGACAAGCGACACCAAGGTGATAGGTGATAGATGTTCTATTTTTCATTGCTCTCACATGGCTTCTGTTGGCCTGTATCTTCTGTTGTCTCCAAAAATTAATTAAGATGACGGTTCTGTCTTTTATCTAATGATTTTTTTTTTGTTTCAGAAACGATGGAAGATTGGGATCAAGAAACTCTGGAAAAGGTTGTTGAGTCAAAGAAGAAAGAGTATAATCAGAATAGGCCTACTGAGATTGTATGTACTCTCTCCCTTGGGCATTATTTGGCTTTTTTTTTTTAATAAATCATTATTTGGCATTTGTTGATGTTGCTTGTTATAATTTGTTTACCCAAGTCACGTTGCTAATTATCATATGGATGAACAAGAATCTCCATATATCTTATGTTATGGTAATTGGCTTTTCCTTATTTCGGAAATTTCATTGCTAGAACTTTTTGAAAAAGGAAAGAAATCTAATCAGGTGCAACTCTAGTTTCTTCTTAATGATGTTCATTCTTATGTGTCGAGATGGAGCAGTTAGTGCTCTTCTACACTTAATGCTGAAGCAGGAGGTGCTTATTCTTTTGCTGTCTTGGAGGTGTGGTGAGCTTCCATGCTTGTCTTACCAACTAAGCTAGGAAGCAGCAATGTTGTTTTTAGACAGCTAAAACGGTCCTACTTAGTGTTTAATAGCCTAATCACTTGTTGCTACCTAGTCCTTTCATCTGAATAATCTTCTATTTTTGCGTGGCCAGGTCTGCAAGTACTTCTTGGAAGCTGTGGAAAAGAAACAGTATGTAATGGTGGCAAAGACTGTCATTATAGACATGCTTTACCACCAGGATATGTTCTGAAGTCTCAAATGAAGGCCCTCATTGAAGAAGAAGCTGAAAAGATGCCAATTGAGGATGAAATTGAAGATCAGGTCATCACCATGATTATATATCATATCAATAAACCCACTTTCCTATGTCCTCTGCACCAGGATCTTATCTTTTGTACCCAACAGGAAAATTTCTGACCATCTTATCTTCGTTTTATTGCATCCTCACCAATACTTCAGCGGTCTAAATAAACAAAAGTCGATTCCAATGACTCCCGAATTGTTCATGGAATGGAAGACTAAAAAGACAGAAGAACGAGAAGCTGGTTTGGCTGCTCAGCGAGCAGAAAGAGCCAAGAACTGTCGAATGAGGTACCGTTCTCCTACTCCTGTGGGCTTTTATTCTTATGGATGTAAAACTAGATCAACTAAAGGCCTAAAAGTTAACTAGAGAGTACAAAGAGCTAGGACAGAGAGAAGAGGATGGAGAAATCCCTGAATACCTGTTTGGAACTGCTGTGGGAAGGCCGTAGTGATGAAGTTTCATCTTTTCAGTGGTCGTGAGCTGTTTCTCTCAAACGCTAGCTTGTTTGTTGACGATGCTGAGGCATACGAGAAGTACCAGAGGGAGGAAGAACCAAAGGCAGCCCCAGATAATGTAAATGATGAACTTTTTTGGGTTTCCATTTCCATTCGATATTTACTCGCTTTTCCTGTGAGCTAGGATAAATATCTCCCATGTTCGGCGCATGTTCCATCGACTCAGTCATTTTCTTGTCAATTGTATGTCAGGCTAGGGAGAGCTCAGGGCAAGGTGAAACAAGTCCCGAAGGATATACAATATATCTGATTAGTATATATTATCTAAAATAAATGGAGATATTATCTACTAGAATCTGAGAGATTACATAATATCTTCACAGATGGATATTATCTATAAATAAAATTAGGTAATTATCCATAAAATCAAGATGGATGGTTAGGATCTGTTTTGATTGACCAATCAGATTTAAGTACGGGGATTGACACATCATCTCATTTCCTATATAAATAGAGGGCTCCTCTTCATAAATGGGGATAGAGAACTAATTTGAAGAAATCCTGCTGAACTTCGGACTCTTCAGAACTCCCGAAGCTCTGATGACTCGAAGACGCTCGGAAGACTTCACACGGATTCACCAGATCAAGCCCACAGGCCCCGGTGATCCCATCTCGATCAAGATCAAGCTGTTTCAACCAATGTTTGTGACCACAAAGCAGATTCAACGGATCAAGCCCATAGGCCCGGTGACTCCAAAATCGGTGCTTGTACCAGTTCAAGCCACACAAGCTCCTCGCCCGAGATCTCCACGGACTCGTCGGACCAAGCCCAAAGCCCCCCGACGAATCTACATTGTTCCTTGACCGAGAGCAAGTCCAAGCCCTCATTTGAGACCAAGCCCAAGAAGGAAAATCAGAGGATTTTTTTGCTCATTACTTGCAAGACTCTTGCTAGAGAATTATACCCCTCAATCAATACAAAAAAATAATTTGTCGTTCATTTTTCTTGTCTACGTAATTCGGACTCGAAATTTGTAGCTCACAATAAGTAAGCAAATGTTAAACAGTATTCAAATAATTGTCAGAGATTAGAGTAATTTTATTGATATTTTTCATTTGGTCATTATAACATGGAACGTTTGTGTGTTAAAACTAGCTTAAACTCTTTTGGAAAAACAAATTGAAATTTAACCCATGTAAGGGTCTTATGATTCATCTCTTTCTCTCGATATTATTTAAAATATCCTTTTTTTTTTGCTGAAATATATAAAGTAAATTATCTGCTCGGCAGAAAAGAAATAAATAAAAGGAGATCCGTTAATATTTAAGATGAAAAGATTAATTAAAAATAGAAGGAAAAAAACTGCAGCCTCAGAAAGGAAAGGCCATGTGCTAAAAGTGACATCGAAGAGATTTCGAAAAGGATAGGACAAATGTGAACGCTCACCGGAAAACAAATCAATGGCGACATCTCTGACGTCTCCAGTCCTTAAATTGCTGATTTGGAATGATTAATGCTTTGCCCTTTTTCGCTTGCCCGGCCCCAACATCGAAATCAGAGGAGAGCGACGAAAAGGAGGAAGCCGCGTGAAATCCAAAAACGATGGTTTTGGTGCGGGGACAGGTTGAGCAAGCCAGACTCGCGAGCCTTGGACGATTTTCTGAATCATTGAGAGTAATCGGTTCGAGATTTGCTCCCGATGCGATTTAGCGACTCCAACGCTCTTTTATTCTGAAAAAGAAAAAGAAAAAAATATTTGATAAAAATGTACTTTTTGACTCTGGCTTGGGAGACTTCCCCTCGTTAAATTTACTGAATTTTTTATGCTATTACGCTGACGGAAATACTGTAGTTGAGTTGTCAGCTCATCCAATGTGTAGCAGAAGATGCTACCATACTCGAAATATGGTATTAACGAGCATACTTAACTATGTGGCTATGCAAAGTTAACTGTACAAAAATATAATGAACCGCCATTAATTGGTTTATTTTTCAAGTGGAGTAAAAAAACTTTATCCGATCGTTTATTTTATCTATTGACAGGATTTTAGCACAAGAAAATAGCCTCCACATATTATAATAATATTAAAATCTGATTTAAATATTAATATAAAATAATATATATTATTTTTAATATAATCTGTTTTATAGAAGATGAGGATAATTGTCGAGGGCAGGTGGAGCTGTCCTTGTCCCAGCTTTGAATTTTGAGGGACGACACTGCGGGAATGATACGCGATGCATGATTGGACCATTGACTAGAAGTGCAGTTAATAAACGGGTGCCTTTTTTTTTGGTCTGACGTGTGTTACTCAACAAGGAATGACTATCCAATGGATGGCACGGACTAACCATGCCAGAGCTGACTGCAGTTTTGGATTTATATCAGCAATCGCATCCGAATCCCGACTCCAATCGAATCAACCAAGTTGCACGACTGTTCTCTGGAAAGATCTTCCGACGGGGATCAATGACCATGTCGCAAGGGAGGTCACGCTATATTAGCACTCACTCGATCAACCAAGTAAGAGCCTACAAAATATGGACGAATCGCTACGGTTCCAGAATCGAATGCCACACTCCCTCCTTGCTTGTTAGTCAGTACTCTCATTCCTTATTCACCTACAAACCCTGATTTGAACATCGAAGGGTCGGTTCGGAATCTGAATTCTGAGCTTGACTTCCTTACAGGTATTGGAAGACTCCAACTCAGATGTGGGACCCATAATAGGATCCGAATATTGATAGGACAATTGAACGACCCATCAGGACTGAACGGAACCTCCAATTAACATCACGGGCTTATCTCTCAGTTGTTATAGATCTACAGGATCACGAATGTTACGAGAGTGATTATAGAAATAGGTTTTCCAATATGCCTTTGGAAGAGAACTGCTGATAAAGATGCCCACATCATCATACTGCTAACCTAATCACTTTCTCAGCCATAATTTATTGCCTTTATCTCAGGAAAGCAAAGAAAGAAAAAAAGGATTATTTATCTATTTATTTTATAATTTTGTAGATTCCATGACTGAACGTGTGTTGGAGTTCGATGGGTTTCCTCTTCTTTAACAAGGAGCCGATATTTTTTTTTTTTCAATTTCAAGTTTGTGTTTTTATTGAGGATTCTGATTCAGAGAATTTTACTCCTTGTTGGATGGGCCTAGATTCGAACATCGATTAATCAGAGATACGAGATTTCTGAATATGTATAAAATTATTGTAAACATGAATTTTCTTTTCCTTAAGACTTATAACTAACATACTACTTAAGGAAAAAAAAAGATATCGAAGTACTTAAATTCCGATCCATCAAAGTTGGTCTAATTTTTTTCTTTTTCTTTTAACAGAAAAATCTGAAGGGAGACCAGAAAGAGGAAGAGGGAAAAAGTTTGCCAGATGGAATATGCAGTTTTGTCTCGGCTTGAGAAAACGAGCCGGTCCCAATTTTGGCTCGGCTTGAGAAGATGTTGTATAGAAATCTCTAATGGTACGTTTGGTTCACTAGAATAGAATAGATATAAAATAGAATGGATAGAGATAAGAAATAGGGTGGGGAACAAAGTTAAATGAGAAATAAAAATGTATTGTTTGGTTGGAGGGAATAGAGTGATTAAGAATAAGATATTTAAAGACGAAAAAACAAAAATATCCTAGTAAAATATTTTTTATTTATATTATTTAGAAAGCTTAAATTTTACAAAAATTTATAAATTTTTTTTAAAGTGAACAGTGCGCGATGGCACTGTTCATCGTCTCTCCCATTCCTGATCATGAACAGGGCGTTGAGTGCACCGCGGTCCACCCACTTCTCCTTGACCTTTCCCACGTTTCTCTCTCTACTGGTTCGACCTCCCTGAGCCCTGGGCTCAAGACCCCACGGGAGGGCTCGACCGAGCTCGAGAACCGAACCCGTGGGTCGAATGGCCTCGTGGAGGCTTGGGGAGATGTGGGCTCGAGTTGGTTCGAGGAGACACGGGGAGGCTCGGTGGAAGTGGCGGGGAAGTCGTTGATGGTGGTGTAGGCTCGGGGAGGTCATTGTCGGTGGCGGAGAGCTGACAGGTAGGCCCGGCCACGGTTCAGGAACCGGGCGGTTCCGGTTCCGTGGCCCCCTGGAACCGGCCCTGAACCTTCCTTTAAAAGGTTCAGGGGCGGTTCGGAACCGGACGGTTCCGGTTCCGAACCGCGGTTCCATCCGGTTCCGAACCTGCGGCCCGGAACTGACGGTTCGGACCCCTGCCAGCTGGGGGTAGTCCTGGCCACGGTTCCTGAACCGGACGGTTCCGGTTCAAAATTACTGTTCCGTCCGATTCCAAACCTACTGGTATTAAAATTAAATAAAATTTAATTTAATAAAGAGTTCGTTATATAAATCACGGTTAAATTTTGATATGTATAAAATTTTTACAACTATTAATAGTCAACTCTATAAATTTTAAGATTTAAATAACGATTTATATAACGAACTTATTTATATTTTATATCATATAATAATTATTTAGATTAGGTTAAAAAAAAAACAATTGGAAAGGAAGGGGGCAGGGGTAGGGGGGCGGGGCAGGGGCAGGGGCGAGGGGGGTAGGGGGCAGGGGGGCAGGTGGGCAGGGGTAGGGTAGGGGACAGGGGGGAATTTTTTTTTTTTTAAATTTCCCTACGGTTCCGGTTTGGAACCGCCGGTTCCGGGCCGGTTCAGGTTTAGGTTCGGAACCGGCGGTTCCGGTTTCAAAGACAGGCGGAACCGGCCATGAACCTTAGCCTTCACGGTTCGAGGACGGTTTCGGGCCGGTTCCGGGCCCAAACCGGCCCGTGGCCGGGACTACTGACAGGTTCCGGTGATGGGTGGGGCAGGAGGGAGGTGGCAACTTTTGCAAATTCAAAAACAAATGAGGGCATTTTCGACATTTTGTCCATATTCCAGATAAATTATTCTATTCCTTATAATTTTATAAGTAATAGTAAAACCCTACTATTCTCCACCTATTCCGGATAAAATAACTGAACCTTATTTGGTTCACTGGAATAGGATGGTGAATTCTATTCCCCAAACATGCCATAAGAGTTTTCGCAAACTCAGGGGGACGACCGCCCTGCCCTCGCCCTGTAAATCCGTCCATGCCTTCAGATTTAAAGGAAGAAAACCTCAAATATATATATGTATTGTATTTGTCAGATAAATACACTAATGAGAATTGCACACATTATTACATCATCGAGAACTGCTCTGCTATCCCTGCTCTGTTCTTTAGAAACTAGACAATCTGCACCGGTCTGCAGTGTTTCTCCCCCCGACTCCGACAACATAGAGCTGTCATTCTAGACTGGAACCTGAATTATGAAAAGGGCCGATCGTCATTTGGTTGGGGACGGGGAGACGGAGCTGGACATGGTGCTGCGAGCTCTGGTATCTCCCAGAGCCGCCGTGGCAGGGGAACAGAGCATGAAGAGCTTCTTCACCAGCAGCTTAAAGATACCAGCTTTGATCTGTCCCCTCTTCGGGGGAAGCCTTGCCATCGTCTTCTTGTATGACGTTTCAGTCTCACTCTTATCACCTTTGGCCATTGCTTTCGATTCGGTGTGAAGAAGAGGACGGAGGAGGAGGAGGAAAGCTGAAACACAGAGAGAGTGTGTTTGTCCGTGTCGACGCGGAAAGTGGAGAGGATGACATTTAAATAGGGGGAATCACCGAATTCAATTAATAAACCATGTTGTTATCTAACATATTAACCTTTAAGAGTAAGCTGTTATTCCTCGAGAAAATCTAACATGAATGTGGGGTACACTTCCAACATTTCAATTTGAACCGGCCCTCATCATTCGAAGACCCAGCCGGATCGAATCGACTCCCTGAGTTGTGAAACGTATTCATCCGTAAATTTTCTCTATTTATAAAATTTAAATATAATTATAAATTCAAATATGGAATTTTATTGAAAGGGAAGTTGAAAATAATTTGGGGAAGTTGATTTGGAAGCTTCGTCTGTAGCCTCCTTGACTCCATTAGGCCGTCGCATGATAGAGTTGCCATCTTATTAATTTTTGTTTAACTTTTGTTTCTGACACATCAGTCTCGTACATAATATTATATATATATATATACTTTTTTTTTACATCACGCAGCATCCCCTGGTCAGCCGAAACACACATCGAGACTAATCTGCAATCGGACCGGAATATCTGAAAAAATTCCCATTGACCCTTCCAACATGTGATTCAATTCTGGGATCACCCATTTGGGGGTCTAGTGAGAGAACCACTATGCCAACCCCAAGTTGGTAATATTATATCATTTTTTATCCTTCAAAGTAAACTGATTTCTAAAATTTGATATACATCGTCATCTTATATTTTGTAATCTATATAAAATTAATTTCTAAATTGTAAATATAAATCTTCTCTAATTAAAATTAGGAATCAGATTCTACTTAGAAGCTGTATTATAGCACGGGTTTTTGTACCCTATTGGCACCCGTCATTTTATTTCATTTTTTTTCCTTGTCATCACAATAGTATAGTTATTAATTAGTACTAAGAAATTGAGTTTAACAGCATAAATAGTAGGAGAGTTAGAGGCCAAACAAACGAGTGAGTTATAGTCGGTTGAAGTCAATCACCCCTCAATTCACTGATCAAGCTTACTTGAATTTCATTGATATCTACTTGGATACACCTGCAAATCCCTGATTCGATGGTTGGGAGAGGGGGAAATTAGGGCGACGACTCGTGCTTAAACCTGGCAATTTTTCACATAACACGGTAACCCAACACGATATGACATGGAGTTAGGAGTTTGGGTTAAGGCTATTCAGATACGAACACGTTTAGACATGAACCTGTTCACATACGATAAATAAACGTGTTTAAGTGAGTTGACTTTATGTAACCCGATATTACATGCATATTAAATGCATTTCACTATTTTTGTATAAATATTTAACCTATTTAATCTGTGTATGCATAAAAATTTTATGATATGAAAAATATTACATACATTACATATTTCATTATCATCAAATATTATATAATTAATTAATCAATCTTACCTATTAAGTATACTGATTGTCTATAAATATAATTATTTTAGTAATTGTAGAATATGTTATTGTACTATAATTATATACCGAAGACATTCTACATTAAATGGGTCAACCTGATTTAGACACGAATCCATTTAAATATAAAAAATAAATGTATCATGTATAAATTATCGAAATTTTTAACCCAAACACGTTTAGATACGATATATTTAAATTTCGGAGAGAATAAACTCTTGAATATAAAAATAAAAATCTTATATGTATTGTGGCAAGGTGCATGGGATCGCAAAAAGGGTCTTCGATCTTCTCATTCAAGACGTAATTTCACATTTGATAACGGAATCCATTGCAATGGTCACGTGGAAAAAAAAGAGAGCATAAATTTAGTTCCATTGTATATATATCCAATTTCGTCATTTCGTTTTTACTGGTTTAGTCTTATCCTCAACTTTGTTGTATCAAATGTTTTACTCAATCGCGATGGACATTTGCAATACATGGGGCATCATTCCCGATTCATCAGCCCATTACCCTCAAATAAGGTATTAGATTCGAATATTGTGAAGAGAAAACATTCACCTTACGAGAGTTTTATCATCTAATTGGCTCACTCAGTTCAAACTGGATTAGTAAGGGTCTATTGTCCTTATGGATATCCGCGGTTCAGTCCTTCAAAAAAGAAAATGGAAGAGAGGGGTAGTGTTTGGTGTCGTATTAGCAAGCTTTAGATGGCCAGACTGGCTCGGTATGTAGGCTTGGGCTCAGTGGAATTTCATGGGCTCCGGCCTACTCAATGATCATACATCCCCTCTAATAATAGGCACTAGTTCAATGGGCTAATTCATGCTCGTGTCAGGCCAATCTAAGGCCAGGGTATAACTCTTTCAGTTATAGTTTTTTTCTACTTACGAGATTCGAATCCGAGATCGTGTTTCCGGGTAGAAGGTGTCAAGCAGCACCAACTAATGCATGTTAATTTAGAATTTGAATAAGTTCGTCCATAAAAAGGGTGAAATTCATTGGATTTTAGTCCAATCATGATAGAGACTTTATTCAAGGAAAAAAAGATGTCAAACCACTTCAATCAACTCGTGTTCATTATTTCTATTAGATCATATTTGGAACAAGAGAATGGGGTGGAATGGGATCCCTGTAATAAAATACGACAAAGCAACGAGAAGAACGAATTTTTATGATTATTTCGACAATACGACAATGCTTTATTTCTTACGAATAAATACGGACGGCAGAAGCAGTAGTGATCTGACCATTGCGCTATGAAATATTTGAATTTTCGTGTTCGACTGTGAATGTATCACTGACTCCAATAAAGTGCTATTTAGAAATGACAAATGAGCACTCAACAAGTTTTTTTAACAAAAATCCATTTTATCAAGTTTAGAATAACAATCCATAAAGCAGACTAAAAAGTTAAAAAAAAAAAACTAACTCAAAATTTTTTTAACCAAGAAGACAGGAATTAAGATAACTTTTTATAATCAAATTGATCACATTTTAATATGAAGAAATTATATTAAACAGATGGAATCAGGTTGAACAATAAATAAATAAATAAACATCCAAGCATCTCCACCAAAAAAAAAAAACCACCCAAAGAATCATAATCTCCACAAAAAATCCAACAATGCACGATAATTGTAGATTAAAAATTAATGATAAATCCAAAATTTGAGCTGATTTGCCACTCATCTGTTAAGAATCATGACATCGTGCAATTGTACATTCCTGTACCGACCAGGGCTAAGGTACTGTTATTTCAATTTAGGCAAATTTCAGCACCTGCAACCAGCACATGAGGTTGATAGAAAAAAAATGACAATATAGTATAATTTCTTTTTTTAAAAAAAAAACTCTCCCCCAAATGACTTGGATCCTTAATTAACAAATTTAATTATAAAAAAATATATAAGAAACCAAAAAAAATTTAAATAGTCTGTCTTATACTAATGTCAGATATTGAAAAGGAACTATAATAGGATTGTTCCAATTAGTTCGTATCATGGCACATCACTAGGATTATTAGCAATGATTTACCCACCCGTAGCAATTTCATAGATCTTATTCTGTACGTCATATAATAAGATAGAATTACCGAATAGTTTCTAACCAATACAACTCGAGCATGCAACCATGGCTGTCTATGGGAGGAATCACACCACACTGGCTTTCCTCTTTAAGTTTTTTAATTTTTTTTTTTTTACAGCTCAGGCTTGTGTCCCATGGAAAAAGGATTCTGATAATTGTACATCGGGAAGAAGTCCAACGGGTCCTTTCTTTCCATAAAACTTTGCTGCTCGATATCTCAAAACTTGATGTGATGGAAGAATGGGTGTTCCAACCCATCTGTTCGATCCATGTAATCCACGTGATTCCTTTTCGGCATGATATTCTTGTCATTGGACTTCCTCGGTTTTCGTTATACCGAGAATAAAGAGAATTCGCACTTGCTATATCGATGCCCTCGATATTAATACGAAACCGTCTCGATTAACACAGGTGATCATGACATTTGAACTTACCATGCATCACACACGGACATATACTAATAGTGTTGACTGATTTTTACTACACCATTTTTTTCAGTGCACAAAATAGACACATAAACCTAGAAATGATAAAAGGAAGATAGAATAAAAGGGTACGAAAAGTACACCGATGAGAACCAAGTCGGGGACCTGTGTTGATGACAGTACCACTGCTCCAATCTCTCTTTCACGGACGCGACTAATAATAGATCCAGTTGGGCTGACTTTGAAAGCAATCAATTAGCACCCAAAATGAACGAACAGACAGACAGGCATTGAATTGAAAAACATTAATTTAACGTGACGGTCCTCATCGAGCTATCCATCGAGGAGGAGGATACAACTGTAAAAAGGATGAAAGGGGTGACCAAAATGGGAAGAGGGAAAGGGAAAGGAGTACCATGAAAGGAGAGGAAGAGGCCACGTCTACCGTGGACCCCAAAACCTCGTACCGCTGCCGACAAGCACACGCCCTGATCCCAATCACGCACCCATTTTTATATTTCTTTGAATAAAATATTCTTCCTACCCAACAGCGATAATAATTAAATCGAACCAGTGCGACATTTTATTGTCCCACTTGCAATATGATTTTGCAATTAAAGAAAAAAACAAAACAAATAAGAATTTTCTGTGTCTTTTTTAATATCTTTTTTCTTTAAATAAAATATCACGCTCAAGTTATATAAATATGAAGAATTCGTGATTGAGAGAGCTTTATATTTTAGACTCAAATTAAGCATGAATTAGCTATGAAACTTAAATTTTATGAATAACGGACTATCCAAAAAAACAAAAAAAATAAAAACCTAATCCCACTTTCCCATTCCATAAACCTTATGATTATTTTATTTGTGGAATCGATCTCACTCCTATTTCAGTGATTATACATAAACGATGAGACACTTGATCAGTAAATTATGAATCGACTTGTTGTCGCCTTCGTATTATACAGAATAATAATTCAAGTTTATTGTAGGTGATAAAAAATACCAATCGCACCTCATATTTTCCCATCTTTTCGTTTTCCTTTTCCTATTTCCTTTTCTTTTCGGCATACATCACAAGATTTTCAAATACACAGTGATTTATTATTAATTCAGGACGGCTCGAAGCAGTCTGCTGAGTTGTGATTAAGTTCTTCCTATCATTTTTTCCCTATTTTTCACCTCTAAATTTAATATTTCATTTAAGAAAAAGAGATTTCGAGTTATTTTACGAAGTTTACATGACTGGATCTTTCATACACTTTCAACTTATCACTTTCTTTTCATTCGTGTATAGTGACTGATTATGGGTCACTCCACTTGAAAGGAAGGGTTGATGGTGACCAGAGTGCCCACCCACCATGTCATGAGAGGAACAGGGGGGGTTCATCCTTTACTTTCTCCTTTTGTTTTTTTTTTTTTAAAGGATACGGAGAACAGTATTATGTTTTGAATTTGCCTTTTTTGACAATACACTACTAGCATTCAGATGCTATATGAGCCTCTAACCAATTCAATTCGAGTCGAGTTGATCTACTAACAGGTAAAATTCAAATGGTGTGAGTTGAAGGGCAATCGTACCTAACATCTCCATATATATATATATATATATATCCATTCCCAAGTATATAGATTGACAAAATATTCGAATTTCAAATACCCTCCGAGTAATTTCTCGAGTTCAAATAGTGAAAATTTATAATTTGAATACCTTTACCCTTTAATAAATCAATTCAGTCTAAATTTGAATTAATTGAATATCATTGGATTTTTTTGAGAAAAATAGTATGGGAAAAATAGAGGAAATCCTAGATTTTAATCGCTTGAATCCTTCCGAGAGCACAATAGAAAATTGGAGAAATCAGATCTGTCGGTGAAACAGTCGACTTTGAAGTACATATAATTTCTTGTTTAAGCAAATGTTCCCCTTTTCTAAAGCTCTTGATTCATGGTATACTCTTCAAAGCTTTTTTTTTTTTTTTTGGGTAAAATGTGGAGCAGATGCCAAGTTTTTTTGCAGGCAAGATGTGTAGTGACATGACACCCCGATAAATATTATAAATAGAAAAAAAAGAATATCAGTGAAGAAAATTTCTCACGGAGAGAAATGAGTTTGATGCAGTGATATATCTATCGACCTCAGACTAAAAGATTCTAGATTTGATTTTCATCGGTCGAACTTCTCGTATTTATTTTTTTTTCATCTTTTTTTCATTTATTTTCAGGCGAATGACTTCCTCTACAACGAGAAATTCCTGGGGGATGCTAGATATAGTTTTATATTTATTTGGGGGTGTTTTTGGCATGATTGAGGACTAAAGTGAACAACCGGGGGAAGATTGGGGACTAGATATCATTCTTCCGAAAATGCTGTTACGCAAGCAAAAGTAAGTGCTGCTGATGATTAGCAAGCGGACGAATCAGCTGTCGCCCGCCGCCGTATTGTCTCCCATCTCCCTTCTCCGCCTAGGCGGCGAACTGCAAAACCGTAATCAGTGCTCGGAGCTACCTCAATCCACGATTATAATCTCATCTTTTCTTCACTAATCAAACGATCCCCGTTCGGTCCGATCTTATCTCCCCTTCCTCGAGCTCGAAAGGGGCACCCGACGTTGCCTCCGAAGTAGCACTCGAAGGCGAGTTTGGCGAAGAAGCAGAAGATCGTGGAGCACAAGACCTTCGGGCTGAAGAACAAGAACAAGAGCAAGAACGTCCAGAAGTGCGTCCAATCCCTCAAGCAGAGGTGCAGCCGAAGCCCGACCCGTCTAAAATCGTTGCTAGGTCAGCCTTCCACTGGCCGCTCTATCCACCAGTCTCCATATATCCTCTGTTATAGTAATTGGCTTTTCCTTATTTCGGAAATTTCATTGCTAGAACTTTTTGAAAAAGGAATGAAATGTAATCAGGCAACTCTAGTTCTTACTGATTTTCATTCTTCTGTGTCGAGATTGAGCAGTTAATGCTCTTCTACACTCAATGCTGAAGCAGTAGATGCTTATTCTTTTGCTGTTTTGAAGGTGTGGTGAGCTTCCATGCTTGTCTTACCAGCTAAGCTAGTAGGCCACAATGTCGTTTTGAGACAGCTAAAATGGTCCTATTTAGTGTTTAGTAGCTTAATCACTTGTTGCTACCTAGTCCTTTCATCTGAATAATCTTCTATTTTTGCGTGGCCAGGTCTGCAAGTACTTCTTGGAAGCTGTGGAAAAGAAACGGTATGGTTGGTTCTGGGTCTGCCCTAACGTTGGCAAAGACTGTCATTACAGACATGCTTTACCACCAGGATGTGTTCTAAGGTCTCAAATGAAGGCCCTCATTGAAGAAGAAGCTGAAAAGATGCCAATTGAGGACGAAATTGAAGATCAGGTCATTACCATGACTGTATATCATATTAATAAGCCCACTTTCCTATGTCCTCTGCAACAGGATCTTATCTTTTGTACCCAACAGGAAAATTTCTGACCATCTTATCTTCGTTTTATTGCATCCTCACCAATACTTCAGCGGTCTAAATAAACTAAGTCGACTCCAATATCCCCCGAATCGTTCATGGACTGGAAGAATAAAAAGACAGAAGAACGAGAAGCTGGTTTGGCTGCTCAGCGAGCAGAAAGAGCCAAGAACGATCGAATGAGGTACCATTCTCCTACTCCTGTGGGCTTTTATTCTTATGGATGTAAAACTAGATCAACTAAGGCCTAAAAGTTAACTAGAGAGTACAAAGAGCTGGGAAAAAGAGAAGAGGATGGAGAAATCCCTGAATCCCTGATTATAGATGGTGATAGAAGTCATTAAATCCATCAAAAGAATAGAGAGTAGTTTTTGACCAAATTGGTGTTTAAACTTCTAAAGGAAGCTATTATTTTATGAAGTTTGCCTTTTGGAACTGTTGTGGGAAGGCCGCAGTGATGAAGTTTCATCTTTTCAGTTGTCGTGAGCTGTTTCTCTCGGACGCTAGCTTGTTTGTTGACGGTGCTGAGGCATACGAGAAGTACCAGAGGGAGGAAGAACCCGAGGCAGGCCCAGAGAATGTAAATCTTGAACTTTTTTGGGTTTCCGTTTCCATTCGATATTTACTCGCTTTTACCTTGAGCTAGGTTAAATATCTCCCAAGTTCGGCGCATGTTCCATCGACTCAGCCATTTCTTGTCAATTGTATGTCAGGCTAGGGAGAGTTCAGGGCAAGGTGAAACAAGCTCTTCGAGAGGAGATGCTGCCACTAATCCTGAAGAACCTCTTCCTGACGACGACGACGATGAGTTGGACATGGATGAGTTGAATGAACTCGAAGCCAGTTTGTCAAGAACTTCGATATGAGGAAGGTACGGGACCTATGACGTGATAGTGTTCCGTTGGTCGCCCTGTTGTCGGAATTTTCTCGACTAGATAGAAAACTCGTGCATGAGATTGACAGTGTTGTGACTAGAAGAGGTTGGAAGTGAGAGAGAATATATATACCTTCCCCTAAATCTTTTCCGACCAACCACTACTGTCAAATTAAGGTAATGTCTTGATTCGCCATTTAAATTGATCTGACGGTGGTAAATGCAAGGGACAAGTGTTGTATCATTGATATCTTGCAGGTAGGTTTTCTACCTCTTAATTGGAAGTGTGAGAATACATCAATCAAATATAAGGAAATGAGTATACGAATATTAAAGAGTATTCAAATAATTGTCAGAGATTAGAGTAATTTTATTGATATTTTTCGTTGTGTCATTGTAAGATGGGACATTTGTGTATTAAAACCAGCTTAAACTCTTTGGAAAAACAAATTGAAATTTAACCCATATAAGGCTCTTATGATGCATGTCTTTCTCTCGATATTATTTAAAATATCCTTTTTTTGGCTGAAATATATAAAGTAAATTATCTGCTCGGCAGAAAAGAAACAAATCAAAGGAGATCTGGATGGAAAGATTAATTAAAAATAGAAGGAAAAAAATTGTAGCCTCAGAAAGGAAAGGCCATGTGCTAAAAATGACATCGAAGAGATTTCGAAAAGGAATAGGACAAATGGGAACGCTCACCAGAAGAGAAATCAATGGCGACACCTCGACCTCTCCAGTCCTTAATTGCTGATGGCGACATTTTGGAATGATTCTCGCTTGCCCTGCCCCAACATCGAAATAAAAAGGAGGGCAATGGAAAGGAAGAAACCGCTTGAAATCTGAAAACGATGGTTTTGGTGTAGGGACAGGTTGAACTAGCTAGACTTGTGAGCCTTAGATGATTTTCTGAATCATTGAGAGTAATTCGTTCGAGATTTGCTCCGATGCGGTTTAGCGATTCCGACGCTCTTAGGTTCTGAAAAAGAAAAAGAAAAAGAAAAAGAGTATATTTGGTAAAATGTGCTTCTTGACCCTGGTTTGGGAGACTTCACCTCGTTAAATTTACAGAATTTATAATAGTGTTACGCTAATGAAAATATTGTAGTTCAGTTATCAGCTCGTCCTATGCATAGCAGAAGAGGTTACCATACCCGAAAGAGCGTATTAAAGGGCACACTTAACGATGTGGCTGTGCAAAGTCAACCGTACAAAAATACAATGAACTGTCATTAATTGGTTCATTTTTCAAGTGGGTAAAAAAACTTTATTCAATCGTTTATTTTATTTATCGGCAGGACTTTAGCACAAAAAAACAACCTCCACATATTATAATAATATTAAAATATGATTTAAATATTAATATAAAATCATATAATATTATTTTTAATGTAATCTATTTTATAGAAGACGAGGATAATTGTCGAGGACAGGTGGAGCTGTCCTTGTCCCAATTTTGAATTTTGAGGTACGACACTGCGGGAATGATAGCGATGCATGATTGGACCATTGACTAGAAGTGCAGTTAATAAAGGGGTTCTGACGTATGTTGTTCAAGAAGGAATGACACTGTTAGTCCAGTGGATGGCACGGACTAACCATGCCGGAGCTGACTACAATTTTGGAGTTATATCAGCAATCAGAGTATTTGAATCCTGATTCTAATCGAATCAATCAAGTTGTACGTCTGCTCCCTGGAAAGATCTTTCGACGGGGATCAATGACCATCGAACTACTTAAATTTCGATGGATCAAAGTTGGCCAAATCTTTTTCCTTTTTTTACAGAAAAATCTGAAACCCAGAAAAAGGAAGAGGGGAAAAGTATGCCAGGTGGAATATGGAATATGGAATATGCAATGTTGTCTTGGCTTTGAGAAACTCTTCGTTAGAGCGGAGCCACCACGTGGTACCAGTAAAGCGTTGACACATGTCAGCATTGTTTTGTCACGTGTGCGGTCACATCATCAGCGTTGACTTGTGTCAGCACTTTGCTAGGAAGAGATGTCATGCGAGCGCTGTCACGTAATGATACCACTCCACCCAAGACTTTATCTGTTTTGAAAGTCCCTTTTTTCTCTTATCACAAGACAGACAAACATTTTTCCTTTTGGTATGGTCTGACATTGAAGAATGTTGTCGTCGTGGCATGTTTTAACCCCAGAGAAATGGACCTGATCCCATCTGAAGAACGGATCTAGAAAATATTGTATAGAAATCTTGAAAAGTTTTCTCAAATTCGGGAGAGGAAAGCCCCGCCTTCGCCCTGTAAATCCGTTCGTGCTCGATCCAGAATTTGTGTTCTGCCTGTCTTACATGAGAGAGTCTTCAGAGTAATGGGTATTGTGTCACCGATTAATAAGATTCGGTCATTTAAAGAATTTTTTAAAATAAAATCTAAAAATAGAGAAAAAATAATTTAAAAAAAACTGAATTTTATTAAATTATGATATTATACAAATAGCCTACTAGTTACATACAAAAGTGTGTTGTCTTACGAGCATTGATATATCATGGTAATAATAAAATTTAAAGGGAGAAAACCTCAAATAATATATATGTATTGTATCACATCATCGAGAACTGCTCTGCTATCCCTGCTCTGTTCTTTAGAAACTAGACAATCTGCACCGGTCGGCTGTCCCCCACCCCCCCCCCCACCCCCCCCCGGCGACCTGAATTATGGAAAGGGCCGATCGTCATTTGGTCGGGGACGGGGCGACGGAGCTGGACATGGTGCTGCGAGCTCTGGCATCTCCCAGGCCCGCCGTGGCAGGGGAACAGAGCATGACGAGCTTCTCCACCAGCAGCTTAAAGATACCAGCTTTGATCTGTCCTCTCTTCGGGGGAAGCCTTGCCATCGTCTTCTTGTATGGCGTTTCGGTCTCACTCTTATCACCTTTGGCCATTGCTTTCGATTCGGTGGAAGAAGAGGACGGGGGAGGAGGAGGAGGGCTAAAACAGAGAGAAGAGAGGGTGTTTGCCTGTGTCGACAAAGTAGAGAATATCTGCCCTTTATATAGACTAAAGGAGAGTAACAATTGCACTCTAAGTAATAAATTAATAAACTATATTATTATATAATATATTAATCTTTTAGAGTAAATTGTTATCTGTGAAATTCTAGCATGAGTGTGGGGGTAAACTTTCAACATTTCGACTGGAGCCGGCCCTAATTATTCAAAGACCCCCCCCCCCCAAATTGAATCAACTTCCTGAGTTGTGAAACACATTCATCCATAAATTTTTTTTATTTATAAAATTCAAATATAGAATACATACTTCACAAGCAATGCATTTATCAAATTCAAAATGGATTCGGCCGCGGAAACGTTCCGATGTAATTAATTTTTCATAAGGATATTGAATAGTTACAGGTAAACGGTTTGCGTGTGATAAGGTAATCATGAACCCTTGACCAATGTACCTTGCAGCTTGTACTGTTTGTTGACCATAAGTCATGAACCCAGTTACCATAGGGAACATATCGTAAAGATCTATAAATAATTTGTTGTTTGTTTCTTTCTCTTGTTTGAGAGAAGTCGTAAATATAGAATATCGTATTCCCGAAAAATAATTTAAGGAAGTTGATTTGGAAGCTTCGTCGTAGACGCCTTGACTCCATTATGCTGTGGCTTGATAAAGTCGCCATCTTTTTAATTTTTGTTTCTGACACATCAGTTTCGTGCATAATATTATATCATTTTTTATCCTTCATAGTAAACTGATTTCTAAAATTTGGTATACATCTTATATTTTGTAATCTATATAAAATTAATTTCTAAATTGTAAATATAAATCTTCTCCAATTAAAATTAAGAATCGGATTCTACTTAGAAGCTGTATTGTAGCACAGGTTTTTGTACCCTATTGACACCCGCCATTTTATTTCATTTCTTTTCCTTGTCATCACGATAGTATAGTTATTTCATTATCATTTAAAGGCTTAATTAGTACTAAGAAATCGAGTTTAATGGCATAAATAGTACAAGAATTAGAGGCGCCAAACAAACAAGTGAGTTATAGTTGGTTGAAGTCAATCACCCCTCAATTCACTAAACAAGCCTACCTGAATTTCATTGATGCCTGCTTGGATACACGTGCACATCCCTAATTCGATGGTTGGGGGCAGGGGAAATTAGGGCGACGACTCGTGCTTAAACCTAATAATTTTTCACATGATACGGTAACATGACACGACATGATATGGAGTTAGGGGGTGTGGGTTAAGGTTATTCAGATACGAATACATTTAGACAGGAAAATATTCATATACGATAAATAAATGTGTTTTTGTGGGTTTGCTCCTTCTTTTTTTTTTTTTTTTTCCCGTGAACCCTATATTTCAAAGACATTTCAATTTAAGTGCGCAATGGGAACCCACATTCAAACTTTGCTGCTGATAATTTGCTGCTTTTTTTCCTTGTTTTTCTCTTCTCTTAATTTTTCGGGTAAAGGCTCTTTATCTTTTATTGTCTTCGAATTTAAGAGATGTCTTCGATTCTTATCTTCAACTTTATTAAAAACTTCTATAAATTTTCACTGTGGAGCACAAGTATGGAGACCGATTTTTATAATCTTTTTACTGTGATCTTATCTATACTGCACACATAAACTTGCATGAATTTATAAGTTTGGATCTATGTATTTGTGAGGTTATTTATGAGTTCGGAAAAAATAAATTATCAAAAATAAAAATAAAAATATTATATGTATTGTGGCAAGGTGCATGGGATCACAAAAAGGGTCCTTTTTTTTTATGAATAAAATATTTTATTAATAATTAAAATAGTCCATAGGGAGCCCCGCGTATGTCACAAAAGGTCGCTACCGACCCTGGGGTTCGAGAGGTCTGTGCCTCTGGATTGGATCACAAAAAGGGTCTTCGAAATCTTCTCATTCATGACGTAATTCGCACTCCGATGACGGAATCCATTGCAATAGGGAGTGATAGGTACAGGAGTTCCATTGGATATCGAATTTCGTCATCTTCTTTTTCACTGGTTCAGTCTGATCCTCTACTTTGTTGTATCAAATATTTTACTCAATCGCGATGGACATTTGCAATACATAGGGGCATCATTCCCAATTCATCAGCCCATTACCCTCAAATAACTTATCGGGTTCGAATATTTTGAAGAAAAAAAAATTCACCTTATAAGAGTTTTATTCTCTAATAGACCCACTCCGCTCAAACTGGATTAGTAACGGTCTATTGTTCTTATGGATATCAATGGTTCAGACCTTAAAAAAAAAATGGAAGAAAGGGGGAGTGTTTGGTGTCGTATTAGCAAGCTTTAGATGGCCAGACCGGCTCAGCATGTAGACTTGGGCTCACTGGAATTTCATGGGCTCCGGCCCACTCAATGATAATACATCTCTAATAATATGTACTAGTTCAGTGGACTTACTAATTCATCCCCGTGTCAGGTCAATCTAAGGCTAGGGTATAACTCTTTCCATTATAATTTTTTCCTACTTATGACATTCGAATACGAGATCGTGTTTCCAGTTAGAAGGTGTCAAGCCGCACCAACTAGTAAATGTTAATTCAGAATTCGAATCTGTTCCTCCATAAAAAGGGTGAAATTCCCTTGAATATTAGATTTTAGTCCAATCATGATAGAGACTTTATTAAAGAAAAAAGATATCGAATTACTTTAATCAACTCGTGTTGATTATTTCTATTAGGCCATATTTGGTACGAGAGAACGGGGCTGGAATGGGTTCCCTGTAATAAAATACGAAAAAGCGAAGAATATTTTATTCAAAGAAATGTGAAAATGGGTGTGTGACTCGGATCAGGGCGTGTACGTGTCGGCAGGGGTACGAGGTTTAGGTGTCCATGGTTGACGTGGTCTCTTCCTCTCCTCTCATAGTACTCTTTTCCCTCTTCCCATGTTGGTCACCCCTTTCATCGTATTTACAGTTGTATCCTCCTCGTCTCCACGTCAATCCCCACCATCTCGATGGATCGCTCGATGAGGACCGAGCGTCTGTACGTTAAATTAATGTTTTCCAATTCAATGTCTATCTGTCTGTCTGTTCATCTTGGGTGCTAATTGATTTCTTTCGAATTCAGCCCAATCGGATCTATAATAATCACGTCTGGGAAAGAGAGATTCGAGCAATGGTAATGCCATCAACACAGGTCCCGGACTTGATTCTCATCGATGAACTTTCTGTAGCGTTTTATTCCATCTTACTTTTATCACTCCTACGTTTATGTGTTTATTTTGTACACTGAAAAAAATGATGTAGAAAAAATTAATCACACCGTTCACATGTGAGTGTGAGATGCATAGCAAGTTTAAATGTCATGACCATATGTGTTGATCGAGATGATTCCATATATCTTTCTCTTAAATAATATCTCATATTTGAATCTCGCAAATGTAAAAAAATTCATAACTGGGATGGCTTCACCCCACGATAAGCCCGACTATTCTCAAGTCTAGATTAGCTGTGGTTAATTGGATTTATAGATATCAGACGGTACCATCAGAAAAGGTTTAGATCTCTCTGTATAAATATATGTTAAATGTTGATCATATATGAACATATTCACATCATTAGAAAACTTAAATTTAGGACTCTTTTTTCTTCGTATACAAAGTCTATCAACATACGTTCACATGTATCAAGCAAGTTTCAAAATCAAGATTTTTTTTTATAAATAAATTTTTAATGTTTCTCCGGATTTCATTTCATAAACAGTCCCCGAGACCCCACAATTAGTTATTCTACATTTGTGTATATTATAAAATTGAACAGAAAGAAAGTCACAGAAGACGATGGTGGATATTTCTTCCTTTGGCCACGAACAGGCAACGTATTAATATCGAGGGCACTTTGCTTCATTGATATAGCAAGTGCGAATTCTCTTTATTCTCGGTATAATGAAAACCGATGAAGTCCAATGACAAGAATATCATGCTGGGGAGAGCTAAAAAGGAATCGCGTGGATTACATGGATCGAGTAAAACTAAATGGATGGGGTTGGAACACCCATTCTTCCATCACATCATGTTTTAAGATATCAAGCAGCAAAGTTTTCTGGAAAGAAAGGACTCGTTTGACTTTTTCCCGATATACAATTATCAGAATCCTTCTTCCATGGGACACAAGCCCGAGCTGTAAAAAAAATTAAAAAACTTAAAGAGGAAAGACAATGTGACGTGATTCCTCCAATAGACAGCTATGGTTGCATGCCGGAGTTGTATTGGTTTCTGCTTGGTGAGCTGAACCATATCCCCTTCACTTAAAAATTCCATGTTTTCCACATTTTCCCCATTTTTTAGCCTTACAAAAATGTAAAATTGTTAATCTTTTTCAATTATAAAAGAGATTTGTAAATCTAGGATAATTTATAAGAAGAGAGGAAAAAGGGTAAAGTGGGTCCGAGTAATGAGAATTGAATTCATAATCTCTTGATCTCAAAAAATGATTCTGTATAACAAGCAGACTATACGATACATGTCATCCAGTCCCTCAAGCAGACGGTGCAGCCGAAGCCCGACCCGTCTAAAATCGTTGCTAAGGTCAGCCTTCCACCGGCCGCTCTATCCACCAGTCTCTTTCTTTTCTTTCTTATCATCTCTTCTTTAGCTTCTGCTTATGCCGATGGAAAGTGCAAGGTCGGGGCTGGTGGAGCTTTCCGGTGCAATTGTGTAGTTGTATGATTGTATCCTTAACCGGGCGGCGGTTAGATTGGAATAGCATTGTATAATACATTCAAATGGTTCAGGAAATACACAGGATGAAATTAAAATTTAATCTTTCCACAGTAATTCCCGCCAGATATTATATGCTAAACATATTTCATCAAAACTATCTTTCTCTCATGCAGAGTGAATAAGGAAACGAAATGGAACTTGATCCTGCCCCATATTAGTTGAAAAAAGTTTGTGGGCATTGAAGTTGGATATGCAATATTTGTTAGGAGCAATGGATTCATATAATTGGTCGGGCTATACGTAAGAAAATAATTAATTACATGTGTAATACTTGCTTTAGGACATGGGATGTATTGCTTTAACATGCCAGATTTAAAAAATTCTAGCTCGAGAACAACTGGGTGATCCACTGATTGTGTGGAATATCAGAGTATCATCAGGTAGTACCACAATGCCGATTAGAATGGCAAGTCTTTTCAAATTACGGCACCTGGCGAAGGATGGGCATAGGATGTAAACTCTAGCTGGAGCAAGTGTGGGACCGAAATTCTCGCGGATTTATTGTAACACCAGTCATTTGGATGAACAGAAAAAGAAAGAGGAAGAGAAGGCTAGGGCGAAGGAGCTGAATGACCTGTTTAAGGTTGCCGTCAGTCAGCCTAAAGTTCCAGTCGGTATGTTATTTGTATCTGTAACTCCTTTTAGATTGTAGACAAGGCCTTATGAATAAATGTAACCGACTCTTAAGTTTGTGACTGACGTGGGCATCTTTTCTGAATAGGCGTTGATCCCTAGTCTATAGTGTGTGAATTTTTCAAGGTGGGTCAGTGTGCTAAGGGTTTTAAGTGCAAGTTCTCTCACGATTTGAATGTCCAGAGAAAAAATTGATCTTTATAGTGACAAGCGAGACCAAGGTGACTGATGTTCTATTGTGTATTGCTTTCACATGGCTTCTATTGGCCTGTATCTTCTGTTGTCTTCAAAAAATAATTGTGATGATGGTTCTTTCTTTTATTTGGTATTTTCTGTTTTAGAAACGGTGGAAGATTGGGATCAAGAAACTCTGGAAAAGGTTGTTGAGTCAAAGAAGAAAGAGTATAATCAGAATAAGCCTACTGAGATTGTATGTACTCTCTCCCTCGGGCATTACTTGGCTTTTTTTAATAAATCATTATTTGGCATTTGTTGATGTTGCTTGTTATAATTTGTTTACCCAAGTCATGCAGCTAATTATCATATGGATGAACAAGATTCTCCATATGTCTTCTTTTATAGTAATTGGCTTTTCCTTATTTCGGAAATTTCATTGGTAGAACTTTTTGAAAAAGGAAAGAAATGTATTCAGGTGCAACTCTAGTTTCTTACTATTGTTCATTCTTCTGTGTCGAGATGGAGCAGTTAGCGCTCTTCTACACTTAATGCTGAAGCAGCAGATGCTTATTCTTTTGCTGTCTTGGAGGTGTGGTGAGCTTCCATGCTTGTCTTACCAACTAAGCAAGTAGGCCACAATGTCGTTTTAGACAGCTAAAATGGTCCTATTAAGTGTTTAATCACTTGTTGCTACTTAGTCCTTTCATTTGAATAATCTTCTATTTTTGCGTGGCCAGGTCTGCAAGTACTTCTTGGAAGCTGTGGAAAAGAAACAGCAGCAAAGACTGTCATTGCAGACATGCTTTACCACCAGGATATGTTCTAAAGTCTCAAATGAAGGCCCTCATTGAAGAAGAAGCTGAAAAGATGCCAATTGAGGATGAAATTGAACATCAGGTCATCACCATGATTATATATCATATTAATAAGCCCACTTTCCTATGTCCTCCACAACAGGATCTTACGTTTTGTACCCAACAGAAGAAAATTTCTGATCATCTTATCTTCTTTTTATTGCATCCTCACTAATACTTCAGCGGTCTAAATTAACTAAGTCGAATCCAGTGACTCCCGAATTGTTCATGGAATGGAAGAAGAGAAAAAGACAGAAGAACAAGAAGCTGGTTTGGCTGCTCAGTGAGCAGAACGAGCCAAGAACGATCGAATGAGGTACCATTATGTCCTACTCCTCTGGGCTTTATTCTTATGGATGTAAAACTAGATCAACTAAAGGCTTAAAATTTAACTAGAGAGTACAAAGAGCTAGGACAGAGAGAAGAGGATGGAGAAATCCCTGAATACCTGTTTGGAACTGTTGTGGGAAGGCCGTAGTGATGAAGTTTCATCTTTTCAGTGGTCGTGAGCTGTTTCTCTCAGACGCTAGCTTGTTTGTTGACGATGCTGAGGCATACGAGAAGTACCTGAGGGAGGAAGAGCCAGAGGCAGCCCTAGAGAATGTAAATCATGAACTTTTTTGGGTTTCCATTTCCATTTGATATTTACTCGCTTTTCTCGTGAGCTAGGATGAATATCTCCCAATTTCAGCACATGTCCCATCGACTCAGCCATTTTTCTTGTCAAATATATGTCAGGCTAGAGCGAGTTCAGGGCAAGGTGAAACAAGCTCTTCAAGAGGAGAAGCTGCCGCAAATCCGGAAGAACCTCTTTCCAACGATGATGATGACAACAACGATGATGAGTTGGACATGGGTGAGTTGAATGAACTCGAAGCCAGCTTGTCAAGAACTTCGATATGAGGAAGGTACGAGACCTATAGTGTGATAGCGTTCCATTGGTCGCGTCGCCCTACTGTCAGAATTTTCTCGAGTAGATAGAATTCGTGCATGAGATTGACAGTGTTGCGACTAAAAGACGTTAGAAGTGAGAAAGTATATACCATCCCCTAAATCTTCTCCAACCCCTGCCGTCAAATTAAGGTAATGTTTTGATTCACCATTTAAATTGATCCGACGGTGGTAAGTGCAGGGGACAAGTTATTGGATCATTGATACTCTGGTAGATTTTTCTAATGAAGTGTGAGAATACATCAATCAAATATAAGGAAATGAATAAATGAATGTTAAAATTATTCAAATAATTGTTGTAAGTATTATAAATTAAGAGTAATTTTAATGATATTTTTTATTTGGTTGATATGACAAAAACCAGCTTAAACTCTTTGGTAAAAAAATTGAAATGTAACCCATGTAAGGGTCCTATGATGCATCTCTCAATATTATTTAAAATATCCCTTTTTTGCTAAAATGTATAATTTTAATTATCTGCTCTACATAAAAGAAATAAAAGAGAGTATCCATTACTATTTGAGATGGAAAGATTAATTAAATGGAAGAGATTCAAACAGGACAAGCCAAATGTGAACAAAGACCAAATTTGAAGATTTTCTCATTTGTTCACTGGACAGCGGAAGAGAGATTCAATTCCACATTTGACCTCTACTTGATTGCCGATGACCACCGTTTTAGATGAGTGAAATCGAAATCGATGTTTGAGCTAGACTCGTGAGCTTTAGAGGACTTTCTGAATCATTGAGAGTAGGTGGTTCGAGCCCGCGAGGGGGGCAACTCGGGCGGTCGAGCTCTGAGAGGTTCTAGACCTCTTGGTTTTGAATCTCCCAGAGAGCATTTCCCCATAGGTGGGAGCTTTATAGCTATCGAGTCCGTTAGGTTCGGCCGACTTACCCAGCACACGTGGTTTGCGGGCTATTGCGTGTGCCTTGAGGAGGAGGTGACACAACCATCCCTGGTCGGGTTCGGAAGGCATTCGGATATCTCAGTTATCAGGAAAAAAAACAGAGAGAGAAGGCGGTTTGAAGTTTGCTCTAATGCGGTTTAGTGGGTCCAACACTCTAGGTTCAAATTCCTTAGATGCTACTGGGAAGGAAAAGAAAGAAGACATTTGGTAAAAACGTCCTGCTTGATCCTGGGCTTGGAGCCCCTCACCTCATTAAATTATACTAGGTTTTTTGTGGTGTTACATTGATAGGAGGAGCACTCGTAGGTCAATTCATCTGATGTGCAGCGGAAATGGATACCATACCCAAAAATGAATATTAACGAGCACACTTAACAATCTGGTTGACACTAATGAACCATCATTTAATTTATATTCTAATTGATTCATTTTTTAGGAGTAAAATTTGTCCAATCGTTTATTTTATCTATCTACACGATTTGAGCATAAAAAGAAATGCAGAATCATTTCAACTTATCTATATCAATATCAACTGTGAATTCCATTTTTAGCTTGTGCAGTTCGTATAAAATAAAAGGGGAAAATGTGATTTAAACATAGCAAGGATGTCAATTAAATTCAAAAAATCTGTCACGATCAACGACATTTCCGTGGTCTTGTATGGAGCCTTCTCTTTTTCCCTATTTCTAGTGAGAAATTCTTAGGCGATCTTACTACATAACGTGGTATGAAAAAACACTGATCAAAATGTGATAAACGAGTAAATTTGCATTAATTACCCTAGCAGTTACCAAAATTATTACGAAGTAAAATAATTTAATTAATTTTTTCTCGTCACTGTAAATGTGAATTATTTGGGAAAGTCAATGCAAGTGATGGTTGCAGTCCAACAGTTTCTTTCTTTGTAAGATTGATCCGACAAGAGTCTGGTCCACTACCAAACACTACCACGACAAAAAGGAGTTTCCTTTTTCCCTTTTTCTCCTTCTATGAAAGGGTAAATCTACACTTTGGTCCTCGATGTTTGGGCAGGCCAACACTTTGGCCCCTCTCCTTTTTGTGCTAACCTATTGCCTCATACATCCAATCATTTGCCACCATTTTACTTCGGCCATGATGACGCTGTTAGTTTTTTCCGACATGGCATCCTTGCTAGCATTAAAGGAGTAGGATAGATTATTTTTTATTTCCACGACACGCACCCAATTCAAACGTTGCGTTTTTTACCATTCCAAAAATCCTAAAACGC
The DNA here is from genome assembly GCA_037672795.1 of Lagerstroemia speciosa. NCBI lineage: Eukaryota > Viridiplantae > Streptophyta > Magnoliopsida > Myrtales > Lythraceae > Lagerstroemia > Lagerstroemia speciosa. Next base: position 9,915,967 of record CM075290.1, on the reverse strand, counting down.
CATTGTCCCTCATTTCCCTCCTTCAACAAATCTCTAATCCTTTGATTTAAAACCTAATTTCTAAAATTGTGGGATCAATGTGAAGTAAGTTTGATCATCAATTAGTTTCGGCACAGACAAATCATGGTGGACCACTGACACAGAAATAATAACATCACTACAACGATATCCCTATTGGTTTTAAACACACAATAGACTAACAATCAATAACTCTTACCTTTGAGTTTTTACAATAGATGCAAATTGTCTATGCTAGCAAAAAAGGGAGAGGGACCAAAGTGTTGGCCTGCCCAAACATCGAGGACCAAAGTGCAGGTTTACTCTCGATAAAAACTCTATATTTTTCTTTTCTGTATGATGAAGGCCGCAAGACGTGGCCAATACCGTCATTTGAAAAATACCGACTTCTCGGCAAAAAAAAAAGAAAGAGAAAAATACCGACTTCAATTTGTAGCAACAACAAACCTGTCACGATCGATATGTTCTGTTACCATATTAAAATTCAATATAAGGTGAGAGAAGTAAAGTAGGGATGTTAAAGGGGTCGTTTTTTTGGTGAGAAAATTGGTGGGGAAACTGAAATAAGATGAATGATTTCGTTACCTGATATTTGTTTTGATAAAAAGCGATTCCATTTCCTTTAATTAATGCGATTGAATCCTCTCAAAACTTAACAGAATGAGAAAGTGATTCCCTTATTAATCACGTTTTCAACTTTATAAAGATCATTCTCGTTATTTTTCGTTATATTTAACCACCACTTCAATGATAATTATATCTCTATTTTATTTCTTATTCAAACATTTAAAGTTTAATTCAAATAACAACAAAGGGAATTAGATTCCGATTGCAAATCAAGCCAAAGAGAAACTAAAAATTTTCATTCCGTTTCTGATTCCATTCCATTTCCGTTTCTGTTTCTGATTCAGCATTGCCAACCAAACGGGCCTAAGAAGGATAGACGCGGTTGATCAAGCATGGGCTATAAACCAGAGAATAGCAATGTCATTTAATAATTAGATAACATGATTTGCTTATTTATAAATTTAAAAAATAATTAGATAAAAAATAACCCTCCACATATTAGAATAATATGTAAATTAATTTTAAACATTATTTTAAATATTCTGTTTTCTAGAAGACGATGATCATTGCCGGTGGGACGTGGACTGCCATTGTCCAAGTTTTTAATTAGAGATTATGCACGCTGTGTGAACGACTAAGAAGATGATGCGATGCATTTGACCGTTGAATTGAAGTGCAGTTAATAAGCGGATGCTTTTTGTTGATCTAGCAAGTTATTCAAAGGAATTCGGACCGGATACAGACGAGAGGTTATTCGATCAGATTCCAATGCGCCTTGAACTAATCGATACTTGTCAGTCCTGTGAATGGCACGGACTAACCATGCCGACGACCACCTGAGACGCGGAGCTAACTGTAGTGTTGGATTTATATCGGTTCATGTCAGGTCAGTCAGAGTATTTGCATCCTGACTCCTATCAAGTCAACCGAGTTATACGACCGCTCCCTAGAAAGATCTTCCGACGAGGATCAATGGCCATGCCTGGGGGAGGTCACGCCGTATTAGCACTCGGTCGGCCAAATAAGAGCCTATGAATACGTCCAAATCACCAAAGGCTCTAGCATAGAACATCACACTCCCTTATTGCTCGGTACTCCCGTTCCTTATTCACCTTTAACCCCTGACTTAATTATCGAAGGGTCAGTTCAAAATCCGAATTTCCGGTCCGACTTCCTTGCAGGTATTGGAAGGCTTCAATCCAGATCCAAGACCCATAATAGGACCTGATGATCGGTGGACCATTTGAATGACCCATCAGGACCGAATCCCAATTAACACCACGGACTCATCTCTCAGCAATCATGGATCCGACATGATCGATCACGAAGGTTATGAGATCAATTACAGACACGGGTCTTCCAATCCAGTCTACTTTTGGAAGAGAGCTGCTGACTGAGATGCATGCATCATCGTGCTAGTAAACTAATCACTTTTTCAGTCGTAATTTATTTCCTTTATCTCAGGAAAGAAAAGAAAGACAAGAAGGCTTATTTATTTAATAAATTTGTAGATTCCACGGCTGGACGTGGATTGGAGTTAGGTGGGTTCCTAGCAGTTTCTTCTTGAAAAGGAATCAAGGCAAGTTGGGAAGGAAGAGGAGTAGTAATAAATTCATGTTGAAATGATTCGATGTCTCTTTTTTAAAATAAAATTTTAAGTTTACTTTTTTTTTTTAAGGATTCATGATTAAGAGAACTATTTGATGGATCTGGATTCGAACATGGATTAATCAAGATACAAGACTTCTGGATGTAAGAAGACTGAAAATGAAAAAAAAAAAAAAAGCCACATCTTTTATTTCCTATTCATCGCATTCTCATGTGTTTGAGTCGGTCTCATCTGCTTATATGTAAAACAATCTTACACATGAATTTTCTTTTTTTTTGAAGGACTTATATTTGAGACATTATTTAAGAGAAAAAAATACGACCAACCACTTAAATGCTGATCAAAGTTAGTTAAAATTTGCGTTTTCTTTATTTTTTTTTCTGACAGAAAAATCTCGAGGTTTACCAGAAAAAGGAAAGAGGGGAAAGGTATAGGAGAAGGATTATGCAGTTTTGCCTCGGCTTCGAACAGGCCCTTTCTTTTGACACGAGACAGGCACCACAGAGAAATCGACCTCGATCAGTGGGATGGATCTATAAAACATTGCATAAGCCTTCTAATAAAAATTTACAGGAAACAAAAAACTCAAATATATATATATATATATATAATGTAATGTATTTTTCAGATAAATGCACTAATGAGAAGTGCACACATCGTCAAGAACTGCTCTGCCACTGCCATCCCTGCTCTGTTCTGTAGAAACTAAGACAATCTGCACCAGTCTGCTAACGTAGAGCTGCTCATTCCAGTCAGGAGCCTGAATCATGAAAAGGGACGGTCGTCATTTGGTCGGGGACGGGGAGACGGAGCTGGACGTGGAGCTGCAAGCTATGGCATCTCCCAGAGCCGCCATGGCAGAGGAGCAGAGCACGACGAGCTTCTCCACCAGCAGCTTGAAGATCCCAGCTTTGATCTGTCCTCTCTTCGGGGGAAGCCTTGCCACTGCCTTCTCATGCGGCGCTTGAGTCTCACTCTCACCACATCTGGCCATTGCTCTCGGTTCGGTGTGTAGAAGACGACGGAGGAGGAGGAGGACAGATGAAGCAGAGAGAAGAGGGTGTTGGTCTGCGTCGACCGCAGAGTGTAGCTGGTCACATATATGGGGAGAAATGTGACGGGGATGAAGCCGACCCCAGCCCACTTGAGAATCACTCGTCAATTTCTTGCACGAATGGGGGCCACTTCCGATGTTTCCAACCGAGCAAGCCGTAATTAATGAACGACCGAACTGGAACGAGTCTGACTATCTCAGAAATGAAACTCATTCATCGGTAGATTTTCTTCGGCTACTAAGACTCGAATATGGAACTTTATTCGAAGGGAGAGATGAAAATATTTCGTGCAAGTTGATTTTGGAAGCTTCGGCCGCAGCCCTCTAAACATCATTATGCCGTGACTCGGTGCAATCGCCATCTCATTAATTTTTGTTTTAATTATTGTTTCCTTAGACATCAATTTCCTTCATAATAAATATATCGATCATTCTTTAATCTGTATATAGGATCGATTTCTAAATTATAAATACGAATCTTGTCCTATTAAAATTAGGAATCAGATTTCGGTATCCTGTTATGCATGGAAACAACAGTATTAATTATTTCAATATCTAAGTTATAATCGTTTGAAATCACCCTAATTTCATTAATTAGGGGGACGACTCGCACTCCACTGTTGGTCAGATTGTCTCGCACCGACTTTTCTTCTACTCAATTTAGTTTTGGCACCTTATACTTCTATTCTATTTAGTTTTGCCCCTGCTTTTCCTCCTTTTTTCCTTGAGTCCCTATATTTCAAAGACATTACAATTTACCTTTTGTAAATAATTTCGTTGTTACTACAACCCCTCCTAATCAACGATAAAAAAACGGCTGAAGAATAATTTGTTTTGTTACGTTATGTCGAAGCTCTTTAACCATTTCACATGAGAGTTTAGACATAGTCGAATTAAGCTGAAAAGAGCATGGGATTTCTCGCTTCCTCTTCCTCGGCCATTACGCGTACAAGGTCCTGTGACATTTTGGCTCGAGACATATGTACCTTTCACTAAAAGCATAATAGAGCAGTCCGATACAGAAAATCTATTCAGGGGCAGAACTTAATGGAATAGGAAGGTGAATAATTTAAGAGATTGAAGTAAGATAATCTAGCAAAACAGTGAAAATTGAGTTCAATGTATTAGAATATCACGAATTTTTTCAAGTTCAGAGAATGTGTCTTGCGCAACCCCCAAATCCATATTATCGGGTTGGAACTAAAAACGTGATGGAGCAGAAATGTGACAGGGGCATTTCTATTGGGGAGCAAATTAGATAGAATTAAAACGCATGGTATGATCTGATCAAAATAAATAAATAAATAAAACGCATGGTATGAATCTTCCGCGAATATTATAAAGGAAAGGTTCCAAAAGACACGTAAGCTCGGCGCCACGTGCCCTTGAGGCCGACGCCCCGTCGTTTTCGAGTCGGGTGGAGAATGAATCGAGCAGCTTCAGGGAAATTTAGATTCTCACGACCGTTGAAAAATTCTCCCTGACATCCTAATTTTGTATATGAAAAATATTAATTAAATTACAATAAATAAGAAAATAAGTACTAATTAGTATTTATGATAGTAATTATTATATAATTATAAAAATACTCATGTATACGTTCCTTCAATGGAACGAGTATTTATATGATTTGAGTTGTCATGGAGACCAATTTTTATCATCTTTTTGTTGTAATCTTACATGAATTCATGGTGTTATTGAGGTGTTCGTAGTCTGAAAAAAATAAATCCTTTGATATTGAAAAAAAAAAAACAATCTTATCTGTACTGTGACAAGTTGCAATCGCAAACCGGCTCTTCCATCTTCTCATTTACATTTGATAACGGGATTCGTCGCAATTGGAATGATAGGTACGCGTCGCAATGTTACAAATAGGAGGAAACTCGTAAGTTTAGTTCCTTACGTTTGATTGCACATCCAATTTCGTCATTTTCGTTTTTACGGGTTCAGTTTTAACCTTTACCTCCTTGTGTCAAATGTTTTACTCAATTTGTAAATTATAATTGAAAATGAAAATTTTAATTTTATGACACGAAGTCGTGTTATAATAATACAGTAACATAAATTAAAATACAAAAAAGTATATTTGATGCATTTATCACATGCTTGCACACGAGTTCAGTTCATCGGGCTTCTGTCAGAATTGAAGTCATGTTCTGCTTCTTTTCCGTATTTCTTCCCCTCAAGTAAGGTATTAGATTCGAGTCTTGTCAATACAGAATATTCATTTTGAGAGATCTTTACTCTCTAGTGAGCTCACTCAGCTCGAACTGGATTAATAAGGACCCGACCCGTTGGACTTTCGGATACTAGTGGTTCAGATAGAGAAACATATTAGCAAGCTTTGGATGGCCAGACCGGCTCAGTATGTAGACTTGGGCCCATTGGATTTTCTTGGGCTCCGGCCTCCTCAATGGTAATGCATTTCCTCCTCCTCCTCCTCTTCATTCTCCCATTTCAATAATAAGTACGTTTAATGGACTAAATTCGAGCTCGTGTCAGGTCAGTCCGATTACAAATTTTCTTTATTTATAATATTCGAATGCGAGACTATGCTACCGGATAAGAGGGTGTCAAGCTACGCCAACTAACACATCGATTCCGAATTCGAGTCTCGTTGGTCCATAAAAAAGGTCAGATTCTCATGAATCATATATTTTCTTCATTCACGAGTGAGGCTTTATTCGAGGAAAAAAGGTGTCGAATCACTTCTATTAACTCGTGTTGATTGACACAAGCTACGAGAACAATAATCCAAAATTAAAACAATTAAATAATCAATAATAAATCCAAAATTCGAGCAGATTTGCCAGATCTTCTGTTAAGAGTCACGACCTCGTGCAATTGGACATTCTTGTACCGACCAGAGCTAAGGTATTGTTTCTTCAATTTAGGCAAAATTTCAGCAGCTACCACCACCTCATGACTACATGAGGTCGATGGAAAAAAAAAACGACAATATAGTATAATTTTTTCTTTTATGTCTCCTCCAATTAGCTTGGGTCCTTAATTAACAAATTTAATTATCAAAAATATAAAAGGAACTGAAAAGAATTAAACAGTCTGTCTCATACTTATGTTAGATACTGAAAGGATCTATATGAAGATTATTCCAATTAACTCGTAGCATGGCACATCACTAGGATCATTAACAATAATCTACCCACACTTAGCAATTTTGTTGATTATTCTTTGTATTATATAATGAAACAGGATCACTGAACAATTTTTCAGCAATCCAATGGTGGAAAGGGGTGGAAACAGTTCCACATAATTTCCATAGTATTTGTACTAGGATTGTACAAATGACACATCTCATTTAAAAAAGAAATATTAAGTAATTTTAAGATTTTTTATAAAATCCTAAAAAATAAAAAATAATATATAAATAACTGAATTTTATTAATTTGTAATAATATATAAATAACTGAATTTTATTAATTTGTAATAATATATAATACTATCACGTAATATATATATTATATATAAGAATTTCTCCTTGGCTGGTGAGGAGTCCAATGTCATTTCACTTTCAAAAAAAAAAAAACCTCTAGGTGGGCCTTTTGAATTGCATGCTCTTGATCCTATGGGCATATATTATGTACTACACAGTAGCCTTTTTCTAGTAGATGCTATCTTGAGTCTTTTCAAGGGGTATGGACCATATGGTGCTTTTTATTTTTGCTCATTTCTTTTGTTGATAATCTCGGCTTAATTAAGCCACATCGGCATGGATCGAGCAATGGAATTTGCAGGATTTAGCATGTTTAAACTCGCTCCTTGGGCTCAATCGGATCAACTTAATATGAGAAATGTTTTCGATCATAGAACGTCATCTGGAATTCTCCCTGGAACTGGAAGATCATTTCGAGATCTTCGAACGTGTTCGAAGGTTCAATGTGACTATTGTCACTTCGGCCAACACACAAGATGAGACTTTACCACTGTGGAGCAGCTTTTTGCAAAAAGATGAGGGGGAAACTCTCTATGTCAAGTTGTGTAGATTCAGGAAACGTTTCATGGGTGGCTTGACGATGTGGCAGCTGAAAGATGGTTTCAACCCTAAAATTTTAAGCCACGAAGATTTATATATATATATATATACACAATTATTTAATTATTATGTTTATTCATAATGAATTATTACCATACATTTACATTCATAACTTAATAATTAATAAATCCCTAAATGATAACGTTAGCACAAATTATACTTTTTTTTATTTGCACCACGCAATATCCCCGGGCCAGCCGAATCACACCTCGAGACTAATCTGCGATCGGGCCTAGATCCCTGGAAAAATTCCCGTCGACCCTCCCAACCTAGGATTCGATCCTCGGATCACCCATTTGGGAGTTTAGTGAGGGAACTACTGGCCAATCCCAAGTTGGTATACTTTAATCACTTCCTTGAAATCCTTATTTTCTTTTCTCTCTATCAGTATCAACCATCCGAATTTACTTCTCACCTATCTCATAATTGCCCTCGTTTTTCTCTCTATCAATTCTTATTTTATAATTTATCATATATTTATAATATTTTATTATTATATTAACCACACACATTAACTTATGACATGTATCGTACAGTATACTTGTTACGCACAAGAATTTTTCAAGATCAAGAGGTTATGAATTCAATTCTCATTACTGGGACCCACTTTGCCGGTTTTTTCCTCTCGTCTTATGAATTATTCTCGATTTACAGATCTCCTTTACGATAAAAAAAGATCAACAATTTTACATTTTTAAAAGGCTAAAAAAGGGGGAAAAATGTGGAAAACATGGAATTTTTAAGTGAGAAGGGAATATGGTTCACCTCGCCAAGCAGAAACCAATACAACTCCGGCATGCAACCATGGCTGATCTTCTGCCAAAGAAAATAATAAACTAATGTCTATAGGGGGGAATCACATCACACTGTCTTTCTTCTTTGAGTTTTACAGCTCAGGCTAGTGTCCCATGGAAAACGATTCTGATAATTGCACATCGGGAAATAGTCCAGCGAATCCTTTCTTTCCAGAAAACTTTGCCGCTCGATATCTTAAAATTCGATGTGATGGAAGAATAGGTGTCCCGATCCCATTCACTTAGTTTTGAACGAGCCATGTAATCCACGTGAACATTTTTTTGATCTCACGGGCATGATGTTCTCGTCATCAGACTCCGTCGGATTTCATTATCCCGAGAATAACGAGAATTGGCACTTGTGGGGTGAAGCCATCCCAGTTATGAATTTTTTGCATTTGCGAGATTCAAATATAAGATATTATTTAAAAAAAGATATATAGAACCGTCTTGATCAACGCAGATGATCATTACATTTGAAATTACTATGCATCACACACATATGAACGGTGTCGATTGATTTTTTCTACATTATTTTTTTAGTACAAAATAAATACATAAACCTAAGAGTGATAGCAATAAGATAAGAATAAAAGGGTACAGAAAGTTCACTGATGAGAATCAAGCTCGTGACTTGTTGATGGCAGAACCTCTGCTCCAATCTCTCTTTCCCAGATGTGATTAATAATAGATCCGGTTGGGCTGACTTCGAAAGCAATCAACGAGCACCCAAAATGAACAGACAGACCGGTAGATATTGAATTGGAACATTAATTTAATGGACACACGGTCAGTCCTCATCGAGGTGGTGGAGATTGATGTGGAGAGGGGGGAGGATACAACTGTAAATACGATGAAAGGGGCGACCAGTATGGGAAGAGGGAAAGGGAAAGGAGTACTATGAAAGGAGAGGAAGAGACCACGTCAACCATGGACCCCAAAACCTCGTACCCCTGCCGACAAGTACACACCCTGACCCAGCCTCCCCAATCACACACCCACTTTTATATTTCTTCGAATAAAATATTCTTCCTACCCAACAGCAATAATAATTATATCTAACCAGTGCGATATCTTATTGTCCCACTTGCAATATGATTTTGCAATTCAAAAAAAAAAGTAGAAATTTTCTTGCCTTTTTAACATCTGTTTTCTTTAAAGAAAATATGATATTCGGATCATATAAATAGAAAGAATTTGTAATTGATAGAGTTATATATTTTAACGAACAACTCAATTCGAGCATGAATTAACTGCGAAACTTTAAGTTTTATGAATATCGAGCGATAATAATAATAATAATTCAAGTTTAATGTAGATGATATAAAATACCAATCACGCCTCATATTTTCCCATCTTTTCATTTTTTCTTTTCTGTATATATTACATTATTTTTAAATATATAATGATTTATTATTAAATCAGGATGGCTCGAAGTAGTCTGCTGTGTTGTAATTAAGTTCTTCTGATCATAAGTTTTTTTTTTCTATTTTTGACCTCTAAATTCAATATTTCATTTAAGAGAAAGAGATATCGAACTATTTTAGGAAGTTTTCGCTATTGTATCTTTCATACATTTTCAACTTAGCACTTTCTTTTCATTCATGCACTGTGACTAATTATGTGTCACTCCACATGAAAGGAAGGGCTGGTGGTGGCCAAAGTGCACACCCATGATGTCATGAGAGGGACAGAGGGGTTCATCCTTTTACTTTCTCCATTTATTTTTTTTCAAGATTATATTGAATTTGACTTTTTCGACAATACGTTACTGGCATTCAGATGCTATATGAGTCTCCAACTAAAGTAATTCGGGTCGAGTCGATCCACTAAAAATTAAAATTCAAATGGTGAGTTGAAGGGCGATCGTACCTAATATCTCCCTATATATATATATATATCCATTCCTAAGTATATAGATTGACAAAATATTCGAATTTCAACTATCCTCCAAGTAATGTCTCGGGTTCAAACAGCGAAAATTTATAATTTGAATACCTTTACCCTTTGATAAATCAATCCAATCTAAATTTGAATTAATTGAATATCATTGGATTTTGGTATGGAAACAATAGAGAAAATCATAGATTTTAATTGCTTGAATCCTTCTTATAGCACAATAGAAAATTGGAGAAATCAGATCTGTCGATGAAACAGTTGACCCTAAAGTGCATATAATTTCTTGTTTAAGCAAATGTTCCCCCTTTCTAAAGCTCTTGATTCATGGTTTGTTCTTCAAAACCTATTTTATTTTTTTCGGTAAAATACGGAGCAGATGCCAAGTCTTTTCTGTAGGCAAGATGTGCAGTGCCAAGACGCCCGATAAATATTAATGCAAAATAATTTCTCATCGTGAGAAATGAGTTTGATGCAGCACAATATCTATTTGCTTGAGACTAACAAATTTTAAGTTTGATTTTTACGAATAGGACTTTTCGTATTCATTTATTTTCATCTTTATCTCATTTCTTTTTAGGCCAATGACTTCCTCTATAATGAGAAATTCTTTGGTGATACTATCTCGCCACGTGACGCGAGGAAGTACCAATTAAAATATGAAAAACGAACGAATTAATATCAGTCACTCCAACATTTATCATAATTAATACTATAAAAATAATTTAATTAATTCTTCATTATCACGTAACTGTGAAGTATGATTATTTAAAATTTCTTCAGTTTATTGTATAATTTATAGAGTGTCAACACCGGCAGTGGTGTCATAACAATCGATTTATATGCTCACTGTTTAATATATATATATATATAATATAAAATAAAATTTATTTTTTAATACTATACCATTGGATGATATGTAGCCTTGGAATATTTTATAAAACATTTATCAAAGTCACCAAGAGGGGTTGGGCCGAGTGGTAAGCAGCTCGGTGCCGCTTAAGGAGGTCTCAGGTTCGAGACCTCACGTACGCAGACACCCCTCTTGGGAGCCTCACCCGCCATTGCCAGGCGTGCGACCCGGGGCGACCAACGGATTAGTCAAGTATGGTTGGCTGAAAGATGCCATCTCACCGCTGGTGGGGCCTGCTTGGATACCGTGGCTGGCGACCAAAAAAAAAACATTTATCAAAGTCTTGCACTAAAAAAAAATAAATATATTTTAATTTTGCAGTGACTCGAGCAATGACGTTTTTCTGCCTGTCACAGTCGAGCAGAGCTCGTCTAGCCTGCACTCAATCGTACGGTCACATCCCCCAGCTCATCGACTAGGATGCCGTGAGAACCACGCGCTCGAGGGAGCGTGTCAGGCTCTTCCACTCAGTGGTCTGACTCTTACCTATGGCCCGCGCCACCCACCTCGACCTTATCTCTTACAGTAGCTCGCTGATTACGTGGCAGTCAATTATTGGGCTAACTGGGGCCGGTTCCAATTTGCCATCCATGTAATATAATATAATATCAAGCAATTAGCCATTATATTAATTAAAAAAGAAATTAGCATATTAATGATTCTAGTTTTATGCTATTATTAATTATTTTATTTAGGAAAAAGAGCGATTTTTTTCTTTACTATTTTACCCTTAAAAAATTTTTAATTCATGGATAATTTCTTATATTTAGGAGATATATAAGACAAATTAACATAAATTAATTGAGATAATATGATATTTATTCCGTACTGTGAATAGAGAAAATTTATGGTTGATGGAGTTTTACTTTTAGTAAGCTATCTCAACTCAAGCTTGGGACAATTACGAATCATTTGGACTCCGAGAAAAAAAATAAAAATACAAGCATACGAAACTCTTGGTATCTTGCTATTACACTTCAGGTCTTTTAGTTTGATCCACTCTTTCATGGTACTCAATGGTACAATTTCTATTCTCGTTCCGATTTCAATTACTTGCCTCGACTTGAAACCTTACGAGCTGGAGGATCGCCGACGCATGTCACTACCCGATCGGGTATAGGAGTTTGCTTTGCGACGTCGATGTTAATGTACTTGTAGACCAGCCCCAGGTTCGGTATTTAGTGCATGCTAGAAATGCTAGATGTGATCAACATTAATGAGGCATTGCTTTCTTTCATTAACAAAGACAGGAAGAAGTCCCATTTAGTTGACTTCTCCTTTCCTTTTTCAATTACATCAAATGGCAGGTCAGCTGTTCAAATGGATGCCATAACTGCATAGCCAGCCAACCAACCACAAAGGTGACCTTGAATAATTCAAATGGAAACCTTGATCAGACGGTCTTTGGTGCAACATTTCTGTCACGTGACAATGCTGATATGGTATTCATATCAAATCAACATTTGACATATAAACATCATTTGTGTAATTATAATGATCAAATCCTTACAATAAAAGTAAATGAAAATTAACCCTAAGGAATGTCGTCGAAACCCTAGCTAGGTTGATGGAAACATTAGGTCAGTGTCGCGGCGTGATAGAGCCGATGTACTAGAGACTTCGTCAATCTTGATAGGCTCAAGTCTAAGGCATGCAAGTCCTAAACTGCGTTGACAAGCTGCTATCGATTTTGAAGCAACCCAAACTCCGGTATTTGATATTCACTGTATTGAGATATAGACAAGCTTTTAAATTATGATGGGAAGGTCAATAATTGATAAATTTATAATTGGGAAAAAAAAAACACCACTTGTGCATCAATTTGTGAAGTACTTATAATTTATCATTTATTCCTAAAAATAATATTTTAAAAAAAATCCTAGAACACATAGCTTTGGAGGGAGGGAGGATTATGCATTGACAAGTTTTCCTGCCATCACACATCATTATGTAATGTGATAAAATATCAATCAGATTACAGTGAACGATCAAATATGTGTCAACTGCCCTGATAGTTGTCACTGATTAACAAATTTTTACTATTATTCTGAAGCAGACCCATATAAGATTTTCACGCAATTCCTTTTTGTTGATTAAGGTTAGATAACTCCAAATCTAATTTTCCAAAAGTGGAAAGAAGAAACACTATATCAAGAGCAAAATCTATTGGTGGAGGGGACTGTTTACCCTAAAAAGAAAGGGAATCCGAATAAAAGTGGCGTTGAAAAGTAGAAAAGTTACCTTAATAGGAAACGTTACAACGAGGAGTGGACGAGAACATTCTCCGCGCTCTCCATGCCTGTCCTCTTGCTGTTTGTCCAAATCAGGAAATCGGACGGCTCAGATTTGTTTTATAGTCCTTTTCCTCTTTTGGTTCCTTCCTTTTCCTCTTCCCATCACAGTATTCCCAATTCCAGCTGGGTTGATAGCTTTTTTTTTTTCGCTGAATAAAGATTATATTAATTAGCCAAAAAGCAGTACATCATCTAGGGTTTCGTCGGAGGCTGGGCTTCTATCCCAAAAGTTCCCGGTTCTACTCCTTCCAACATGCAGAAACCAGAGAGGTTTGCGAGAGAGATGTCTCTCGAGAGTTTATCTGCTACTACATTTAGATCCCTACTAATCCATACACAATTCCAGCTTTCAAAAACCTGCAATCGCCTCCGGATTTCCCAGACTATCTCCCGAATTTCCCGAATTTCTGCATATGCATGACGGTCGCCATTCACCGCCTCAATTAGGGTAAGCGAGTCTGAGTAAAATTGCACTTTTTTCCATCGATTGTCTACTGCAACATTGATTGAATTGAGGAGTGCTTTTGCCTCGGCGTACAGGGGGCTGGGAGTGGGGTTTCTTTCAGTCCATGCGCAGAGGATTTTGTCCTGAAGATCTTGGGCCACGCCTGCCATTCCAGAATTTTGGCTCGTCCATGAGGCGTCTGAGAACACTCGAACGGTCCCCGGTGGGCATGAGAAGGTATATTCCTCGTTCATGGCTGAGTGCTGAATGCTTGTACCTCCTTTCTTGTATCCCTTCAAGTGTTCCTGATAAGTTCTGTTTATTTTTGCCACAAATTTGGACAAGTCAGGTTTGAGATTCTCATGATAAGTTACAATACGTAAATCCCATAGATAGTATAATAAAATGGCACCAAACAGAGCAAAGTCTGAGGGATTTATCATATCAAGTACAAACTCTTTTGGTGGATCTATGATAAATTGTGTCAGATTCATCATTGAATCAAAAGAATAAGGGATAGTCCAAAGTTTCCAAGGTGACTCTCTCCAGCTGACACGGTAGAACAAGCAATCCCCAAAGAGGTGCTTGGGCTGGTCAGAACTTGTTTTACAGATTGGGCATTTTGCATCCCCATCTGAAAACCAAGGGAGACATTCATTCACCATTCTCCATAAGTGGATTTTAAACCTTTCATGAATTTTTAAGCCCCATAGTTTCTTCCAAAAACCATTGTTCGTATTTGGACCCCTGTTTCCCTGATCAAGCTGGTAAAAAGATTTAACAGTGTGAACCCCTGAGGGGCTAGGTTCCCATCTGAAGTCATCCTCTAAGTCCTGCTGGTTTAGAGATATAGCTTTTATAATATCAGCAGTAGAGGAAGTAAAGAGCTGATCAATAATTTCAGTATTCCATCTCATAGGCTCAGTTAGTATCAGGCTACTCACCTTGAGCTCCGGATGTATGGATGAAGGTGTAAGTGCTGAGCTAGTTAAGTCTGAAATACCTGGGATCCATTTGTCTGTCCATACCTTGATTGAGCTCCCGTTACCAATTAGTCTGATTGTTCCTTTTTGAAGAGTATCTCTACAATCTTGTAATCCTTTCCAAACAAAAGAGTGATTTCCCCTTAGTCTAGTCGAGGAGTCTAAGAAATTTCCATACCTGGCAGTCATCATTGTCATCGCCATGTTAGAGGTTGGTTTTGTAAGAGCCCAAGCAGTTTTTGATAGCATAGCTCGGTTCTGGTCCTCTGCCTTTCTAAAACCCAATCCTCCAGCTTCCTTTGGTGTGCATAAGTGGTCCCAAGCCTTTGGTGCAAAGTAGTGCCTATTGGATTCTGTTTTTCCCCACCAGAACTTGCAACATAACTGGTCAATTTTTCTGCAGATCTGTTTTGGCAATTTGAAAAGGGACATTGCATAATTGGGTACACTACTGAGTGATGTTTTAATCAATGTTGCCCTCCCTGCCCATGATAGGGCTTTTGCTTTCCAAGCTGCTAGTTTTGATCTCATTCTATCAATAATAAACTGGAAGGATTCAGATCTTTTCCTCTTTAGGAATAGGGGGTTTCCAAGATATTTGGTATCCAATCTCAGTTTTTTCATTCCCAAAGTTTCCTTGATGACCCTTCTGTTCTGTGCTGTGGTGTTTTTTGAGAAATGAATACCAGATTTTTCTAGATTGATTTCCTGCCCACTCCATTTGCAAAACTTCTCCAATATTGTCTGACAATGCTTGATGTCATTAAAGCCAGCTCTGCACATCAAGAGCAGATCATCTGCAAAAATTAAGTGTGACAATGTGGGTCCATTTCTGCTGATTTTGACTCCCCTAATCTCTCCACTCTGTTCAGCTCTATATAACATCCTTGAGAGTGTTTCCATCAAAATAATAAATAGGTATGGTGATAGGGGGTCTCCTTGTCTAAGGCCTCTTGTAGGTTTAAAGAAACCTCTTGGGGAACCATTCAATAAGACAGACATGGAAGTTGTGGCAATGCATTGATGTATCCAATGAATAAAAGTGGGATGAAATCCCAGATTTTTTAAGATCCCTAGTAGAAAATTCCACTCCACTTTGTCAAAAGCTTTTGAAAGGTCAATTTTCATTGTTGCCCACCCTTTTCTTGCTTTTGTTTTCTTCATGAAATGAATAACTTCTTGCGCAATCAAGCCATTTTCCATAATCCATCGTCCTTCTATGAAGGCTGTTTGATTAGGAGCAATGATTTTTTCCAAGAATGGTTTGAGTCTATTCGCAATGAGTTTTGAAATGACCTTGTAGCATACATTTGAAAGGCTGATGGGTCTAAAATCTTTAAAGGTGCAAGCTCCTTTTATCTTTGGGATCAAAGTAATAAAAGTGTTGTTCCATTGTTTGAGAAGATAGCCTTTTTTGAAAAAACTTTGGACAGCTGGTACAAAATCTGCTTTGATGATTGGCCAATAATGTTTATAAAAAATAGGAGACATGCCATCAGGGCCTGGGGCTTTTAAAGAGGGCATTGATCTCAAAGTTCTACTAATTTCCTCCTCATTTGGAATGGCTAGGAGTTGTACATTCTCTTCATCTGTTATTATGGACTGGAACAGTCCTTCCATGTCATCTGGAAAATCTGGTTGAGTGGAGGTGTAGAGTTCCTCAAAGTTCCTTAGAAAATATTGCTCAATTGCATCTGCCCCATACGCCCACTCTCCATCACTTGTTTTGATGGCATTGATTTGATTTTTCCTCCTTCTAATGATTGTGGATAAATGGAAGAACTTTGTATTTCTATCTCCGTCTTGTACCCATAATTCTCTAGATTTTTGTCTCCATAGCCATTCCTTTCTGATCTGTTGCTCATCCAACTCGTTTTGTAATACGATCTCCTCCTGGATGTTGTCTGCAGAGGGTTCTCCCTGTTGTATTCTGTCAAGCTGGTAGTGAATCTGTTCTATTCTTTTATGGATACACCCAAAGGTAGTTCTATTCCAGGTTGTCAATTTTTGCTTTGTTTCTTTGATTTTTCCAGCAAAACTGTACTGTCTCGATCCAAGAATAGTGGCTGACCATGCATCTTTTATGATGTTATAGCTCTCTTTTTCCCTTATCCACATGGCTTCGAATCTAAAAGGCTTAGGTTTTGACTCGTTTTCTAGCCAGAGTTTAAGAAGGATAGGGTTGTGGTCTGACTTTACTGCTGGCAAATGTATGACTCCTGCCTTTGGGAATAAGATTCTCCACTGGTCATTACCTAATGCTCTGTCAAGACGTTGTCTAATATGAGCTAATCCTTCACGTTTGTTTCTCCATGTATATCGATTGCCCACAAACCCAAGGTCAATGCAGCCCGAATTTGAAATGAAATTTTCTAGGAAATTACGGGAACTACTGGCTAAGGATCTACCTCCCCATTTTTCATTCATATTCATGATCTCATTGAAGTCCCCTATTAAAGCCCAAGGTTCTTTTATGGATTCAGCCATTGTATTGAGTTCAGCCCAGAAAGAATTTTTCAAAGTGGAATAAGGCGGGCCATATACACATGTTAAAAGCCATTTAGTTGGAATGAGTTCATGTTCAATACTTACATGTATCATGAATGGATTTTTATGTAAGATACGTACCTCCAGTTCCTCATGCCATAGCAAGCAGAGCCCTCCCGCAGCATTGAGAGATTCAATGTAGCATATTCCATTCAGGTTAAGTCTTCTAGCTATTTCCAAACACCTTTTGTCGTCCGCTTTCGTTTCTGCAAGGAAAATCAAGCTGGGATTGTGTTTATTCCTGAGGGTCTTCAGATGTCGAATTGTCGGGTTCCCTCTCGCTCCCCGACAATTCCAAGCGAGGATACTCATGGAGACGGTGGGGGCATGATTTGGCCCGCCTCCTCGGCCTTTTGGATTTTTCCGGAGTCTTCTTCTGATTCCATCAGTTCCTGCACAGAGTAGTTAGTGTGTCTCCACGGATAGGCACTATTATTTGTTGTTTCAGTCTGCAGGTTTGCTCCTTCCGTGACCTCCATCGACATTCTGTGGAGAAAGGTCTCATAGGCCGTTGTTCCTTGCCAGAGCTTCTCATAGCTGAAAGCAACTTTTCTTTTCTTGGTACTCGTTACCCAAGTCTCTTCATTTACTATGTCCATAGGGATGGGGAGGATTTTTGTTTCCTCTTTCTCAACCTTGTCTAAGCCCATGCTGAGGCCCAGCCCATCTTGAATACTGCTCCCTGAACTTTGTCCTTTTCTGTTTTAACAACGGTAACCTTTTTTCTGGAGCTGTTTGCAGCCACCTCAGTACCGCGTCCATTTAATGCTTTAGTACCTTCCCTATCTTCAGAGGATTTCTGCAATTCTTCTTCTACTCTCTCAATAATTATGGCTTTCAGCTTGTCAGGCACACAGCAGAGGATACTTGACTTCTGTACCTCGGGGTTCGTGGAACCATCGTCCTCCTTCTCTTTCTCTCCTACTGTGGTTGCTTCTTCCTCGTCTCCGTGACCTTTTGGCTGGTTAGTGACTTCTTCTGGAAAAGTTTGGGTAGTTCTCGGGGAGGGAATGTCACCATTTTCCTCAAATCTTAGCCATGGTCCGAATCGATTGGGGTCTATAGGTTCTTCCGATGGACAGGTACCTTGATCATGCCCCAGTATACCACAGTCATAACAGAAAGTGCCAAGCTTCTCGTATTTGAAACTGACCCATGTGAATCCACCACTACGTTTCTTGAGGCGGAAGCCTGGACATAGAGGAGCTTCCACGTTTACTTTGACTAGGGCTTTTGGAACAGTAAACCATTTCGGCAACGTTGAGTCGCCCCATTTTACATCCAGAACTTGACCTGCACGACTTGCCGCCTCTCTTATGTTAGGAATGGATAGCTTTTCAGGTGGAATGCCTCTGATAAGAACCCAGAAATTGACTGAGTCTAGCACCACATCTTCCAAAGCGGTATCTATGGGCCATCTACCCAACATCAAGTGCGAGTTTCTGACAGTCCATGCACCTGCATTTTCCACTTTTATCATATCTGCAGGGTCACAAAATAGACATACCAGGGTATTCTTGATACATTTGTTTGGCATGATCGTTACTCCCTTAGTAAACTTCCAAGCCTTCTGTAGATTTGCAGCAATGACTTTGATGGGTGGAAGTTTGGAACCATGCGGTTTTACCAGTAAAGCTAGCACTTTCTTGTGCATTTCTGTGTCTGCGTTTGTAGGCAGCTCTACTATTTCCTCTTTGTCTGTCATTCCTACTTGTGCCTTGAACATTGCTTCGAGTGGAATCTCCAGATCTTCCTCCTCCATTTCAGGTGGCTGAGTTGGAGGTTGGTTATCCATGGGTGTTTAAGGGGAGTGGGGGAGCTTTGTTTGTGGAACTAGGGTACTCTGCTTCCGAATGTTCCTTTCTATCTTGCTGTGGGTATGATACAGGGAAATGTTGGCTGGAACTGACTTGTATTTACTTACTTGTCGTACTTGAACAGGTGGTGCCATTACTGCTTTCTCATGGAGGTTGCTGAGTATCCAGGCAGTTTGTTCCAAGGAGTTAATATGGGTGTTTATGACGATGAGATTGTAAGGAAAAACTGCGAGGGGGAGGAGGAAGAAAGGTTGCTCCAACGAGGGAGGAAGAGGGTTGCTCTAACAAAGAGAGGATTTTCTCTCTCTAGAAAATAAGAGAGAAAAAGAATTCCCACCTCTTTCAGCTGGGTTGATAGCTGAGTAGTTGATTGAGAAAAATTCTACCATCCTCGCCGTTCCCTGGTCCCGCGCTCCCTTGAATCGATCGGTCCACTCGTCCCATTCAACAGTGAAAAAAAGTAGCACGGGCCGATTCCTATGAGGAACAGTGGAGGTTCGGTTCCATCTGATCGAGATTGATTTTCAGCTATTAATGGTGGGGACAAGTGATAATAATTCCTCTTGTCTCCATTAAGGTTTCTCTCTCCTTTCTCCCCCATCTACCTCATTTCCAATCTTGCTCTTGTCCACTCATTTGGGTTGTTGGCCTTTTGAGGATTCTCATTGCTAATGTGACCTAACATGGAAAATAAAACCTTATTATTTCCTTTCTCGGGGAAAAAAATAAATCACGAATATTAGAAATTCATAGATCGTGCACGGATTGAGGACACTGCTCGGTGTGAATTTGATGGTACGGCTGTACACTCGTCTACATGGCAGACATGAACGCATGTTAGTCAAAATTTTTAATGTTATAGATCAATTTGAGAGCAATTAAATCACACCTTCTTTTGCATAAGCTTAAGTGGACCATGACATTCAAAGACTTTGATTAGGCATGGTGCCCCCAATTTTTTCAAAGATGCAATAACTCTTCTTCAAGAGATTCAGATTTTTTTCGCTCATGTACAAAACCTAACTCAAAAAATTCGACGATTCTTAACCGATAAGATGCTAATATAATGATTACGAGGAGCTCAAATTGGATAAGGCTGGCTTGATTCACAAGGTTGTGCCCATCGCAAGATGTAAGTCATGTCTGATTAGAATGTTCTCCCCCGTACTACAATGTCTGATTTGGCTGCTTCTTATTCTTTAGGACATGCAGACTTCCGGTCAGTCCATAGCAGTCAATCGGTTCGTGGTTCGACACGACTTTACCTCTCAGGACCTGTCACACGTAATAGATTGATGCTGGAGGACACCACCGTTGATTTTGTCGAATGTCTGGTGGGAAGGGGCCGGATACGCTATAGATTTTGAGGGTACAGATCGCAGCAGGTGGTCGTCTTCGCAGAGAAACACGCCCCGCCGTCCATGGCACGGTCAACGTTGTTGGAGCGAGTCTAGCTGACCAGTAGGCATTGGAATATCTACTTCCGACAGTTGGCTATCATTTTCCAATCACATCTTGCCACCTGGCTGGCGACCCCCTCCCCCCCCAGTTTATCGCCTTCCTTTTTTTCTAAGCCGCAACTTGTCTAATAGTACAGGTGAACGAGCTTCCTAGGACAACAATTGACAGGTGTGAAATTTTTAGGTACGAAATTTAAGAATGATGTGGTGAAATTAATTAATATTATTTGATATTTTAATAAGAATTATTATATCTCTGAAGAGTGAATGTTACATGCACGCAGTTGGAAAGATGTAATTTTTAAATGCATCAAATAACTATTACTCGAATTTACCGAAGTCAAATTGTTCGGTATGTATACATCTTCAAGAAATATGGTGCAAAAGGAAATATAAAACCAGCACGGTTTTGTTCAAGTGGTTCAAACACCTCCTTCTTTTAAAGTGAGATCTTCAATTCGAGTATTGAAATAGAGAAACTGCAAATTATAAAATAGAAAATCCCAAATTTAACAAATTGTATCCAAGTAAAAATTGATTGATATTACGCAAATTTTTATACCACTAATACTTTTTTTATTATCACATCATTCGACTTTTTAACGTCAAGAGTCACGAGGAGCAATTACCGATGGCATTGACGAATGATGGATGATTTCTACTATTGGTGTTAACTTCTCAAAATTTTTATACTACTAATACTTTTTTTTATTGTTACATCATCCGATTTTTTAATGTCAAGAGCCAGGTAGGAGCAATTACTGATGGCGTTGACAAATGATTGACGATCTGCACTACTGGTGTTAATTTCTCAAAATTTACATGTGATTCTATAAAGTTTTTTTATAATATTACCCAGATTTGTTTGTACCATTCCCCTTTCACGTCACTGTGCCTGTGTGCCCATTCCTACATATTCTTCTTCTAGCATCTTCAATAGGTGAGTGGTTGGGGGAGATTAGACTAGTCCACGTCTCTTCTCGCACAAGTTCAATTCAAGAGCTTGTGAGCATAAGAATCAAATTTTAGTTTATCTACGCATCGAATCGAACCAATTGCTAGCTGTGTCCGGAATCATTCGTGTTTTACCTTGTAAGCTGTCCGTATCATTGTCTTTAGGCGATGCAGCAGAGCAGTTTCGATTCTTAAGGAATTCACCGGCCAAATCAAATCTTATTTCATTGTACACCAAGCATATGTGGCTGCCTCTCGACCCTTCTACTCGTGTGTAATGAGCTTCTCTTTTTTGTGGAGTTCAATAGCCTCTTCTGCTTGTTGGGTTGACATCGGTGAATATGAACTCAACTTTATATAGGTCCGGTGAAAATTCTATATATCTTGATCGACAGACGTGCTACAACGACCGAGACCGAGGGTCACGATCCCGCATCGGTGAGCTAACTACAAAAACCTTCTCCTCCCTATTATTTCTTTGTCAATCAATTAAGTAAATATGTAAAACTACTGGATTGGAATCCTCTTCCTCTTTTATTAACGTCTCGTGTTAAGTCTTGAGAATGATAATTTTTTTATGATGAAAAAATATGGCAGTACTAATAATGGCAACCTTTCCATCTCACTGGTCGTGTTCAAAATTTTCTTATTAAGCTGCGAATATATCAGACGAATTAAACAATATGGGTCCCATCAGCATAACATCACTGCTTTTTTTACGGTGAATGAAAATTTTTTGTTATTGTAAGAGTGTTACTCCTCCGGATGACTTCGCTTGAATCTAACTATTCAGGGTCTATTGAGTTGGATATTAAATGATGCACGTTAAAGGATAAATAAAAGTTCATGAATTAGTTCAAGTGATATAATATCTTTTGTGTCATCTTTTTATTTGAACAACAACTAGAACTAGTATGAGTTAGTTAAGATTATTTGATATACCTTTTTTTCAAGTAATATCTCCCGCTTGACTCTCATAAATAGAGAAAATTTATAATTGAGTATGTTTTACTTTAGAAATTGAACTGATTCGAATATGAATTAGTCAGAATTTATTATACATATGATTTGAATATCACGTAATGTAGATCGAAAACACGTAACTAAAAAAGTTTAACGCTTAATAGATTAAAATACTTCAAATGTAAATTAGTCGCAGTTCAACAAACTGTTGAGAAATATAATAATAAATCTTCTCTCTCTCCTTCCCTGGAGAAAGTTTTACATCTAACCTATACAGTAAGTGATAATATTCACGTGATACCATGAATTAACTAAATTAAATTATTTTTACGATTATTTTTTTTCTTTTTTTAAACTTTATTTTTTTAAAATTTTATTAAAAATATGTAAAAAATAATTAAATCCTATTAACATGTTACACTATATTAACATTATATACTCTCTCCCGACCCAAACTCACCTTTCCTTATTACTCACTCCTCTGTCCTCTGCCTCTAATCATCTTGGGAACCATTTCCCTTGTCTCGCAGTTTCCTCTGCAACTCCTCTCCCCCATTGATCTCCATCAGATGCGAGGCAGATTCTCTTAGCAGAGTTTCAGGATTCTTTTCTATTGCCCACCTGGGAGTCTTGGTTATAGACCTAGGAGAGGCAGAGATGTTGGATCTCAATGTCGAGATCATGTCGAGCGACTTGTCGCCGTGCGGCGATGACAAGGTGCTGGCAATGGCCGTGGAGGAGGAAGAGGAGGAGGCCGAGCTGAAACGAGTCGGAAGAGAAGGAAAAGGAGGAGGAGGAGAGGAGGAGGGAGAAGATCGTCATTCCACGGGGACGACCTCAGACTCCTCATCTGTGGTGAACGACGACGTCGAGTTCCTGACCGGTGCCGGAGACGTGAACTCCTCCAGCGCCTCTCCCGCCGCGTTCGTATTAGATGTCTTCGAGAAGGGCAAAGATGAGAGCTCCCCACCGGAGCTCGTCACCCGGCAGCTCTTCCCCGTGCCTGGTGGCGGGGAGGGAGAGCTGCGGCTCGGTCCGGTAGCTGCTGCCGCCGCGGCCCCAAGGGCGCAGTGGCTGAACCTGTCGTTCGCAGGCAGCGGGTGCGGGGAGTCGAGCAGGCCGCTGCTGGTGGGGGAGGTGAGCAACTTTCAGCCGCAGAAGCAACCGCAGGTCAGGAAGAGCCGCCGGGGGCCGCGTTCCCGGAGCTCGCAGTATCGTGGAGTCACCTTTTACCGGCGAACCGGCCGGTGGGAGTCCCATATATGGTGTGTTCGTGTTTCCCTGTCCACAAATTCTTGATCTGAATTTTTCCCCATATGTCTTTGGTCCAATCAGGGGGAAAAAAAAAACAGATGTGCGAATTAAATTTAAAAAAATAAAAATGAAAGTTTTGTAAAATTTTATATCTAATATTTACAAAATAACTAATATCACGTGTTTAGTTAAAATATTTATAATCAACATGAGGTTATTGGATCATTTTTTCCCTAAACGAAATTAAAAATTCATAATTAAAAGAATTTTACTTATTAATGAATTAATTTCATTCGAATTTAAATAAATTAGAGCTTGTTAAATTTCTAAATATCGATAACAGATAAAAAAATTACAAATGGGTGGACTTTTTTGCTTCAATATTTCTGGAATTGGATAATCTCAAAACTCAAGCACTGCCATTTTTTCAATCGCAGGGACTGCGGAAAGCAAGTTTACTTAGGTAAATAAATAATCCTGATTTTTCACCAAAAATTAGACATTAACTATTTCATTTTAATATGTCAATAATTCGGATTCCTTTTGTCTTGTTTTTCTTAGGTGGATTCGACACTGCGTATGCTGCCGCAAGGTATAGATCGTTTTCTTCACCTCTGCAACATATAATTACTTGAATGTGCACAAAATTAATTTGGTTGGACTCGGGTTTTATTAACAGAGAAAAATCATAATCGAAAAGATTTTATCAAAGAATGAATTTTGGTCCTTAATTACTTCGAATTTGTAATTTCCAGAGCCTATGATCGGGCAGCGATAAAGTTCCGGGGAGTCGAAGCGGATATAAATTTCACTATAAGCGACTACGATGAAGACAAGAAACAGGTAAGACCGATCGATGATTCCCTCGGTTTCCCGATTGTAAATGAGGATCACGATGTATACTCCGATCTATGTGGGCAGATGGAGAACTTGACCAAGGAAGAGTTCGTGCACATTCTCCGTCGACAGGGCACCGGGTTTTCGAGAGGTAGCTCAAAGTGTCGAGGCATCGGGCTTCAGAAATGCGGCCGATGGGACGCTAGATCGGGCCAGTTCATCGGAAACAAGTAATACCTCGATCGACAACCTTATGTGTACTCCTCGATTCAATTCTTGTCAGTTGATCAGTCCTTTCCTCCCTTACCAGGGCTCACGAGAATGCGGATAAACACCATATAGAGCAAGAACCCGTGGCCGGCCACGATCACAGTGGTTACAGGTGCCAGATAGCGGCCAGCGAAGGCCATGGTCTCGACCTCAACCTAGGAATGGCTCCTCCTTCAGCAGGCAGTTCAAAGAAGATGAATGTTGCAGGACATTACCGTGTCGGATACATCGACCGTCAGGTGCCCGGTCGGGAATTACCGATGGTATGTCAATCGTACCGAACCTGCCGTGTCTGTTTATATCGACTTTTGCGAACGATCTCCAGTGGTTCTGGTGGTTTGCAGGTTGGCTGCTGTAAGCGTCTTCCCATTTGGCCCGCAACGTGCCCTTTTCTCCTGCCAAGCTCTGAGGTACTCCATAACTCTCTGTGCTTATTAATTTCTTTGTATGTATGTATGTGTGTGTGTCCATTGATGACTAAATCCATATCAAAGTGTTATTAAAACGAATTCTGAAATACGAGAAAATTGAGTTACACCATGTTTAAGCTTTTAGGTGAATGTAGGTTAAACTTCTCGTGAGTTCAATGAAAATTTTATACCGAACAAATTAACATTTAAGGTTACATCTCGTCTGGCTAGTGTGTGCAGCTCGTGGCTGAGACAGGGAAAAAATATCTAGTGTAAAATCAGAAGAAAAATATCTGGCTCATGGTTGGTGAATCGGATATGGAAAGAAAAAGTCTGACGGAAATAAAGTTATCTGCCCAAGGACGGAAGAGAACCTATCTCGTTGTTAGTTGTTCCCTTTGAGTACGGAGGAAAAATGTCTGATTTCAATGCCAATTATTGAAGGTAAATGTTTAATGACACGTGACAAGTATAATAAAATAAATTATGAAATATAAAAAAATTGAGATGTAGACTGTAGAGTGAGAAGTCAGAGACATGGCTCGAGCCATGTCATTCCACACTATCCCGACTCATTTGGGGTCAGTCTTGGAAGGAAATGCAGGGATTATCGACTGACCATCGCATTCAAATGTCGGGAAAGCGACTCTCTCAAACAATTAATCTAATTCGAATTTTTGCGAGAGGAAGAAAATTCGAATCTCGTGAATGGGACCATAACAATTGATTCACATCCAACTAACCCTGGCAGGGTAAGGCGGTGGAGAAGCGGAGGAGGGCAGAGGGTCCGACAAGTTCAAACAATGGGTGGCAGATGCCAATTAATGGAAATTACGGGGGCACAACTGCAAACCCGTCAATGCCGCTCGTGTTCTCAGGCAATGCAGCATCATCAGGATTCTCTTCTTCTTCCTCCTCGTCGAATTCATCATCCGGTCACCGTCTTCACAAGTTCTCTGCATCAGCCCCGCAAAACTCTAATCCACAGCTCCTCGCAAAGCCCGGCTCCATCGACGCCGATCGCTTCCCCTTCCCCTTCTTCCGCTTCAGCAGCTGAAAGTACGTACGTTACTAGAAACTCCATATATATGACATATATGTATGTAAACATTGTAATGTATTGGGATGATATATATGTGTATGTGTACGCATGTGTTGTGAATCAGTTGATGTCCTGCTCTTGGCAATTTGTACTATCTGCATGAATTAGACGAAGCCCGAGAACCCCGATTGATTGATCGGTGCTTTACTGGTTCTGATATTTCGATCGATTGTGAGTGCTGATTTATCTAGTAGAATGGAACAGTGGGATTACAGTAACTGTTACAAGAACATACATACAAGGATGAACAAGGAGCTTCAGAAAGTGATACAGTGATTAGTTTCTGGTCATTTTAATTCTCCACAGTAAATGGAGCCCGATATCTCTGCATCAACTAGGCTCATTGTTGGGAATCGGCTTAATAGATGAAGTATCGAGAGTAGAGAAAAGAGAATCGGACACCAAATATACGTGGTTCGGAACAGCGAGGTGCCGTCCGTACGTCCACGGACAAAGGAGGAGCAGCGATCTTCACTATGAGCGACGAACAATGGCGGAGTACAGAAGAACCCAAACCCTAACCTCTCAGAATACAATGAAGAGCCCTACTGCTCTTGTAACCCCGAAAATACCTAATCCGTACCGCGGGGGGCGAAGCCCCCCGCACCCCCCTAAGCAAATCAGTGTCGGGCTCGGGCTTGGGCCTCGCGGCCCAATCCCTTCACTTCTGCCACTGACTTGCGTTGGTATCCATAATCGGGTTGTACAAAATTTTAATCGGGTTCAGGATTTACATCGGCTTTACACCACAAAAAATTCAAGACATATCTAACAAATCTCCACCTTGGCTTGAATTTTCAGAAGCTCCTCAAAGCAACATTCTGATGTCCTCCTTTGTCAAATGGCCCCTCCTAGGCCTAACTCGATCTCTGCAGAATACCAACCAAGCTCAAGCAATGCTTGAACTTGGCAATGGGTAGGCTCTTCGTCATCATATCTGCTGGATTCTCATGAGTGCTAATCTTCTCAACTTGAACATCCCCCTGAGTTACAGCATCACGAACAAAATGGTACCTTACATCAATATGCTTTGTTCTCTCGTGATGCATCTGGTCCTTTATGAGATGTATGGCACTCTGACTATCGCAGTAAATAATAGTCGTATCCTCCTTCATGATGAGCTCTCCAAACAAACCTCTCAACCAAATAGCTTCCTTTACTGCTTCAATGACTGCCATATATTCTGCCTCTGTAGTAGATAATGCCACCGTTGCCTGTAAAGTAGCTTTCCAACTAACAGCACATTCACCAATGGAGAATAAATAACCTGTGAGAGATCTCCTCCTGTCCAAATCTCCTGCAAAATCTGAATCAACATATCCAACCAAAGCCATCGAGCTTCTGCCAAACTCCAAGCAAACATCAGATGAACCCTTCAAATACCTCAAGATCCACTTAACTGCCTGCCAATGACTCTTTCCAGGACAAGACATGTATCTACTGACGACACTGACAGCATGAGATATATCCGGGCGAGTGCAAACCATTGCATACATGATACTACCAACTGCACTGGAGTAAGGTACTGTAGACATATACCTTATATCTTCTTCTGTCTGTGGTGACAAAGAAGCTGAAAGTCTGAAATGCGCAACAAGCGGAGTAGTAACTGGTTTTGCATCACTCATGGCAAAACGCTCCAAGACCTTCTCAATGTACTTCTGTTGAGAGAGAAACAGTCTGCCTGTGTGTCTATCTCTAGAAATCTCCATCCCCAAAATCTTCCTGGCTGCTCCAAGATCCTTCATCTCAAACTGAGAACTGAGTATGGCTTTCAAACGATTAATGTTAGAAAGATCCTTAGCTGCAATCAACATGTCATCAACATAAAGCAGCAAGTACATAAAGGACCCATCATCAAGTTGATGCAAGTAAACACAACTATCATACTTGCTTCTCACAAAACCAATACTCAACATAAAGGAATCAAACTTCTTATACCATTGTCGAGGAGATTGTTTAAGTCCATATAAAGACTTCTTCAAGAGACAAACCTGATCTTCCTGTCCTTCGATTTGAAAGCCCTCTGGTTGTTGCATATAGATATCCTCATCGAGATCACCATGCAAGAATGCAGTCTTCACATCAAGCTGCTCTAATTCAAGACCATGCATAGCAACAAGAGCAAGAAGAACTCGAATGGAGCTGTGCTTCACAACTGGAGAGAAAACATCATGGAAATCAACTCCCTCCACCTGACTGTAGCCCTTAGCAACTAACCTCGCTTTGTATCTGGTGCCTTCATTTCCCGACCCTTCCTTCTTCTTGTATACCCACTTGCAACCAACAACCCTTTTCCCAGTAGGTGGTGCGACCAACCTCCAAGTCCCATTCTTGTGTAGGGACTCCATCTCTTCTTCCATTGCCATCAACCACCTATCTGAGTCAGGAACCTGAATTGCCTCAGAGTATGATGTTGGATCGGGAGATTCAATATTCTCTGCAACGCTTAGAGCATAAGCCACCATGTCTTCATAACCAAATCTCTGAGGTGGTTTTGTCTGTCTCCTCTGTCTATCACGGGCCAATAGATACTGTTGCTGTTGAGGCTGAGGAGATGCCTGTAGTTCAGGTGAAGCATCCGTCTGAGTTGGAGTGGAAATAATAATCTCCCTTTGTTCAGAAGAACTACCAATCTCTAGCTCCACCTTCTCCAAAGCACCCTGCTTTCCTGCATCATCACACATAGACAACTCCTTTCTCGAGTGAAGCATCGCAGTTTCATCAAATGTAACATCCCTACTAATCATAAACTTCTTAGTTTCAGGACACCAGAGTCTGTAACCTTTAGTACCAGTTGGATAACCAAGAAAGATGCATTTTCTAGCTCTAGGTTCAAGCTTCCCATCATTTACATGAGCATAAGCAGGACATCCAAATATTCTTAGATGGGAATAATCAGAAGGATTACCAGACCATACCTCTTCTGGAGTTTTCAACTGCAAAGACCGATTGGGAGATCGGTTGACTAAGTGAGATGCTAGGTTCACAGCTTCTGCCCAGAATTCCTTGCCAAGTCTTGCATTAGAAAGCATGCACCGAGCCCTCTCTAATAGTGTCCTGTTCATCCTCTCTGCGATGCCATTTTGTTGTGGAGTCTTGACAACTGTTCGGTGTCGAACAATGCCTTCCTTTTCACAGAAAACATTAAAGTCAGACCCACAAAATTCAAGTCCATTATCTGTTCTCAGCCTCTTCACAGTCTTCCCTGTCTGCTTCTCCAACAAGGTCTTCCACAACTTAAATTTCTCAAAGACATCATTTTTATGCTTCAAAAAATAGACCCAAACCTTCCTGGAGAAATCATCAATGAACGTGAGAAGATATCTGCAACCTCCCTTCGAAACTACTTGGGAAGGACCCCATAAATCTGAATGAATGTAATCAAGTGTTCCCTTCGTCTTGTGAACTGCTGAATTGAAACTCACTCTCTTCTGCTTCCCGAATACACAGTGCTCGCAGAAGTCGAGTTTCCCAATTTGAGGCCCTGGAAGAAGTCCTCTAGTGCTCAAAACATGCATTCCTTTCTCGCTCATATGACCCAGACGCATGTGCCATAATTTAGCTGAATCAGAATCCGAAGTAGACGAAGAAACAGCCGCTGAACCTGTCACAGTAGATCCCTGAAGAACGTATAAGCTGCCAGCTTTCAATCCTTTCATCAAAACAAGAGAGCCACGAGAAATCTTCATGCCACTAGACTCGATGACAACTCTGCAACCATTCGAGTCTAAGACACCGAGGGAGATGAGATTTTTCTTCAAGTCAGGCACATGCCTAACATCTGATAAGGTTCTGACAACTCCGTCGTGCATTCTGATCTGAATACTCCCAATACCAATAGTCTTACAAGCTGCATTGTTTCCCATAAGAACAACTCCACCTTCAACAGACTTATACGTGGAGAACCAGTTCCTACTGGGACACATATGATATGAGCATCCAGAATCGAGTATCCATTCATCAGCAAACTTAGATTTATCAGCTGTCGTCACCAACAATACATCTTCATCCCTGTTCTCGGCTACACTAGCATCAGCCACATCTGATTTATGTTTTCCCTTCTCGTTGCTCTCACCAGCTTTCTTGTTCTTATTCTGCAGCTTATAGCAATCTGCCTTAATGTGACCCTTCTTCTTACAGTAGTTGCAGACTTTATCTTTGTGTCTTGACTTTGACCTGGATCTATCTTGATTTGGGTTCTTGAACTGTTGTCGACCCCTTACAATCAAACCAGAGGCCTGCTCATCTGATCTGCCACCAGCTACCAATTCATTATCCAGTTTTTCTTTGCTGAGCAAACTGCACTTGACATCTTCAAAACTCAGCTTGTCTTTTCCGTAAATCATGGTCTCTCTGAAATACTTGTATGAGCCAGGCAGTGAAACCAATAACAACAGAGCTTGATCCTCATCTTCTACCTTAGCATCGACATTTTTCAGATCATTAATAAGTGTAATGAACTCACTGATGTGAGCCTTAATCGACATACCTTCACCCATACGTAAGGTATACAGCCTCTGCTTCAGAACTAGTCGATTTGCCAGGGATTTCGTCAAGTACAAAGATTCCAACTTCGTCCACAAATCAGCCGCTGTCCTCTCCGTACAGATCTCCTGCATAACATCATTCGAAAGACACAATCGAATAGTGGAGAGAGCCTTACGATCGAGTTTCTTCCAGTCGTCCTCAGACATGGAATCCGGCTTCGCCTCCAATGCTGTCTCCAAACCGTACTGAACAAGAATATCAGTCATTCTCATCTGCCACAGACTGAAATTCATGTGCCCGTCGAACTTCTCGATATCAAACTTCGTTGAAGCCATCTTCAAAGAGCCGATTTCAGAAACCCTAGCTCTGATACCAGTTTGTTGGGAATCGGCTTAATAAACTAAATATCGAGAGTAGAGAAAAAAGAATTGGACACCAAATATACGTGGTTCGGGACAGCGGGGTGCCGTCCGTACGTCCACGGACAAAGGAGGAGCAGCGATCTTCACTATGAGCGGCGAACAATTGTGGAATACAGAAGAACCCAAACCCTAACCTCTCAGAATACAATAAAGAGCCCTTCTGCTCTTGTAACCCCGAAAATACCTAATCCATACCGCGGGGGGCAAAGCCCCCCGCACCCCCCTAAGCAAATCAGTGTCGGGCTCGGGCTTGGGCCTCGCGGCCCAATCCCTTCACTTCCGCCACTGACTTGCGTTGGTATCCATAATCGGGTTGTACAAAATTTTAATCGGGTTCGGGTTTTACATCGGGTTTACACCACAAAAAATTCAAGACATATCTAACAAATCTCCACCTTGGCTTGAATTTTCAGAAGCTTCTCAAAGCAACATGCTTCTGATGTCCTCCTTTGTCAAATGGCCCCTCCTGGGCCTAACTCGATCTCTGCAGAATACCAACCAAGCTCAAGCAATGCTCGAACTTGGCAATGGGTAGACTCTTCGTCATCATGTCTGCTGGATTCTCATGAGTGCTAATCTTCTCAACTTGAACATCCCCCTGAGTTACAGCATCACGAACAAAATGGTACCTTACATCAATATGCTTTGTTCTCTCGTGATGCATCTGGTCCTTTGTGAGATGTATGGCACTCTGACTATCGCAGTAAATAATAGTCGTATCCTCCTTCATGATGAGCTCTCCAAACAAACCTCTCAACCAAATAGCTTCCTTTACTGCTTCAGTGACTGCCATATATTCTGCCTCTGTAGTAGATAATGCCACTGTTGCCTGTAAAGTCGCTTTCCAACTAACAGCACATTCACCAATGGAGAATAAATAACCTGTGAGAGATCTCCTCCTGTCCAAATCTCCTGCAAAATCTGAATCAACATATCCAACCAAAGCCATCGAGCTTCTGCCAAACTCCAAGCAAACATCAGATGAACCCTTCAAATACCTCAAGATCCACTTAACTGCCTGCCAATGACTCTTTCCAGGACAAGACATGTATCTACTGACGACACTGACAGCATGAGATATATCTGGGCGAGTGCAAACCATTGCATACATGATACTACCAACTGCACTGGAGTAAGGAACTGTAGACATATACCTTATATCTTCTTCTGTCTGTGGTGACAAAGAAGCTGAAAGTCTGAAATGCGCAGCAAGAGGAGTAGTAACTGGTTTTGCATCACTCATGGCAAAACGCTCCAAGACCTTCTCAATGTACTTCTGTTGACAGAGAAACAGTCTACCTGTGTGTCTATCTCTAGAAATCTCCATCCCCAAAATCTTCCTGGCTGCTCCAAGATCCTTCATCTCAAACTGAGAACTGAGTATGGCTTTCAAACGATTAATGTTAGAAAAATCCTTAGCTGCAATCAACATGTCATCAACATAAAGCAGCAAGTACATAAAGGACCCATCATCAAGTTGATGCAAGTAAACACAACTATCATACTTGCTTCTCACAAAACCAATACTCAACATAAAGGAATCAAACTTCTTATACCATTGTCGAGGAGATTGTTTAAGTCCATATAAAGACTTCTTCAAGAGACAAACCTGATCTTCCTGTCCTTCGATTTGAAAGCCCTCTGGTTGTTGCATATAGATATCCTCATCGAGATCACCATGCAAGAATGCAGTCTTCACATCAAGCTGCTCTAATTCAAGACCATGCATAGCAACAAGAGCAAGAAGAACTCGAATGGAGCTGTGCTTCACAACTGGAGAGAAAACATCATGGAAATCAACTCCCTCCACCTGACTGTAGCCCTTAGCAACTAACCTTGCTTTGTATCTGGTGCCTTCATTTCCCGACCCTTCCTTCTTCTTGTATACCCACTTGCAACCAACAACCCTTTTCCCAGTAGGTGGTGCGACCAACCTCCAAGTCCCATTCTTGTGTAGGGACTCCATCTCTTCTTCCATTGCCATCAACCACCTATCTGAGTCAGGAACCTGAATTGCCTCAGAGTATGATGTTGGATCGGGAGATTCAATATTCTCTGCAACGCTTAGAGCATAAGCCACCATGTCTTCATAACCAAATCTCTGAGGTGGTTTTGTCTGTCTCCTCTGTCTATCACGGGCCAATAGATACTGTTGCTGTTGAGGCTGAGGAGATGCCTGTAGTTCAGGTGAAGCATCCGTCTGAGTTGGAGTGGAAATAATAATCTCCCTTTGTTCAGAAGAACTACCAATCTCTAGCTCCACCTTCTCCAAAGCACCCTGCTTTCCTGCATCATCACACATAGACAACTCCTTTCTCGAGTGAAGCATCGCAGTTTCATCAAATGTAACATCCCTACTAATCATAAACTTCTTAGTTTCAGGACACCAGAGTCTGTAACCTTTAGTACCAGTTGGATAACCAAGAAAGATGCATTTTCTAGCTCTAGGTTCAAGCTTCCCATCATTTACATGAGCATAAGCAGGACATCCAAATATTCTTAGATGGGAATAATCAGAAGGATTACCAGACCATACCTCTTCTGGAGTTTTCAACTGCAAA
Source organism: Lagerstroemia speciosa (assembly GCA_037672795.1). Taxonomy (NCBI): domain Eukaryota; kingdom Viridiplantae; phylum Streptophyta; class Magnoliopsida; order Myrtales; family Lythraceae; genus Lagerstroemia; species Lagerstroemia speciosa. The sequence continues at coordinate 9,882,252 of CM075290.1, read as the reverse complement.
GACCGATTGGGAGATCGGTTGACTAAGTGAGATGCTAGGTTCACAGCTTCTGCCCAGAATTCCTTGCCAAGTCTTGCATTAGAAAGCATGCACCGAGCCCTCTCTAATAGTGTCCTGTTCATCCTCTCTGCGATGCCATTTTGTTGTGGAGTCTTGACAACTGTTCGGTGTCGAACAATGCCTTCCTTTTCACAGAAAACATTAAAGTCAGACCCACAAAATTCAAGTCCATTATCTGTTCTCAGCCTCTTCACAGTCTTCCCTGTCTGCTTCTCCAACAAGGTCTTCCACAACTTAAATTTCTCAAAGACATCATTTTTATGCTTCAAAAAATAGACCCAAACCTTCCTGGAGAAATCATCAATGAACGTGAGAAGATATCTGCAACCTCCCTTCGAAACTACTTGGGAAGGACCCCATAAATCTGAATGAATGTAATCAAGTGTTCCCTTCGTCTTGTGAACTGCTGAATTGAAACTCACTCTCTTCTGCTTCCCGAATACACAGTGCTCGCAGAAGTCGAGTTTCCCAATTTGAGGCCCTGGAAGAAGTCCTCTAGTGCTCAAAACATGCATTCCTTTCTCGCTCATATGACCCAGACGCATGTGCCATAATTTAGCTGAATCAGAATCCGAAGTAGACGAAGAAACAGCCGCTGAACCTGTCACAGTAGATCCCTGAAGAACGTATAAGCTGCCAGCTTTCAATCCTTTCATCAAAACAAGAGAGCCACGAGAAATCTTCATGCCACTAGACTCGATGACAACTCTGCAACCATTCGAGTCTAAGACACCGAGGGAGATGAGATTTTTCTTCAAGTCAGGCACATGCCTAACATCTGATAAGGTTCTGACAACTCCGTCGTGCATTCTGATCTGAATACTCCCAATACCAATAGTCTTACAAGCTGCATTGTTTCCCATAAGAACAACTCCACCTTCAACAGACTTATACGTGGAGAACCAGTTCCTACTGGGACACATATGATATGAGCATCCAGAATCGAGTATCCATTCATCAGCAAACTTAGATTTATCAGCTGTCGTCACCAACAATACATCTTCATCCCTGTTCTCGGCTACACTAGCATCAGCCACATCTGATTTATGTTTTCCCTTCTCGTTGCTCTCACCAGCTTTCTTGTTCTTATTCTGCAGCTTATAGCAATCTGCCTTAATGTGACCCTTCTTCTTACAGTAGTTGCAGACTTTATCTTTGTGTCTTGACTTTGACCTGGATCTATCTTGATTTGGGTTCTTGAACTGTTGTCGACCCCTTACAATCAAACCAGAGGCCTGCTCATCTGATCTGCCACCAGCTACCAATTCATTATCCAGTTTTTCTTTGCTGAGCAAACTGCACTTGACATCTTCAAAACTCAGCTTGTCTTTTCCGTAAATCATGGTCTCTCTGAAATACTTGTATGAGCCAGGCAGTGAAACCAATAACAACAGAGCTTGATCCTCATCTTCTACCTTAGCATCGACATTTTTCAGATCATTAATAAGTGTAATGAACTCACTGATGTGAGCCTTAATCGACATACCTTCACCCATACGTAAGGTATACAGCCTCTGCTTCAGAACTAGTCGATTTGCCAGGGATTTCGTCAAGTACAAAGATTCCAACTTCGTCCACAAATCAGCCGCTGTCCTCTCCGTACAGATCTCCTGCATAACATCATTCGAAAGACACAATCGAATAGTGGAGAGAGCCTTACGATCGAGTTTCTTCCAGTCGTCCTCAGACATGGAATCCGGCTTCGCCTCCAATGCTGTCTCCAAACCGTACTGAACAAGAATATCAGTCATTCTCATCTGCCACAGACTGAAATTCATGTGCCCGTCGAACTTCTCGATATCAAACTTCGTTGAAGCCATCTTCAAAGAGCCGATTTCAGAAACCCTAGCTCTGATACCAGTTTGTTGGGAATCGGCTTAATAAACTAAATATCGAGAGTAGAGAAAAAAGAATTGGACACCAAATATACGTGGTTCGGGACAGCGGGGTGCCGTCCGTACGTCCACGGACAAAGGAGGAGCAGCGATCTTCACTATGAGCGGCGAACAATTGTGGAATACAGAAGAACCCAAACCCTAACCTCTCAGAATACAATAAAGAGCCCTTCTGCTCTTGTAACCCCGAAAATACCTAATCCATACCGCGGGGGGCAAAGCCCCCCGCACCCCCCTAAGCAAATCAGTGTCGGGCTCGGGCTTGGGCCTCGCGGCCCAATCCCTTCACTTCCGCCACTGACTTGCGTTGGTATCCATAATCGGGTTGTACAAAATTTTAATCGGGTTCGGGTTTTACATCGGGTTTACACCACAAAAAATTCAAGACATATCTAACAAATCTCCACCTTGGCTTGAATTTTCAGAAGCTTCTCAAAGCAACATGCTTCTGATGTCCTCCTTTGTCAAATGGCCCCTCCTGGGCCTAACTCGATCTCTGCAGAATACCAACCAAGCTCAAGCAATGCTCGAACTTGGCAATGGGTAGACTCTTCGTCATCATGTCTGCTGGATTCTCATGAGTGCTAATCTTCTCAACTTGAACATCCCCCTGAGTTACAGCATCACGAACAAAATGGTACCTTACATCAATATGCTTTGTTCTCTCGTGATGCATCTGGTCCTTTGTGAGATGTATGGCACTCTGACTATCGCAGTAAATAATAGTCGTATCCTCCTTCATGATGAGCTCTCCAAACAAACCTCTCAACCAAATAGCTTCCTTTACTGCTTCAGTGACTGCCATATATTCTGCCTCTGTAGTAGATAATGCCACTGTTGCCTGTAAAGTCGCTTTCCAACTAACAGCACATTCACCAATGGAGAATAAATAACCTGTGAGAGATCTCCTCCTGTCCAAATCTCCTGCAAAATCTGAATCAACATATCCAACCAAAGCCATCGAGCTTCTGCCAAACTCCAAGCAAACATCAGATGAACCCTTCAAATACCTCAAGATCCACTTAACTGCCTGCCAATGACTCTTTCCAGGACAAGACATGTATCTACTGACGACACTGACAGCATGAGATATATCTGGGCGAGTGCAAACCATTGCATACATGATACTACCAACTGCACTGGAGTAAGGAACTGTAGACATATACCTTATATCTTCTTCTGTCTGTGGTGACAAAGAAGCTGAAAGTCTGAAATGCGCAGCAAGAGGAGTAGTAACTGGTTTTGCATCACTCATGGCAAAACGCTCCAAGACCTTCTCAATGTACTTCTGTTGACAGAGAAACAGTCTACCTGTGTGTCTATCTCTAGAAATCTCCATCCCCAAAATCTTCCTGGCTGCTCCAAGATCCTTCATCTCAAACTGAGAACTGAGTATGGCTTTCAAACGATTAATGTTAGAAAAATCCTTAGCTGCAATCAACATGTCATCAACATAAAGCAGCAAGTACATAAAGGACCCATCATCAAGTTGATGCAAGTAAACACAACTATCATACTTGCTTCTCACAAAACCAATACTCAACATAAAGGAATCAAACTTCTTATACCATTGTCGAGGAGATTGTTTAAGTCCATATAAAGACTTCTTCAAGAGACAAACCTGATCTTCCTGTCCTTCGATTTGAAAGCCCTCTGGTTGTTGCATATAGATATCCTCATCGAGATCACCATGCAAGAATGCAGTCTTCACATCAAGCTGCTCTAATTCAAGACCATGCATAGCAACAAGAGCAAGAAGAACTCGAATGGAGCTGTGCTTCACAACTGGAGAGAAAACATCATGGAAATCAACTCCCTCCACCTGACTGTAGCCCTTAGCAACTAACCTTGCTTTGTATCTGGTGCCTTCATTTCCCGACCCTTCCTTCTTCTTGTATACCCACTTGCAACCAACAACCCTTTTCCCAGTAGGTGGTGCGACCAACCTCCAAGTCCCATTCTTGTGTAGGGACTCCATCTCTTCTTCCATTGCCATCAACCACCTATCTGAGTCAGGAACCTGAATTGCCTCAGAGTATGATGTTGGATCGGGAGATTCAATATTCTCTGCAACGCTTAGAGCATAAGCCACCATGTCTTCATAACCAAATCTCTGAGGTGGTTTTGTCTGTCTCCTCTGTCTATCACGGGCCAATAGATACTGTTGCTGTTGAGGCTGAGGAGATGCCTGTAGTTCAGGTGAAGCATCCGTCTGAGTTGGAGTGGAAATAATAATCTCCCTTTGTTCAGAAGAACTACCAATCTCTAGCTCCACCTTCTCCAAAGCACCCTGCTTTCCTGCATCATCACACATAGACAACTCCTTTCTCGAGTGAAGCATCGCAGTTTCATCAAATGTAACATCCCTACTAATCATAAACTTCTTAGTTTCAGGACACCAGAGTCTGTAACCTTTAGTACCAGTTGGATAACCAAGAAAGATGCATTTTCTAGCTCTAGGTTCAAGCTTCCCATCATTTACATGAGCATAAGCAGGACATCCAAATATTCTTAGATGGGAATAATCAGAAGGATTACCAGACCATACCTCTTCTGGAGTTTTCAACTGCAAAGACCGATTGGGAGATCGGTTGACTAAGTGAGATGCTAGGTTCACAGCTTCTGCCCAGAATTCCTTGCCAAGTCTTGCATTAGAAAGCATGCACCGAGCCCTCTCTAATAGTGTCCTGTTCATCCTCTCTGCGATGCCATTTTGTTGTGGAGTCTTGACAACTGTTCGGTGTCGAACAATGCCTTCCTTTTCACAGAAAACATTAAAGTCAGACCCACAAAATTCAAGTCCATTATCTGTTCTCAGCCTCTTCACAGTCTTCCCTGTCTGCTTCTCCAACAAGGTCTTCCACAACTTAAATTTCTCAAAGACATCATTTTTATGCTTCAAAAAATAGACCCAAACCTTCCTGGAGAAATCATCAATGAACGTGAGAAGATATCTGCAACCTCCCTTCGAAACTACTTGGGAAGGACCCCATAAATCTGAATGAATGTAATCAAGTGTTCCCTTCGTCTTGTGAACTGCTGAATTGAAACTCACTCTCTTCTGCTTCCCGAATACACAGTGCTCGCAGAAGTCGAGTTTCCCAATTTGAGGCCCTGGAAGAAGTCCTCTAGTGCTCAAAACATGCATTCCTTTCTCGCTCATATGACCCAGACGCATGTGCCATAATTTAGCTGAATCAGAATCCGAAGTAGACGAAGAAACAGCCGCTGAACCTGTCACAGTAGATCCCTGAAGAACGTATAAGCTGCCAGCTTTCAATCCTTTCATCAAAACAAGAGAGCCACGAGAAATCTTCATGCCACTAGACTCGATGACAACTCTGCAACCATTCGAGTCTAAGACACCGAGGGAGATGAGATTTTTCTTCAAGTCAGGCACATGCCTAACATCTGATAAGGTTCTGACAACTCCGTCGTGCATTCTGATCTGAATACTCCCAATACCAATAGTCTTACAAGCTGCATTGTTTCCCATAAGAACAACTCCACCTTCAACAGACTTATACGTGGAGAACCAGTTCCTACTGGGACACATATGATATGAGCATCCAGAATCGAGTATCCATTCATCAGCAAACTTAGATTTATCAGCTGTCGTCACCAACAATACATCTTCATCCCTGTTCTCGGCTACACTAGCATCAGCCACATCTGATTTATGTTTTCCCTTCTCGTTGCTCTCACCAGCTTTCTTGTTCTTATTCTGCAGCTTATAGCAATCTGCCTTAATGTGACCCTTCTTCTTACAGTAGTTGCAGACTTTATCTTTGTGTCTTGACTTTGACCTGGATCTATCTTGATTTGGGTTCTTGAACTGTTGTCGACCCCTTACAATCAAACCAGAGGCCTGCTCATCTGATCTGCCACCAGCTACCAATTCATTATCCAGTTTTTCTTTGCTGAGCAAACTGCACTTGACATCTTCAAAACTCAGCTTGTCTTTTCCGTAAATCATGGTCTCTCTGAAATACTTGTATGAGCCAGGCAGTGAAACCAATAACAACAGAGCTTGATCCTCATCTTCTACCTTAGCATCGACATTTTTCAGATCATTAATAAGTGTAATGAACTCACTGATGTGAGCCTTAATCGACATACCTTCACCCATACGTAAGGTATACAGCCTCTGCTTCAGAACTAGTCGATTTGCCAGGGATTTCGTCAAGTACAAAGATTCCAACTTCGTCCACAAATCAGCCGCTGTCCTCTCCGTACAGATCTCCTGCATAACATCATTCGAAAGACACAATCGAATAGTGGAGAGAGCCTTACGATCGAGTTTCTTCCAGTCGTCCTCAGACATGGAATCCGGCTTCGCCTCCAATGCTGTCTCCAAACCGTACTGAACAAGAATATCAGTCATTCTCATCTGCCACAGACTGAAATTCATGTGCCCGTCGAACTTCTCGATATCAAACTTCGTTGAAGCCATCTTCAAAGAGCCGATTTCAGAAACCCTAGCTCTGATACCAGTTTGTTGGGAATCGGCTTAATAAACTAAATATCGAGAGTAGAGAAAAAAGAATTGGACACCAAATATACGTGGTTCGGGACAGCGGGGTGCCGTCCGTACGTCCACGGACAAAGGAGGAGCAGCGATCTTCACTATGAGCGGCGAACAATTGTGGAATACAGAAGAACCCAACCCTAACCTCTCAGAATACAATAAAGAGCCCTTCTGCTCTTGTAACCCCGAAAATACCTAATCCATACCGCGGGGGGCAAAGCCCCCCGCACCCCCCTAAGCAAATCAGTGTCGGGCTCGGGCTTGGGCCTCGCGGCCCAATCCCTTCACTTCCGCCACTGACTTGCGTTGGTATCCATAATCGGGTTGTACAAAATTTTAATCGGGTTCGGGTTTTACATCGGGTTTACACCACAAAAAATTCAAGACATATCTAACAAATCTCCACCTTGGCTTGAATTTTCAGAAGCTTCTCAAAGCAACATGCTTCTGATGTCCTCCTTTGTCAAATGGCCCCTCCTGGGCCTAACTCGATCTCTGCAGAATACCAACCAAGCTCAAGCAATGCTCGAACTTGGCAATGGGTAGACTCTTCGTCATCATGTCTGCTGGATTCTCATGAGTGCTAATCTTCTCAACTTGAACATCCCCCTGAGTTACAGCATCACGAACAAAATGGTACCTTACATCAATATGCTTTTTCTCTCGTGATGCATCTGGTCCTTTGTGAGATGTATGGCACTCTGACTATCGCAGTAAATAATAGTCGTATCCTCCTTCATGATGAGCTCTCCAAACAAACCTCTCAACCAAATAGCTTCCTTTACTGCTTCAGTGACTGCCATATATTCTGCCTCTGTAGTAGATAATGCCACTGTTGCCTGTAAAGTCGCTTTCCAACTAACAGCACATTCACCAATGGAGAATAAATAACCTGTGAGATCTCCTCCTGTCCAAATCTCCTGCAAAATCTGAATCAACATATCCAACCAAAGCCATCGAGCTTCTGCCAAACTCCAAGCAAACATCAGATGAACCCTTCAAATACCTCAAGATCCACTTAACTGCCT